>CM072552.1:2739115-3437240 GCA_036898215.1 Platycarya strobilacea | reverse complement strand
ACCTGGTCTCTGTATTTCGTTTGTGCGAGAGTAACATAACGTTTGAAAGAGAGAAGAGGTTCAGAAGGAGAGAACGGTGAAGAATCACTGGGTAAATTTTTTCCTCTCTCTTTGGCTGTGTTTCCGATTTCGTTGTTTTTGTTCTTGTTCATTTTGTGGTTGGTTTGGCTGGAATTTTGTTTTCGATTTTATTTGTTTGTGTTTCGTTTGCTCTTTTTCCTTTGCGTGTTGGCTGGGTTTTTTGGTTTGCTCTTTTTCATTTGCGCGTTGGCTTCAATTCGTATATACAAAAAATAAAATAAAATAAATAAAATAAAATATAATATAAAATAGATAAATAAAAAAATATAATATAATAAAATAGATTAAAAAAATTAAATTAATATATTGAAATAGAATTTATTAAAATATTTATAGGTTAAATTAAAATACAATAAAATAAAATAAAATAAAATATAATAATAAAATAATAAAATAACATAAAATAAAATAAATAATAATAATAGAATAAATTAAACTATAAAATAATAAATTAAAAATAAAATAAATACATAAAATAAAATTTATTATTTTATTTATGCTATGGTTTTATTAATAATTGACTATAATATTAAATTTTATTTAATAAAATAAATAAATTTAATTAAATCAAATAATCAAAATATTTTTATAAATATTAATATAAATTATAAATATTATTATTAGTTATAAATATTATTCTAAATATTAATCTATAATATTAAATAAAATATTAAAATAAAAAGAAATTAATAAATAATATATTAAATTAAATATATGTAATGAAATTAAATAGGAAATCTGTAAAATAATAATAAAAAAATTAATATATTGGAATAAAATTTATTAAATATTATAGGTTAAAATCAAATAAGAATTAATGAAGTAAAATAATAAAATAAAATTTACTTAAATCATATATTCTAAATATTTTTATAAATATTAATATAACTTATAAATATTAATAACAACTGTAAATAATAATCTAAATATTAAATTAATAAAATAATATTTTTTTATTGTGTAAAATTAAAAACAAAATTACACAAAATGTAGCATTAAATCAAGATTATTTTAAAATGCGCAATAAAATTGTAAAATAACAAAAACTAAAATATTATGCAAGTTTGAGTTTTGTATATTAAAATATTAAGTCAAGACGATTAAAAAAAATGGAATTAAATCAAATAAAGTTAAAAAATAAAATATAATCAGATAAATTACATTAAAAATAAATAAACTACTATAAACTAAAATAAATTAAAATATTAAATAAAATAATATAAATCGAAATGATTATAATAAACATTTAGGATTTTATATTCTCTAAAATTGAAATAAAATACAGACAACTTAGAGTTTTGTATATTAAAATAATACAAAAGTTTAAGTTTTGTATATTAAAATAATAATTAAGAAAATTTATTTACAAAACCAAAACAAATTAAAATGAATCTTTAAAATAGTAGAAATGATAAAAATAATATGTAAAATACAAAACACTTAGAATTTTGTATTGTGTCAAATTAAAATTCAAAATAACAAATACACAAAACGTAGCATTAAAATAATGAAACAATTAGACTTTTGCATTCTGTAAAATTAAAAAAAAAAAAAAAGAATTACATGGGTTGGCAATACTTTGATAACTTGATTATAAATCAAAATATTAATTATAACAAATAGCTTAATTCTTGTATTATTATTAGGTAATAGATTTGTTTTAATAAGGTCTTCTTGGCTTATCACCTTTATGGACTATTATAGTAGGGTTGATATATTTATTATTGCAGTTTAAGATTAATTATTGTGCATTTATGAGTCAAATTATAGTCTCATTCATTTTCTTAAATATTTGCATATTAACATATGTTTGTTCTATTTTTTTAATTTTTACTAAATTTTTTAATTTCTTTTTGTTTCAAAGTATTGTTTCAATGATTGCTCCTAACTAAAAATGGAATTAATAATTACTGCCTTATTTCTAGCCAACTAATTATGAATAAAATTTTAATTTCACAAATTTCAATTTGGCCTTTGTATTTGCTTTCATGATTTGTTGTAATTATGTTGTATTCTCTTAAATGTTTATTACAACTACCATCTCTTCAAAATCTTATAAACATATACTCTTTTTTGTTTAATTTTTATGTTTTATATCTATTATGTCAACCCAACTATGCAACTGGCATTTTAATTTTTCATTCTTACTACTTTTACTAAGCAGTTTATGGCGTCTGTGAGTAAAAGCTTGTCGTGACCACTACACTTCTTCAAAATAATACTTGAATCTACTTTAACTGACAAGAAATTGGTAAATAAGGCATATATGCATTAATTAATTTTGATTAATTAATTCAATAACTCGTTTTCTATTTATTCATTTTTTTTGTTTAAACAAATAATTCCTAAAATATGTTCTCTTTATATGAATGCAACCAATTTTATTTCAATTATCATAATTATTTTGTAGAAACATACATTTACAATGTCATTATGAAACTGTAATTTTATTTAATCTTTGCAGGGCATTCCTCCAAAATTTGTAAGACTATTTGGTTATGAACTTGAAAGTATTATTATGCTCATTTCTTGTAATGGTCATACTTCACAAGTGGGTTTAGAGAGAGCTGACCAAAAGATATCATTTGCTGAAGGTTGGCATGATTTTGTGCAAAATTGTGTCATAGATGTGGGGTACTTTTTGGTTTTCAACTATAAAGGCAACTCTATCTTTCATGTTCTAATATTTGACAACACTTCATCATTTGGTTTATATATCAAATGATGAAGAACAATCAAATAAAGATGATGTATTAGCTCATCAAACTTCTAAGCAATAATAACTTAGCATTATTAATGGAAGGGAGAAAGTGATTGAAGTAGCCAACACATTAGAACTTACAAATCTTTTATTTGTGAGTTATTTGAGGCAGCATAATATAAAAAAAAATGCTTTATGGTGAGTCTAAACTTATAGTCAATTCAAGTTATTATTGAAATTTAACTATTTTCTAAAAATATGCTAATGATTCGAAGTTTTTGTTTGTTGTGCAGTATGTGCCTGCTGAATTTGTTGTTAAATACTTATCAAAAAATCAAATTGTCAAATTTCAAATTTCTAATAATAGAAAATAATGGCAAACCGTTTGCTCTTCCAATAGCAACGACTATTTATCAATGAAAATGACGAAGGGGTTGAGTCTGTTTGTAAGAGAAAACAATTTGGAAGAAGGAGATTCCTTCGTCTTTGAGCTGATCAAGAAAAAACCTATTGTGCTTAAGGTCCATATATTTCACACAACTAACTATGCTTGAAATGCTTTTTTAGTAAGTTCTTTGCTTTCATTTTGAAGTAACTTTCTTTTGATAACTTTCTTTTTCATCTAGACAAATATCAATTCTAAGTAAATTTCCTATGTTGCAAACAAATATGAATGTCTTATTTTTTGTCCAAACTGAATGCCATTATGATCATTTTGCTATATGTTTTCTTCTATTTTGAAAATTACATGTTATCCAATTTGGTTTACTCCTAGATGATGTCAGCTCTATATTTTAGTTTATGTAAGTTGCAATCATATGTCTTCTGTTGAGGTTGGTTTACTCATTTCCATTTTGCTGGTTTAAAAAATAACTTAGCAATAATAAATTACAACACTAGAGTAAAAGAAACTATAAAAGAAACTAAACCAAACCAAACTAAGCTGAAATAAAATCATAAAATAAAATAAATTGAAACGAAACTAAACTAAAATAAAATAATAGTCATAACAAATCAGAAAAAAATAGTTAATAAATAAAATCAATAGTAACCAAATTGATTATTATTATTATTAGATCATACAAAAATATTATAGCATATTATTATTTTTTGTGGCTTTCAATTCAGCTACATGTGATGCTGCTTTGTTTTGTTGTTATGACAATTTTGTGATTTCAAATTGACTAATTTTTGCTTTAGTAGATTAAAGTATGTTCTAAAAATTTCAGAAAAGTTGTTCGCCATATTACCAAAACTACTTGTTGAAAAATTTGAAAAATAAAGTCTATGAACATTATATTTTCACTTTGGTGTTGATGATATATTCTCAACTTTGTTGGCATAAGAATATTTGATTTGTCATAAAATTATTATTTGTTACAAGTAATCTAGCTATCCTGAAAAGCATAAAATATTTTTAAGGAATAAAATATTAAAAAAAATCAATTTAAACGTATTACAATGTTTTATTCTCTCTATTTTTGGCTTCTCTCAATATTTTCATCTTTTTCTATACTTGGTACAAATATATAATTGTTTGTACATTTCTTTCTCTATTGACATTTGTTAATAATTTATTTTCAATCATTAATCACGATGTATAACTTTCGAAAGAAAAAGAAATTGCATAATTTAGCTATGCATAATAATGCTTATATTCAGGATTATGTTTTTAATATTGTTTTAATTTTCTTTGATTTAATTGAAGCTGAATTTATGTATGCTTCTTTTATGTGCTACATAAAAATTTTTAAATTGAAATGATAGATCACTTCATATTCAGCAACATAAAATTTTTTTGTAATCCTTTACATTATTTCATCTTTCTATAATAACTAAATTATTTCTAATTAAAGTAATTTTTTTCATAAATATATTTCTGAACTTAGGAAAACGTGCATCGCCCACACGTTGCACAACTAGTATATATATGTATATATATATAGACTAAGGATGTTATAAATTTCGAATGAGGCCTAGGTGTAGATGCAGCAGATGTAATTATCTCATCTCATTGGTGATTAAGTTGGAAGATTTATTTATCTTTCGAAATCAATATCTCATTATAAGAAAATTGTTTATTTGTGTCAAGTTATTTCTTACTAATTAAAATTCATATTTTTGCCAGATTATTTTTTTTCAAAAAGAATCTATTTTGATTACAAAGTCATTATAATTGCGAATAATTCGTCATAAATACTTATTTTTCTTGTAGTATCTTTTCATTGCTCAATTTCTAATGGTCCCGACTACATAAACGGCATGCGCAAAGACAAATATTGCCGCAGAAACCATATATGTACGTACTAATACTATGCTGTACAATTTGATGGTGAAAGGTGCATTTCGTGAATAACCACAAAGATATATAATGGGAGCGCATCTTAGAACCTGAATCTAAAATATTGACGTGGATTGGGGAATGGTAGATATCAGAAGCTAATTCTAAGAATTTTCTTACAAGCATATATCATGATCAGGCAGAAAAATAAGGTAGGAAAGGGCCTTGGCCGATTGATCTAATTTCCAAAACGACACAAATATCAGCAGACGGTAGGAAATAGGAACATGAGCGGCAATCCTTCCAGTTTCACAAGGGGCCTTTTCTCATCTTGAAAGTATTGGAGTAGTCAGTTTTCTTTTGCTTATCCTTTGCTCCAAACTTGCATTTTCTTTTTCTGTCGCAGTTTAATTAGGATCTGCCCATTATAAAGAGAGATGGAGGGAAGAGACAAAGGGTTTTAACGTTTTAATTTTACCCAAAAAATTCCAACACGCACTTGAGAACCAAATATATGGAAAATGATTTTAGACTACACTGCCACTACAATAGGGGATACTTGTAGCGTTGGCCGAGCCAGCATACAATTGTAACCTTGGGCTTGGGTAGAATGCTTTCTTTCTTCAAAACTATAAATAGTCAATTATTTATATATATATATATATAATTGTCAATTAAGTTAATAAATGTTGAAAATTATTACAAATATAAAGAAATTATATAAAAAAAAATTACAAATTAACGTAGTTTTATGAAATCTGTTAAATTTATTTTATAGTAAAATAATTTTATAATATGATATATCACATTAAATTATATTATTTTATAGGTTTATTTTTAAGCTGTAATTTTTTTATAATTAAATTATTTTTCTTAAATGTTTAAAACCACAAAAACATTATTAATGTTCGAAGAAAAAAACAACTAAGTTTATTTATGACAGTGAAATTCAACTTCGGGCAAGGTACCCGATAGATCGTCTTCAATACAAGTGCCCATCAACGAATTCCAATAAAGTAGATTTTTTTGAATTGAATATATTTGACATATAATTTTTACGCACGATATATTAATTTTTGTTTTATTTAAGAGAAAATGGTTTGTATAAGCTCCAAAATAGATAAGTCCTGCGTCACAATTTGAAAAAATGCAAAAAATAAAAATAAAAATTTCTTTTTAGTGGAATTTATTTTTTTATAAAGTGATTGTATGGAATTTATCTATTTAAAATTTGTAATTAATACTATTTTTTATATAAGAGCATTGATATTGGCTCTATCAAAATTAATGTAAATATAAATTTGATGTATTTATTTAAAATATTTCTACATTGGATCTATTAAATGAATTCAATGAGAGTTTAATCAAACCAATACCAATTACCAATACTCTATCTCCTAATTAATAGATAAACTTCACACAATTTCTTTGTAAAACAGTGGATTTTGACTTTAAAAATGTCAAAAAAAAACCTATTCTTTTTTTAGTGAGACTAATTACTCATTATATAGAATTACTCATTATTTCAATTGCAATATTTGATTTGTAAGACTAATTTTAAAATCTCTCTTCCAAATCAGTACGGAAGTCCTTTACTATCATGTGTATTATCTAGACCATAAATAAAAACTTTTTACATATATTGGCATATTTGTTTGGTTTGTTTTTATAAATAAGATGAAATAAAATGATGTAAAAATTAAAAATTAAAAAAATATTTTTATAAAATATTTTTTTTGATATTAATTCTATTTTGAGATTTGAAAAAGTTATTTCAAGATTTGAAGAAGTTAAATTATTTATTTTATTTTGTATGAGAATTTTAAAAAATAATAATAATGAGACAAGACGAGATGAGATGGAATTAATTATTTGTGAAAACAAACCAGGCTTAATCATTGTTGTTTGTTTGTTTTTGTTTTTGTTTTTGGATAGTTTACACCATAATCAACAATTGATAACGGCCTTAACCTAATCCCGTTTGAATTTAGAAATGAGATGAGATGAGTTATGAATAGTAATAGAATAAGTAGTTGAGATGAGTTGAATAAATTAATGAGTGGTTGAAATGAGTCAAAAGTACGAAATGAATTTTAAAAACAAACCGACTATAATGCAAAATATACTGATAATTCAGCTTAATGCATGCTTGTAATGATAATTGAGTGCAAAATATAACTATTCATTACTACTTCGTCCAAGTACAAACGTCTACATGAGTAAGGTTACGTATATTTGTGAAATGTATAAATATTGTATAGTAACTTTAAAAAAGTGTGAAATCCAATTCTGTTTAAAAGAGTGATGGTTATACTCGTGAGTAATATGCATGTGTAGTGTAATTTAAAAAAAAAAATGATTTCACTCTTTTTAATGATGAATTTCACTCTTCTTTAAAATGATTGTATGATACTTGCACACGTTATAACTGCATGTAACATCACGCTATGAGGTAAAAAAAATTTTAAAAATTGTACTTTTTGCACAACTTTTCAAAAAATTTAATCATATTTGATCAAAAGTTGCTAAAAAAATTGTAGAAAAAAAAATTTAAAAATTACACTTTATTTTTAAAATTAAATAGTAAAGTTATTTTTTTTTTCAAATGTAGATAAAAATTTAATTTTACTATTCACTTTTTAAAATAAAGCCTACTTTTTGATCTTTCTCTATAATTTTTTAGTAATTTTTGGTTAAATATATGACTAAATTTTTTAAAAAATTATGTAAAAAATATAATTTTTTTTAAATTAACTATTCCATTAAAACTACTCTAGGCCTTGAAGCATCAAATATGTTAATTAATCAAAGTGTCCAATCGTATCATATCATTAAACGGGCAATGTTACTCTACTGCCGGTGCCCCATAGGCTAAATATCATATATTTTCTTTTTACTTCTCTACATTTTTTTAACATTTTATAATATTTATAAAAAATAAAATAAAAAATATACCAATACATTAATAAATATTTATTTTTTAATCATTTAATAAAAAACAAAATAAAATAAAATACTGTCAAAATGAGAAGACAAATTAGACGCACTATAGCGTTTTCCCTTAATTACACTTGGTGGTTGGTTCTGATGCATGTCCTCTTTTGCTTTTCATCAGAGTGGGCAGCCAGCAGTAATCCCAATGACCAACTATTACACTTGATCCCACGTGCAAATCTGCAAGCTAGAACTGGCATAATATATATATATATGTATATATATACTCGAAATTAGTGATACAGGGGCATATATGTAGGCACAGATGTCTTACGTACAAATGTGATAACAGTACATTGGTGGTTGATCAGAATTTTCGAGTTTGCTGATCATATAAAAGATTCTCTGTTAGACTTGACAGTAACAAAACAGGGCTGTGATGATCTGTGTTTGAAAGTACTCGAAAGTCCAAACAAAGCTTAAAGCCCATTTTGTTGCTGATACTTCTTGTCCACACTCCATGCACCGACTCTTCACATTCCCCATTCTATTTACTGTTTGATCATCGTGTTAAGTGTCCGTCCGTACTACTTTCTATCTTGTTGGCGTTTGTACAAGGCAAATAACATAAATTAAATGATGAGTTTGCAGATGGAAATACATATATATTGCTTGTTCCATGCACATGGATGCATCATCACCTAATTAATGTAAAGCAAAATTGGCATTAAATGTTGCACAAACCGAAGGAGCTGGTGCTAAATGATCTGAGGAGTTGCTATTGCAGAATAAAAGCATATTGTTTATACAAGGGAAAAGTTGTGTCTCTGATCTAATGGCCTCTTATTATGAGAGAGAGTGGTCACTGTCCTTTCTGCTGGCGATGATCTATTTCAGCATGCAGTGGAAAGATAACATAGAAAATCCTCCACAAAAGAGATTTTGCTTTTGTTCTTTTGTGTTTTTAACAGACTGAAAGAGAAGCTAGCTCTTTCTTTTGTCTGTGTTGCTTAACGTCCTTTTCTTCAAGTTTTCCAATCAAATTGCCCTCTCAATCACTAGTTCTCAGATCATCAGAGAGCTAGCTACTTTTTGGAAGCATTGTATTTTTTAATTAGAATAATACTACATATAGTCTAATATTACTTTACAATCCAAATAATAAATAGATAAAATAATCTTAATTTTAAAATAAAAATAATTAAAATACTTTTATTTACAAATCAATAATTTTAAAAAGTTTAATTTTTTTTTTAACCTATGAAATCAGAATATTTTAATTAAATTTGTAATGCAATTCAAGATATAAACTGCAAAAGAATTATTCTTCCAACTATTTGGTTTACCAGCTGGCCTGACTCAATCAGAAACGAAACAAAAATCGTCTCACTCGAGGGCTCTTTATGGTGTACGTGGTTATTCTCTCCTCTTTTACTCTGATGACTGATCATTAATTTAAAGCTGATCTTTATTTTGTGTCATTCTTATCCTTTGTCTTTATCTTGGGTGCCTGCAGTGAAGAATTGAACCATGCATTAACCCGTTCTTCTTTCTTAAAGCCAAATCAGCACCGCGCGGCTATCAACCTTGCAGGTTTTTGCGAATATTTATTGCCTTCTGCAAATGCATATGCGCGTTGTCATCATCACTCGATCATAAAAATTCGTACTCATTTGATATTTTGGAAGATGCGGCTTGCTTTGGTGTTTTTGAAAGTACTTCGAGGATGTCATGAGATGGATCACATAATTAATATCTTAATTTTAGCGGCTAATGATGAAAAATGACAAGGATCAAATTATGGGTATAATATTTCACATCTTCTCCAGTTCAGATCATTCTTTCGAAAAATGTGAAGCGAAAAATCTTAAGAAAGGTTTTCTTGGAATGCGGGTAATTTGGATGTATCTTCATTAAGATATAAAATAATAAAAAAAATATTTTTTTTTATCGATTTAAATTTTAAATACAAGCAATAATTTTATATAATATCATAAAAGAAGTCTTTAATTTAAATTTTAACTTTACAAATTATCTTATTTAATTAAATATTTTTTTTATTAAACTTATTAATTAAGAAAAATTTTGACTTATAAATAAAAAATATATATTAAAATAAAAAATAATAAAACCCACTTCTACTTAATTTAAATTTTCTGATAATTTCACAATCTTCCATGAGAGGTTCAAGTTTTATCCCTTGTTGAGAACTTGCTGGGGGAGCTCGCAGCCTCGCCTGTTCATAATTACTACATCTCTATTTAGACACAAATTAATGCAAGACAGAATAAATTAAAAAAAAAAAACTCTATTCCTATTTGCAGTGACGTTCTTGTTAATTTGCGGCTTAAGCTGCTGCTTGTAATTGACTACTTTATTTCTTGCATTAATTTGCATTGACTGGAAGCTGTATAATATTCATCCAAAACAAATATAAAACTTAGTGATCAAAAGAAAGGTCGAGAAGAACAATTCCAGATCAGAATTATGTGCAAGCATTTTACACAAAACATGATGATTACATCGAACAGTGATCAGCTCATGAAAAGTTGGCTATCAGAATCGTTTGCTGAAATAGTAGTAGTTTAATTTTAACCATATATAGTACTTCTGGTCACATTTCTCCAACTCAGATCAGCCTCAACACTCAGTAAGGCTTGCCAACTACATTTTTAACATGAATATTGCGGCAAATGCTGCGAATTACCTCACCGCCGGCTCATCGGTTGTGAAGCGGATTTGCACCATTTGGTGTCACTCTTTTCTGATCTTCGGCGACATGGCCGCCGTGTAATCTGAAGCCATGGCTGGAAATCCTTCTGTTGTTGATGCCGCCATTAATACTGCTGCTGCTGCTGCTCTTCCATATCTTAAAAGACGTGTTTTCTGAACGTGGAAAACCCTGCAAATTGGGCCTAACGCACGGCAAACTCACTCCCAGAAGCATGAAGATTATATAGACGAGTGTTGTAATACGGCGTCTCATTTTTTTTTCTCCTTTCATGAAAGGTTTCGCTTTGAGAAAGTGATGAGATGGAGTACTTAAGCAAAAAGGCCTTTATGAAAGATGGAGTACTTGGAACCTAGTTAACTTGATGTACTCTCCACCGGTTGCAAGGATTCATCAATGCAACTGAGAGCTATGCGTGCCACGTTACACGTGCCCCAATAAACTTGGAGTATTTCGCGATATAATCTTTTTTGTTTTCGTCCTTTTTACTTTTTTGATAATCATTGATGTCCTTAAACAGAATCATGATCCTATCTCAAAAAATAATAAATCTATAATAAATCTATAAATATTTTACAATTCTATTTAAAATGGGGATAGTTACGTAAATATGAGATTATTTAATCTACAATTCTATTTAAATAACGTTTAATCGAATCTTATCACTTCACAACGAAGATAATTAATTATAGAATAATGTTACATATAATTATAAAATTACAAGCGACTGTATATCACTTACAAATCCATAACTTTATCTATAATTTCTCAAAATTATGAGAGATACTGGAGAGCGATTGGGCTAATTTTTTTTAGATAATTAGTCTTTCAATAAAATTATGACATGTATAAAAAGATACTACACCAAAATTAGTACTTAACACACAGAATCTCTACAAGCTCAGTAATATTCCTACTTTTTCATCCTCATTTCAAAATTAGACCTCATTGAAATACATTATCATTGTCATATTGCACTACCACCAAGCCCGTCGCCAAAGACCAAGCCCAATTCTAATTACAACATCTCAATCTGATAACCCAAAAAAGGAGAACCGTAAGAGCCTCTCGCAGCCACAGTCCTCGCCCAAGAAGGGCAAAGTTGCCTCCAAGAAACGGTCGAAGAAGCAAATGCAATCTTTTGAAAATGACTTGCTGGAAATGCAAGAGAAGCTACAGGATGAGATGTTGAAGGCCAAGGATGCGATGTTGAGAGAAAGAGCTTGTGAACAGAGATTGACAGTAAGAGAACCTCTAGATGGAGTTGAAGACGTAGGATTGAAAAGAAAGAAATTCCAAAATTATATATATAAAAAATAAATCAGAACATGAATTTAAAAATCCCACGAATCTTTTTACAATAAAACCTAGAAATGTGGTTGTAGATACAGTAATAGTTGGCCCCAATTTTTAGACGTATGAAGAAGTTGAAGGAGTTTAAACCCGTAGTGGTACATTTTCTTGATCTTCTTCTTCTACTTTCTCCTCGCCTGGGTGACCGCTATCGAGGATGACTATGAAAGAGGAGAGGGAGGGTTCAATGTCGAAGAGGAGAAGGAGGTTACAGATGAGCCGCTAATCAGGTGCATCCAAGTGCATGATAAAAAACAATACCTAGCTTATGTGGCAGTAGGCTATTGGAAGGCTGCTTTTCTCGAATAATTAGCTAGATTGCCCCAGTATTTCTCCTACCGCCTATTGAATCTTATGCATCTTATGTTATATGTATCTTGAAATTGATGCGATGCCATAATAAAGAGAAAACAAAATGTTGAACTCAAGGATTCAAGTTTCATATAAATCTACACATGGATTTTGATGATAACAAATGAATTCAAAGAATAAAGGAGTTTCAAACTCAAGTTGTCCACACAATAGAATCAAGCACATCAAGGAAGCAAGCATGAGCAAGAAGGGAATAAGTTCACATTAAAATCATAGAGTAATTTTGTAAATCTCTTAAAAATTCAAAATTAGGATTAAGGCTCAAAATTAATATTTTATCATAAAGCATTAAAATATATTTTCCACATATGCATGAATATTTTAAAAATTAAATTTGAAAATTTTGAAAGATGATTGATTGTCATCTTTTATATGTGCATGACATGATTAAATGTTTGAATTTTGAAAATTTTGAAAGATGATTGATTGTCATTTTTCACATGTGCATGACATGATTAAAGGTTTGAATTTTGAAAATATTAAGATACTTGATTGTCATCTTTCACATGTGCATGACATGATTGAAGGTTTAAATTTTGAAAATATTAAGATGATTGATTGTCATCTTTCATATGTGCATGTTTTATTTAAATATTTTCAAAAGTGGTGGATGCTTTTCTTGACTTATGCAAAAGGTAGATGTCTTTATTTGAAAATTTTGAAAAGTAAAGTGTGCTCCTTTTGTCATATGTAAAAAGTAAAAGATTATGTTTGAAATTTTTGAAAAGTAAAGTGTGCTCATTTTGTCACATGCAAAAAGTAAAAATATTAGATTTGAAATTTTTGAAAAGTAAATGATGATATTTTTGACATGGGAATCTTTTCAAATTTGAAATTGAAAAATCATTTGCCTATAAATAGCTCACTTGAGTTTTACAAAATTCACAACAAGAGCTTACACATCTATTGCTAAGTTTTGCATCATTTTTTCAAAACTCTCATTCTCTCTTTTCTAAAGTTTTGAGCCTTAATTCTTATTCTTGTTGAGAGAGATATAGGTTGCGCTGTATTGTTTCTATCTCACTCATTGAGGAGTGTACTTTGATAGTCTACCTACTATCAATTCTTGTATCAGTAAAAGGGTGTGTATAACCCTTGTGTGTGTAGAAGGTGTTCTACATGAGGAATAGTTAAATCACCAAGTGTAAGGTGATTGGAAGTGTAGAAGGTGTTCTACACGTGGAATAGTTAAATCACCAAGTGTGAGGTAATTGGAAGTGTAGAGGGTGTTCTACACGGATTCTTTGGAGCGGTGCTGCTCAAAGGTGTAATAGGTTTCTATCTCCACCTAAAGGAGATTGAATAGTCGATTTGGGGATCTTCAAGAGGTAGCTTGAGGCGAGGACGTAGGCAGTGGGGCCGAACCTCGTTAACATACTGAGTTTGCTTCTCTCTTACCCTTACTCTTTATATTTATTATTGTTTCATATTTTATTTATATTTTATATTATATATTTGATTTATAATTGTTATTTTTTTAAATACAACTCAATTCACCCTCCTCTTGTGTTAGTCATTGGACAACACAAAATATAAAGAATAAATAATAATGCTATATACAGTTGTTGAATATATAAATATCGTGCAATTATTTTGAAAAAGAGTGAAGAATGAGATTCGTTATTTAAAAAACTAATTTTTTTCATATAAATCTCGTACTTAGTCATTTTTTTTTTCCAAAATATTTACACAATATTTACACTATCACAATTATAAATATAATTTCTTTAAAAAATCATTGTTCTGAACTGGGAGTAAATGTAGCCACGTCAGTGGTACCTTATCCACAGGAGCTCAAGGCAGGAACTAAATAGGCTGGGCCTTGTTCCATAGGTTTTCTTTCAATATGGATTTAAAAACAATGTCTGATTTACAAATAAATTTTTATGAAACCTTTGACCGTGTTGCTAAAAATAGCCTTACATGGGCCCACCAATATCCAAAATTGAAAAACAAACGCCTAAGTTATTGATCGTTGAGGCCCGCTCGGTCCGAGATCATTTTATGAAGAACTATTGTTTGTGAAAAATAGCGTTGCCGAAAGCCAAGGAGATCGTTACGACCAATCCCGTTGTCGTTTTCAGGTCCCTATATCCCTGTCTCTTCTTCTACAAAATCTTTTCCTTTTGATTTTATGGCTACATATATATTATGTAGAAGACGAATATTGATATCGGGTTTTGTGATTACAGCAAGACTTACAGACCGTACTGTGCGAAAGTGAAGTAGTTGTTGACTCAAGTAGGGGCCACTTTCAAGGCTGTTGAGTTGGACTCTGAAAGTGAGATCTGATGCGCTTATTTATTTATTGATTTGTTCTGTTTATTTTTGTTCTTGATCTAATGGTTTTAACTTTTTATGTCGTTTTATTTGTTAGAGAAAGCATAACTATTTCTGAAAAAGGCATCAGAACTGGAATTGATTTGGTTATTTTGTATATGCGTGGAATTATATTTGCCATTGTAGCAACTCATGCGATAACCTTAAATTCTAACTGCAATCGAATTTGGAATTGATCCAATTCTTTGTAGACATAATTCTCTAGACACAATTCTATTAGCCACATACGACCAATGCGATATTAGTGTACTTCTAGTCTAGTGGATTCATCTTGCTTTAAAAGCTTTTGAAAGTGTGTATGCACATGCAAAGTAATGTATCTTATCTGATTCTCATGGTGTTGTCAAACCTCAGTAGTGAGGATTGTGTTAACTTAAGGTATACTTTTTATTCTTAAATAATGATGACAAAAATAAGAGAGAAAATATTCGGATGTAATTTTTCAATATATTCATATGCTGGTTTATACAGATTATATAGAGAGAATTTTACAAGTTTTTTTTCCCGATTTTAGAATTTTAGATCACGCCAACAATTATTGGGATTAAGAGTAAAGAGTTGTTAGATTTAGGAGCCAACAATTGTGAATAATTGTTGGGATTATGAGTTAAGAGTTGTTGGAATTAGGAGTAAACAATCATATGTGAGTAGCATTCGAATAGCTTCTAATCTTGTGACTGGTGCATATGTCTCACATAATCGATTCCTTCTTCTTGACTGAAACCTTGGGCCACAAGTCGAGCCTTATATCTAGTAATGACTCTGGACTCATTTTTCTTGTTTCTAAAAACCCATTTTGTTCTAATAATAGTATGATTTTTGGGTTTAAGTGTTCAAACATTATTTCTTTCAAATTGATTAAACTCTTCTTGCATAGTTAGAATCTAAGATTCATCAAGAAGTGTTTCATCAATATTTTTAGGTTCAATCTGAGATAGAAAAGTATTATGATTGCAAATATTTCTAAAAGATGATCGAGTACTTACACCTCGTGAAGGTTCTCCTAGAATTTATTCCGTTGGATGATCTTTCACATGTTTCCACTATTTGGTTACATCTTGTATTAAGTCTTGATGATCTTTCCTTCTATTTCCATGATCTTTCATTTTGAATTGTTTCCAAATATCACACATCCTTTTTCTTTAGAAGTGAAGTCAATGAATTTAGTTTTGTCTTTTGTCACGTATTTTGAGTATCCGTTGTCTAAAAATCATTTATTTTTACCTGTAGAATACTTTATGCATACCTACAAAAACAATTAAAAAAAATTCTTGGTACCCAAATTCTTTAAGTCCTTTATTTATTAGTATTAAAAGAAATAAGATTCTTAGGTACCCATATGGCCCTAATAGTCATTGTATGTTTTCTTCTAATAGGACAAGCAAAATAATTATGACCATTTCTATTACAAAAATTACAAATAGCATGTGACATATATGAAGAACTTGAGTGATTATAATAGTATCATTTTTTTAACAAAATTATTTTTATGAAAAGAATTTTGAATATTGGATTTTGATGTAGAAGGATTATCAAAGAAGTTTTTATAAGATTTGTATTTTTGTTTTGGCTTATATCCCAAGCCTGCCTTATCAAAAACGCATCTTTGACTACCAAGAAGTTTTTCAAAATTTCTTTTTCCATTCGTAAAGTTTTCAATAATATTTTCTAAATCATTTTTCTTTTTCTTCAACTCAAGATTTTCATTTTTCAAAACAATACTTTCTTTTTTTAAAATATCAATTTCGTTTGTTAAAGAAGAATTTTTCTTTTTCAAAACAGTATACTTGATACCCAATTTTTCAAATTCCTCATATACTTCTTCTAAAACATTTTGCAATTCTTCATATGAAGGATATTCAATATTATCAAAATTTGTTACCTCAATGTCATCTTTAGTCATAAGACAAGGATTTGTTGATTCTCCATTGCTTGCTTCACTATCTGAACTACTTGAATCATCATTCCACGTAGCTTTCATTGCTTTTTTGTCTTTGTTTTGATCTTTCTTTAGCAGAGGACAATCTGGCTTGATATGACTAGGTTTATTGCATTTATAACAAATTAAAGTGTCATTTTTACCTGAATCTTTCTTGGAAAACTTATTGAAGGATTTCTTTGGACGAGTTTTATTTTTCTTTAAGAACCTCTGAATTCTTCGTATTATCATTGCAACTTGTTCATCTTTGTCGTCATTTTCCTCATCTTCATCACTTTCACTTTCATGTGGAATAACTTTAAGTGCCAAACTCTTCTTTGAATTTCCTTCTTCTTCTCCTCTTTTCAATGTGTACTCATGGGTGATAAGTGACCCGATGAGTTCATTCACTTCGAGCTTCTTGAGGTCTTTAGCTTCAAGAATCGCTATCACTTTTGACTCCCAACGTTTTGGTAGAGAGTTGAGAATTTTTCTTACTATCTCCACTTTGGAATAAACTTTGCCAAGAGCTGTCAAGCTGTTTATGATGTTAGTAAAACGAGTGTGCATACTAGAAATAGATTCATCATCATTCATCTTAAACATTTCATATTCATGAGTAAGAATATAAATTTTTGATTCCTTGACTTGAGAATTTCCTTCATAAGTAACTTCCAAGTTATCCCAAATTTCCTTTGCTGTAGTGCAAGTCATTACTCTATTAAACTCATTACCATTAAGAGCATTATATAATAAATTCATAGCAATTAAATTCAAAGTATAAAGTCTATCGTCTTCACGATCAAACTCTTCTTCTTCCTTTTTGACCTTTACTCCATCAATCACTTTTGTTGGAATATAAGGTCCATTTACAATGCATTTCCAGATTTCTCGACCGTGAGCCTGAATGAATATTCTCATTCTAACTTTTCAGAATGAGTAATTGTCTCCACAAAAGAGTGGGGGCCTACTGCTCGATTGACCTTCACCAAATAAAGCTGCAATGTTAGCCATAAGATCTTAACTCAAAAGATAGTTAATCTTATAATAGAGCTCTAGTTCTGATACCAATTGTTGCCCAGATGACTAACACAAGAGGGGGGTGAATTGAATTGTATTTAAGAAAATAACAATTATAAATCAAATATATAATATAAAATATAAACAAAATATGAAACAACAATAAATATAAATAGTAAGAGTAAGAGAGAAGCAAACTCAGTATGTTAACGAGGTTCGGCCCTACTGCCTACGTCCTCGCCTCAAGCTACCTCTTGAGGATTCCCAAATCCACTATTCAATCTCCTTTAGGTGGAGATAGAAACCTATTACACCTTTGAGCAGCACCGCTCCAAAGAATCCGTGTAGAACACTTTCTACACTTCCAATCACCTTACACTTGGTGATTTAACTATTCCCCGTGTAGAACACCTTCTACACTTCCAATCACCTCACACTTGGTGATTTAACTATTCCCCGTGTAGAACACCTTCTACACACACAAGAGTTATACACACCCTTTTACAAATACAAGAGTTGATAGTAGGTAGACTATCAAAGTACACTCCTCAATGAGTGAGATAGAAACAATACAGCGTAACCTATATCTCTCTCAACAAGAACAAGAATTAAGGCTCAAAACTTTAGAAAAGAGAGAATGAGAGTTTTGAAGAAATGATGCAAAATTTAGCAATAGATGTGTAAGCTCTTATTGTAAATTTTGCAAAACTCAAGTGAGCTATTTATAGGCAAATGAGTTTTCAATTTCAAATTTGAAAAGATTCCCATATCAAAAACATCATCATTCACTTTTCAAAAATTTCAAATCTAATATTTTTACTTTTTGCATGTGAAAGAAGGAGCACACTTTACTTTTCAAAAATTTTAAACATAATCTTTTACTTTTTGCATATGACAAAAGGAGCACACTTTACTTTTCAAAATTTTCAAATAAAGACATCTACCTTTTGCATAAGTTAAGAAAATCATCCACTACTTTTGAAAATATTCAAATAAAACATGCACATGTGAAAGATGACAATCAATCATCTTAATATTTTCAAAGTTCAAACCTTTAATCATGTCATGCACATGTGAAAGATGACAATCAATCATCTTTCAAAATTTTCAAAGTTCAAATCTTTAATCATGTCATGCACATGTGAAAGATGACAATCAATCATCTTTCAAAATTTTCAAATTTAATTTTCAAAATATTCATGCATATGTGGAAAATGTATTTTAATGTTTTATGATAAAATATTAATTTTGAGCCTTAATCATAATTTCAAATTTTTTAAGAGATTTACAAAATTACTCTATGATTTTAATATGAACTTGTTTCCTTCTTACTCATGCTTGCTTCCTTGATGTGCTTGATTATATTGTGTGGACAACTTGAGCTTGAGAGTCCTTTATTTTTTGGATTCATTTGTTATCATCAAAATCTATTTGTAGATTTACATGAAACTTGAAAACCTTGGGTTCAACATTTTCTTTAAAATATATTTGGCCCGTTTGTATTTCAAACTCTTCTCAATTCATTTCCATTTTATCATTACATTTTTTCAATTTCTCATACAAAATACAAATTATTATATACATTTTTCAAATCCCAATACACATTTTTCAAATCCCAATTCAACTTTTTCAAAATTTAAAATAATAATAATATTAAAAATTAAATTAAACTCAGTGTAGTGATACACTTACTACCCAATTACTATTTGTTTACTACTCTCAACATATTTATTTTTTTAATCATTTTCTTTAAGTAATTTTTTAACATTCTTAATTATTAAGGAAAAATTTTAAAAAGTATACAACTTCATTAATAATTATTTTCTTAATTATTAAGTAAAATAAAATACAAAAATACAAAATAAATATTTAATGAGTAGTAGTGAAGTATTAAGGTAATCATTTTCTATAAAATAATGGATAGCCGTTTGGTTTTGAATTTGAAACTTAGAAAAATAATATCGGCCGTTTAAAGACTTTTTGTATAGTCCAAAAGCCCAAAGAACTTTTAAATGGACTCAAATAAGTAATTTTTTAGGGACTACTGCTCAATTGATCAAGGCTAGTGGCATTTAATCCAAGAACCGTTGGAAAATGGGCTTTTAAAAAATAGCAATCCTCAAGCCCAAGAAAAGGGCCCACACGCCCCCTCCTCAACCGCAAAAACCCTAATTCGCATTCATCCGCTACTATAAAAGCCTAATTTTCTCGATCACTCTCTCAGACATTTACAGTAGACAGCAACCATGCAGATCTTTGTGAAAACCCTAACGGGGAAGACCATAACCCTAGAGGTTGAGTCCTCGGACACCATAGACAATGTTAAGGCCAAGATCCAAGACAAGGAAGGTATTCCGCCGGACCAGCAGCGGCTCATCTTCGCTGGAAAACAACTCGAGGATGGCCGAACTTTAGCCGATTATAATATCCAGAAGGAGTCCACTCTCCATCTCGTGCTTCGTCTCAGGGGAGGGGCCAAGAAGCGCAAGAAGAAGACCTACACCAAGCCCAAGAAGATCAAGCACAAGAAGAAGAAGGTCAAGCTCGCTGTGCTCCAGTTTTACAAGGTGGATGACTCTGGGAAGGTCCAGAGGTTGAGAAAGGAATGCCCCAATGCGGAGTGTGGGGCTGGGACCTTTATGGCCAACCATTTTGATCGGCACTACTGTGGGAAGTGTGGGTTGACCTATGTTTACCAGAAGGCCGGGGGTGATTAGAATAAATAAAGTTGAGTCTTTTTGGTACACTTTTGGTCGCTTTGTTTCTGTGTCAATGTTTTTGTGCTGGTAATTTTGGTCCTTTAGAAGGGTCGATTTAAAAAAATGGTCTTTTTAGAAAGAATGAAATATGGGTTTTTCAAAATCTGGACTACTGGATGTGATAGTTTATATTGATGTTGGATTTATGAGGATCCTGACTTGATGAAACTGAATAATTTGCTTACTTTTTCTTGTTTTAAGCCTGTGTTTGATGGAAATTGCATAAATTATTGATAGTTAGAAGCTTACATGGTTTGTTATAGTTAATGGATGGTTAATGGCTATTACTGTTTGACACCATTAGATGCTTAATTCGATTCGTTGAATTTGCAATGTTGAGGCGATCACAGCTTGATTTTTTGTCTGCCCATTTGCTTGATTTGTTTGGTTTTACTCTTAAGAGTTGTGGATTTTGGTTATGTGCAAAATTTTGTGTGATCGGAGTTGAATTTTCTTGTTAGTTTTGGAATCGTAGTTCTACATTTTGTGGGGCTTAATCAAGTGCCACAGAAAGGGTTCCCATGAAAACGGTTGATTTAGCAGAACAGAAAGTTAAGAATGGCTTTGATTTGTTATATTCTGCACCTTCAAAAAGCTGTGTAGGTTATTATTCTAGGGAGTTCGTCTGCTCACTCCAAGTTCTTTGGTTGCAGTTTTGTAGGAAAACAATAATGTAAGTAGGTAAGAACATCTTTTTTATTTTTTATTTTTAATGTCGGGATCTCTCCAAGGCAATGTCCTTTGGACCCACCGTGTAAGCTCTGGTCCTGTGCACCGCTCCCTTGGAATAGGTAAGATCATCTAGATCCAACATTTAGCAACTTTTGGTTGTGTGTGAGGCTTTTTCATTACATCCTGGAGATTTGAGTTTGGGAAAGTGTGTGAAACATTCAAGCATGTGTGGATGCTTGTTAAGTCTTGTAGATTGATGGCCAGTAATTTTAAGTGTAGCATGTGTGTAGGCCAACATGTACCAATGAGGTGAATTGGCCTTCGTCGTTCACAAACCAACCAGGAAAAATTTTGGATAAAGAAAAAATTGAAATAGAGGGGTTCTGTGAAAGGGAGAGGAAGGGGAGACCTAGGGGGGTGGAGTTGGAGGGTGAGAGAGGGCTCCCTCCCATCCGGTAGATAGCTTTGGGGAGGTTAAAGTTCATATAGATTTGTGAGAAAAGTTACTGCAGCTAAAGATATGTTTGGATAATCCATTTCCTTGGAAGCGCATATGGAAGAGCAAGGTGCTTCCAAGGCTGCCTTCTTTTTCTGAACTCTGCTTCTCTTGGAAAAACCTGACCATGGATGATATGAGGAAGCAAGGGCTTGTTATGTCTTGGTGTTATATACAAAAAAGAAGTGGTGAAACAATGGACGAGGATCATTTATTACTTGACTGTGAGGTGGCAAGGTTGATGATAATTTGAGTAGGACCGGACTTGAGAGTGGACAATGTCTAAGAGGGTGGTGAATCTCCTTGCTAGTTGGAGAGGTTTTCATGGTAATCACAAAAGAGTCCTGCTACCGACACAAAGGATCCCACATACTAATGTAACATATTGTCACGACAGGGATGGGTATGGGGAAGAAAAACAAAATTAACTGATGTGGCATAGTGGCACATCAGTTTGCGTGATCCCTTTTTGTCTATATATTTTTTCATCACGAAATTGATGCAGTAGGATGAGATTATGACATGTCTCATATATTTGGCTGGAAAGGAATGGTTGGAGTATTGAGGATCAAGATCAGTCGCTGGATGCTGGATGATCTTAGATGCCTTCTGCTCCATGAGCTAACCTTCTGGGCTTATGTAATTGTCGTCAATCGGACTAGTTCCCAAGATTTTCTCATATCCATTACCAAACTTGTAACTAGGTGTTCTCCTTTTTGGCTGTCTGTTCACTTATCAAATAAAATCTTATTTTTCCTATATAAATGGAAAGGAATAGCTGAGAACGTTATTATTTCATCTTGTGGGAACTTTGGGTTGAGTTGTCTGTGAAGCCACTTTTTCTCTTCTATCTGACATGATTAGTGCACGGTTTTTGGTTTCTTTAGTGCCCGCCTCATTCCCCCAAGTATATGTGAGGTTAGTGTGCACGGAGTGAGCTGTTGAGGGCATTATCATTACTTGCATCTCGCGTGAACCCTGAGTTGAGTTAGCCATCTTTTGTCCTTCAAATACTGACATGAGCTTTGGTTGCTTTACGCGTAAGAAATGCTGCATTGAATTTCTTTTTTTCAGTTCAGTGATGATGGTTTAATCGTTTAAATCGATTTCTACCGCCATTTTTCTGGTTGCTGTCTACGATTTTGGTGTTTACATTAAAAAATAAATAAACATATTTATGGATTTGTATCCCAACGGTGCTAGCAAGAATGATGTACCTGTAGACTTGTAGTCGTTGCTTGCAGGCAGGTGTTCTGGTATTCACGATCGTGTTACCATTTTAATATGACCTCGTGCATGATATACGATCCGACTCTCAGAGACGAAAAATGAATTGGTGGCCAGTTTTCTTTGGGGAGCTATTATTTTCAATCCACCTCATCATCTAAGTCGCTGTGTTGATTTCCATAGGTTTCTCTATTCTTTGATAACGTTGCTCTTTTGAGTTTTTTTATTCTTGAAAAAGTTTTGTTACGGAGAATCCATTGCACACATAAAATGACTTAAATAAATTGACCAATTTGCACGCCCTCACTGTCCCTATATCAAAGACTGCTCTTGGCTTGCGTTCTTTCCTGCCCAGTTTTGTTTCTCAGTCGGACACGCATTGCCTTTCTCGTAGGGTTTTTCAAATATTTTTCTCCCATTTACTCTTTCATTCACGTATTAGTTTTCTCTGTGAATGTCAACAGATGCAACCTCTACAAAATTTTGAAGGTTAAACCAATCTGGGTTTGCTTAACGACCCTTCGTATCTTCGAGACATAACTGCAGCAATTCCTCCGTCCTTATCCTTTTCTCAAGGATAATGATAGGTTTGCTACATTCTTATTATTTTTATTACTCTATAGTATATTTAAAATTTGTATTTATTTTTTCTTATTTTTAAGTATTTATTTTAAACATTTTTAACCATTAAGAAAAAACTCAAAAAAAAAAATCCAAAAAAAAAAGTAAATAAATAGTATGAAGTACTAGTGAGTCTATCATTATCCTTTCTCCGATAGGACCAAAAACCATGTGTTTTGAACCCATAATAGGCCTGACTTACAAAATACAAACAAAGAAAATTACGGACTCTTTCTAGTGTTTTTATTTTAATTTTATTTTTCATGGGGATTATCTGGAATTATGAGTCACAAACATACGAAGTCTTGTGAGAATTGGTAACCTGTTGAGTTGAAGTGAAAGTATTCATATCTAAGAGTATTTCCCATTTGGAATGCTAAACCTAGAGTGAGAAGAAAACCTCGGCCACCTAATCAGAAACATCTTATCTCCCTGTAGGTTGACTCCAAAACCAAAGCGGACTAGTCTGCTTTCCAGGACCCCGAGTCCAGTCCGCCACTCATAGTTATATATATAAAATATAATCCCGTCGATTGGCCTTGATCAATTATTATAGCCTGAAGAAATTGAGCAACGAAGAAGAGGAGAAAGAAAACTACGTAGAAACTGGGACAAGATCATAAGAGAAGCAAGAGACAAGAACAAGACAGAAATATCATTGATTTGCAGGAGGATCTCAAGAACATAATGGACATGGATCCACCTCTCTGCGCTAATGGTTGTGGGTTTTATGGATCTGAAGAGCAACAAAACCTATGCTCCAAGTGTTACAAATTAGATATTGAAAAACAAGAAGTTGCTAAAGCAGAGGAAGCAGCGCTTGCAGAAGCAATCCAAGCACTGGTCTTGGACGATCCCATGGACTGCAATGTAGCTGAAACAATTGATGACGGTTCGACTTCGAGTGGCGCAAAGAAAAGGTGCAAGAGGTGCAACAAGAAAGTGGGGTTGACAGGATTCGTGTGTCGATGTGGGAACGTGTTTTGTGGAATGCATAGGCACCCAGAAGAGCATGAATGTAGTGTGGATTATAAGGCTGTTGGGAGGGAGGTTTTGGCCAAGCAATTGTATCTGGTTTGCAAGGATAACAAGTTATAGTGGACGAGGGTTTAGAAGAAGACGAAAAAGAGAGAGACGAGCTAGTATTTTTGTCCATTAGGCCATTTCGCTTTTTGTTTAAGTGCTTGTTTTTGCTATCGTTGATGTCTTTACAATACTCTCTCTCTCTTCCCAAAATTGACGATGCTAGTTTTAATCAGGGGCGGACCTACCCCTGGTTTTGGGGGCTACCCCCTCCCCCAAAAAATAGTTTTTAAAAATTATATATATTGTATAAATATATATAATTTTTTATATATAATTAAAATTTCTATATCAATTTATCAAAAAATAAAAAATTTACCCCTCCAATTCTTAGACCTCTAAAAATTTTACTAAAATTATTTTTTCAAATTTTAATACTTACTTAATCTCTCTCACACTTTAACTTGATGTGTTGATACAATTAAATTTTTAAAATATATTTAGATTATCTAAACTATGTAGATGACTAAAAATATGAATTTTTTACATATCATTTGCTAATTTATATTGAGAAAAAATTGTCAATAATTTCACTTTAGAAATGATAATAGATGAATTTTATTTTTTGAAAGATCATTGTCGAGCTTAATTTGTAGGAGAAATCTTAAGGTTTTTTTTTTTTGTAATAGGCTCTAACAAATTGCAAAAATTAAAAAAAAAAAGATTTATAAGCATGTATTTTTATATATAATTTTATAACATATAATTATTATTTTTATATATAATCACGCATAACTAAAAAATTTATATTCACATATACTACATATTTTGTCAACCGCCCCTCCCAAATGTCAAATCCTAATTCCGCCCCTAGTTTTAATGTTAGTTGAGAATACTCCATTATTATTATTATTATTATTTTTATTATTCTTATTATTTAATATTTTTTTTATTATTATTTAAAAAAACTTGAGATCACTTCACTATTTAAATATAAACTTTATTACAAACTTACGTGCATTGTTTGCATACCCATTACCATTCGCAATTCACCATGCAGGCATTTTCAAAACGTGCAAAAAGTCTTTTTTTTTTTTCTTTATGTATATTAATATACCACATAAAAGTTTTATAAAAAAAATCCTTGATAAAAATTGATTTTGCCCCCCGCCCCATGTCAGGGCATGACGCTACTCCAATAGGACACCTAATTAATTAGGAGCTATAAATTATATATGAGTTAATCTTAATATCGGTCGAACTGTTTTTTCTCTCCCTAACAATCTTACATTAAGTGGTTTTCACCTAGACAACTTATTAAAACTATCGTGTGCCCCCAGCCCACAGTATTATACACCACTCCCTCTCGTCATTCTCTCCCCACGAACTCAGTCAATTTCATTCTCATTCTTTCCCAAGGAATCCTCTCCGCTATTACGATGAACAATCTCTTTATCGTCACACGAGGAACTCGAGCCCCCTCTCTACTATAATACTCTCTTTCTTAATTGATTCTCGCACGAAAGTCACCCTCTCCCCCACTCTCCTTGCTACGAGTCCCTAATTGTGATCCTTCTAATATTGCCAACGAGATTATCCATCCAATGTCATCGAGATTCTAGTATGTCCTTTTAAACCTATTCTCTATATGTGATGATCTAAAATTATAAGTTTGAGATGGGTTTACTGTGACTTTGAAAGATTGTAGGTTAATTTTAACTTATTGTTGATTTTGGTCTGATTGGGTTTTGATGAAGAGGAGATGAAGATGATCAACAAAGATGAGGGTGATCAATGACAAAAATGGGTGACAATAAAGATGATGGATAATAAAGATGCTTAGCAATGACGACAAAAGGAGATGAAAGGACTGAGAACATGGAACATGAGAGATCTAGAGTCAAATAAATGAATAATCTAGTGTGATGCACTCCATTGACTTAATGTGAAATAATTACCATATTAAAATTTAATTAGGAGTTGTTTATTGGTCAAAAGAAGACCGATCGATCCAAAGCAATTCTAATAAATTATATATTTTTCTATTGGCAAGTCAGTATAAAAAGACATAATAATAATATTTGCAATTAGAGTCTTCGAAATTATATACATAATTATTTTAAAAATCGATTGGATTTTCCTCTAAATTGAGTTGCAGTAAACTTCCTCCAACCAATCTATACATATATAGAGTGCAAACACATGTTCTTAAAAAATGAAATTTAAAAAATTGATACATGTCGCTTTACTCAAAAAAACATTCTTATCACATGAAACATATGTCAATCTTCTAAATGAGTCGAAGAAAATTTCTCTAAAATTAATTCAATTTGGAGAAAAGCTCTCCATTTTAAATTATACAAAACTTACCCTTCGTTTTAGTTAATTGATGACAATCTACTTAGAAGTTGGGAGTAAAAGTAAATGGATAATTAATGGATATGGACCGCTACCAACCAACCTAAACCCAACAAGCCCAAAATTATCAATCTCAATCCGCCCTAAAGACAAGCTTTACAGTCTTTACTCCCACGGAGTTTCTGGCGGTTCGGGAGCTTTGTCATGTAATTCCCCGTCTCTCTCTCTCTCTCTCGTTTGTTAATGCGTTCGTGAATCTTTCTATATGATTTCGACTTTTTTTTCCATACTTTTCCTCACACGATCACACCCTCCTAGTGCTTTGAGACACCGAGTCTGAGCTCAGCTATGGCAATGCGTGCTCGGTGCTTCACAAGCTCTGCACGGGTGTAGTCTCTTGGGCTGTGAGAGATTCCGTTATGTCTCTTTGATCCATTTTATTGTTCCCTACTGGGTTTGGCTTTGGTTAATATTTTGTTGATGAATGGCTTTGAGTTTTGAATTTTGATATTTGGTTGGGGTAGGGGGGAACTACGATGCTTTTTTTGACATGGGTAGATAAGGTATAATTTTGGATACAGAAGCATTGCACTTTGGGAGGAAGGGAATTGCAGTTTTTCTCTTTTGGGGGGGGGGGGGGGGGGGGGGGCTAAAGAAAGGTATTGCACAGCACGCTGATTTTTGTTATTTCATTTGTTCTGTTTTCTCGTCGGAAAAGTGTGGATTGGTTTGGCTAAAGATCGATTCTTTGTATGAAAGTATCTATTGCTTTAGTTAGTACATAGTGAATTGTGCTCACTTATTGGCTCCATATTGACTAGACTAGAGATTTAATTATTTGTTGGGAGCTTTTGGTTTACTGAAGTTCATTGGCCAATTGCGGATTTTTTTTTTCTTCTTCATTGGCCAAGTTGAGTTTGAGGATGTTGCCTATTATCCAACAAAAAAGAAATATTATTCTGGTATAGTCTGTGATGGAGATTTGGTTATCGTCTATGAGAGACATGACAACATGAAGGCTGTTAAAGTATGTCAGGATTCTGTACTTCAGAACCGATTTAGTGTATTCAAACATTCAGACTGGATTGGAAAGCCTTTTGGATCCAATCTTTTTAGCAACAAGGGTGGTTTTATTTACTTGTTAGCTCCAACTCCTGCATTGTGGACTCTGGTTCTAAGTCACAGGACCTAGATTCTTTATATTGCTGATATAAGCTTTGTGGTCATGTACTTGGAAATGGTTCCCGGTTGTTTGGTTCTGGATCTTCAACTACATCACTCGCAAGGGCTGTTGCTCCTACCGGACATGTCCACACATTTGATTTTCATGAACAAAGAGCTGCCTCAGGTAGGTGAAAAATGGGTTATTTCCAATAGTTACTCATGATTGATATTGATGGTCATAACATCCATTTAAATTGTTATCTAATTATTATAGTTTCATATTTGGGGTTTATATTTTCGATAGTGCAGTGCACAAGATCGGGGTTTGCTCTGCAGGAGTGGGTCTTAAAGGCCCTATCTTGGAGAGGTTTACCAGAAAAAAAAAAAAAACTTTGTTTTCTTGAATGTAGAAGTTATTTTAAAATAGAGTCATAAACTTTAATTACAAACTTCCCTTTGTTAGAACTCATAGGTAGTTGAATGTCTGAAGAACTTACCTAGCCTATTCAACATTATTTAAAATTTGGATGTTTTTTGTGTTAAGAGGGAATCTGGATTTCTTAGGGTCTCAAGAAACTAGCTCAACAAATTTCAAATGATATTCAAAAACCATTTTTGTGAAGAGATCTGAAAATCACAATTGTAGTAGTAGTGTTAGGGAACATTATTTGGGTGAGCTAGTAGCTAGTAACTTGGAGATTTAATTTCTAATTGAACCCAAGTTCCATTTTTCTACTAAGTTGAGAAGATATAACATAAATATTGATTCGACATTTTATTTTTATAGGGAGGATTTTGAGAAGACAGAAGTGAATAATTTAGTCACTGTGGGAGTTAGAGACATTCAAGGAGAAGGATTTCCAGAGGAATTTTCTGGGTCAGGAGATTCCATCTTCCTGGACCTACCCCAACCTTGGCTGGCCATTCCTTCAACAACAAAAATGCTGAAACCAGATGGGGCTTTATGCTCCTTCTTCCCACGTATTGAGCAAGTACAATGAGCCTGTGATACTCTTATATAAAAATTCACAGGTATGTTTTTAAGCAACAATTTCCACTAAGATTTCAGAGGCAAGAATGTTTTTTTGTTTATGCATATGTTGCTAAATTTAGATAGCTTTATCATTCCACTCTAGCTTAAATATTCTAGTTGGGTTTCTAATTGTTGATTAGGTCACTGATGGGTGCTTGTACATGTTATCTTCTGCTTCTGTGTTAGATATAAGAACATTTGAGGTACTTCTTCGCACTTATGAAGTTCAAGAAGTGAGTGGATTGCAGACAGGGTGATGGAGGCAACCCGGGGTCTCTTATATGTAAGAGACGGCAGCATTCAAGCAAAGGAAACAATGTGTAGGACAATTTGAGTTCACCAACAGTCATGGCTAGGCCATGCAGTGAGGTAAAAGGCCACACTGGTTACCTGACATTTGCAAGACTCAAATGCCTCTCATAATTCTGCAACTCTTCCGTTTTGTAGGATTGTAAGATTTCTTATTCCTCTACCTGGGCTAGCGAGTTTAGTCCAGATCTCATGTATGGAATTCTTTTTGTTACTCCAAAATTGGCTGTTGCCCATATGACTAACACAAGAGGGGGGGTGAATTGAGTTGTATTTAAAAAAATAACAATTATAAATCAAATATATAATATAAAATATAAACAAAATATGAAACAACAATAAATATAAATAGTAAGAGTAAGAGAGAAGCAAACTCAGTATGTTAACGAAGTTCGGTCCCACTGCCTACGTTCTCGCCTCAAGCTACCTCTTGAGGATCCCCAAATCCACTATTCAATCTCCTTTAGGTGGAGATAGAAACCTATTACACTTTTGAGCAGCACCGCTCCAAAGAATCCGTATAGAACACCCTCTACACTTTCAATCACCTTACACTTGGTGATTTAACTATTCCCCGTGTAGAACACCTTCTACACTTCCAATCACCTCACACTTGGTAATTTAACTATTCCCCGTGTAGAACACCTTCTACACACACAAGAGTTATACACACCCTTTTACAATTACAAGAGTTGATAGTAGGTAGACTATCAAAGTACACTCCTCAATGAGTGAGATAGAAACAATACAGCGCAACCTATATCTCTCTCAACAAGAACAAGAATTAAGACTCAAAACTTTATAAAAGAGAGAATGAGAGTTTTGAAGAAATGATGCAAAACTTAGCAATAGATGTGTAAGCTCTTGTTGTGAATTTTACAAAACTTAAGTGAGCTATTTATAGGCAAATGATTTTTCAATTTCAAATTTGAAAAGATTCCCATATCAAAAATATAATTATTTACTTTTCAAAAATTTCAAATATAATATTTTTACTTTTTGCATGTGACAAAATGAGCACACTTTATTTTTCAAAAATTTCAAACATAATCTTTTACTTTTTGCATATGACAAAAAGAGCACACTTTACTTTTCAAAATTTTCAAATAAAGACATCTACCTTTTGCATAAGTCAAGAAAATCATCCACCACTTTTGAAAATATTCAAATAAAACATGCACATGTGAAAGATGACAATCAATCATCTAAATATTTTCAAAGTTCAAACTTTTAATCATGTCATGCACATGTGAAAGATGACAATCAATCATCTTTCAAAATTTTCAAATTTAATTTTCAAAATATTCATGCATATGTGGAAAATGTATTTTAATGCTTTATGATAAAATATTAATTTTGAGCCTTAATCCTAATTTCAAATTTTTTAAGAGATTTACAAAATTACTCTATGATTTTAATATGAATTTGTTCCCTTCTTGCTCATGCTTGCTTCCTTGATGTGCTTGATTATATTGTGTGGACAACTTGAGCTTGAGACTCCTTTATTATTTGGATTCATTTGTTATCATCAAAATCCATTTGTAGATTTACATGAAACTTGAAACCTTGGGTTCAATAATCTCCCCCTTTTTGATGATGACAAATACTTGATAGAACCTGAAACCTGTATTAATACTTAAGCTCCCCCTGAGAATGTGCGTTAGTTTTTCAAACAAAAATATAAATATAATTCCAAGCATATATAACAAGTTTAGCAATTTAAACAATATTAAAGTTCTAGTCTAAAACTTCTCCCCCTTTTGGCATCATTAAAAAGGAATCATAATTAGCGCAATAAAATATATTCTTACAATAACTAACAGATAAATAAAACGCTGCGTTAGTAGAGACTATAGAAATTAGAATCACCCGTATCCGACAAAACTTACAAACGTTGAAGTCGAATTTTATCATCTCGGTGCGGAAGAAGATTTAAATCCGCTTGATGTTATTGACGAATTAGATGTTTTAGAGATTTGAAGATGAATAATTAAAATTATTCGTGTCCGACAAAGACAGCAAAAGCTGCAGACCTAGCTTTGGCAATGCGGTGCGGAGCCATGCATGTCCGACAAAACTTGCAAATGTTGGAAGTCTAACTCTGGCAATTCGGTGCGGAGCCACGCGTGTCTGACAAAACCTGCAAAAATTGGAGGCCTAGCTCTAGCAGTCGGTGCGAAAGCAGATTTAAATCAATCGCCTGATATTGTTGACAAACGGGTTTGAAAGCTCTGAGTTTCTATAAAAAAAATCATTTTCACCTATCGGATACCAAAAAAAAACATCGCTTCTTGACCTAAGTTCTGTTTCTCCATAACGATAGAATGGCCGAACAATTCTCTTCCACTAATGTTCCAGACTTGAATCAGGAACCCTTGACGCATCAACCATCAATCTTCTCTCCTAAGGTCGTCAATGCCATGATAGGAGTAGAGAACCGTTTTTCTAGTAAGAAAACTTTTGACAATGTGTGTCCAGCATATCTTATATTTCTTTTGACTAATAAAATTTGAAGAGACAATAGTTTGTCTTGTTCTTTATACTATCTCTATAAAATCAGTTTTAAAGTTCATCCGATTTGCATCAAATCTTATAACTCATCTGCATTCTTTCAATATTCTCGTTTTAAGTTTTCAATTCTTTTCTCAATGGCTCATTCTTCTAACATTCCTCTAGATGCATCCATGAGATATTCTACATCTCAATCTCATGTCCTTTCTGCAGCTACCATTGGCGCCATGTTGCAGCAAGAGAATAATAGTTTGGCTAATAAGCTAGACTCCGATGCTATCTACTACTTTGTGAGTCTCGGGACTCGCTACTCATCCTCTATTGTCGCTTTTTTTCAGCGGCTACAAGTCAAAAATCATGAGGTTGAAAAACTTAAAGAACAAATTGTTGTACTTTAACGAATTGTTCAAGAGTCTCACACAAGGGAAGGAATCTTTCGGCAGAAGAATAAAAAGTTGAAATCTCTATTGGATTCTTCATTCCGCTTGCCAATTCCCATGGATAGGGATGACATGATATTGTATGAAAAGAATGAGCGTCTCAAACATGAGGCTAAGAACCTCAAGTTTATGTAAAAGTATTTAAAAAAATATTTCTTTATTTTTATGAACTCTGATCTATCTTTCAAGAGATATTCATAACATGCATCATACCTATTTCTCTTCTAATCATACATAATCTATCTTCTGATAAGGGTTTTGTGAATATATCTGCTAACTGATCGTGTGTGTTTGTGAACTCCAGTACTATATCGCCTTTCTACACATGATCTCGAAAAAAAATGATATCTTATTTCAATATGCTTAATTCTAGAATGTTGTATTGGGGGTTTTTTTTTTTGAAAGATTTATAGCACTTGTATTATCACATTTGATTGGAATGTGATTATACATAAGTTTAAAATCCTCAAGTTGTTGCTTCATATAAAAAAAATTGAGCACAACAACTATCCGCAGTAACATATTCTACCTCAGCAGTAGATAGTGCAACAAAATTTTTTTTTTTTACTAAACCAGGAAACTAGTGCACGACCTAAGAAATGACATGTTCTACTAAAACTTTTTTGATCATCTTTGCAACCAGTATAATCGGTACCTGAATAACTAATAAGATCGAAAGAAGTGTGTTTAGGATACCATAACTCTAAATCAATGGTACTGGCAAAATATCTAAAAATCTGCTTGACTGCAATCAAATGAGATTGTTTTGGAAATGATTGAAAACGTGCACATAAACATATACTGAACATAATATCAGGTCTACTAGTTATCAAATATAATAAACTACTAATCATACATCGATATACATTTGAGTTAACTGGCTTACCGCTTTCATCTTTATCAAATTTAGTGGTCGGATTCATTGATGTTCCAATTACCTTCGCACGTTCCATCTCAAATTTTGAGTAACTCTTTGATATATTTTGACTGATTAATAAATGTTCCACTTTTTGCTCGCTTGATTTGCAATCCGAGAAAGAAATTAAGTTCTCCCATCATGCTCATTTCAAATTCTTCCTACATATTCTTAACAAAATCTTGACACATATTCATTAGCAGCACCAAATATTATATCATCTATATAAATTTAAATTAAAAGAATATCATTCTATTCATACTTGATGAAAAGAGTTATATCGATCTTTCCTCTTTGAAAAACATTTTTCGAAAAAAAAAAACTATTTAAGAAAACACTTTTAACATCCATTTGAAAAAATTTGAAATCTTTATAACAAGCATATGTAAGTAGCATTCGAATAGTTTCTAATCTTGCGACTGACGCATATGTCTCATCATAATCGATTCCTTCTTCTTGATTGAAACATTGGGTCACTAGTCGAGCCTTATTTCTAGTAATGACTTCGGACTCATCTTTCTTGTTTCTAAAAATCCATTTTGTTCCAATAATAGTATGATTTTTGGGTCTAGGAACAAATGTCCAAACATCATTTCTTTCAAATTGATTAAGCTCTTCTTGCATAACTAGAATCCAAAATTCATCAAGAAGTGCTTCATCAATATTTTTAGGTTCAATCTGAGATAGAAAAGCAGTATGATTGTAAATATTTCTAAGAGATGATCGAGTACTTACACCTCGTGAAGGTTCTCCCAGAATTTATTCCGCTGGATGATCTTTCGCATGTTTCCACTATTTGGTTGCATCTTATACTAAGTCTTGATGATCTTTCCTTCTATTTCCATGATCTTCCCTTTTGAATTGTCTCCAAATATCACACATCCTTTTTCTTTAGAAGTGAAGTCAATGAATTTAGTTTTGTCTTCTGTCATGTATCTTGATCATCCGTTATCTAAAAATCATTTATTTTTACCTGTAGAATACTTCATACATACTTACAAAAGCAATTAAAAACAATTCCTGGTACCCAAGTTCTTTGGGTCCTTTATTTATTAGTATTAGAAGAAATAAGATTTTTAGGTACTCATATGACCCTAATAGTCATTGTATGTTTTCTTCTAATAGGACAAGCAAAATAATTATGACCATTTCTATTACAAAAATTGCAAATAGCATGTGACATATATGAAGAACTTGAGTGATTATAATAGTATTCTTTTTTAACAAAATTATTTTTATGAAAAGAATTTTGAATATTGGATTTTGATGTAGAAGGATTATCAAAGAAGTTTTTATAAGATTTGTATTTTTGTTTTGGCTTATATCCCAAGTCTGCCTTATCAAAAACACATCTTTGACTACCAAGAAGTTTTTCAAAATTTCTTTTTCCATTCGTAAAGTTTTTAATAATATTTTCTAAATCATTTTTCTTTTTCTTCAACTCAAGATTTTCATCTTTCAAAACAATACTTTCTTTTTTTAAAATATCAATTTCATTTGTTAAAGAAGAATTTTTCTTTTTCAAAACAGTATACTTGATACCCAATTTTTCAAATTCCTCATATATTTCTTCTAAAACATTTTGCAATTTTTCATATGAAGGATCTTCAATATTATCAAAATTTGTTACCTCAATGTCATCTTTAGCCATAAGACAAAGATTTGCTGATTCTCCATTGCTTGCTTCACTATCTGAGCTACTTGAATCATCATTCCACGTAATTTTCATTGCTTTTTTGCCTTTGTTTCGATCTTTCTTTAGCAGAGGACAATCTGGCTTGATATGACCAGATTTATTGCATTTATAACAAATTAAAGTGTCATTTTTACCTGAATCTTTCTTGGAAAACTTATTGAAGGATTTCCTTGGAGGAGTTTTATTTTTCTTTAAGAACTTCTGAATTCTTCTTATTATCATCGCAACTTCTTCATCTTTGTCGTCATTTTCCTCATCTTCATCACTTTCACTTTCATGTGGAACAGTTTTAAGTGCCAAACTCTTCTTTGAATTTCCTTCTTCTTCTCCTCTTTTCAATGTGTACTCATGGGTGATAAGTGACCCGATGAGTTCATTCACTTCGAGCTTTTTGAGGTCTCTAGTTTCAAGAATCGCTGTCACTTTTGACTGCCAACGTTTTGGTAGAGAGTTGAGAATTTTTCTTATTATCTCCACTTTGGAATAAACTTTGCCAAAAGCTGTCAAGCTGTTTATAATGTTAGTAAAACGAGTGTGCATACTAGAAATAGATTCATCATCATTCATCTTAAACATTTCATATTCATGAGTAAGAATATAAATTTTTGATTCCTTGAATTGAGAAGTTCCTTCATAAGTAACTTCCAAGTTATCCCAAATTTCCCTTACTGTAGTGCAAGTCATTACTCTATTAAACTCATTACCATTAAGAGCATTATATAATAAATTCATAGCAGTTAAATTCAAAGTATAAAGTCTATCGTCTTCACGATCAAACTCTTTTTCTTCCTTTTTGACCTTTACTCCATCAATCGCTTTTGTTGGAATATAAGGTCCATTTACAATGCATTTCCAGATTTCTCGACCTTGAGTCTGAAGGAATATTCTTATTCTAACTTTTCAGAATGAGTAATTGTCTCCACAAAAGAGTGGAGGCCGACTGCTAGATTGACCTTCACCAAATGAAGCTGCAATGTTAGCCATAAGATCTTAACTCAAAAGATAGTTAATCTTATAATAGAGCTCTAGCGCTGATACCAATTGTTGCCCAGATGACTAACACAAGAGGGGGGGTGAATTGAGTTGTATTTAAAAAAATAACAATTATAAATCAAATATATAATATAAAATATAAACAAAATATGAAACAACAATAAATATAAATAGTAAGAGTAAGAGAGAAGCAAACTCAGTATGTTAACGAAGTTCGGTCCCACTGCCTACGTTCTTGCCTCAAGCTACCTCTTGAGGATCCCCAAATCCACTATTCAATCTCCTTTAGGTGGAGATAGAAACCTATTACACCTTTGAGCAGCACTGCTCCAAAGAATCTGTGTAGAACACCCTCTACACTTCCAATCACCTTACACTTGGTGATTTAACTATTTTTCGTGTAGAACACCTTCTACACTTCCAATCATCTCACACTTGGTGATTTAACTATTCCTCGTGTAAAACACCTTCTACACACACAAAGGTTATACACACCCTTTTACAATTACAAGAGTTGATAGTAGGTAGACTATCAAAGTACACTCCTCAATGAGTGAGATAGAAACAATACAGCGCAACCTATATCTCTCTCAACAAGAACAAAAATTAAGACTCAAAACTTTATAAAAGAGAGAATGAGAGTTTTGAAAAAATGATGCAAAACTTAGCAATAGATGTGTAAGCTCTTGTTGTGAATTTTGCAAAACTTAAGTGAGCTATTTATAGACAAATGATTTTTCAATTTCAAATTTGAAAAGATTCCCATATCAAAAACATAATAATTTACTTTTCAAAAATTTCAAATCTAATATTTTTACTTTTTGCATGTGACAAAATGAGCACACTTTATTTTTCAAAAATTTCAAACATAATCTTTTACTTTTTGCATATGACAAAAAGAGCACACTTTACTTTTCAAAATTTTCAAATAAAGACATCTACCTTTTGCATAAGTCAAGAAAATCATCCACCACTTTTGAAAATATTCAAATAAAACATGCACATGTGAAAGATGACAATCAATCATCTAAATATTTTCAAAGTTCAAACTTTTAATCATGTCATGCACATGTGAAAGATGACAATCAATCATCTTTCAAAATTTTCAAATTTAATTTTTAAAATATTCATGCATATGTGGAAAATGTATTTTAATGTTTTATGATAAAATACTAATTTTGAGCCTTAATCCTAATTTCAAATTTTTTAAGAGATTTACAAAATTACTCTATGATTTTAATATGAACTTGTTCCCTTCTTGCTCATGCTTGCTTCCTTGATGTGCTTGATTATATTGTGTGGACAACTTGAGCTTGAGACTCTTTTATTCTTTGGATTCATTTGTTATCATAAAAATCCATTTGTAGATTTACATGAAACTTGAAACCTTGGGTTCAACATTGGCCTATTTCCAAGATGTCAAATCTATGTTGAATCACCATTAGCATTCCTTGGGTTTTTTGAAAATCTTGACTGAATATTTCTCATGGGTGGTTCTTGGATTGTTGCAATTTTATTTAGAGTCCGGAAAACAAGTGGGATATAGAATGACCATCTGGTTGCCACAATCAAGTGCTCAGAGCAGCATATGAGAGAGTTTTATAGGAGCACAAGTCTAGTCCAATGTTTTGAATATCATATCGAAATTGGTATTGGTCAAGACACTAGAATAAAATATTTTAATATCAATATTGTTTCATGTACTGTTCGAAACTATCTATATATGAATAACTTATATACATTTATATATGTGCATAAATTTAAAAAAGATAAAATTATTATTCGATTTGTGATTCATACAAACAAATTATATTTTTTATATATACAAAAAGAAAAAAATGCAAATCTAGTTAAAAAATCACTTTAAAAAATAAGAATATATTGAAATCTGAAATCTGATACATTTCGGCTGGTACAGATTGAACGAAACATAATTTTTTTGTACCGGTCAAATGATTTTAAAATATTGGTTGGTACAATACGGTGTTCAAAATTATGATCTAGCCTAGCCAATTTGGCCGATCAAACATGGTAGAAATGAGGAAATGAGAAATTTGCTTGATGTATGACTGACATTTGGTGGTCCCAAATTGAAGCAGCGGCTGGCACATCTATGTCTCAGCAAATACAGTACACGATACATGAGATGCCCAAAATTCAAACTCCATGCCATTCCTGTCCATTCATTCCCAAACTAGCTCACCACCACCCAACACTATCATTCTTTCTCACACACGTGATTTTTCCAAAACAATTAATGCTATTATTATTTATTATTGTTTTTATTGTACAACTATTAGCAAATGGACCATCGCATCGATCATCGTCCAAACCATAACCAACAATTTTACATCACTAATGTTATTTCTTCGGTCCTTCCATCCAAATTTCATTGGCCAGTCAATTGCTGTCACCTTTGACACTTTGCTTCTAATTCCAAATTCAACGCTCCCACGTGCCTCCCGCGAGGCAAGACTGATAACATTGGAAAGCAACGTTATCAACTGTTGCAACCAATCGTACTTTGCCAAAAAAGATTTGACTCTTTCGCCTGGAGATATTAATATGTGAGAGTGTTCATTAATCCAATTGGAACATGATATAATGATAGTGAGTTTAAATTAAGTCTTAACGTGAATCAAAATGTATTAATCCATTAAGAGATAATTATTTAATGGATTGATAACGAATTAATTTATTTTTATTTATAATAATTTGTTAAAAAAGTTGAAATTATAATTATATCTTTATACTTAAAAATAAAATTGTTGAGATTTTAATTTTGATTTTATTAATTGAATTATAATTTTAGACTTGTAATTAGCATTATATTATCTATAAATATTGTGATTTTTTAATATTTCTATAAAATTATGCTAAATTTAATTAGATAAAAAAAATTAATTTTAGATTTGTTCAATCAATTTATATAAATGAGTTGAAACAAGATGAGTTGGATCATGTTAGAGTTGGATCATGCTAGCATGTTACATTGTATTAACTGATGAGTTAAAATAAATTTTGTTTGTATTGATCTATATAATATAATATATACGTCTTAATATAACACAATTACGATCCGTTAACACAATTTAGCACTCCCTTCATCTATACCCTTTTGACTAGCTAAGCAAAAAAATTATTTCGGTTAAAATGTTTTGATTTTTTTTAAATTAAAAGCGATAATTCTATAAAGACAAAAAAATTGTATAATTCCATAAAGACAAAAAAAGGTTGTTCTTCAGTTTAAACTTTATCATTTTTAATCATAGTAGTTGATATATATACTTATTAATAATTCGACAAAACATGGTATCTGAAATATATCTGAAATATGTAGGAATTATACCAGTAAGTAATATATCTGCCATGTTAGGCAAATAATTAAATAAATAAAATTATGAAAATGCTAGAGTCCCAATAGGTATTAAATTGATAACTTTGGTCCATGCAACGTTAGGACACCTCTCTCTCTCTCTCTCTCTCTCTCTCTCTCCTACTCTGGCTTCTTCAATTCCACAGAATGCAGGGCACTGCCTTAGCTCTGTCTCTCTCAACCCCATTTCTCAAACCTCCAAACCGAAACCGAGACCCTAAACTCACACAGATTTCACACTCGAAGTCTCCGAAACTACCCGGATTCAACTTCGTCCATGGACTCCCAAGGCAAAGTCCTCTGCTTGCACTTTCTTCGTCACGCTTTAGCGCGCGATTATGTGGCTCCTTTTTCCTTTCGAACCGAAGAGACAAAAGGCTTAAGGTCAGGGCTGCTTCGGTGCCCGAGAATACGGGAGATACCGTGAAACCGAGCGGTGTGATTAAGACTTTGCAGCTCGGCGCTATGTTTGGGACTTGGTATATTTTGAATATCTACTTCAACATCTACAACAAACAGGTTCATTGGCTCTATCTTTTATCTCCCTGCGTCAGCCAGGACTTTTTTTTTTTTAATGTTTTCTTCTCATTTTCATACTCGCAGAAATTGGAATACTTCTTGAATTTCTGGGCGGCTAAAATGGTGGGAAAATAAGAGATATTAAAAATTTTGAACAAGGAATAAATGAGATTATAATTATTTAGAACTTCATGTTCATATCCCTGTTCCTCCCTTAAATTAAAAGGGTTCCCAGTTCAGGTACCTGAAATTTACTGAGTGGTCGGATTTAAGTTACAAATTTAGGATTCTCTTTTATACAATATCTTATGGAGACATAATTCTGCCCTTTTGCTATAATAATTTCATCTCTGATATTCAGTTAATCTCAGAGCTGCAAGAGTTTCAATGCTACTTCTGGTTTTACATACAGGTTTTAAAAGTCTACCCATTTCCTGCGACGGTGACCGCATTTCAATTTGGGTTTGGGACTTTGATGATTACTTTGATGTGGGCATCCAATATTGTTACCAGGCCAAAGATCACGCCTTCCCAGGTACTTGTTTTGATGAAGTTGGTAGAGTTGCGTACTTTGTTCTGTTTGATTGTGCGTTTTATGAATATTCACTTCTCAGTTTGCAGTGATTCTTCCTCTGGCTGTGGTGCACACAATGGGGAACCTCTTGACCAACATTAGTCTTGGGAAAGTTGCTGTTTCTTTCACCCACACAATCAAAGCTATGGAGCCTTTTTTCACTGTTGTACTCTCAGCCTTGTTTCTTGGAGAGGTAAGGGATTCTGCCCTATTTTCCAGTGTTTTCTTTTGCATATTTTATTTCCTTATTGTAATATATGATGTAACCTTGAGAAACATAACTTTGGTTGCGTGCCATAACATTGGAAAATGTTTCATGCACGTTCCCCTTCTATGCCTAACCACGAGGTGCTTGCTATGTGCCAATAGAAGACCATTTGGTTTAGTCTAAAAAACAACTTAATAGAAAGTACTTAGCAAGCACCTCTCAAGGTTATTATACGATTTAGAACCCTGGAAACTTTAATTAAGAGTTGGGATCTAGTTACTTTTGTTCTCTTCTCTCTCTAGCAATATATATATATATATATATTTATATTAACATAAAGAAAAAAAGAATCAGGAAGTAGCTCTGTTACCGCACTCCAAAGCTGGCTGCCTAATCCCTTTGGGAAACATTGCTTTGAAGTGAGCCCTAACATGGTTTACAATGTTAGATCATTGCAGTTGAAAAAAGTCAGTGCTCGGTTTTATATTTATGGATTCCTCTCAGTAGTAACCCAATTAAAATAAGGAATACAGACAATATTTTGACAAGAAACTGACCAAATTGATTAAAGTTTCCTCGAAATGATTGTTATCTTACATCCAAATATAGATTTTTGAGCATTTGATGATGAGTGATTGCAAAGCAACTTTTTTTTCCTCTGCTTCTGTGATATGTAACTTCTTAAACTCCTTGTTCTTGTGATAAATGTACTAGTGCAGGTAGTCTTTGATGGTATTTGACTAACACATTCATTTGTAATTTTGAGTTTTGACCATCCTGTGCACACAGAGGCCCACTCTCTGGGTAGTTTCTTCCCTCATTCCAATTGTAGGTGGAGTGGCTCTGGCATCTTTCACTGAGACCTCTTTCAATTGGTAAGAGAACAAACTACACTTGTCTCATTAAGGAGTTTGCTCTTGTACATGGAGGTTTCTTCAGACTGAACCCTGGATAGATTAGATACTGTTAATATTTAGAGCAACAAGATTTGTCCAAATAATTAGACGTGGTACTGAGATGTGACTCATCCATTCACGTTGCAACAGGACTGGTTTTTATAGTGCAATGGGCTCCAATCTTACAAACCAATCCCGTAATGTATTCAGCAAAAAGTTTATGGTTAAGAATGAGGTACACAACTCAGATGCAAGTCACATTTTACAGTATTAAAGAGAAGCATGATAAATTCATTACAGGAAACTTTGGACATAACCAGCATTTATTCATTGCAGGAAACTTTGGACAATATCAATCTTTTTTCAGTGATAACCATTATTTCTTTCTTCCTGTTGGTTCCTGTGGCTATTTTCTTGGAAGGCATTAAGTTTACTCCTTCATACCTGCAATCCGCTGTAAGTAGTAAATTCAGATCATGAGAGATTTCTACCACTAATATCACTATTGTTAATTAATATTTTTTTTTGAAGAAAATTAGGTATTAAGCAATTTATTTTCTTTCTCCTAGGCAAATCAAGGTTTAAATGTTAAAGAACTATGTGTGAGATCAGTTCTGGCAGGGTTCTGCTTCCATAGTTGCCAGCAGGTGAGTTCCTTGATTTTTTGTTCCCTGTTTATGTCTATTACGTGTACTGCAAACCATAAATATGCATAATGTTCTATTTTAGCATTGTGTTAAGCTTGATTGTTGATTTTCTGCTATGTGAATCACAGTATGGAGATGGAATTCATATCTAGTTCTGTTAGTGTGATAACAAGTTACATTCTAAAGCTAAACACCTAAAGAGCACAGATCCTACAAAACAATTCAGTTATCATTCTAGAGATTTTGCATGTTATCAATTGCTCAAAGCTGTAAACTGCTTGAGCATTCTAGACCTCTCTATTCTAGTAAATTGAGAATGCAACAGTAGAAGTATTGGGGTTGGAAATTATAAAATACACCTCATCAGCCAAGTATGAAATTGTTTATTATCCCAAATGATCTGCATCATTTGTGGCATTTTTGCAAATATAAATTATCAACTGGTTATGTCTTAATAAATTATCAACTGTTTATGTCTTAACTTCTGAATGTTTTTTCCTCTTTCATTTGTAATTTATTGGGGCGATCACTATAAGCTCCTTCTGACTACTGTTTATCTTTCCTCACTGCAAAGTTATGCTTTCCTCACTGCGAAGTTATGCTTTCCAGAACTATGTTTTCTTAGCTATTTTTATATAATATAATTGAAGCATGCATGCTATTTTATTGGAATATCCCACACCATGCCATTCTGATTCTACTAATTTTTGTTTGGCAGGTCTCCTATATGATATTACAGATGGTATCGCCTGTTACCCACGCTGTTGGAAACTGCGTGAAGCGGGTGGTGGTCATAGTCTCCTCGGTTTTATTCTTCCAAACCCGTGTCACACCCATTAATTCCCTTGGTAAATTTTTTGAAGTGATCTATTGAGGATGGATAGCAGATTGTTGGTTTATCAATAGCTTGTTATTATGCTTAATTATACATATATGTGAATTTTTATCTACTTTTTTTTTTCTTTTTTCTTTTTAATTTTTAATTTTATAATTCCTAGTTTCTACATGCTTGCTGAGTTGCTTTAACTGCAGGAACTGCGGTGGCTCTTGCTGGAGCCTTCTTGTATTCTAGAGCAAAGCGGATAAAGCCAAAGCCGAAGGCTGCTTGATTTATTCTTGCAAAGAAACGGAAAATGATAGCAGTTTTTTAACCCTTTTAAAAAGAAAATTCTGAACTCATTAATTATGAAGATTTTCTTTCCCTTTTTTTGTGCATTTATAATCTGCTCACGCATGTCTTACTGTTACATCTATGTACAGTCTCCATGATCATTTGTCTTCCTTAAAAGGAAAACAAATCACCAAGATCCTCCACTGAATGAAGTCTGGAAATTAAAGAGCGTGAAAGGAAGGCCTTGACATCTCTCTCTCTCTCTCTCTCTCTCTCTCTCTCGTTAAGCTCGAGGGTGGTGTTAATAATAGGAAAGCCATAATCGTTGTGGAGAGGAACAATATTTCTAGTTCCACAAAGTCATGCAAATTGGAAATATAATAAAGCTGGAGGGTGGTCTTAATAATTTGAAAGATTTTGCCCGCGCGCAAGCAATGTCCGTGCTTTTTGGGGCCCTAGGGGTGTAAATGGTCTGATTCGGTTTAGGAAATTTGTGGCCCAGTTTCATTCGGTCCAAAAATTCTCTTATCCTGGACCGGACTGAATAGGAGTTCGGTCCATACCGGTCCGATCCAAATCGATCGAGAGGCGGTCCGGTCCGGTCCAGGGGTACCCCATATGATTTAATGGATTAAATTTAATCTAAAATATTACAATGATTAAATATTTTTTTGGCTCAAATTTAACTACTATGAATTATAATATGTTAATATTATAAGAGTATATATTATATGTTGCCCAGATGACTAACACAAGAGGGGGGGTGAATTGGGTTATATTAAAAAATTAATACTTATAAACTAAATATACAATATAAAATATAACCAAAATATAAAGCAGTAGGAAATATAAAGAGTAGGGTAAGAGAAAGCAAACTCAGTATTTTTACGAGGTTCAGCCCCACTGCCTACGTTCTCGCCTCAAGCTACCCCTTGAGGATTCCCAAATCCACTATTCAATCTCCTTTAGGTGGAGATAGAAACCTATTACACCTTTGAGCAGCACCGCTCCAAAGACTCCGTGTAGAACACCCTCTACACTTCCAATCACCTCACACTTGGTGATTCAACTATTCCCTGTGTAGAACACCTTCTACACACACAAGGGTTATACACACCCTCTTACTTCCAATCACCTCACACTTGGTGATTTAACTATTCCCCGTGTAGAACACCTTCTACACACACAAGGGTTATACACACCCTCTTACTGATACAAGAATTGATAGTGGGTAGGCTATCAGAAAACACTCCTCAATGAGTGAAATAAGAACAATACAGCACAAACTATATCTCTCTCAACAAGAACAAGAATTAAGGCTCAAAACTTTAGAAAAGAGAGAATGAGAGCTTTGAAAGAATGATGCAAAATTTAGCAATAGATGTGTAAGCTCTTGTTGTGATTTTTGCAAAACTCAAGTGAGCTATTTATAGGTAAATGAGTCTTCAATTTCAAATTTGAAAAGATTCCCATGTCAAATAAGAGCACTATTCACTTTTCAAAAAATTCAAATAAAAACATTTCCTTTTTGCATTTGTCAAAGACAACTCCATTCATTTTTCAAAGAAATCAAACCTAATCTTTTGCTTTTCATACAAGACAAAATGAGCATGATTTATTTTTCAAACCAAATCATCTTCTTTTTACATATGTCAAAAAAACACACAACCACCCTTTAAGATTTTCAAACAAATCATCTATCTTTTATATTTGTCAAAAAAACACACAACCACCCTTTAAGATTCTCAAACAAAATCATCTACCTTTTGCATTAGTCAAAAAAACACACCACCTCCCTTCAAGACTTTCAAACAAAATATGCACATGTCAAATATGATAATCAATCATCTTATAAAATCAAGTTTTTATAAAAAAAAATATAATTTTCGAAATTATTTTGTTTGATGGTGTTATGCACATGTGAAAAACATAATTTTCAAAACTAAGACATTTAAAAATGTCTTGCATATGTGGAAAAAGTAATTTGATGTTTTATGAGAAAAAAGAGTAATTTGGAGCCTTAATCCAATTTCTAATTTTATCAAGAGATGTACAAAAATAATCTATGAGCTTCATTTGTAGACTTGATATCTTTCTTGCTCATGTTTGATTTCTTGATGTGTTTAGCTCCCTTCATGCATAGACAACTTGAGCTTGAGTTTTCAATATTATTTGTTATCATCAAAATTTATACGTAAATACGAGACTTGAAACCTTGGGTTCAACAATCTCCCCCTTTTTGATGATGACAAATACTTAGTAGAAATCTGCGACCTGCAGTAATACTTAAGCTCCCCCTGAAAATATGCGTTAGTATTTCAAGAAAAATATAAACATGATTCTAGCATATATAACAGAGTAGTATAATACTAGTATAAGACTTCTCCCCCTTTTGGCATCATTAAAAAGGAACCGTAATTGGTTTCAATAAGATTTTTTTTTTCGTAATAAGCAATAATCAAATAAAACGGTACGTTAGAGAGTAGAAGTTGGAACCACCCGTGCCCGACAAAACCTGCAAAGGTTGAAGTCGAATTTTATCATCTCGGTGCGGAAGAAGATTTAAATCCGCTTGATGTTATTGACGAATTAGATATTCCAGAGATTTGAAGTTGAATAATTAAAATTATCCGTGTCCGATAAAGACAGCAAAAGCTGCAAGCCTAGCTCTGGCAATGCGGTGCAGAGCCATGCATGTCCGACAAAACCTGCAAATGTTAGAAGTCTAACTCTGACAGTTCGGTGCGGAGCCACGCGTATCTGATAAAACCTACAAAGGTGGCCTAGCTCTAGCAATTCGGTGCAGAGATTTGATCCGCTTGATGTTGCTGAAAAATGAGATATTATCATGATTTGTAAGTTTGTCTTGTTCTTATTTCCGTTTCTATAAGAGCAATTCTTAGCTTTATCTATTTCGCATCAAGTTTTCTTCTCATCTTTGCAATTTTCTTGCATTCTCATTCTACAATTTTTCAATGGCTCGTAGAATTCCCTTCAGTGCTTCTCTTGATCAAGATTTGAGGAATCCTTCACCTCAGTCTCAATCTATTTCTGTATCTGTCGTAGGTACCATGAAGCAACAAGAGACTGATTTAGCTAATAAATCAGATCATGATGCCATTTACGAGCTTGTGGGTCTCGGGACTTGATACTCATCTTCCATAGTTTCTTTTTCCGCTCGGTTGCAGTCCAAAACCCGCGAGATAGAGAAGCTTAATGAGAAGATCGATATTCTTCAACGAATTGTTCAAGAGTCTAATAAAAAAATAGTAGACTTAAAACAACAGAATAAGGATTTAAAATCCTTACTTGCCTCTGCATTTCGATTGCCTAATCCTTTAGATAAGGATGGCATGATGATTTATGAGGAGCAAATGCATTTGAATGATGAGGCTAAACGTCTCAAGTTTCTGTAGGTCATTTGAGTTAATGGAATAAAAGTATCTAGCAGATATTGATGGCATGCATAATTCCTATTTCTCTTCTAATCATGCGTAGTCTATCTTCTGGTAGGAGTTTTGTAAAAATGTCTGCCAAATGATCATGTGTACTAGTGAATTCTAATGCAATATCGCCCTTCTGCACTTTGGTCCGAGATTGTTGTATTGGATTCTTTGAAAGATTTATAGCACTTGTATTATCACATTTGATTGGAATGTGATTGTACATACGTTTAAAATCCTCAAGTTGTTGCTTCATGTAAAGAACTTGGGCACAACAACTACCCGCAGCAACATATTCTGCCTCAGCAGTAGATAGTGCAACAGAATTTTGTTTTTTTACTAAATCAGGAAACTAGTGCATGACCTAAGAAATGACATGTTCTACTAAAACTTTTTCGATCATCTTTGCAACTAGTATAATCGGTACCTGAATAACTAATAAGATCGAAAGAAGTGTGTTTAGGATACCATAACTCTAAGTCAATGGTACTGGCAAAATATCTAAAAATCCGCTTGACTGCAATCAAATGAGATTGTTTCGGAAATGATTGAAAACGTGCACATAAACATACATTGAATATAATATCAAGTATACTAGTTATCAAATATAATAAACTACCAATCATACCTCGATATACCTTTGAGTCAACTGGCTTACCGCTTTCATCTTTATCAAGTTTAGTGGTTGGACTCATTGATGTTCCAATTACTTGATTTGCAATCCGAGAAAGAAATTAAGTTCTCCCATTATGCTCATTTCAAATTCTTTCTGCATATTCTTAGCAAAATCTTGACACATATTTTCATTAGTAGCACCAAATATTATATCATCTACATAAATTTGAACTAGAAGAATATCATTCTATTCATATTTGATTAAAAGAGTTATATCGATCTTTCCTCTTGAAAAACCTTTAAAAAAAAAAAATTAAGAAAACACTTTTAACAACCATTTGAAAAAATTTGAAATCTTTATAACAAGCATATGCAAGTAGCATTCGAATAACTTCTAATCTTGTGACTGGTGCATATGTCTCATCATAATCGATTTCTTCCTCTTGATTGAAACCTTGGGCTACAAGTCGAGTCTTGTTTCTAGTAATGATTTTAGACTCATCTTTCTTATTTCTAAAAACCCATTTTGTTCCAATAACAGCATAATTTTTAGGTCTAGGAACAAATGCCCATACATTATTTCTTTCAAATTGATTTAACTCTTATTGCATAACTAGAATCCATGATTTATCAATAAGTACTTCATCAATATTTTGGATTTAATTTGAGATAGAAAAACAGTGTGATTATAAATATTTTTAAGAGACGATCAAGTACTTACATATCGTGAAGGTTCTCCTAGAATTTGTTCTACTGGATGATCTTTCACATATTTTCACTGTTTGGTTGCATCTTGTACTAAGTCTTGATGATCTTTCTTTCTATTTCCACGATCTTCCCTTTTGAATTGTCTCCAAATATCATGCATCCTTCTTCTTTAGAAGTGAAGTCAATGAATTTAGTTTTGTCTCATGTCATGTGTCTTGAGCATCCGTTGTCTAAAAACCATTTACTTTTACCTGTAGACGACTTCATGCATACCTACAAAAGCAATTAAAAAAAATTCTTGGTACCCAAGTTCTTTGGGTCCTTTATTTATTAGTATTAGAATAAATAAAATTTTTAGGTACCCATATGGCCCTAATAGTCATTGTATGTTTTCTTCTAATAGGACAAGCAAAATAATTATGACCATTGCTATTACAAAAATTGCAAATAGCATGTGACATACATGAATAACTTGAGTGATTATAATAGTATCCTTTTTTAACAAAATTATTTTTATGAAAAGAATTTTGAATATTGGACTTTGATGTAGAAGGATTATCAAAGAAGTTTTTATAAGATTTGTATTTTTGTTTTGGCATGTATCCCAAGCCTGCCTTGTCAAAAACACATCTTTGACTACCAAGAAGTTTTTCAAAATTTCTTTTTCCATTCGTAAAGTTTTCAATAATATTTTCTAAATCAGTTTTCTTTTTCTTCAACTCAAGATTTTCATCTTTTAAAACAATACTTTCTTTTCTTAAAATATCAATTTCGTTTGTTAAAGAAGAATTTTTCTTTTTCAAAGCAGTATACTTGATATCCAATTTTTTAAATTCCTCATATACTTCTTCTAAAACATTTTGCAATTCTTCATATGAAGGATCTTCAATATTATCAAAATTTGTTACCTCAATGTCATCTTTAGCCATAAGACAAAGATTTCCTGATTCTCCATTGCTTGCTTCACTATCTGAGCTACTTGAATCATCATTCCACGTAACTTTCATTGCCTTTTTGCCTTTGTTTCGATCTTTCTTTAGCAGAGGACAATCTGGCTTGATATGACCGGGTTTATTGCATTTATAACAAATTAAAGTGTCATTTTTACCTGAATCTTTCTTAGAAAACTTATTGAAGGATTTCCTTGGAGGAGTTTTATTTTTCTTTAAGAACCTCTGAATTCTTCTTGTTATCATCGCAACTTCTTCATCTTTGTCGTCATTTTCCTCATCTTCATCACTTTCACTTTCATGTGGAACAGCTTTAAGTGCCAAGCTCTTCTTTGACTTTTCTTCTTCTTCTCCTCTTTTCAATGTGTACTCATGGGTGATAAGTGACCCGATGAGTTCATTCACTTCGAGCTTCTTGAGGTCTCTAGCTTCAAGAATCGCTGTCACTTTTGATTCCCAACGTTTTGGTAGAGAGTTGAGAATTTTTCTTACTATCTCCACTTTGGAATAAACTTTGCCAAGAGCTGTCAAGCTATTTATGATGTTAGTAAAACGAGTGTACATACTAGAAATAGATTCATCATCATTCATCTTAAACATTTCATATTCATGAGTAAGAATATAAATTTTTGATTCATTGACTTGAGAAGTTCCTTCATAAGTAACTTCCAAGTTATCCCAAATTTTCTTTGCTGTAGCACAAGTCATTACTCTATTAAATTCATTACCATTGAGAGCATTATATAATAAATTCATAGCAGTTAAATTCAAAGTATAAAGTCTATCGTCTTCACGATTAAACTCTTCTTCTTCCTTTTTGACCTTTACTCCATCAACTACTTTTGTTGGAATATAAGGTCCATTTACAATACATTTCCAGATTTCTCGACCTTGAGCCTGAAAGAATATTCTCATTCTAACTTTCCAAAATGAGTAATTGTCTCCACAAAAGAGTAGAGGCCGACTGCTAGATTGACCTTCACCAAATGAAATTGCAATGTTAGCCATAAGATCTTAACTCAAAAGATAGTTAATCTTATAATAGAGCTCTAGCTCTGATACCACTTGTTGCCCAGATGACTAACACAAGAGGGGGGGTGAATTGGGTTATATTAAAAAATTAATACTTATAAACTAAATATACAATATAAAATATAACCAAAATATAAAGCAGTAGGAAATATAAAGAGTAGGGTAAGAGAAAGCAAACTCAGTATTTTTACGAGGTTCAGCCCCACTGCCTACGTCCTCGCCTCAAGCTACCCCTTGAGGATTCCCAAATCCACTATTCAATCTCCTTTAGGTGGAGATAGAAACCTATTACACCTTTGAGCAGCACCGCTCCAAAGACTCCGTGTAGAACACCCTCTACACTTCCAATCACCTCACACTTGGTGATTCAACTATTCCCTGTGTAGAACACCTTCTACACACACAAGGGTTATACACACCCTCTTACTTCCAATCACCTCACACTTGGTGATTTAACTATTCCCCGTGTAGAACACCTTCTACACACACAAGGGTTATACACACCCTCTTACTGATACAAGAATTGATAGTGGGTAGGCTATCAGAAAACACTCCTCAATGAGTGAAATAAGAACAATACAGCACAAACTATATCTCTCTCAACAAGAACAAAAATTAAGGCTCAAAACTTTAGAAAAGAGAGAATGAGAGCTTTGAAAGAATGATGCAAAATTTAGCAATAGATGTGTAAGCTCTTGTTGTGATTTTTGCAAAACTCAAGTGAGCTATTTATAGGTAAATGAGTCTTCAATTTCAAATTTGAAAAGATTCCCATGTCAAATAAGAGCACTATTCACTTTTCAAAAAATTCAAATAAAAACATTTCCTTTTTGCATTTGTCAAAGACAACTCCATTCATTTTTCAAAGAAATCAAACCTAATCTTTTGCTTTTCATACAAGACAAAATGAGCATGATTTATTTTTCAAACCAAATCATCTTCTTTTTACATATGTCAAAAAAACACACAACCACCCTTTAAGATTTTCAAACAAATCATCTATCTTTTATATTTGTCAAAAAAACACACAACCACCCTTTAAGATTCTCAAACAAAATCATCTACCTTTTGCATTAGTCAAAAAAACACACCACCTCCCTTCAAGACTTTCAAACAAAATATGCACATGTCAAATATGATAATCAATCATCTTATAAAATCAAGTTTTTATAAAAAAAAATATAATTTTCGAAATTATTTTGTTTGATGGTGTTATGCACATGTGAAAAACATAATTTTCAAAACTAAGACATTTAAAAATGTCTTGCATATGTGGAAAAAGTAATTTGATGTTTTATGAGAAAAAAGAGTAATTTGGAGCCTTAATCCAATTTCTAATTTTATCAAGAGATGTACAAAAATAATCTATGAGCTTCATTTGTAGACTTGATATCTTTCTTGCTCATGTTTGATTTCTTGATGTGTTTAGCTCCCTTCATGCATAGACAACTTGAGCTTGAGTTTTCAATATTATTTGTTATCATCAAAATTTATACGTAAATACGAGACTTGAAACCTTGGGTTCAACATTATATATTAAGTATATTAGTATATATTATATATTAAGTATGTTAGTAAATTATAACTAATAACACTATTACATTAATATATATATTTATGTTAGTAAATAATGAAAAATAAGCAAGAATATATTAAATAATAATAATACACTTATTACTAATATTTTATATAGATATATTATAATTTTTATTTTTATACTACAACTAGTAAACTAATAAATTATAATACATTAATATTATAAGAGTATATATATTATATATTATATGTTAATATATATTATTTATGAATATATTAATTTATATTAATATTAATATTATAATTTATATACTATTTTTATATATACATATATAAATATATAATATATATGTGGAGTTTGGTTCGGTTCGGTCCGGTCCAGGGGGAGAAATCTTTTGGACCGGACTGAACCAGAATTAATCGATCTATGTAAAATTTGGACCGGACTGGACCGAATTTCATTCGGTCTCGATCTGGGACAACCGGTCCGGTCCGATTCACCGATCTGATTCAGTTTTTTTACAACCCTACTCATAGATTGATTGTGTCTAGACAGTGATAAGTGTTGAGAAGTATTTGTTGAGAATGATTATAAATAATAGTAAAAAAGTAATAATAGATTATGAATAATAACAAAAAGTAATAAATAATAATAAAAATTAAATAAAAAAGTAACACTTGAGAAGTTTTTGTTTGCAAAACTTAGCCTAAATTAATACTCTAAAAGTATTTCCCATAAAATTAGTACTCATAAATTAATACTCACGGATTAAATAAGTCAAACCCCTTAAAAACTATTAAACCATTTCGCATTTCGCTGTGAAAAGGGAAACCATGCATGCAAATTAGATTCCAATCATATAAATGTACGTCCAAAACAGATCTCTCCCTCTTCACAAAAACGGCTTATGGAAGATTTTCAATCTGCTGTCATTCCCAAGCTTATATATTATACACACAAAGATATTGCTTGATGCTTTAATCTACAATTTATTTCTTAAATTAGTCAAATATTTATTTATAATAATATTAAATATACCACAAGCAATTAGAAACAATTACTTTCATATACTAATATACTACAATCAATATATTAATAATCACTTCCTTAATCAATAAAGAAAATAAATTTTAAAAAATAAATATGTAAATGATTAAAATAAATAGACAAAAATAAAAGAGCATGACAACATTATTCAAATCTACAACATGAGTACTAAACTGGCCGTGGAATTTAAGTTTATTCCCCAATATATAATTGGGGAAACTAGGACTCTGACACTTGACAAATACAAGTACCATTTTATGCAAATTAATTAAGACAAACTCTTACAAGAAAAAGATCAAAAGTACACCTGAAAACAACAACATTTATTGTAAGCCCCTAATAAAAGCTACTTACCGCCCCTACAAAAAAAAAAAACCTACAATTAGAGGCGTTCATATTAGCGGCGTTTATTTATTCAAGTACCATTTGAATATGCTTCTTGGTCAACTTGATTGCTAGAGAATCTCTTCAAGAACTCCGCAGATGATCATCAGCAAGCTCAAAGATTACAGTGATCACAAATCATGATCTCGGCCAGCAAATCCACCTCCTTCTTCAACACGTACACCCTGCATAAGAGTACTGTCCATCTCCACGCATGGCATGACCTCAAACTCTATATTGATATCCGAATCCATCGCAGATTTAGAGCAGTATGGCCTCGCTCCAACCATCGACATAAAGCCATTATTTTCAGGAACCACATACTTGTCCAAAGACAAACCGATGGCCTGACCTTTTTTATTTTTTATTTTTTTATCATGATTGGCAGAATTGAGATGCGAGCTCCCGGGCGCGGGCTGAATTTGGTCCTGTTTAATGCTGCTAATGATCATGTTGACCATTTTTATGTCTAGTTCTTCTGAGAGCGAATTATAATTGTTGATGTCGTCCATTCTTGATGAAGTTGAAGTAGTCATGCTCTTTATGTAGTTTTCCAAGAGGGAGCCGTTGGGACTTGGTTTCTTACTTTTCTTGAGTGTTGCCTTCTTTTTGTTGCATTCCAATGATTCTTGATATTGTTCTCAGTCCTTTCAAGCAACCCCCCCGCAATTTCGGCCCATTTGTTTCCTAGTTGTTTGTGGGCTTCAATCAGTATCTTATCTTCTACGTCGCTTCATGTATCTTTCTGCAAACACAAACAAAGAATATTATATGCATGCAAAGTTCGAGGCGTACGTACGTGTATATATGTGAATGTGTGTGAATGAGAGAGAGGGAGAGAGAGAGAGAGAGAGAGAGGGAGAATACTATTGAACATACAGTTCGTTGTCTCTATGTTATGGTTTGTAAATACGAACAGGATAGGGAAGTGTAAACTAATATGAACTAAATCAAGAGAGAGAAATAATTAAGGTCCGTAATGTTAGGGGCCAGGTCAGCTGATTTGGCCTTTCATGAATCATGATCTATATCATGTATAGCTAATGAACGAAGTATGGATCAGAAAACCCTTCCAAATTGGTGCCCATCGCCATGCAGTTCTTGTGTGTTAATAAAATGCCAATCGAATTGATCGTAGATGGGCAATAGTTCAGACATGAGGTGGCAGCTAGCTAATCTCTCTCTATATATATATATATATAAAATGGCTATCTAACGAAAATTCTTATTTAAACGAAAATTCTTATTTTTCCGTTAAAATTAACAATTTCCGTAAGTTTTTGTTAAAATTAAGTCTGCATTTAATGAGAATTATCATTTTAAACATAATTTATTAAATTTATTCACTGAAATAATATTCTTGACATTAAAATTAATTTCACCTCTTCAATTTTCTACAATAGTAAACTTTCCATTTAAAACTTATTTAACATCTATTTAATACTATTTAATATTTTAAACACAATTCATTAAGTATATAAATAATGTTAGAAATTTCTATTTTAGAATTCCTACTTAGGATATATTTTTTAATTTCATTTTATGTAAAATAAATATAGAAGAATAATAATAGTATAGAATGACACAATAATAGTATAGAATATATAAATATAACAATATATATAGAAATAAACTATTCATAACAATTTAAACGTTAGAGAGTTTAATTTTATTCATGAAAATTTTATTCCTATTATATGATTAATAATTTAATTTTTTTAAAACTAATTTATAATTTTAAAATGATTGCATTATTCATTAAATTAACTATAAATACGGTATATATAGTTAATATACAATATATACAATTTATTATAATATTAAATTGGTAATAATAAGCAATAAATAAAATTAATATTATATGTTTGATATTTAATTGAAATATATATGATTAAATAAATTTATATAAATTATAAATTATAAATTATAATATAACATTCTTATATAAATTATAAATGATAAACTATATAATTTAATTTTTCAAAAAACTCATATTATTTCTTAAAAATAATCACATAACTAAAAAAATATAGATATTTTAATGTCCTCTATTTTGAGGCCGTACAAAATAATAAAAATGTGAAATTATCATCTTGGAATTAAAAAAATATCATATCTTAAACTAGCCTTTTATTAAAACTTTAATCAAAATTATTTCAAACGAGTTTGATAAAACTATATGTTATATTTAATTATGAGACTATTTTATTATTTTTATTATTTTTTTATAATATATGAAAATGTATAATTATTTATCATCTACTTAATTATGAATAATCATTAAATTTTTATTTAAAAATTAAATTAAATAAACGTGCTTTGCACGTTATTTCTATCTAGTATATATATATATATATATATATGCATACATACATACACATAATTAACGTACACATATATCAAACAAATATCTATATATATATATATGTATGTATATATACACACACTAACACATATATATAATTTAATTAAACTTGTTCCATCACAATATATAGAAAGAATAATGACAAATACAAGTGCATAATCAGCTCCATACACTCAATTGACAAATATACGTGCCAAACAAGTAAAATAATTACGAATTTTTACTTAATAAATGAATAACTAAACATGCATAACATTTATATATATATATATATATGTGTGTGTGTGTGTGTGTGTGTATGTATGTATGCAAATGAAATAGAAGGCAAGTATTCGCATAGTACTAGATCTTCAAGTCTTTATAAATTTCACCAGAGAGAAGCATTGCATGCATGTACAACAAACTATACATGAGTTTTAATTAATTACAAGTACTGACCATCTATGCCTACCAAAAGCTAATGCATGGGTTTTAATTAATTAAATAGAATTCACAAAATTTAATTAAATTATTTTAAATTTGTCTTCTTGAGGGAGAGTATGTATGCAGGCCAAGTTAGTCATTTCACAGCTCAGGTTAAGCATAAATTGCATGCCTTCTACTTCTAAAGGAGCATTCATTAGTTAGCTAGGGTCACAACCTGGAACCCCATATATGGCTCATAATTAATAAAGGAAAATTATACTTGTAAAGAATTTTACGCAAGAATTGTGTAGCAAATGGGTTATAGTTCATCTCTAGTTGTGTTTTGCATTTCAACATTCTTAATTTTCAAATCTATTTGTGTTGTGCAAATAATTATTTTATTTTTAATTTTTTGATTTTTTTTTTTATTTTAGTTTGATGTTGAGTTTTAAACTTGTTTGTTGAATCCAAGGTTTCAAGTTTCATGTAAATCTACAAATGGATTTTGATGATAACAAATGAATCCAAAGAATAAAGGAGTCTCAAGCTCAAGTTGTCCACACAATATAATCAAGCACATCAAGGAAGCAAGCATGAGCAAGAAGGGAACAAGTTCACATTAAAATCATAGAGTAATGTTATAAATCTCTTAAAAATTCAAAATTAGGATTAAGGCTCAAAATTAATATTTTATCATAAAACATTAAAATACATTTTCCACATGTGCATGATATTTTGAAAATTTTGAAAGATGATTGATTGTCATCTTTCACATGTGCATGATATGATTAAAGGTTTGAATTTTGAAAATATTAAGATAATTGATTGTCATCTTTCACATGTACATGACATGATTAAATGTTTGAATTTTGAAAATATTAAGATGATTGATTGTCATCTTTCACATGTGCATGTTTTATTTGAATATTTTCAAAAGTGGTGAATGCTTTTCTTGACTTATGCAAAAGGTAGATGTCTTTATTTGAAAATTTTGAAAAGTAAAGTGTGCTCTTTTTGTCATATGTAAAAAGTAAAAGATTATGTTTGAAATTTTTGAAAAGTAAAGTGTGCTCCTTTTGTCACATGCAAAAAGTAAAAATATTAGATTTGAAATTTTTGAAAAGTAAATGATGATGTTTTTGATATGAGAATCTTTTCAAATTTGAAATTGAAAAATCATTTGCCTATAAATAGCTCACTTGAGTTTTGCAAAATTCATAAAAAGAGCTTACACATCTATTGTTAAGTTTTGCATCATTTTTTCAAAGCTCTCATTCTCTCTTTTCTAAAGTTTTGAGCCTTAATTCTTGTTCTTGTTGAGAGAGATATAGGTTGCGCTGTATTGTTTCTATCTCACTCATTGAGGAGTGTACTTTGATAGTCTACCTACTATCAACTCTTGTATTTATAAAAGGGTGTGTATAACCCTTGTGTGTGTAGAAGGTATTCCACACGGGAAATAGTTAAATCACCAAGTGTGAGGTGATTGGAAGTGTAGAAGGTGTTCTACACGGGGAATAGTTAAATCACCCAAGTGTAAGGTGATTGGAAGTATAAAGGGTGTTCTACACGGATTCTTTGGAGCGGTGCTGCTCAAAGGTGTAATAGGTTTCTATCTCCACCTAAAGGAGATTGAATAGTGGATTTGGGAATCCTCAAGAGGTAGCTTGAGGCGAGGACGTAGGCAGTGGGGCTGAACCTCGTTAACATACTGAGTTTGCTTCTCTCTTACTCTTACTATTTATATTTATTGTTGTTTCATATTTTGTTTATATTTTATATTATATATTTGATTTATAATTGTTATTTTTTTAAATACAACTCAATTCACCCCCCTCTTGTGTTAGTCATCTGGGCAACAATTGGTATCAGAGATAGTTGACCTGTACTGTTCATACAGGCAGATCACTCATGGGAACTCTCGTTTGTGACTGTGTCACCGAAGCAAGACTCTCCGACCATGGGTGACGGTGCACCGGTAGAGACGGTGGCCGGCTAGTCTGGTAGGTACCGTTGTTAGGTGACATAGGTGCGGCCTATGGTCAGTAACAATTGGTATCAGAGCTAGAGCTCTATTATAAGATTAACTATCTTTTGAGTTAAGATCTTATGGCTAACATTGCAGCTTCATTTGGTGAAGGTCAGTCTAGCAGTCGGCCTCCACTCTTTTGCGGAGACAATTACTCATTCTGGAAAGTTAGAATGAGAATATTCCTTCAGGCTCAAGGTCGAGAAATCTGGAAATGCATTGTAAATGGATCTTATATTCCAACAAAAGTGGTTGATGGAGTAAAAGTCAAAAAGGAAGAAGAAGAGTTTAATCGTGAAGACGATAGACTTTATACTTTGAATTTAACTGCTATGAATTTATTATATAATGCTCTCAATGGTAATGAATTTAATAGAGTAATGACTTGTGCTACAGTAAAGGAAATTTGGGATAACTTGGAAGTTACTTATGAAGGAACTTCTCAAGTCAAGGAATCAAAAATTTATATTCTTACTCATGAATATGAAATGTTTAAAATGAATGATGATGAATCTATTTCTAGTATGTACACTCGTTTTACTAACATCATAAACAGTTTGACAGCTCTTAACAAAATTTATTCCAAAGTGGAGATAGTAAGAAAAATTCTCAACTCTCTACCAAAACGTTGGGAATCAAAAGTGACAACGATTCTTGAAGTTAGAGACCTCAAGAAGCTCGAAGTGAATGAACTCATCGGGTCACTTATCACCCATGAGTACACATTGAAAAGAGGAGAAGAAGAAGGAAAGTCAAAGAAAAGCTTGGCACTTAAAACTGTTCCACATGAAAGTGAAAGTGATGAAAATGAGGAAAATGACGACAAAGATGAAGAAATTGCGATGATAGTAAGAAGAATTCAGAGGTTCTTAAAGAAAAATAAAACTCCTCCAAGGAAATCCTTCAATAAGTTTTCCAAGAAAAATTCAGGTAAAAATGACACTTTAATTTGTTATAAATGCAATAAACCTGGTCATATCAAGCCAGATTGTCCTCTGCTAAAGAAAGATCGAAACAAAAACAAAAAGGCAATGAAAGCTACGTGGAATGATGATTCAAGCAACTCAGATAGTGAAGCAAGCAATGGAGAATCAGCAAATCTTTGTCTTATGGCTAAAGATGACATTGAGGTAACAAATCTTGATAATATTGAAGATCTTTCATATGAAGAATTGCAAAATTTTTTAGAAGAGGTATATGAGGAATTTGAAAAATTGGGTATCAAGTATACTGTTTTGAAAAAAAAAAATCTTCTTTAACAAACGAAATTGATATTTTAAGAAAAGAAAGTATTGTTTTGAAAGATGAAAATCTTGAGTTGAAGAAAAAGAAAACTGATTTAGAAAATATTATTGAAAACTTTACGAATGGAAAAAGAAATTTTGAAAAACTTCTTGGTAGTCAAAGATGTGTTTTTGATAAGGCAGGTTTGGGATATAAGCCAAAACAAAAATACAAATCTTATAAAAACTTCTTTGATAATCCTTCTACATCAAAATTCAATATTCAAAATTCTTTTCATAAAAATAATCTTGTTAAAAAAGGATACTATTATAATCACTCAAGTTCTTTATATATGTCACATGCTATTTGCAATTTTTGTAATAGAAATGGTCATAATTATTTTGCTTGTCCTATTAGAAGAAAACATACAATGACTATTAGGGCCATATGGGTACCTAAAAATCTTATTTCTTCTAATACTAATAAATAAAGGACCCAAAGAACTTGGGTACCAGGAATTGTTTTTAATTGCTTTTGTAGGTATGCATGAAGTATTCTACAGACAATTCAAAAGAGAAGATCATGGAAATAAAAGGAAAGATCATCAAGACTTAGTACAAGATGCAACCAAATAGTAGAAACATGTGAAAGATCATCCAGCGGAATAAATTCTAGGAGAACCTTCACGAGGTGTAAGTACTCGATCATCTCTTAGAAATATATGTAATCACACACTTTTTTTTATCTCAAATTGAACCCAAAATATTGATGAAACTCTTATTGATAAATCATGGATTCTATTTGTGCAAGAAGAACTAAATTAATTTGAAAGAAATAATGTATGGACATTTGTTCCTACACCTAAAAATTATGCTGTTATTGGAGCAAAATGAGTTTTTAGAAATAAGAAAGATGAGTCTAAAATCATCACTAGAAATAAGGCTCGACTTGTAACCCAAGATTTCAATCAAGAAGAAAGAATCGATTATGATGAGACATATGCACTAGTCGGAAAATTAGAAACTATTCGAATGCTACTTGCATATGCTTGTTATAAAGATTTCAAACTTTTTCAAATGGATGTTAAAAGTGTTTTCTTAAATAGTTTTTTTATTGAAAAATATTTTTCAAGAGGAAAGATTGATATAACTCTTTTCATCAAGTATGAATAGAATGATATTCTTCTAATTCAAATTTATGTAGATGATATAATATTTGGTGCTACTAATGAATATGTGTCAAGATTTTGTTAAGAATATGCAGGAAGAATTTGAAATGAGCATGATGGGAGAATTTAATTTCTTTCTCGGATTGCAAATCAAGCAAGTAAAAAGTGGAACATTTATTAATCAGTCAAAATATATCAAAGAGTTACTCAAAATTTGAGATGGAACGTGCGAAGGTAATTGGAACATCAATGAATCCAACCACTAAACTTGATAAAGATGAAAGCGGTAAGCCAGTTGACTCAAATGTATATCGATGTATGATTAGTAGTTTATTATATTTGATAACTAGTAGACCTGATATTATGTTCAGTATATGTTTATGTGCACATTTTCAATCATTTCCAAAATAATCTCATTTGATTGCAGTCAAACGGATTTTTAGATATTTTGCCAATACCATTGACTTAGAGTTATGGTATTCTAAACACACTTTTTTCAATCTTATTAGTTATTCATGTACCGATTATACTGGTTGCAAAGATGATCGAAAAACTTTTAGTAGAACATGTCATTTCTTAGGTCATGCACTTGTTTCATGATTTAGTAAAAAGAAAATTCTGTTGCATTATCTATTACTGAGGCAGAGTATGTTGCTGTAGGCAGTTGTTGTCTTCAAGTTCTTTACATGAAGTAACAACTTGAGGATTTTAAACTTATGTACAATCACATTCCAATCAAATGTGATAAATATAAGTGCTATAAATTTTTCAAAGAATCCAATACGACATTCTCAGACCAAACATATTAAAATTAGATATCATTCTCTTAGAGATTATGTGCAGAAGAGCGATATTGTATTAGAATTCACTAATACACATGATCAATTGGCAGAAATTTTCACAAAACCCCTACCAGAAGATAAACTATGCATGATTAGAAGATAAATAGGAATTATGCATGCCATGAATATCTGCTAGATATTTTTATTCCATTATCTCAAATGACCTACATAAACTTGAGACGTTTAGCCTCATCATTCAAATGCATTTGCTCCTCATAAATCATCATGCCATCCTTGTCTAAAGGATTAGGCAATCGAAATGCAGAGGCGAGTAAGGACTTTAAATCCTTATTCTGTTGTTTTAAGTCTACTATTTTTTTGTTAGACTCTTGAACAAGTTGTTGAAGAATATTGATCTTCTCATTAAGCTTCTCTATCTCGCGGGTTTTGGACTGCAACCGAGTGGAAAAAGCAACAATGGAATATGAGTATCGAGTCCCGAGACCCACAAGCTCGTAAATGGCATCATGATCTGATTTATTAGCCAAATCAGTATTTTGCTGCTTCATGGCACTTACGACAGATGCAGAAATAGATTGATCACGAGAAGCACTGAAGGAGAATTGATGAGCCATTAAGATTTTGTAAAGTGAGAATGAAGATGAACTACAACAACGAAAAGAAGATTTGATGCGGATTAGATAAAACCAAGGATTGCTTTTATAAAGATGGAAATAAGTAGAAGACAACCTGTCATCTCTTCAAATCTTACTTAGTCAAAATTACAAGATATGCCGGATGCATATTGTCAAAAGTTACCGAACTAAACTAGCGAGATTAATTATAATTGCCCATGTTTCTCTCGTGAAACGCTGCCATTATCTGCTGATGTTGACTCTGTGCTTGAACTCTTACTCGTTCCGATTCCTCTATTTGAAGTTTCAAAACACGAGCTAATTCCGTCAAATCTTTATTTTCTTGCTTTAACCTCTTATTCTTTCTGCCTTTATTTGCAAACTTTTGATGCAGAACAGATATTTGATTGTTAAGTCGATCAACTTCATTTGCCCTCGCTAGTAATCTCCGAGACATGGTCGTAACAGAGGCAGCATATTGAGCACTGAGAGTTCTTGATGCTGCAACAACCTCAGAATCAGTTCTATTTGAAAAATGCAGTTCTTCTTCTATCATGGTGTTGACAACCTCATGAGATAAAATGATTGGTTGAGACGGTTCCTGATTCAAATCAGGAAGATTATCAGACGAAATTTTTTCTGTCATTCTATCGTTATGAAAAAAAAATAGAATTTAGGTCAAGAAACGATATTTTTTTTGGTATCCGATAGGTGAAAATGATTTTTTTTATAGAAACTCAGAGCCTTCAAACCCGTTTGTCAACAACATCAGGCGATTGATTTAAATCTGCTTTCGTACCGACTGCTAGAGTTAGGCCTCCAACCTTTATAGGTTTTGTCAGATACGCGTGGCTCTACACCGAATTGCCAGAGTTAGACTTCCAACATTTGCAGGTTTTGTCGGACATGCATGGCTCCACACCGCATTGCCAGAGTTAGGCCTGCAGCTTTTGTTGTCTTTGTCGGACACGAATAATTTTAATTATTCAATTTCAAATCTCTGGAACATCTAATTTGTCAATAACATCAAGCGAATTTAAATCTTCTTCTGCACCGAGATGATAAAATTCGGTTTCAACCTTTGCAGATTTTGTCGGGCACGGATGGTTTCAATTATTCAGCTCTTTACAAAATCTCCTTCCGCACCGAATTACCGAAACTAGGCCTCCAGCCTTTGCAGGTTTTGTCGAACACGTGTGGCTACACACCGAATTCTCTACAGCCTCTACTAACGTAGCGTTTTATTTATCTATTGGTTATTGTAGGAATATATCTTATTGAACTAATTATGATTCCTTTTTAATGATGCCAAAATGGGGAGAAGTTTTAGACTAGAACATTAACATTATTTAAATTTCTAAACTTGTTATATATGCTTGGAATTATATTTATATTTTTGCTTGAAAAACTAACGCACATTCTCAGGGGGAGCTTAAGTATTAATACAGGTTTCAGGTTCTATCAAGTATTTGTCATCATCAAAAAGGGGGAGATTGTTGAACCCAAGGTTTCAAGTTTCATGTAAATCTACAAATGGATTTTGATGATAACAAATGAATCCAAAGAATAAAGGAGTCTCAAGCTCAAATTGTCCACACAATATAATCAAGCACATCAAGGAAGCAAGCATGAGCAAGAAGGGAACAAGTTCACATTAAAATCATAGAGTAATGTTATAAATCTCTTAAAAATTCAAAATTAGGATTAAGGCTCAAAATTAATATTTTATCATAAAACATTAAAATACATTTTCCACATGTGCATGATATTTTGAAAATTAAATTTGAAAATTTTGAAAGATGATTGATTGTCATCTTTCACATGTGCATGACATGATTAAAGGTTTGAATTTTGAAAATATTAAGATAATTGATTGTCATCTTTCACATGTGCATGACATGATTAAATGTTTGAATTTTGAAAATATTAAGATGATTGATTGTCATCTTTCACATGTGCATGTTTTATTTGAATATTTTCAAAAGTGGTGGATGCTTTTCTTGACTTATGCAAAAGGTAGATGTCTTTATTTGAAAATTTTGAAAAGTAAAGTGTGCTCCTTTTGTCATATGTAAAAAGTAAAAGATTATGTTTGAAATTTTTGAAAAGTAAAGTGTGCTCCTTTTGTCACATGCAAAAAGTAAAAATATTAGATTTGAAATTTTTGAAAAGTAAATAATGATGTTTTTGATATGAGAATCTTTTCAAATTTGAAATTGAAAAATCATTTGCCTATAAATAGCTCACTTGAGTTTTGTAAAATTCATAAAAAGAGCTTACACATCTATTGTTAAGTTTTGCATCATTTTTTCAAAGCTCTCATTCTCTCTTTTCTAAAGTTTTGAGCCTTAATTCTTGTTCTTGTTGAGAGAGATATAGGTTGCGCTGTATTGTTTCTATCTCACTCATTGAGGAGTGTATTTTGATAGTTTACCTACTATCAACTCTTGTATTTGTAAAAGGGTGTGTATAACCCTTGTGTGTGTAGAAGGTGTTCTACACGGGGAATAGTTAAATCACCAAGTGTGAGGTGATTGGAAGTGTAGAAGGTGTTCTACACGGGGAATAGTTAAATCACCAAGTGTAAGGTGATTGGAAGTATAGAGGGTGTTCTACACGGATTCTTTGGAGCGGTGCTGCTCAAAGGTGTAATAGGTTTCTATCTCCACCTAAAGGAAATTGAATAGTGGATTTGGGAATTCTCAAGAGGTAGCTTGAGGCGAGGACGTAGGCAGTGGGGCTGAACCTCGTTAACATACTGAGTTTGCTTCTCTCTTACTCTTACTATTTATATTTATTGTTGTTTCATATTTTGTTTATATTTTATATTATATATTTGATTTATAATTGTTATTTTTTTAAATACAACTCAATTCACCCCCCCTCTTGTGTTAGTCATCTGGGCAACATTGTTCTTATGCAATTCCTGTATGAAATTACCAGCTTGATGTAGCAAAACCATTAATAAAACCTAAACAATTTAGTTTTTAACTGGATTTTCCATACCTGTATATCCTCACACTACAAGAATTATGGGTTTCATCGGCGTTAATAAAGTTGTCGACAATGATTTTGCCGTTAAAGGAGAGTAAATCAGACAAGAACGTGGGTAATGGTTTAAAGTTTTATTGCGGCAAAATTTTATAGCTATTGCGGCGATAAGCGAGCGCCGCAAATAAAAAAACTTAGTTTTAAGCCTGCATCCCCCCCTCGTCCCGCCGCGAATAATTTCGAAATCCCTAATCTCCCCCCCCCAAAAGATTCTCTCTCTTTCTCTCACGTTGTGGACTATCGCAGTCTCCATCACCGTCGCCATCGCTGCCTCTCATAGCAAGTGAGTCTCTCTCTCTCTCTCTCTCCGTTGTCTCTCCGTCCTCGACCATTTCTCTCTCCGTTCGTCTCCATTCGTCTTTACATTTAAGATCTAGTTTTTATCTGCGTTCATTTGTTCGTTTAAAGAGCCAAATACACAGCATGCGGGGGCCAAGAAGGAAACGAAGAATGAAGCGTTGGGTAGGTCTGGTCTCTCTGGTCTGTAGCGGCTTAGCACTTGAGGGAGAAAATGGTTCGTACCATTACTAAGGACGATACCGAGGGGTTGGTCAGGGGGCAATGCGTACTCAACACCGGTTCTCCCCTCACTGTGAGTCACATTCATTTCGTTTTTTTTTTGTTGATGATTCTTATTTGACGAGATTTGGTGATGAAGGATGAGTAATTTGGTGTTCAAATTTGTGCGAATTAGGCGAGCCATGGCTGTTCTTGTGATTTGTAGATCTGGGTTTTTTTTTTATGTGGGATGAGCATACTGGAAAGGAAAAAATATTATGTTTTTTATTAAACAAAACTTTTTTTTGATTAGCTAGTCTTAGTTTTGATTAAACGAATATTTTGTGCCATTGAAAATAATTTTTCTTTATCTTTGAAACAAAATCATTAATCTTTTTTGCGAAAAGTTGAAATGAATAAAGTTTTTATTGTTAAAAAAAGAATCTCCCCTTCCCTTATTTTTGAGATATTTTGACAAAAATATCTTACTTTGTCGAATAAGATAGAGTGTTTTATTGCTCTTCTAATCTGTTTTCAAGTTATTGTTTTGATATGGAATGATGGACCAATTCTCTTGTACACGACCCATTTACATGGGCTATATGCCTGTGTTGCAGCCTAAATGATAGTTTATGGAAATACCTGAACAAAATCAGTTCTTTGACTAATGTTGCAGTATAAATGATGTGTTTGCAATTTATGTAGGCTGGCACTGAATCAAGAAGTGAAAAATGTGCATATCTTAACAAAGATAACAAGTTGTTTGTTGTTTTGGAGAAACACGTTACAAATTGCTAAAATCATGTTAAGCAAATACTTATGTCACAAAAATTGTTGGATCTAATAATATTTAGTTCTATACATTTCAGATTCTGGAGTAGTGTAAGAGAATATATATTGAACTCTCATGACTCTTTTCTTTTGACATCTCAAAAAAACTTATTTTTCAACTTTTTGTGGTGTAGGAAAACTGGGATCTCAAATTCCTTGTCTACTGTATCAGCAGAGTGTTGACCCTAACACGTTGCTATTAAGGAAGGAATGTGCTTGGCATATAGGAGAATCCCTTTCGCAACGAAAGCTGGAGGAATGGGAACTTTTATTCCATAGTGTTTATGATGGTCAAAGTTTCAACACATTTCTGGGCAACATATCGTGAGTAACACATTTTTCTTATTCAATTAGCCAATAACTATGTGGATCTTATTAAATTTATCTTATTGGATCAGCCGATATCAAATTATATTCCTATATCTTGTGAGCTGAGTTTGTTTTTCACTCTTTGAGGTCAGTTTTGTTTTGAGTCCAATATTTTGGCCCAGATACGATTACAATAATTGAAGAAATATGCTCCAAACATGGTCTTTCTCATGTGCTGTGTACTAAACAAGTAAAAAATATTATAAAACTACATGAAGAAGAACAATGAGGGTGGGGAATCCATGGGTTCTAAACCAACACTTGCGTTAGGTTTTTATGTTGATCATTTGAGAAGTCATGGGAACATGTTGTGAGGCTTTATATAGGCCAAGAAAACATCATCAACCTTTATATCAACACCAAGCATGCTTAAATGAAGCAATTGTTATGCCATGAGATGTTTTCTCACACTTGGCCGAATAGTGTAATACTATATTACCTTTTTTTCTTTAATTTTTGGATAAGAAATCTAATATCAATTCATTATTAAATTCTCTCACACTTGGAATGTTTGAAATCATTGTGCTTCCTGGTCATTTTAACTTGTCTATTACACTTGAAAATGGCTTATGGGCTAAATTAAACAATCCTGGTGAATTAGTACCCTGCCACCAAGCACAATGGTCGATTAGTTAATATACTTTATAGGTACATTGAAGAAAATGGTTAATAGTATTTTTGATAAAAAAAAACGTGTAATAAGTTGGCCTATATAGATAATAGTAAAAAATTACATAAAAAAAAAAACCTATGAAAATTTATTATCTTATTGACCGTTTAACAGATTTACAAGGATAATATATGTTTATACTTAAATGTATACTTATTCTAGTGCATGAAACTATACGTGCACTTAATGTATCTAAATATTCTACAGTTGCCATTTTCGACAATGTACATTATTCTATTGTTATTTATTTGGCCTCAATGTAAATTTATATTATGAAATAGTGAATAATGAAGTTAGCCTCTTGAATAATGTTAATAAAACATTTGAAAACTTTAACTCTCATTGTAGTTAAACAGTCAATAATCGCCTCTTTTTTCTTATTCCTTTTATTTATGATAATATGTTTTAACAAAATACTAGTGAGATATGTGAAACTGACTCATTAGTATTTCTATATATATTTTTATTTTTGTAAAATGATGTTTGCGGCGAGTTTAACTCGCCTCAAAAAGGGTAGAAACTCACGGCAAATGGTCTTATCCCGAAAGTCTAACCAAGGTTAACAAGTTATTTGCCGCTCGATTATAGCGGTGTGCCTCCGGCACGAGCCAATTCGCCGAAGGTAGTTATTTGCTATGAATTTAAGGGTTTTTATGGAGACTTTCTGTTGCCGCAAAAAGCCTTATATCTTGTAATGGATCAATTGGAATCTATTCAATTTAATGCATTAATGGTTGTATTAATTCACTCATGAATAAATCATTATTGGCTAGCTGGAGTTAGAAATTGATTAATAATATATGCAGTTTTATCAATATTAATGAGTACTACTACTGTACTACTAATTATAATATTAATATCATGAAATTATTTGGAATATATCTAATTTATAAATTGCTCCATTTTTCTTCAAGAACTCCTTAATCTTAAATATTTGCATATTTGTATTAGAGAAATGATATTCACAATCGTAAGTACTGTGCAATTACTTTGAAAAAAAGTGAATAAATTTGACACACACATGAAAAAAATTACTATTTTAATAGTGGATCTCACTCTTTTTCAAAATGATTATACGGCTCTTAGGCATTATACAACTTATGTAGCATTATTCCATATTAAAAATTTTGTGTGGAATAAATACATGAAGCAATAAAATGGTAGCTAATTAATTAATCAGCAAGATTTTTCTTTAGTTTAATTCTAGGGCGCTTTAATTAAGAACTGCAACTTTAGATTAGAAGTCATATATATATATATACACATATATATATATATATATGAACGATCGTAAATCGCCCCATGAGTTTGCCCCCTCAATTTTATCGTTTATGTATTTTGATTTTCTTATTTAATGATTAAGGAAGTAATTATTTAAAAAATGTATTTTTTTTTCCTTAATGATTAAGGATGTTAAGAAAATATTTAAAATAAAATTACAAAAATAAAAATAAAAATAAAAAATCTTCAACTAGTGGTACCCCCAATATAAAGGTTGGGTGACCAACTAGCAGCATCCTATCCAATATATTCTATTTATGATTAAAGTTTGAGCTGCAAATAAATAATTGGGAAAACGCACGCAGGTGCACACACACACACACACATATTATATATATGCATACATATATATATGTGAAATATTACTGAGAAGCTTTATACCACACATTCTCATTTAACCAACATATTATTTGTCATTTTTTCACTTCTATTTAAGTACACACATATTTAAGTAATAAGATAAAATGATAAAAATGACAAATTATATGTTAATTAAGTGAAAATGTGTGGTGTAAGGCTTCCGTATAAAATTTATCATATATATATATATATATATATTTTTGGTGAAAACTCTTCTATGTATTTATATAGATTGTAGCTATTACAATGATGCTTTTATATACTTGAGCTAAAGGAACTATTGTACAATCAAATATTCTAGGCCTAGATTATGGTTTGTTATAGAGGGTACACGCTGCTCATGCAATATGTGGTTATGTGATTTTTCTATGATCCATTGACTGTGATGCTTGTGAGCAAGATTTTACTACATAGACAATATTAGCCTTAACATGATCTCCCCTCAAGTCAAGCGGCAATTGTTGAAAACATAGACTTAAACACATAGTGGCACACCGTAATGTCGAGAGTGGATTGGTAAGGAAGTTAGTAAGTTGATCTTTGCCAAAGATAGAGGCCACATTCAAGGACTTATTGAGAACCCGATCAAGCACAAAATGAAAATTGATCTTGACATGTTTCATTCAAATTTAAAATATTGGATTTGAGGAAAGATAAGTTGTGTCCATATTGTCACAATAAATCAAAGAAACATAGGTGAGATGAACACCAAGGTCTCAACAAAGATGTTGGAGCCAAATAACCTCAGCAGTGGTATTGACAACTGCTTTGAATTCAACCTCAATGGAAGAATGGGAGATAGTAGGTTGTTTCTCCGAAGACCAGAAGATTATTATCACCAATGAAGATACAGAAGCCATTAGTTGAACGCCGATCATTGAGACACCCAACACAGTTGGTGTCAGAAAATGTAGTAAGATTAAAGTTTGAGGACGGTGAAATCTATAAGCCAACATTCGAGGTTTGTTTGAGGTATCACAAGATATGCTTAACCACTTGCCAGTAAGGTACATGAGGGGCATGCATGTATAACACACCTTGCTAATATAAAAAGCTAGATCAGTCTGTGTAAAAAAGAGGTATTGGAATGATCCAACTCTTTTGCAATATAAGGTAGGATCTTTGAAAATATTGCCTGTGAATGCACTTAATTTTCCTGAGGTAACCATCGAGGCTTGACTAGCTTTGCAAGTTGCATGTTGGTCCTTGTGAGCAGGTCAGTTATATACTTTTGTTGTGTTGGGAGCAAACCATTAGAATTTGGTGTTACTTCAACGCCCAGGAAGTAATGTAAGTCACCGAGACCAGTAATAGGAAAATCAATTTGAAAGGCTGTGATGAGCTAAAAAAAGTGAGGTGATAAGTCCGTGATCAATAGGTCATCAATGTAAACTAGAACAAAGATTGTGCTAGGCTTAGTTGTGCGTAAAAACAATAAGGGATTGGCTGAGGAGATTTTGAACCCAAGATATATCAAACGACAACTCAAATGAGAGTACCATGTTCGAGGTGGTTGTCGAAGTCCATATGTGACTTTATGCAACCTGCAAAAATGAGATGGGAACTAAGGGTGATAAAACCCTAGAGGTTTAGTCATGAACACATATAAGGGCCTATTTGGAAACGCATTCTGCATGCCATTTTGTCGAATGGGCCACTGATGGGTCGCGAAAAGATCAAGAACGAGGTGGAGAATGGTGGCATTCACAATCGGGCTAAATGTTTCTTCAAAATCTATACCAAGTTGGTGAAGGAATCCCTTAACTACGAGACAGGCCTTCTATCGTTCAATCGAGCCATCTGCGAACCGTTTTGTGAAAAATCCATTTACACGTGACAATGTTAGATGCTTGTGAATATGGAACTAGGACCAAGTGTGATTAGCAAGAAGAGCATTAAACTCTTTGGCAATGGCCTCACGCCATTTAGGATGCTATTAGGTGTAGCTTGAGGGTGTTTCGGTACTGTGTTCATTGTTGAGAACACGAAGAGGTAGCCACTTTATGGTACCATCAGTGAACTAGTGGGTTCAAAGTGAGCTTGTGCGTGACCTTGTCACCATTTTGTGTGCAGGCTGCAGAGAATCAGACAATGGAGTGCTCTATGTAATCAATGATGGCAATGAGGAAGAAGATGGGGTGGGCCCAAGAAAGAAGAAGGAGAAGAAGCATGTACCGTTAGAGGATTTAAATGAAATAAGGTAGGACCACCTGAGTGGGTGAGGAAGTGAAGTCAGGCTTAGGCATGTGGGCAAAAGGGAAATGGAGTTCATTAAATTGGACATCCCTGGATGTGTATGAGCAGCCTGTGGGGATGTGATAACATGTAAAGCCCATGTGGCCTAGACTAAGATTGGGAGTCTATTTGGGATTGCGTTTCAAAATTTAAAAAATGCTTTTAAGCAGTTAAAAGCATTTTTCAAGAAAAAATGATATGTTTGGTAAAAACGCTTTTGTCAATTTAAAATTCAACTTTTTCAAAAAGTATTAAATTAGAGTTTTTATAAAAAAAACTTATGCAGATAACTATATATTTTGAAAAAATTATTGTAACTAAGTTTAAAATCACTTTAGATATATCTTTATTAAACAGTAAATAGCTTTTGAAGTATAGAGTTTATTATGCAAGTTATAAGTTATACCTTGTTGCCCAGATGACTAACACAAGAGGGGAGTGAATTGTGTTATATTATAAAAATTAACACTTATAAATCAAATACACAATATAAAATATAAACAGAATATATAGCAACAAGAAATGTAAAAAATAGAGTAAGAAGAAGCAAATTCAGTATTTTTACGAGATTCAGCCCCACTGCCTACGTGCTCGCCTCAAGTTACCCCTTGAGGATCTCAAATTTACTATTCAATCTTTTTTAGGTGGAGATAGAAACCTATTACACATTTGAGCAACACCGCTTCAAAGAATCCGTGTAGAACACCCTCTACACTTCCAATCACCTCACATTTGGTGATTCAACTATTCCCTGTGTAGAACATATTCTACACACACAAGAGTTATACGCACCCTCTTATTGATACAAGAGTTGATAGTGGATAGACTATCAAAGTACACTCCTCAATGAGTGAGATAGGAATAATACAGCGCAGCCTATATCTCTCTAAAAAAGAATAAGAATTAAGGTTCAAAATTTTAGAAAAGAGAGAATGAGAGTTTTAAAAGAATAATGCAAAATTTAGCAATAGATGTGTAAGCTCTTGTTGTTATGATTTTTGCAAAATACAAGTGAGTTATTTATAGGCAAATGAGTCTCACTCATTCATTTTTCAAATTTAAATTTTGATGAAATCATTGCATATGTCATTCAATTTTCAAATTTCAAATTTTTGAATAAAGTCATTGCATATGTCATGCACATGTAAAATATAATTTTTGAAAATAAAACTTTTAAAGAGATCATTGCATATGTCATGCACATGCAAAATATAATTTTCCAAATTAAACCTTTTAATGATGTCATGCATATATCATGCTTATGTTATACATAAAAAAAATGCAATTTAATATTTTATGAGAATAAATTAATTTTTGAGCTTTAATTCAATTTATCAAGAGATGTATAAAAATAATCTATGGGCTTCATTTGTAGATTTATTCTTTTATACTTGATATGCGCTTCTCCCCATTGCGTAGATAATTTGAGTTCGAGACTTAAATTTATTTGTTATCATCAAAATCTATACATAGATATGAAACTTGAAATCTTGGATTCAACATACCTAAAGCTATAAGTTATATTTTCATTCAAATCCTAACCATGCACTGAGAAAAACACATGTTAGAGATCAGTAAGAAAATTTATGAGTGTTGTAAGGTGTTGTGAGAGGTCAGCATTCAGGACTGAATACTCTTAGGGATTGTAATATGGATGTTTTTGGTGAAGAAGGAAATAAGGAGATAAATGATGAAAAGATGGAGACGACATAATATTTATTAAGTAAACGACATGAGTGAAAGCAAATGGCAAAAAATTAGGAGGAATCGAAGCATGGGCAAGGAGGGCTAAACATGTACCTACAATGTAGCGATATTTTCTTTCGATGATGCCATTCTTTGTAATGGGTATGTGGGCATGTTACATGATGAATAATGCCATAGGATATGGTGGGTTTGGTGGATTTGATACCTTTCTGATGTGTAGTACTCTCGTCCTCTTGATGTTCTGATCCACAAATATTTCCAGATGATGATAATATCCATTCTCAACTGTTATGCATGATGAGATATCATCAGCAAAATTACTATTTGTTGATGTTGCAGGCCGTTCAATAATCTTCAATGGCAGATATATCTCACTTTGGGCTATAGTCGGCTGAACAAAATTTTGATGAGGAATATCATCCACAAGGCCTAAAGGCGAAGTTTCAATGCCATGCATGTTTCCATTTTTACTGTCCAACGCAAATAAATACTATTAGACTCATAATTAGCATTAAAATCTTTCAGAAACTCATGATTTTCATAAGCTTCACTCGCCGGATATTGGTCATCTGGAGATGGAGCTTGAATCCTAGGATTGGGGTTCGTGATGAACCCCCCAATGTTGAAATGATCATAATCAACATGGTGATCATCATCAGGATCTAAATAATCAGACCCAATAAGGGGAAAGTTGTTATCAATATGGTGAAGATTATTAGACAAGTCCTCAAACTTGGAGGAGGAATTTGAGTTTTCCATAGAAAACCCATTTTTCCACTTCGGTTTCGAGAGACCTTGATTGGGAAAAAGAGTGGAAAGGAAAGGAAAATCATCTCTGAATTTTGTGTCGAAGAACTGATCCATGCAAGAGAGAGAGAGAGAGAGAGAGAGAGAGAGAGAGAAGGGTATAGCTCTAGCTTAACAAAAAAATAGAAAATGAGCTATTTGGGTTCATATGGGGGAGAGTAATGAGGGACTGAGGGCTATTTATTGATGAGTTAGAGATCTCTTCAAGGACGCCAGGGCCATCTATGCCCTCTCCCCCCCCCCCCCCCCCCCTCCCCGGGTATAAAAAACATTGCTCATTATTCCTCAATCCTACTACTGATATTGCTTGTTGATTGTGCATGTTGATGAGCTTCCACTGTTAGTATTTTTTTGGAAAAAAAAAAAAGAATTATAATGATTAGGTCGTTATATATACATATATATATATATATAAATAATTAGATACATGACATGGACATCATCATCATGTGCTAATTCTTAGGCAGATTAAATAACCTCTAACAATAAAATAATAGGCTACGATATTGAAGACAAAATTATATCCATTTCTTTACATAATTATTTATCTATCTTTAAGTAAAAAAAATTCATAACAAATTAAGGGCGTGTGAGAAGGAAGTAAATAATTAGACGCATTGATAAAAGATCAAGGTGTTCTTACTTCTAGGCTGTCTGAATAGCTAGCTCTTTATGAACTCTCGCAAATGTTGTTGTCTTTTCTCTATATTTCGATGAAAGAGGTAGAGGGCAATTTATTTTAGATTCAAGTCCTTAATTTGACCACAGAGAGAGAAAGAGAAAGAGATAGAGCATTCCATTCATGTACAGCAAACTATATGCCTGCCAAAAGTTAATGCATGGGCTTTAATTAATTAAATAGAATTCACAGAAATTAATTAAATTATTTTACATTTGTCTTTAAGTAATCATGACGGATGGCGGGCATGCATGCCAGGCCAATTCACAACTCGGATAAAGCATGAATTGCATGCCTTCTACTTTTTAAGAAACATTTATTAGGTAGCTAGGGTCAAAGCCTGAAAGCCCATGTATGGCTCATAATTATAAAAGTTAAGCAATTTAGTTTTAATTGGCGTTTTCATGCCATCAGATCCTCAGTTGGAATCTATTTGATTTAATGCATTATTGGTTGTATATTTTCTAAGAAGAATAGTATTTTATTAAATAAATTAACAGATTACATGAAATAAATTTCAATAAAGTGAGAGTATCTTACATTCTTTCCAAAAGCTAACATACAATTACAACACAAGATAGTAACAAGAATATGATCGGATACAAACGAATGACTTAGATCCATTTTCTAAAAGAGAACTAGGCCACTTGCCGATGGTTTTAATACAGCATTAATGACTATATTAATTCACTCATAATTAAATCCTTGCTGGCTAGCTAAAGTTAGAAATTGATTAATAATAATATATTCAGTTTTATCAATATTTGAATATTATTTCTACTAAAGTACTAATAATAATGTTATTGTCAAGAAGTATTTAGAATATGTCTAATTTATAACTAGCTCCATTTTTCATCCGGAACTCAATATTATATATCTGCATATTTGCAGATATTATGTGTGGAACAAATGCATGAATGAAGCAATTAATAAAATGGTAACTAATTAACTAATCAGCAATCAGTGGCAGAGCTAGGCATTTATTTTAGGGGGGGCCAAAATTTTGTAGAAGGGAAGGTCAAAATAATTTTTTAGAAATGGAGCCAAAATAAGATGATATTAATATTATTTTATTAATTTATAAAAAATTAATATATGTGTATATAGTTATTCAAACCTGGCTCTAATTAGAAGATAATTAACTCACGGTGCTCACTCTATATCTTTCAAGACTAATTATTAAATATATTCATTAATTTCATATCTTTACGGCTTATTTTCTATAAATATATATACATATATATATATACACAACCTATTCGTGCACATCAAAGTTTGATGAGATAAAAATGATAGAGATTTTGCATGTTATCAATTGCATGCTCAAAAAGCTGTGAACTGCTTAAGATGCATTTTAGACATCTCGATTCTAGTAATTTGAGAATGCAACAGTAAAAGTAAAGTATTGGGGTGGGAAATCATTGCTAAATATAAAATTTGTTTATGGTCCCAAATCTGCATCATTTGTGACATTTTTGCAAATATAAATTATCAAGTACTGGTTCTTTGTCTTTATTTCTTAATATTTCTTAAAACTGTAAAAAAATAGATAAATACACTAATAATCACTTCCTTAATCAATAAATTAAAAAAAATTATATATTTAAATGATCAAAATAAAGAGACAAAATTAAAGAGCATAATAAAATTATTCAATCCATAACATGAGTAAGTTGGTATAGAAAAATTAAGTCTATTTCCCAATATATAATTGGGGAAACTAGGACTCTGATACTTGACAAATACAAATACGTACGTACCATTTTATGCAAATTAAGACAGACTCTTACATGAAAAAGATCAAAAGTACAGCTGAAAACAACGACATTTATTATAAACATGACCCTAATAAAAGCTACTTACGGCATGATCACTTTGAAAAACTAACTGGATGGGATGGGTGAATTAAGAGTCAAGAACTCCAATTTTGAATATGCTTCTTGATGATCATAAACTTGATTGCTAGAGAATCTCCCCAAAATTTCCGCAGATCATGATGGTCATCAGCAAGCTCAAAGATTGCAGTGATCACAAATCATGATCTCCAGCAAATCCACCTTCTTCTTCAACTCACCCTGCATATATAAGAGTACTGTCCGTCTCCACGCATGGCATCTCAATCTCCATCTTGATATTGGTCTCCTCAGGAACCACATGATATTGCTTGTCCAAAGACAAACCGATGGCCTCTTTTTGATCATGATTGGCAGAATTGAGATCATCCGAGCTCCCCACAGGCTGAATTTATACACACACAATTTAATTAAAATTGTTCCATAACAATATATAGAAAGAATAATGACAAATACAAGTGCATTTATAATCAAATTCATACACTCAATTGATAAATATACGTGCCAAACAAGTAAAATAATTACAAATTTCTACTTAATAAATGAATAGCTAAACATGCATAACATTTATATGTACATATGTGTGCAAATTAAATAAAAGGCAAGTGTTCACATACTCACTACAAGAAAATTAGCCTTGTTAGACATTAAATTTTGTCGCAAAAAATAGAAAGAATGCTGCAAAAAAATATTTGCAGCAAAAATAATCATTTTGGCTGCAATTAAAATGTCACAAATAGCTGTTTTTCTTGTAGTGACTCTGGATTAAATGCATAAATAGAAAACGATAAAGACAAAATTGCAACATCATAATCTCAATACATTAATTGATAACACGTGTCAAAAGAGTAAATATAATTAACAATTTTTTAGTGAATGTGAATAGCTAATTGAGGAAAATTTACTTTCCAAAAGTTTTCAAAAGTTTTAAATTTTTATAATATGTATGAAAATGAAAAACAAGGCAAGTCATATACTCCATAAAAAGTATTGACAAAGGAACAATAACAACAAAATGCAACGTCAATGTCTGATATATTAAATAACACGTGTTGAAATAGTAAAAAAAATCAATTTATTAAGAAAAGTGTTACTGACATAAAAAATTTCAAAAAATCAATTCACAAGCCGACATAATGTCATATGATATTTAGATTTACGTTATTATAAGAAAAGTAATTTTACAATCTTACATATAATATCAAGTCCCTTTGTTATTAAAGCATTTATCATATCTTAATGAATGTGAATAGCTAATTAAAACCAGTTTATTTTTAAAAAAAAAAATTTAAAAATTTTTTGATGTGTATGCAAATGAAAAAAATGCACCTGTTCAGAAAACGCATAAAATTACACGCTTAAACGTCAAAGAAATGATAACAAGAAGAATGTAACGTCATAATCTATATACATTTGTTAACGCATGTCAGCAGAGTAAAAATAATGACCATTCTTGATGAATGTGAATAGCTGAGGGCAAGTTTTGTTTTGAAAATTTTATCATTTTCAACATTAATCCTAACATTTCTTTTAACATCGACAAAATCTTCTACTTCTTAATAAAGTTTTTCATCCAGACATTTGCTTAAGTGTTTGTAAGAAAACACAAAAATCAACAAAATTACTCACTTCCACAAGTTGAGTGCCTCCATCAAAACAAACCCCAATGCAAAAGGAAATTACAAACATTTGAATCCAAACATCATCTTATTTTATTTACCAACTTTCATAAAATCTAAGGCAAAATACAGCTCAATTGTTTTTCTAGAATTACCAAACTTGCCCTAAAATTACTTATAATAATGTGTATATTTAATAATATTGTGTGTGCAGACATACATGCGTAACAACAAAAGATCCTATTAGAGCCACCGAGAGTGGCTCCCAAGGATTCCAATCGAGAAGTACTGCAATTCACTTTTTTAGTTTGTATTTATTTTTTAAGCACTTATAAATTCTTTTAAACATTTTTTTATTAGAAAAAGGAAAAAAATTCATAAACTCATTTAAAATACTTCCTTTACAATGAAGTAAAAAAAAATCTATAAATTGAAAATCGGTGACTTTTCTCAATGAATATCCTCAGTGGGAATATCATTTCCAAACAATGAAACACTTTTGATTGTGAATATATTTGTGTGTGTAGATATATGTATATGTATGAAATGGTAGGTAGAAGAAGAAGAGGAGGGAAAAACCCTAATGTCTGGTCGCAAATGGTTGTGCCATCTCTCCCTACACTGCTTTCCCACCATTCCGTTCAGCATCCTTGTGATTTGAGACCATTTCTTTAATCCGAACCGGTGGACCAATTGCTGCAACAGCCTGTAGATAGAACTCAAACAAGAATATCAATAACATCATCAAAACATGAACTATAATTGAAAAAATGAAAATAAAATAAAGAAGACATATATTCTTGATGCAAGAAAAATGAAACAGATTTATATCTATGATTCTGATCTAAATTAATTAACCTGTCCTCTTGAGTAGTCCACTGGCCTTTAATTATGGTGGGTTTTGGTGCCTTTCTGATGTGCACTCTCATCCTCTTGTTGTTTTGATCTGCAAATATTTTTCGATAATGATAATATCCATTTTCCGCTATTATGCATGATGAGATATCATCAGCAAGATTATCATTTGCTGATGCTACAGGCTGTTGAATAATCTTCAGCGGCAGATATATCTGCGTTTGGGCTATAGCTGGCTGAACAAAATTTTGATGAGGAATATTATCCAAAAGGCCTAAAGGCGAAGTTTCAGTGCCTTGCATGTTTCCACTTTCACTATACGACGCAAAAAAAGTACTATTAGACTCATAATTAGCATTAAAATCCTTTAGAAGGTCATGGCTTTCATAAGCTTCACTCGCCAGATATTGATCATCTGGAGACGGAGCTTGAATCCCATGATTGGTGTTTGTGATAAACCCCTCAACATTGAAATGATCATCATCAGGATTCAAATCAGACCCGGTAAGGGAAAAATTGTTATCAATATGGCGATGATTATCAGACAAGTCCTCTTGCTTGGAGGAGGAATTTGAGTTTTCTAAGGAAAATCCGTTTTTCAAATCTGGTTTGGGGGAACTTTGATCAGAAGAAAGGGTGAAATTGAAAAGAAAAACATCTCTTAAATTTGTGTCGAAGAAGTGATCCATGCAGCACAGAGAGAGAGAGAGAGAGAGAGAGAGAAGGCTATAGCTCTAGCTCAGACGTTGAAAGATAGAAAAGAGAGCTGCTTGGGTTTATGTGGGGAGAGTAATGAGGGGACTGGGGGCTATTTATTGATGAGCTAGAGAGATCCTCAAGGCCTCCAGGGGCTTTTTGTGGCCCCCACTTTGTTAAAAAAAAGTGCTCATTATTCTTCTATCCTACGGCTGATATTGCTTGTTGATTATTGCAGCAAAGGTTGTTGCCTTTCTCTATATTTCTGACAAAAAAGGTAAAAGGCAATTTATCTCAGAATCCTCTTCAATTAATTTGACCAGAGAGAAGCTTTGCATGCATGTACAACAAACTACACACGAGACTTACTCTTAACAACTTTAAGCGCCGACCATCACTAGTACTGACCATATATGCCTGCCGAAAGTTAATGCTATGGGTTTTAATTAATTAAATAAAATTCACAGAAACTAATTAAATTATTTTGAACTCGTCTTCAAGTCATGAGGCAGCGCATGCATGCAGGCCAAATTATCTAGTTTCTTTTTTTTTTTTTCTCCCCACCTTCTACATAGCTTGCTGAGTTGCTTTAACCGCAGGAACTGCCGGGGCTCTTGCTGGAGTCTTCTTGTATTCTACAGCAAAGCAGATAAAGCCAAAGCCATAGGCTGCTTCATTTATTCTGCAAATTAGTAACGGCAAATGATAGCAATTTTTTAACCATTTTAAAAAAGAAAATTCTGATCTCATATTAACTATGAAGATTTTCTTTCCTTTTTTTTGTGCATATATAGTCTTCTCATGCATGTCTTACATATATGTACAGTCTCCATGATGATCATTTGTCTTCCTTAAAAAGAAAACAGATCGCCAAGATCCGATCAAGAGCGTGATATATAGGAAGGCCTTAACATCTCTCTCTCTCTCTCTCTCTCTCTCTCTCTCTCTCTCTCTCTCTCTCTCTCTCTCTCTCTCTCTCTCGGGTGGTGTTAATAATAGGAAAGCCATTGTCGTGGAGAGGAACAATATTTCTAGTACCACAAAGTCTTGCAATTAATTGGAAATATAATAAAGCTTGAGGGTGGTCTTAATAATTTGAAAGATTCTGACTGCGCGCTGCCCGTGCTTTCTGGGGGCCTCTCAAATTAAATTAATTACTCATAAAAGTAAAACCCCTAAAATAATATCAAACCATATCCCATTTAATTTAACTGTGAAAAGGGAAACCATTAACCATGCAATCAATAGATGTACGTCCAAAACTGATCTCTCCCTCTTCACAAAAACGGCTTATGGGAAATTTTCAATCTGCTGTCATTCCCAAGCCTATATACTATACACACAGAAATATTGCTTGATGCTTTAATCTACAATTTATTTCTTAAATTAGTCAAATATTTGGGCCCATCTATATATATATATATATTAAGCACACCACACTTAATTAAATAAAGAAATTACTTCCATATACTAATATACCACAATTAATCAATATATTAATAATCACTTCCTTAATCAATAATCTACTATTAACGACTATATTAAATCGCTGCAATATATCTTTCCAAACAATTTTTGATTGAATCGTAGATCTTAATTTCATCGATATTTGGACTTTTCGCAATGAAATAAATCGCCGGAAAAACCTATTCTTTTGCGGCGACTTTGGACTTCCATTACAGTAGAGGACTAACACCGGCGAACTTGCAACGAGGTGGAATTGCTGGGAAAAGTCATTGGCCGCAATTTTATCCCTTTTTTGCAGCCAGAATTTGCCCCGCAAGAAGTCTATTCTGTTGTAGTGAATAAATTTTTTTAAAAAAATTAAACATATAAATGATCAAAATAAAGAGACAAACTATGATCATTAAACCGGTAGAAATTAAGATTTATTCTCCAATATATAATTGGGGAAACAAGGACTCTGACCCTTGACAAATACAAGTACCATTTTATGCAAATTAAGTAAGACTCTTACATGAAAAAGATCAAAAGTACACCTGAAAAAATGACATTTATTATCAGCCCCCTAATAAAAGGTACTTACCGCATGACGTTGGAAAGCTATCATCCAGATGGGTGAAGATCCAGTCAAGAACTCCAACTTTGAATATGCTTATTGATCAACTTGATTGCTAGAGAATCTCACCAAGAAATATTCTGCTGATGATCATCAGCAAGCTCAAAGATTGCAGTGATCACAAATCATGATCTCCAGCAAATCCACCTCCTTCTTTAACTCACCCTGCATAATAGTACTATCCATTTCCCTGCATGGCATCTCAATCTCCATATTGATATTGGTCTCCGCAGGATCCACATGATACTCGTCCAAAGACAATCCGATGGCCTGATCTTTTTTATCATGATTGGCAGAATTGAGATCCGAGCTCCCCGCGGGCTGAATTTGGTCCTGTTTGGTGCTAATGATCATGTTGACCATTTTCATGTCTAGTTCTTCTGAGAGCGAATTATTATTGTTGATGTCGTCCATTCTTGATGAAGTTGAAGTAGTCAAGCTCTTTATGTAGTTTTCCAAGAGGGAGCCGTTTGGACTTGGTTTCTTACTTTTCTTCTTCGAGTGTTGCCTTCTTTTTGTTGCATTCCAATGATTCTTGATGTTATTCTCAGTCCTTCCGGGCAACCTCCTCGCAATTTCAGCCCATTTGTTTCCAAGTCGCTTGTGGGCTTTAATCAGTATCTTATCTTCTTCTTCGTCCCATACATCTTTCTGCAAACACAACAAAGAATATCATATGCATTCGAAGTTCGGGGAGTCTGTGTGTGTGTGTGTGTGTGTGTGTGTGTGTGTGTTGAGTTTTCAGTTCGTTGTACGTCGCTATGTTATGGTTTGTCAATACGAAGAGGATAGGGACGTGTAAACTAATATGAACTAAATCAAGAGAGAAATAATTAAGGTCCATAATTTTAGGGGTCAGCTGATTTGGGCTTTCAAGATCTATATGTATAGCTAATTAACCAAGTCTAGATCAGAAAACCCTAGTCCAAATTGGCATCCATCGCCATGCATGTTCTTTTGTGTTAAGAAAATGCCAATTGAATTGATTGTGGATGGGCAAGAGTCCGGACATGAGATGGTACTAGTGTTATTAAGTGCAACTCTATATATGCATACATACACATAATTAACGCACACACAAAACAAATATATATATATATATATGTATATATAATTACACACACAATTTAATTAAACTTGTTCCATAACAATATATAGAAATAATAATGACAAATACAAGTGCATAATCAGCTCCATACACTCAAATGATAAATATACGTGCCAAACAAGTAAAATAATTACAAATTTATACTTAATAAATGAATAACTAAACATGCATAACATTTATATGTATATATCATGTATACAAATGAAATAGAAGGCAAGTGTCACATACTCTAGAAATGCATAAACAAAAAAAACAACAACAACAAAGACAAAAACGCAACGTCATAATCTCGATAGATCAGTTGATAACACTTGTCAAAAGAATAAATACAATGACCAATTTTTCAGTGAATGTGAATAGCTAATTAGGGCAAGTTTACTTTCCAAAATTTTTCAAATAATTTAATTTTTGGTAATACGTATGAAAATGTAAAATAAGGTAAGTCATATACTCCCAAAAACGTATAGTCGAAGGAACAACAATAACAAAATGCAACATCACAGTCTTGATATATTAAATAATAGATGTAAAAATAGTATGCTCAATTTCTTAAGAAAAGTATTATTGACACAAAGAGACTTCACAAAATTAATTCACAAGCTGACATGATGTCATATGATATATAGATTTACGTTATAAAAAAAATAATTTTACGATCTGACATATAAATATCTAATATCAAGTCACGTCATTGAATTTATTTTTAAGAAATCCCTTTGTAACAAAAGCATTTATCATTTTTTTAATGATTGTGAATACCTAATTAAAACAAGTTTACTTTAAAGAAATTTAAAATTTTTATGACATGTATGAAAATGAAAATAAGGCAAGTGTTCAAAAAATTCATAAAACGCTTAAACAAATAGATGATAACAAAAAGTATGTAATGTCATAATCTGTATACATTTGATAATGTGTGTCAACAGTGTAAGAATAATGACCATTCTTAATGAATGTGAATAGCCGAGGGCATGCAAGTTTGGTTTTCAAGATTTTATTATTTTCAACATTAATCCTAACATCCCTTTTAACATCGGCTAAATTTTCTACTTCTTAATAAAGTTTTTCATCCAGTCATTCGCGTAAATCTTTGTTAGCAAATACAAAAATTAACAAAATTGCTCGCTTACACAAGTTTAGTGCCTCCATCAAAACAAGCCCCAATGCAAAAAGAAATTATAAACATTTGAATCCAAATATCATCTTATTCTATTTACCAACTTTCATAAAATCGAAGGCAAAATACGGATCAATTACTTTATAGCATTACCAAACTTGCCCTAAAATTACTTTTAATAATGTGTATATTTAATAATGTGTGTGCACACATACATGTGTAGTAACAGCAAAAGGTTCTGTTAGAGCCATCGAGAGTGACTCTCGAGGATTCCAATCGAGAAGTACTGAAATCACAATCAAGAAATACTTCCTTAACATTTAAGCAAAAAACATACATTAAATGAAAATTGGTGACTTCTCTCGATGATAATCCTCAGTAGGATTATCATTTTCCAACAACAAAACACTTGCGATTGTGAATATATTTATGTGTGTAGATATATGTATATATATGTATTGGTAGGTAGAAGAAGAAGAAGAAGATGAAAAAACCCTAATGTCTGGCCGCAAATGGTTGTGCCATCTCTCCCTACACTGCTTTCCCACCCTTCCATTCAGCATCCTTGCGACTTGAGACCATTTCTTTAATCCAAACCGGTGGACCAATTGCTGCAACAGCCTGCAAGTAGAACTCGACAAGAACAGGGTCGGCTTAATAAATTAGGAAGTTCAAGGTAAAAATTTTGGTTTAGGTCTTTTTTTCAATAAAATTAAATAAATCCATTTTAATTTTAATTTTTAAATTAGATTTTTCTTTAAAAATAATTCCTATTATTTGCTAAGTAAATTATTACTTAAGATTTTATACTACCTTTTTAATAAATATTTTAATTAATAATGATATATAATATCTATTTGATACTTTCTTATTAAGTTAATTAATATTTTCCTTTTCTTTTTCAAAAAAAATCTACTTTAAACTTTTTGTGGGATGCATTCTTCCATTAGGAAGCTTTGGGCAATTGTCTAACTGGCTTAATGGAAGAGTCGGCCGTGAACAAGAATATCAATAACAGCACCAAAACAAAAAACCATAATTGAAAAATTAAAAATTAAATAAAGAAAACATATATTCTTGATGCCAAAAAACTCAAACAAATTATATATACATATATGATTCTGATCTAAATTAAACCTGTCTTCTTGAGGAGTCCACTGGCCTTTGATTATGGTGGGCTTTCCTGGTGCCTTTCTGATGTGCAGTACTCTCGTCCTCTTGATGTTCTGATCCGCCAATATTTCCCGATAATGATAATATCCATTTTCCGCTGTTATGCATGATGAGATATCATCAACAGAATTACCATTTGCTGATGTTGCAGGTTGCTGAATAGTCTTCAGCGGCAGATATATCTGAGTTTGGGCTATAGCTGGCTTAACAAAATCTTGATGAGGAGTATTATCCAAAAGGCCCAAAGACGGAGTTTCAAATCCATGCATGTTTCCCATTTTACTATCTGATGCAAATAAAGTAGTATTAGACTCATGATTAGCATTAAAATCCTTCAGAAACTCGTGACTTTCATAAATTTCACACGCCGGATATTGATCATCCGGCGACGGAGCTTGAATCCCAGGATTGGGGTCCGTGATAAACCCCTCAACGTTGAAATGATCATCATCAATATGGTGATCATAAGAATTCAAATCAGACCCACTTAGGGGAAAGTTGTTTTCAATATGGTGATCAAGATTATCAGACGAGTCCTCCTTGGAGAAATTCGGATTTTCCAAGGAATAATCGTTTTTCAACGTCTCCAGTTTCGAGAGACATTGATCGGGAAAAAGGGTGGAAAGGAAAAGAAAATCGTCTCTGAAGTTTGTGTCGAAGAACTGATCCATGCAGCAGAGAGAGAGAGAGAGAGAGAGAGAAGGCTATAGCTGTAGCTTAGCTGAAAGATAGAAAAGGAAGCTGTTTGGGTTAATGAGGGGAGAGTAATGAGGGGACAGGGGGCTATTTATTGATGAGCTTGAGAGATCTTCAAGGCCGCCAGGGTTATCTGTGGGCCCCACTTAGTTCAAAAAATATTCCTCATTTATTCCTCTATCCTATGGTTGATATTGCTTGTTGATTGTGACGGTTGAGCTTCCACTCTTGGTATTTTTACTGAAGAAAATAAAGAATTATTATGATTAGGTCGTTATATATATAATTCTCAAGCATAGCAGTTTTTATAAATAATTGGATACATGACATCGAAGACATCATCATCATGTGCTAATTCTTAGGCACAAATATAAATTAATTAACCTCTAACAATATTAGACGCATTGATGAGAGATCAAGCGGAGTTCTAACTTCTGGGCTGTCTAAATCAGCTAACTCATGATGAACTCTCATATTATTACAGCAAAGATGGTTGTCTTTTCTCTATATTTTGAGAAGAAAAAGTTGAAAGGCAATTTATTTCACAATCCTCTTCATGCCTTTAATTTGACCAGAGAGAGATCATAGAGAGAGAATTGCGTGCTTGTACAACAAACTATACATGAGACTTACTCGAAAAGGACAACTTTTAGCACCGACCATTGCAAGTACTGACCATATATGCCTGCCGGAAGTTAATGCATGGGCTTTAATTAATTAATTACAATTCACAGAATTTAATTAAACTATTTTAAATTTGTCTTTTCAAGTCATGAGAGATGGCGGGCATGCATGTCAGGCCAAGTTAGAAATTTCACAACTCACGTTAAGCATAAATTGCATTATTCATTAGGTAGCTACAGTTACAACCTGGAATCCCATATATGGCTCATAATTAATAAAAGCTAAGCACTTGATTTTTTAACTGGATTTTCCATACCTGTATATCTTCAATTGGAATCTATTGAATTTAATGCATTAATGGCAGTACTAATTCACTTTTTTTTTTAAAAATAAAATAGTTTCATTCATTAAAATTCATTCAACATAAAGTCTATAATGTGATCAAACAATCAATTAATTTCATACTGATGCACGACTTCTAACATCTCTCAGACAAAGTCTAAAAGAACTAACACTGCTTCCGATTGAGATATTTACTAATTTTTTTCAAAACAAAAAAATAAACTCCTAACGAACATAAAATCCGAAAGACTATTTCACATTTTTACAATTATCTCTATACAAATACTATTTATAAAACCATAAAATAGACAACCAAAACACAACAAATACATACAACCAAAAATCAAAATCGGTTGTGGTGGCACATGGACAATACACGTCACTCTAAGTTTGAAAACCCACAGATTAGGTAGCTTGGCGACATGAAATCAAACCGAAACCATGCACAACGAAAGGGGTCTCCCGATTTGCCAGGTGAGTTGGAACATTGTCTAAAAAGCATACCCCACGCGTGTTAGTCACGTGCCGCTTCAATCACCAAAAGCACCAGTCGACAACAAGATTAGCGGACAAACACTCCAACGAGGTGCGTGGTGGACTTCCGACCCTAAGACTATCTCAACTTACCTTTGCCGAATCCACACTCAAATACAAACGAACCACTATTAACCCGAAACAACCAAGATGGTCGGGAAATGAGAAAAGAAGAGAAGAAAGAAGAGAGAGAGATGAAGGGTTGGACGAAGCCAAAGCTCCGCCCCACTCTCCCAGGTTGGAGACGGAGAGCTTTTTCAAGAAAGAGAGTTTTTCTTCGGAGAGAATGAGTTTTTTCAAGATATCATTATTTGCTAGCTGAATTTAAAAATTAATTAATAATTATATATGCAGTTTTATCAATGTTTATGAGTACTACTTCTACTACTGTACTATTAATCATAATATTATTGTCAAGAAATATTTAGAATATATCTAATTTATAAATCGCTCCATTTTTCATCCGAAATTTTTTAATATTATTTATATATTTGCATATTTGCAGATATTCTATATGTGGAACAAATGCAAGAAGCAATAAATAAAGTGGTAACTAATTAATTAATCAGCAATATTTCTCGTTAGTTTTTTGGGGCGCTTTAATTAAGAATTGTCCCATTAGATTAGAAATCATATATATATATATGGCTCTCTATGAGTTTGCACCCTCAATCTTACCACTCATCCATTTTAATTTTTTTTTTCTTACTTAATAATTAAGAAATTGACTATTAATGAAATTGTGTAATTTTTTTTTTCTTAATAATTAAATATGTTAAGAAAATATTTAAAAGAAATCACAAAAAAGAAAAAAAAATCAACTAGTGGTACGCCCAACTGTAAAGGCTGGACGACCCACTATATGCATTTTCTCGTAATTCCACACCACACATATCCACTTAATTAATATGTGCACCACAAGAAATATGAATTTTACCGACGACATTTTTTGTCACTAAAAATCCTAAAAACATTGCAAAAACCCTTTATCGGCGAGAAAACCTCGCTGCAAAATTGCCGCTATTAATTCTTCACTTTTGACCTTAGTTGGCATAAACGAAAAATCGCTGCAATAGAGAATTCTTTTCCGGCATTTTTTTTCATCGCTATTGTACTAAAACCCGTCGCCAAAAGGCTTCACATTTTAGTTAACGATTGTTGCCAAAACATATTTCAAAGCCTAAAATTACGCCGCAAAAATTCATCACCAGCGTAAATGCGCAACGCCGCAATAAGAATTTTCCCAGCATGCAAAAATTCAATTGTGACAAAATATTTTCGCCCCAATAGGACAATTCCCAGCGTAATGCTTTAGCACTGCCAAAATTCAATTGCACTGCCAAAATTCAATTGCGACGAAATATTTTCGCCACAATAGGACTTTTCCCAGCATAATGCTTCAGCGCCGGCATGTTTATTGGGCTGCCAAAATTCAATTGCGACGGTATATTTTCGCTGCTATAGGATAAAAAACGCTATTAAAGCTAAAATTCAGGATTTTGCAATTTTTTTTCTATTTGGTTTGCTAAAATCACATTTATTTCATATCTGCCAAATGCCATATAATCGCACATTTCTATTAACAAATGGCATTCATTAATCTCTTCAAACATCAATTCATCCAAAATCATATATTGTATTTATACATTCATGAGGTGGTGCATTATACTCATATCAAATACGAACTGGGTTACTCATTAAACAAGTCACACATGACTGTTATAATAGTTTTAAGGAGTCTATTATCACTAAGATAAGGTGGCAAAATCTTGGATTCGACTCACGTTGTTGCTACTTATGAACCTAATCTTGAATGACCACATCTTGTCACTGATCAAAAACTCTTTCTCTTTTGCATAAGCCATTGCATCCACGCTTTATATGCTTGACATAATAGTGAAATAGAAGAAAACTACAATATGAGCAACATAATGTAATTTCTCTAATTATTGTACTCACTTACAAGAATAAGAAAAAAATAGTTTGAGAACATTTTAAATATATTGGGTGAAAAGATGACAAAACCCAGTCAATTACCATGCTGTTTGACAATATGTCTATATGTATGTGTCTATATATATATGACATTTGGCCCAACATGATAGTGGCTATATCTTGAGCTGAAAATAAAAAGGAGAGAGGAAGGGTGCTGGAATTTGGACTTACCCAATTATGATTAAACCCCTATTACCTCACTCATGCGACATCTAATTTTGTAAAGAGAATATATAATTGGCAATGTCAACTACATTTCAAGACAGTTATAATCTTGATGGCTAGAAATTCCATCTAAAGGAGGATGGTGCATGATTCAAGAGTTGAAGTGCATAAATAAGGTTCCATCATTCACGACTCTCATGCACAACTTGAATGAACTAAGTTCCCAATAATAAATCACATCTAATTTCATAAAAAGAATTTATAATAAGCAATGCCAACAACAATTCAAGACAGTTCTCATCTGGATGGATGAAAATTTCATCTAAAGGGGGATGTACAACACTGCAGAAATAAGGTTCCCTTATTCATGGCTTGAATGTACTAAATTCCCAATAATGAATCACGTGCTCTTTATCATTCACTTCATGCACAGGTATACATGCAGCCAGTATGGCTGAATGCTATCATCACAGATTTTAGGGTGACTCACGGATAGATTTTCATATAAATCTTTAAAGTTTCCAGGACAAATACATAATACAAATAGAACCACCAAATTCAAAAACATTAGCACCTGAGGAGGCTTCTATTAAATCCAGAATTGTTTTAGAACCCATGGGCAGAGACCTACAAATGAAATTTCACAATGAATTAAGAGCAAATGAGTTCATAAGCAAAGAAAACATCAGCAAAAATTAAAAATTTTCAGAAAACATAAGCAAAAATTAAAAAACTTAGATTACTATATAAGTACTTGGCTTTTTAGAAACAAATCCACAATTAAAGTGATAAATTTATCTGAGTTAGAAATTTTCTCTTATTTATTTATTTATTTTTTTTTATCATCAGTTAAAAAGCAGATGTACAAGGACATATTTGAACAAGTCTATAACTGATACATACTGCAAACAAATATTGAAAGAAACCATAAAACAAACAAACCAATTTATTTGGTCTCTAGAGTTGTGTTAGGCAGAAAACAGAGCTCCTCATTCAACCCTTTTCGTGTCCAGGGCTACCTATAAGTAAATCAAGTGATTTGTCACTTTTATTCTTCTATCATGAGACTTAAATACGTATGTGTTTAAACAGAAGTGTAAAAATGACAAATCACATATTGGTTAAATGAGGATGTGTGTTGTAAGACTTCCTTATAACATTTCACATATATATGATGTACGTGCATATATGTTCCTAATTAATTATCTGCAGTTCAAATCTCTGCTCTCCAGTACTCCAGTCGTTTCTCGTCGACCCAGTAGGCCAAGGCTATATCCAAAACTTTCTCCCGTTCTCAAACCTTTAAATAGTTCAAACCAAACCCTGGAGGAATCACACTTGCAGATGGATCAACATGTGGGTACTCTGGCAACTTATTCATCCTAGCATTATGAAGCCTGAACAATGCTTCTCAAATTTGAAGCTGGATGTATCAATAGTATGAATAAGTTGGATGTACTTTTTTAAAATTAGTTTTTTGACAATTGATTTAGTTTTATTATTTATAAAAAATCTTTTTTGAATTTTTTTTATAAATTTTATTATCATATTTGATTAATTATAATATTTCTTTTTTGATATTTATGTAAAAATATAATTTTTTTAAAATAATTTTTAATCAATTTAATGTGAGTGATGAATATTATCATCAATGATGTGGCGAAATGCCATGCATGAAGTACACGTGTACCAGCTGAAAGACAACTAAACAAGTAAGTCCAACGAAATCATAGGAAAGGTCCAAAGGATGTTACCTATATGAGACAGCGTGATTGGAGTCCCAAAATGCCAGCACAGAAACAGCAGCTACCACATATAATAATATTATATAAAATAATATACAATATATCCAGGTCGTTGCTTATTTTTACCTTTTAAGATTAAGATTATGTTTGGGAGTACGTTTTAAAATTTAAAAATTATTTTTAATTATTTATAAAAAAAAATAAAAAAAATATTTAATAAATTTATAAAAAATATTTTAATGACTTAAAAAAGTTGAAAGGTCTACTATTTTTAAAAATATTAAATTAAAATTTTTATCAAAAAATTTCTATAAATAATTATATATTTCTAAAAAATTATTGTAACTAATTTTAAAAAGACTTTAAATATATGTTTACCAAACAATAAATAATTTTTTAAATATAAAATTTATTATTTAAATTATAAATTATAAACCTTAAAACTATAAACCATATCTCCTATTACAATCTCGAACATGCATTAAATGGTAGCGCTAGGCACTTCTGCTAATTTATTAAGCTCTATCGGCAGGTCTTGATAACAAGCACCCCTTTTTTCATTCAAAACGACAATGCGCGATGTTCCCCTAAACCGACAAATTTTCTACAGAAAAATTGTGCGTTTTACTGAAGCAAATTAAAAACCAAAAAAAAGCCATATGGACATGTGTAGTGTGGGTACTGTAGAAGCTACAGTAGCGACTGAAGTATAGAATTACTCTTAGATTCGTAATGGAAAATAAAATGGATAACTTGGTAATATACTAAAATATCATGCCCGATTTAGGTAAAAATTGTTTTCACAGCACAAATAATAATTTGCTAATTTTTTTTTTTCTAAAAACAAAAATGAAAATTGTTATAAAACAAAATGCTTTAGCCATAAAAGATACCGCGCCCCTCTATGAATATACTTATATATAATCTCTTAATGAATAAAAGATTTCTCTTTTCTAAATATCCTCACAACACCACAATGAGATGGCAAATAAGAACCCAGCGACGGACTCATTCAGGCACACAACAGAAACATTAAACATGTTGTATTACATTCCTTCCTAGTTCGTGAGATTTTACATTCTCAAATTGACTTCACCAACATACTAATCAGTCCACGAAATATAGCAAGAACAATTAGCAAATATTCTATTCAGTTCACCGTGTTACATCAATACATTTTGTTGAGTTATTATGTTTCCATCCTTGCCCTTTCTTCCGCACCAAACACAAGAAAGAGAAACAAATGAAGTCAAAGTTCTAAGGAATCTGGTTCAGTCTTTAGCTAACATCTCCCCCCCCCCCCCCCCCCCCCCTCTTTCCTCTCTCTCTCTTTTCCCCTTTTTCTGTCTCTCCTCTCTTCAAAACTCTTCTAATACATCCAACAAAAATATCCTCCACACCACCACTTTCTTAGTTATAGCACCTACCTCCACTTACAACACTGAAAAAAAAAAAAACACAAAGCGCAGCCTCAGGCCGACATGCTCTAACTGCTTTAAACCCCTCGAGTATTTTTCAAGAGGAACAGTAAGCACCTTCATCTGCTGCGTGATACGACGACATCATCCTCATCCTGGGGTATCATGCCTTCCTCCTCTTCATCCCCTAAATAAGCAGAACGAGGTCCATTGACAAATCCTCCATCCTGCCCAGCACCCAAGGATCTCCCCCATTCATGTGGTGAACCCTTGGGTTCCCTTGCACTCCCACTATTGTGAAGCGGCACACGCTGGTGTTGAGGTGGTGGGGATGACCTACCGCGTTCCATCATTGCTTGGTGAAAACCACGTGCTGGGGAGCGCACACGTGCTAGTGGAGCCCTATCATACCGGTCAAGGCTACGACTACGGCTGCGATCATGGTTCCTACTTTTACTGCGTTCACCCCAAGCAGAACCCTTGTTGGGGCTGCGACCTCTATCTTGTCCATAGTTGTAACCACGGTCATGCCTGTCACAAAAGGTATAGTTCAACCATTAGTTTTTTTTTTTTTTTTATAAGAATAGTTCAACCATTAGTTCTCAAGATACTCTAGTGTATGTTATTATAAGTAGAGAAATTATATATAAATTCCCATGTACGCGACTTTAACAAAGATTACAAAAAACATGAACAAAATACAAAAATACAATACATAAAGAAAAAATCTCTCCTTTCCTCTAACAGAAACATTTCACATTTTCTATTGGAAACAACCGAATTTAAACTTTACCAAAAATTTCCAACAAAAACAAACGCTCCAATTAGATAATATGATTCAAATGTAGATAAAAAAAATATATATATATATACTAATAATAATAGAAAATTAGGTAAATCTGTTACATGCATATACCGAATTAAGTCAAAATAACAAGTATAAATTGGTAGGCAGAGGCATAGCTCTGCATCATATGATAGAATTGAAGGACTTCATTTTCAAGATTTTCAAGAGACACAAATCCCAACATGCAAGTTCATATGAATCTAAAGAGGGAGAAGATAATAATAAACTTCAAAAGAAAAAAAGCCCCAATACCTCTCACGTGACTCAAAGTCATTTCCACGGCCTCCACCTCTTTCTGGCCGTCCAGGAGTAGAAGAAAATCCCCGCCCACCCCTTCCCCCAAGACCTGAATCATTACGTCCACCACGGCCCCCATCACGACCACCGAAACTAGAACTGGAACCCCAACGCCTGGACCTGCCCATCCCACCGCCACGAGATGACAATTCACGAATTTCGGGGGGAACTCGCTGATTTGCGCCTTCCAAAACTTTAATGAGATCTGAAGCAAATCTGGCATCCTGGTCACTGAAGAATGTGTAAGCCACACCTGTGGCACCTGCCCTCCCTGTCCTCCCAATCCTATGAACATAATCCTCCACTCCTGTTGGGAAATCATAGTTGATAACTACCCTGAAACAGAAATCATGACTATAATTATTGCTTTGAATTTCAACTCAGAAAATTAAGACGAAAGAATGGGAAATGGTGTTTTTTTTTTCTTTCATTTTTCTTTCATTAATTGAATGATATATCCTTCGCCGCTACATTCATATACAACTTGAACCACAACCCAAAAATGCAGGATAACATTTATCTTTGCAGTGCAAATAATTATTCCAACCCCAAAACTTGATCCTCAGAAAACTCAACTAAAGACAATTTGTACTAAAACATACGAAAAAACACTAACCTGATGTCCTTGACATCCAGTCCTCGAGCTGCAACATCAGTAGCTACAAGAATTGGAGACCTCCCGGTTCGGAACTGACTCAACACGTGATCCCTTTCACCCTGAGATTTGTCTCCGTGAATAACAGCAGCACCAAACTGGCGGCTAAGATTGCGAGCAAGTTGATCACACATCTTCTTGGTTGAACAAAAGATAATTATCTTTGATCCTGGTTCTTGAGATCGCAATATCTGCTCCACCCGCCTGTGTTTTTCCATGGGTGCCAATAGTTCAACATACTGCAATAGGCCAACTAGCATATAAGCACAAGACTAAATGACCATAAAACTTAATAACAATCCACTGATAACAAAATATAATAAAATTAAAATCCCAACCATATACAATGAGGGGTTAAGCAAAGTAAAACAAATTAAGAGGTATGCCACAGTGCTTTTGGCCACTTGGCAAATCATGACAAGCAAGAATCCTTCAATTGGTTTCACACCTGCGTAATGGCCTTGTTTGCGACAAGCTCATCCACACTGCCAATGTTAACTTGAACAGGATTGACCAGCAGATCTGCTGCAATTTTCCGAACTTCCTTTGGCCATGTTGCTGTGTACATGAGGGTCTGGCGGCGAGGAGGCACCTCGTTTACAATCTTCCTTATCTGAGGTTCAAAACCCATGTCGAGCATCCGATCAGCCTCATCGAGTACAAGGTAAGAGACTTGATGAAGGCTGATTCTTCTCATCTCAAGAATATCATTCAAGCGGCCAGGCGTGGCAACCACTATATCTGATCCTCTGTCTATATCTCTCAACTGGGGTCCTTTTGGAGCTCCTCCATACAAACACTGCCAACAACAACAAAAAATACAGAAGCATCAGTAGCCTACCATATGTCATGTACAAGCCTCAGAATACATATTAGAAGAATTATTTACAGTATAGATATAGGTACATGTACAATAAAACTGCCTAAATCAGAAAATATTAGATGAAAACGGAATATACCGTGCACGAGATTCTTGATGATTTTCCAAACTTCACTGCTTCATCCTGTATTTGTGTTGCCAACTCTCTTGTTGGCGACAATACTAGAACAGTTGGACCCAAACGAGGATTGTTATGGGTATGCTTGAGATGAATAAATCCAGGAACCAAGTAACCCAAGGTTTTCCCCGAACCAGTTTTGGCAATGGCCACTATGTCTCTACCTTGAAGGGCAATTGGCCACGACTGTGCCTGGATTGGAGTTGGGGCAGAGAACCCAGCATTGTGTACCTGGAACAAGCAAAAATCCCGCAGCCCCTGTGAGAGAGGTACTGGCTCCAATATTTCTGGGTTTTTTTTTTTTTTTCATTTTGAACTTATAGACTGGCTATTGGCAGAAGAAGCACCACCCCCCATATGCAGGCAGACAATGCTTGCTGATGCAAGCTAGAGCAGGAGGAGGCCTCTTCTTCTGTTTGGACCGTGTGGCAGACTGAATCATCACCCACGGCAGTCCCGGCCACGAACTTGGATGATTTGGAAAGCCCTTCCCAAACAATTGGTCCACCATAGAAGGGCGCTCCAAACTAAATGCAAACCCCCCACAAAGAGGGCACACAGCGTACGACATTAGCTCCTCCCAGGAGCAAATATCGCACCTGCGACAAAAAGTACAGATGACAAAAGAAAATTAACACGAGTCTAAAACTCAAAATTGGACCTCCAGCAATCACAGGACTTTGCACATGAAACACTCAGGATACATATTTTACCAAAGTTATGCGAAATCTTTGACCCGGAACCCATAATGCCCCAAAAAGTGTGGACCAGAAGAGAACTAGAAATTAATACCTCACTAAGAATCTCAGATGGAAAGCCACTAGCTTCAAATGATGAAAAAGGTGGAGGCACATTATCACCCTGAAATAAAGGAAAAACAAAGTATCAGCAATCATAAAATGGACACTTCAAGCAGTGCAGTAAATGTGTAGAAAAATACAACTGTGTTACTAAAAATAGATATTGGATGAAAATAGAGGGGGGGGGGGGGGGGGGGAGGAAGTGATGTGCAACTTTCAGCACCCAAATATTTTCAATATCCATAAGATTAGAGATTTATGACCCACTATACTTCTCATCCTTTTTTTATTGGCACCGGGTGTCCGGAATAGCGTCCCAACTAATCCGGAGATACACAAGCCCTCGACAAAGAGTTTTTCGCAAGTGCACCTCGGTTAACTCAAGGGAAAAATCCCCCAATCCAATGGCCCCCAGAGATTGTTTTTGCACCCAAGGTGATTTGAATTTTGAACCTTAGACTTAGGGGGAGCATACCCCTAAGTCCAAGGCCTTTACCACTTGAGCCAACCCCTAGGGAGCATCCTATACTTCTCATCCTATACATAAGAATAACTCTCTTCTAAAGGGATGTTCAAAAGAACCCACTTTTCACTATATAGCTAATAACAAGAAGTAACAACAGTGATGGCATAACCTCAGTTGGACAAAACCGGCTTATAAATTTCAATATTGAGGGTTGTTAGTGGAAGAAAAGAGGGAATACTATATCTTTGATCCAGTTCAAATACTGCCATCAGAGTAAAATGCAAACATATTCCAGCCCAACAAAAACATACCAGGACAATGAAACAAGGACAAACAAGGAGATGTCTGCCTTGAAAATCACAAAATAATAATAATAATTCCGACAGCAAATGAACAGCTCTTTATTCAAAATCTCAACTGAAAATATAACACTGACCAAAACCATAAGTATGATAGAAAGTGGATCAGCCCTTCAAGTAAAATGAAAATATTGTAAACACTATATTAACCCAACATCATGCTGTCCCCTTTTCTTCAACTCGCATTAGCAGAAAAACAAAACAACACCTTCATGCCTCATAAATGATCAAGCTAAATTACTTAGGCTGTGTTTGGGTAGTGAGGTGATCTCAGATGATTTCTAAAGTAGTGAAAAAGCAATGATAAAATATTAAATAGTAGTGAATAATAGTAAAAATTAGGTTAAGAGTAATAATAAAATATTGAATAGTAGTAAAGTGATCTCAAAATACTCCACTACCCAAACACAGCATTAATGTTAATAACTATCCATCATCCATCCAAATTGGAGGGAGAAACAGATTCCAATTCATCCAGACAAATAGCAGGTCACTGAAATTTACATCACTGCAGTAAATCCAATGCACGAAACTTTTAAATACTCACGGTAACAGTTATTTCATGCCGGCGACGATAAGACTCTGCAGATAAACCAACGCCGACGTCTGAAGCAACATGTCCTCTTGTAGAAGAACCTCCAGGTCCAGCACTGAGAGTCCCATTTGGAGCATTACTGGAATGGAAACTTCCCCCTTTCACACTCTAATGCAAAATCAAGAACATCACATTAGTCCCAACGGAAGAACAGAGATAAAGCAGACATAATACATGCTTGTAAGAGTTCAAGAGGAGGTGGTGGCAAGACAGTGAGTCCTTGCTTTTGATAGACAGTGTTGCTGGTAATTTTGAATCGGATTTGTTCACTTCTTAGGTTTCAACGTGTTATTATATTGTTATAATTTTGTCAATGATTTCCTATGGCAATGACATTGTTTTTCATACATAGTGAGCAAAAAACATAAAGAAAACTGAAACAAGTCTCTTAAAAAGATGCGATAAATGCTATAACTCTATAAATTTTGTGTTTCTACAACCAAATGCAAAAAAAGCTATGCTCAGCTCATATTCTCTTCGATTCAATGTGAGAGAATCCACAACTGTGTTAGTTTTTATACCTAGAAAGTAAAAATTACACTAAAATTCCAAAACTTCTCTTTGGAACTTTTTACGTGTGCATGTTAAATAAAAGCATGCCAATGGTGATTGAACCTCCGAATCATCTACACCAATGGGTGGAGCTAGAACTAAACATACCACCAAAAGTGTAAATCGTATGAAAGTAACTTCTCGTCCTCATAAGCAACCCAATTACCATTCATGTATATGGTGTTCCTATGTCACTCCAAGATCACATAATATGCAAGAGGGGAAGCTTCTTGCATGCAAAATATCTAATTATTGCAGATTCTACAGCCATTAAAACAATAGCTAACACAAGTAAGTGCAAACCTGCTGAGTCCTTGATCCAACATCAGGTTTTAAACCACCGTTGCTACCTCTTCCATAACTCTCATCTACATCAGGACCATAGCCCCGACGCTGTACTTGGGAAGATTGTTGAACTTGGACAGAAGAGCTAATAGGCACTGAAGAAGACTTTGGTCGAGGAGTCAAGCCTGAAGGCCTCTCATATTGGGTTACATTCGTCTCTGGATTCCAGAAGTAAAGGTACCCAGTTTTGCCATCAACAAGGCCTCTCCATGGTTTGGGGAGTGTGGGGTCCTCTGGTGCATACCGTGGACCCGTAGAAGAGACAGTTGCAGTGGTAGCCATTGCAATGGAATTGCCAAAACAATGCAACAAGAACCTACAAAACAGGAAGATGAGAAGTTATAAAAGAGAAGCCATAAAAATTCAAACTGACGCGCACCAAATCCCACCAACAGAGACAGCGTATACTAGCTACACGAAAACTGCTGCAACATCGAGACTCAGAAAAAAGAAATTTCCCTCATCACAAGGTGGGTTAAGGAAAAAGAAAATAAAAAACCATAAAAGGAAAAAAGAAAAATGCATGTCTACCAGACCTAGAAACTGAGTTGAGTAAGTTCTATATAACCTAAGCAATCTAATACTCTCTCTCTCCATTATCTATTTTTAAGTGGAACAAAAAAAAAGTGCATGGTTAACAATAATATACAAATCCCAAGGGTTCTTAGCTACAAAAAAAAAAAAAACACAAAGAAGCCGAAAATTCAAAGGCACAGACACGCGAAGCCAAGATTTTTCCCTAAACGCGGTTCACACATATTCCAAACAAAAAAACTCAATAAAATATGATAAAATCCTAACTCACAGACAAGTTCATAGCCTCATAAGCAAAGAACAATCGAGCACCAAAACTTCGTTTGGCTCCCGATAAAACTAGGATATGGAAACGAAAGCAAAACTCAAAAAAGCTACGATGTACCTCCTCCGTATTCCTCACTACTACCGATTAATTAGCCAAAACCCCTAACGAAACACAAAATTACATATACGTCCTTTTAGGGTAACCAAACTGACAGAGCATTAGGAAAGCACCAAATCACGCTCGCTAAAACCCTAGATTCAAATCTCTTGAAGCATGCGAATGGTCCATGCACAAACCAAAAATCGAACACAGATCTGACAAATTGCTTAAGAAAAAGAAACATGGTTACCTGAGGACGTATGATTGAAATTCGAACAGCGAGAAATCCTGGGAGTATCCAACGGACCCTTCCTTATCTCTCTATCCTCCTCTCTCTATGTATGAATTTGGCCGTAAACCGCTGAGAGAGAGAGAGAGAGACAGAAGCACGCTTCCTAAGGGCGAGAAGCGCGTAGAGGAAGCAGGAAGGAAATTAGAGGTCGGCGAATGTTTATTTTATAATATTCTCGGGCATTGAAGGAAAGAGGAGAGAAATTGCGTGGTATTGAGCTGGGTTAGTTTATAACAACGGTTAGCCTTGTTAGCCTTTGAGCACCCTCACTTGATTCGCCATGGTTAAAATACAATTTTAATTAATATAATTCCTATTTTGATTTTTAATTATTTTATTCACTTAAATCTCTATATTAAAATAATTATTTTTTAAAAATATAATAATAAAATAATATAACTAATTTTTAACTTTAACTATTTATATTAAATCTTTACATTGAATTATCTATTTATAAAAATACATAATAATAAGTAATTAATAATTAAATCTTTTTAAATTATTTATAATAATTAAATTAGTTAATTTTATCATATTTAATTATTCTATTTATTATATATTAATTAATAGTCATATTTTAATTAAATTATGACTTTAAAAAAATAATTAGTAATCATATCATATTTAAATTAAATTACTAATTGATATTTTTTTTAAAAATTATACTTATTCCTCATCTAATTATAGTTTTTTATCAACTTAATTTTCTCTACTCAAAAATTATAGGAAGAAAGAGTAAAGTAAGAAAGAGAAAGAATAAAAGGAATAAAATAAAGATTTGACTATTGTATTTAATTGATTATATTTGATTTTTCTTTTGACTTTACTATTCATTTTAGCCAATATATTTAACTTTTGGCCAATTTAATATAGGCTAAAAATAATATTTATTATCTAAATTCTCATTGGATTTGGCTTTTAGCTAATTCAATGAGAATGCTATCATTTAATTGATCATTGCTAAAGTACACTTTTAATTAATATAACTCTCATTTTGACTTTTAGTCATTCCATTCACATAAGAGCACTCTCATTAGATTAATCATTACTATGATACAATTTTAACCATTGTGACTCAAACTTTAACTTTTGATCATTCTATTCATATAAGTCTCACATTTGAATGATTATTTTTTTAAAATATAATAATAAAATAATATAATTAATTTTTGATTTTGGCTATTCATATTAAATTTTTATATTAGATTATTTATTTATAATAAAGAGTAATTAATAATTAAATCTTTTTTAATTATTTGTAATTATGAAATTAATTAATTTTATCATATTTTACTATTTTATTTATTATATATTATTTAATAATTATATTTTAATTAAATTCTGAATTTAAAAAATAATTAATAATCATATTATATTTAAATTAAATTATTAATCAATATTTAAAAAAAACTAACGAATTGTTAGCAACACTAGTATTTTCGTGAACAACTACAAATCAGAATTTGTTGTTGGTAAGTGGTAACGTGTAATTTTCAAGGGAAATAAATCAGAAAGGGAACCAAATTAATGAAAGAGAAGATAAGATAAGAAAAAGAGGGGAGAGAAAAGAATAAAATAATACTTTGGCCATCCTACACACCGGTCATATTTGACATTCTTTTTAGCATTACTGTTTATTTAAACTCAAGTATTACTCTTTTTCCCATTTTAATGTGGGCTGAAAATAGAGATAATTGTGTAAATTTTATGAATTCTTATTAAATTTAATTTTTAGTCAATTCAATAAGAATATTTAAAGTCTCTATATTAGATTGGCCATTTTAATAAAATATAATAATAAAATAATATAATTAATTTTTAACTTTGACTATTCACATCAGATCGTTATATTAGATTATCTATTTATGAAAATATATAATAATGAGTAATTAATAATTTAATTTTTTAATTATTTGTAATTATTAAATTAATTAATTTTATCATTTTTGACTATTTTATCTATTATATGTCAATTAATAATCAAATTTTAATTAAATTATAAATCTTAAAAATAATTAATAATTATATTATATTTAAATTAAATTACTACTCGATATTTAAAAAAAATATTTTCTAACTTGGGCTTCATGTTAAACGCACCAAATTCTACTAATAGTTTTATATATATAAATATATATATATATATATATGTGAAAATCTTTAGAACATATACTATTGAGAATATTCATTGTCTTCATAAGTAATGTTTAGAAGAAATTGACTAATTTATTTTTAAATATTTTTCATGAATATAATAAATATTCTCAAATAATAAATACTCTTTAACATTGCTATATATATTTATATATATATATATATATATATCAACTAATATAATGTAAGAGACAATGCGCTGTGAATCATTTTCAACCTTTTTGCTTTCTATTTTCACCCCCTTCATCATTTCTTTTTTTACAAGTTACATATTGCTGTCGTTTTGGCATATGGTTCGTTAGTGTTGATGTCGTTTTGCGCCTGTGTTGGTTATGTTTGGACTGATTTCGTTCAGTTTTAAACACTTTTATCTTTCTTGTTTTTTGACAGTGTTGTGATGTGATTGATATTTGCCAGAAAAGTATATTTGTGAATCGTGATTAGGTGTCTTGGGTTGTGTTGTTCATTTGGGCGATCGAGAGATTTGGAAGAGAAAGACTGAAGGTTTTGCTGGATAATTTTTTTCCCTCTGTGTAATTTTGTTTGTCTGTGTTAGGAATTTGCTTTTTCTTCGTGTTGTCACCTTCTCTATTCTCGTTTCTCGTCTGTTCTCCTTGGTTTAGGCTTTTAATTGGTTCAGCGCCGAAGAGCGAATAAGGCTCTTTTTTTTCATTTTGTATTTTGTTTATATGTTGCATCTTTGCTGAGTTTTTTCTTTTGTAAGGGATTGAATGTGTTTTGAGTTTGTTCTCTATTTGTATTTTGTGCTTTTTGAATTAAATGTGTTTCGATTGTATTGTTTGAATTTCTTTCAGGTTCATTGTGTTTGGGTTGTATTTTTCAAATTATTTCCTTTGTTTGTCTTGGATTATTTTCTTTCTGTGTTGGCTTATTTCGTTTGCTTGTGTTGCTCTGATTTTCGCGGCTAGGGTTCACAGGCAGTGCTATTTGTTTTGCGTTGCTATGCTAATTTGAGTTTTGGTTATAGTGTGAGGATATTTGAGAGGAAAGAAGAAAGAAGTGTTGAAAATAGGCCACCAAAGTGTGAAATAGAAACCATTTGCAGTCCTCCATGGCTGCACCGTCCACCATCCTTCAACAATGGCTGCACCACCTACCTCAATGCAGATTTTTTTCTAGTTTGACTACACCTACCACACCAACCATTTGTAAAACCTCTCCTATAAAAGTAGAACTCTGATATTCGAAATATATAGCAGTGGAGAGCAGAGGGAAGTGGTGTGTGCATTTGAGAGCTAAGTGAGAAATTTTTGAGTGATTTGTAAATCTCATAAATTATAGTAAATTTGGCACCTGTGGATGTAGACAAATTGCTGAACCACATTAAAATCATCTTGTGTGATTTTTGGACAGGTTTGAAGGCTCAACAATTGGTATCAGAGCTCTGGTTTTTGCTGTCCAGAAAGCAAGTTGATCAAAAAAAAATTTTTGACAACTCCAGGCTGTTCCTTGTGTCGAGACGAATCCGTAGGTGCAAACAGAATCGAAAACGGACGTCGGAAACACCTGTACGCGCCGGTAGAAGGTCCGAGCGTGTACCCACGCGCCCCACTTGCAGCTGGAGGTTGAAGACGACTGAAAAACACGCTCCACGCGCACCCACACGCGTCCCGAGGAAGAAGACGCGTGCAACGCACGCTCCCACGCGCCTCCACGCGCCAGCTTCCCGCGCGTGAACTCACGCTCCTCCACGCGCTACACGCGCTCCGAGTCCCTTTTGGCGCGTGAATCCCACGCGCCACATGCGCCTCTGACCTCCTTCAGCGCGTGTATCACACGCGCCTGACAGATCTGGACCGTCCGATTTTCAGATCTGATTTTGGGCTTGATCTTAGCCATTTGGAGTCCGATTTTGACGATCAAATAGTGCTTTCCAACTATTTGGATCATTCCGGACTCATCCGTACGGTTAGAATTTCGAAATTTATCTTCAAAAATTTTTAATTAATATGGAAGGTGTTGAAGAAATTAGGAACTCTGGAAATGCCAGCAGTTCAGGGCGTAGGTCCACAGTTTCAAATGCCAAATTTGAAGTTGAGAAGTTTGATGGAACTTCTAATTTTGGTATGTGGCAATGTGAAGTGATGGACGTTTTGATCCAACAAGAATTGGATATGGCGTTGGAAGCAAAACCCAACGATATGTAAGAAAAGGATTGGAGGAAACTTAACACCCAAACTTGTAGTACAATCCGTTTATGCCTTACCAAAGATCAGAAGTATTTTGTCATGAGAGAGACAAATGCAACGGAACTTTGGCAGAAATTGGAAGATAAGTTCATGAAGAAAAGCATTGAGAGCCGTTTGCATTTGAAGAAAAAACTCTTCAGATTCCAATTTCATGAAAGTATTAGTATGTCTGAACATTTGAATAGTTACAATCAAATTCTTGCTGATCTACTAAACTTGGATGTTGAAATCCAAGATGAAGATAAGGCTTTACTTTTGTTAAATTCCTTACCTAATACATATGATCATTTAGTTACAACATTATTGTATGGGAAGGAGAAAATTAGTTTTAACGATGTATCTAGTTTTCTGATTAGCAATGAGTACCGAAAAAAGGATAAGCAGGTACAGCTAGATACACCAAGTGAAGCACTGACAGCAAGAGGGAGATCGCGGTCAAGGTATCCCGGAAAGAAGAAAGGTTTTCAATCGAAAACTCGGGCCACATCATGTGGTTCATCAGTCGGCAAAAAACTCGCCAAAGATGAGTGTTCCTATTGTCACGACAAAGGACACTGGAAGAAGAATTGTCCCAAATTGAAGGGACAACAGAAGAATCACCCCACCATAGCAAATGTCGCGAATAGAGATGAAGATCTAGACATTGTCTTGACAGGTTCATCATTGATTTGTCATCCTGATAAATGGATTATGGATTCCGGATGCACCTATCATATGTGTCCCAATCGGGACTGGTTTACTGACTTCACAGAGATTGAAGGTGGAGCAGTACTTATGGGCAACGACAGTGCCTGTAAGACTCAGGGGATAGGGAGCATTCAGTTGAAGCTGCACGATGGAACTGTCAGGATTTTGACCGAAGTTCGGTTCGTTCCAGACCTGCGGAAAAATATTATCTCATTAGGATCTCTGGATTCAAAGGGATTCAGAATCACTATTGAAAACAGAACTCTCAAAGTGTTAATGGGAGTTCAGGTAGCTATGAAAGGTTTGAAGCGAGGAAATTTGTACTTCTTGCAAGGAAGTACTATTGTTGGAAGAGCTTCTACAGGTTGTGAGAAGCTAGATGAGACTGATGCTGACACCACCAGACTTTGGCATATGCGTATGGGACACGCTGGAGAAAATTTTTTGCAAACACTCGTAAAACAAGGCTTACTCAAAGGTGCCAAAATTGGTAAATTGTCTTTTAGTGTGCACTGTGTATTGGGGAAGCAGACGCGGATCAAGTTCGGAACCGCTATTCATAATACACAGGGGATACTTGACTATGTACACTCCGATATTTGGGGACCTACCAAAATTGTATCTTTGTGAGGTAAGCATTGGTTTGTAACTTTTGTAGATGATTATTCTCGTCGTGTGTGGGTGTATACGATGAAGAATAAAGATAAAGTGCTGAACATCTTTCTTGCTTGGAAGAAAATGATTGAGACTCAGACCGGCAGAAAAATTAAGCGGCTCAGATCAGATAATGGAGGGGAGTATACTCTAAACCCTTTCATGGAAGTATGTCGGAGAGAGGGAATAGTCAGACATTTTATGGTACGAGGAACACCGCAGCAAAACGGTGTGGCAAAACGGATGAATCGTACTTTGCTAGAGAAAGTACGATGTATGTTACTAAATGCTGGATTCAGTAAACAATTTTAGGCTGAAGCTGTGACATATGCATGCCACCTCGTCAACAGACTACCCGCAGCTGCCAATGGAGGGAAGACACCCATTGAAATGTGGAAAGGTACACATGATACTGATTATGACTCTTTACATATTTTTAGATGTCCTGCTTACTATCATGCAAATGAAAGTAAGTTTGACCCTAGAGCCAAGAAAGCAAAATTTTTGGGTTTTAGTTCTGGTATAAAAGGGTATAGACTCTCGTGCATAAAGTCTAAGAAGGTAATTATCAGTAGAGATGTTACTTTCAACGAATCTGAGATGTTTAAGTCACATAAGCATAAAGATTCCAGTGAAGGCAGCTATGATGGCAAAACACCCGGTGATTCGCAGAAGGTGGAGTTTACTACTCCAAATGATTCAAGAGAATACAGACAAGAGGAGGTTGATAGTCCAGTCACAGCACCTCCAACTCAAATTGAATCAATAGCAACCAGTAGATCGAGACGAGAGAAACGTGTGTCGACATGTTTTGTAGACTACGTGACATATGCACTACCAGTTGAAGGGGGTGAGATCCCCACCACTTACAAAGAAGCCATACAATCCAGTGAAAAGGATGAATGGATAAAGGCGATGACTGAGGAGATGCAGTCTCTTCATAAGAACCAGACTTGGGAACTTGTGCCACTGCCGCAAGGAAAGAAGTCAATTGGCTGTAAGTGGATTTTAATCAGAAAGATGATCAAGTTGCTAAAAATAGAATTCGATAAAAAGCTAGATTGGTAGCCAAGGGCTACGCTCAAACAGAGGGAATAGATTACAGTGAAGTATTCTCTCCTGTTGTGAAGCATTCATCTATTCGGATATTGCTAGCTTTGGTTACACAATATGATCTTGAATTAGCACAACTTGATGTGAAGACAGCTTTCTTACATGATGATCTGGAAGAGGAGATTTATCTGTCTCAACCAGAAGGGTTTAAAGAGACTGGTAAAGAAAAATTGGTTTGCAGACTGAAGAAATCTCTCCATGGACTGAAGCAGTCACATCGGCAATGGTATAAACGGTTTGACCGTTTTATGATGGATCTGAAATACACTCGTTGCCAATACGATTATTTTGTGTATTTCAGAAAACTGGCAGATGGATCTTTCATTTATTTGCTTTTATATGTAGATGATATGTTAATTGCATGTAAAAACAAGGTGGAGATAGATCGTTTGAAAACTCAGTTGAGTCATGAGTTTGAAATGAAAGATCTAGGAGAAGCACGAAGAATATTGGGGATGGAGATCAGCTGAGATAGGGTGAAATGTACAGTTCACCTTACTCAGAAGCAATATCTAAAGAAAGTATTGCAACGCTTCAATATGGACTCAACGTTGAAGCCTGTGAGTACTCCAATGGCCCCATATTTTAAGCTCAGTGCATTACAGTCTCCTAAAGATGATGAAGAGCGGGACTACATGAAGAATGTCTTGTATGCAAGTGTTGTTGGTAGCCTAATGTATGTCATGGTGTGTACACGACCTAATATCTCTCAGGCCGTCAGTTTGGTCAGTCGTTATATGCATAATCCTGGAAAGAAACACTGGCATGCGGCTAAATGGATTCTACGGTATATTCTAGGGACCGTAGATCTTGGTTTGAAATTCGAGAATAGTAAAGATAGTCTAGTAACTGGATATGTTGACTCAAACTATGCAGGTGATCTTAACAAACGACGATCGACAACTGGATACATGTTCACTGTGTCTGGAGCACCAGTTAGCTGGCGATCAAATTTGCAATCTACGATTACACTGTCATCCACAGAGGCTAAGTATATGGCTGTAACAGAAGCCGTAAAAGAAGCCATTTGGTTACAGGGACTGGTAACAGATTTGGGTTGTGAGCAGCAAGACGTTACCATCTACTGTGACAGTCAGAGTGCAATTCATTTGACCAAGAATCAAGTATATCACTCTCGAACAAAACATATCGATGTCCGATTTCACTTTGTACGTGAAATATTAGAAGAAGAGGACATATTACTTCAGAAGATTGGTACTGAAGATAATCCAGCATATATGTTGACGAAAGTCGTCACAGGGATCAAGTTCCAACACTGCTTGGAATTGATCAATATTGTAAGTTGCTAAGCACCTTCGGGTGCATTGGCACTTTTGGGTGCATTTGGCGTCTTATTGCGCATTTGTTAGTAGAAGACACTCACGTTAAAGAAGGAAGTGCATTCATTTGAAGAATGAATCAGTTTGGAAGCAACCTAATATGGCACACTTCGGTAGAGGGGGTGATTAGGTGGTGCAGCCATTGTTGAAAATAGGCCACCAAAGTGTGAAATAGAAACCATTTGCAGTCTTCCATGGCTGCACCGTCCACCATCCTTCAACAATGGCTGCACCACCTACCTCAATGCAGAGTTTTTTCTAGTTTGGCTGCACCTACCATACCAACTATTTGTAAAACATCTCCTATAAAAGGAGAGCTCTGATATTCGAAATATATAGTAGTGGAGAGCAAAAGGAAGTGGTGTGTGCATTTGAGAGCTAAGTGAGAAATTTTTGAGTGATTTGTAAATCTCAAAAATTATAGTAAATTTGGCACCTGTGGATGTAGGCAAATTGCTGAACCACATTAAAATCGTCTTGTGTGATTTTTGGACAGGTTTGAAGGCTCACCAAGAAGCTGAGGTGAGAGGGCATTTTGGTGGAAAGAAGATGAAGTGTGCAGTGCGTTTTGGTTGGGGATGAAATACAAAACGATGCATTTTGGAGTGGTTAGGTTTAGGCTTCAGCTCACTTCATGGGTAGTTTCGATGTGGACTGAGCTTCACAAGTTTGGTTGGGTTCCCGGATAGGATCCAATTAACTTAGGTAATAAAGTAAAATAAAATAAAATAAAATAAAATAATAAAATATAGAATAATAACATAAAAAATAGAATAATAAAATAAAATAAACTATAAAATAAAATGAAATAATAAAATAACAAATTAGACTAAACTAAAATGAAATCATAAAATAAAATAAATTGAGACTAAACTAAACTAAACTAAAATAAATTAAATTAAACTAAACTAAAAAAAGTATTCACAAGATAAAATAAAATTAAATAAATTAAAATAACTATAATTATAAATTAAAATAAAATAAAATAAATAGTGAGATAAATTAATAAAATAAAATAATTTATTTTATATATTTATAAGTCTTTTTATTGAAATACTTAATCTAAATATTTTTAATGAAATTATAGGTATATTAATTAAATTAAATATATGTAATGAAATTAAATATACATTAAATAAAATAATAAATTAAAAATAATGAGATAAAACAATAAATTAAAATAAAGTTAAATATATTATATATATTTATAAGTCTTTTTATTGAAATACTTAATCTAAATATTTTTAATGAAATTATAAGTATCTTAATGAAATTAAATATCTATAATGAAAATAAATATAAAATAAATATAATTAAATAATATAATATATTAAAAATAATGAAATAATATAATATATTAAATTAAATTAACTATAATTTTAATTTAAAGTAAAATACAAATTAATGAGGTAAAATAATAATTTATAATAAAATTTAAAAAAAATTAATTAAATCAAATTCAATATAATAACAATTTAAAGTAAAATAAACTAATAAAGTAATCATAAAATAATCATGAAACCAAATAAAATGAAATAAAATAACAACAATATTTACCAACCAAATAAATAATTATAAGAAATTGAAGTAAAAAAAATAAAATTAGCAACTATCTAAAAAAATAATTAGACAGATAGCTTCACAAACTTTGTTATTAAAATAAATTAAAATAAAATATCATAAAATCGTAGATTATCATAAAATATCATAAAATAATTAGATAGATGGTTTCACAGGCCTTGCCTGTGATTAGTTTTTCAATCCACTTTTTACTTACAGATTTGATTCAAAGAATTCTATTTTTGAGTGCTTCATTCTTCTTATTAACAATTCAAATTGCAGGTTTGCAAACTTTAGACTATTTTTTTGTCAAAGCTTTGCACCAAGTTTTTCTCAGTGAATCATTAGAATTTGTTTTTTCCTTTACTATTTTTACTTATTTTTACTTATTTCTTTACTATTCTCAACTATTAACATACGGTGTTACTATGAATAGTGAAAAAACAATGTTCCACTTAGTAAGATCTTTCGTTTTTTGAGCATCAAAAGAAAAGTTATAAAAATAAAAATTACGTGCCCCCTTTTGTGCTTTCATATAAATCAATGCTCTTTGATTTTTTTTGCATTTGTCCAATCTTACCGAAAAATAATTTCAATGCCTTTGGGCACTAGTAGCCCTTTTACAAAGCCCATGAAGGATGCAATAAAATAATCATAAGATAAATTAAAATAATAACTTAAAATATAATATAATATAAAAAATAATAAATAAGTTAAAATAAAATAGAAAATAATGAAATTTAGCGATAAATTAAAATAAAATACAAAACTAAAATTGTTATTATTTATTTGTTATCATTTCAAATAATTTAAATCAAATTAAATATAATAACAAAATAAATTAATATAATGATATATCAAAAAATAAATATTGTTAAAATAAAATAAAATAGAATAATTCAAATAATAACAATATTTACGAAGCAAATTAATAATTATAAGAAATTGAAGTAAAAAAAAAAATGCAAACTTAGCAACTATCTAAAAAATAATTAGATAGATCGCTTCACCAACTCTTTGATTAAAATAAGTTAAATTGAATTATTTTAAATCAAACTAAATATAATAAAAAATCAAATTAATAAATTAAAATAATCAAAAAAAAAACACAAGAACTTAACATTAAATGAAAAATAATCATAAAATAAAATAATGTCAATATTTACCAAACAAATTAATAATTTTAAGAAATTGAAACTAAAAATAAAAAAATAAAAACCCAGGCGTTAAATGACAAGATTATTTTAAGGCACATTAAAATAGTAAAAAAATAAATAATAATTACATAGTTGGCTTCATAAGCTCTGTTATTAAATTAAATTAAAATAAGTTAAATCAAATTAAAATAAAATGCAAATTAGAATAAATTAAAACAAAAAATAAAATATTTAAATATTTAAATAAAATTAAAAATTAAAATATGATAAAATAAATTAAAATAAATAAAATCATAAAATCATAAAATAGTCGAAATAAACAAAAATAACCAAGAACTGGGCATTAAATGACAAAATTATTTTAAACACATATTAAAATAATACACAAGTTATTTCTAGGCGTATATTTTTAATGAATTTAAGATAAAATAAAAAATAAAATAAAATAAAGCAAAGCAAACTAAAATAAAATAAAATAAATGGAAATTATTTTAAAAGGCACTTCAAAATAATAAATAGTTAAGAATCTTGCATTGTGTAAAAAAAAATTACACAAGCTTTTAAAAAGCACATCAAAATAATAAAATCAGAAAAAATAAAATAATAGACAAATTAGAGTTTTCTATATTTTTATGACTTTAAAATAAAACTAAAAACTAAACTAAACTAAACTAAAATCAAATCAAATAAATCAAATTGATTTTAAAAGCGGCATTAAAATAATGAACACTTAAAATAAACCTTCAATTTTCAATAGACAATATTATTATCTCAACTCAACCATGCAGCTATGTTTTCGGTATTCCTCTTCTCACAACTTTGACCAAGTAAGTTATGGCAGCAAGAACTAGTAGCTTTCCACCACCACCACATTTCTTTAAAATGATACTTCATTTTATTTTGGCCGAACAAAAATTGGTAAGTAATGCATATATCTATTTAATATTTTTAATTATTTATTTCTATAATTTTTATTCTATTTAAATAGTTATCTCACATTGGATTGCAGCATGTAAAATGATGGAAAATATATAAATCATTATGAAATCATAACTTTATTTGATCTTTGTAGGGCATTCCTGCAAAATTTGTTAAGTTGTTTGGTTCTAAGCTTGCAGCTGCTGTTACACTTACTCTTTCAAATGATCATAATTGACAAGTAGGATTAGAAATAACTTATAGGAAGATATGGTTTTCTGAAGGTTGGTATGACTTTGTAGAACCTCATGTCATAGATATTAGGTACTTTTTGATCTTCAAATATGAAGAAAACTCTACCTTCTATGTTCTTATATTTGACAAGTCTACTACTGAGATTCATATTCAGCAGGCAATATTACTAATCAAATGTCAAAGCTTTTTGTGTATCAAATGATGAAGAAAATTCAAATGAAGAAAATCCATCAATTTCTAAAATATCTGAGCAACAAAGACTTAGGCTTACTAATGCAAAGAAGAGAGCAATTCAAGTAGGAAACACATTGGAACCTACAAATCCTTCATTCATGTGTTTCTTACGACTTCATAATATACAAAAAAGTTATACAGTAAGTCTAAACTCATAGTTAATACAACTTAGTATTTAAATTCAATTACTTTGCAAAAACATGCTTATGATTTTAAGTTTTTTGTTGTGTAGTACGTGCCTGCTGAATTTGCTGGAAAATATTTATCAGATAACCAAATTGTCAAGTTTCAAACATCTGATAATTGAAAACAATGGGATGCCATTGGCTCTTACAATAGAAAAAAGTGTTCATTAATGAAAATAACAAAGGAATGGAGTCTTTTTGTAAGAAAAAATAATTTAGAGGAAGGAGATGTTTTTGTCTTTGAACTCATCAAGAGAAACCCGATTGTGCTTAAAATCTACATCTTTCGCGTAATTGACTACGTTTGAAAAATGTTTTTTATAATTTCTTTCCTTTCAATTTCAGATAACTTTCTTTTAGTAAGTTTCTTTTTAATCTAGACAAATTTATAATCTCATTCTTTTTTCTTCTAAACATCTCATTTCTTTGTCATAGTTTGCATATTTAGTATTTTAGAAAATTTAGTATTTTTGGCAATTTCATAGTTTGTATGTACCATATCTATTGATAAAGATTTCAAATGTGAATTTTATTTACCATTGTGATGGATATTTGCAATCAAGTTTTTTGTTGCTGTAAAAATATTACTTAGCAAGACTCACAAAATAGTTTAATTTAATTCAATAATTGTGGAGGCAAATTTAGTAGGATGCATTATTGTGGAAATTGATAGAAGTGGATATTTCTTATATGGCTTCTATAATTTTCACTATACTATATCTTGAAGAATTTGAAAATATAGAAGTCTTGAATTGTTTCAATATATAAAAAGCTGACTTTAAATATATTTAATCATTATATTTATGAATATGTGTTCAACTTTAATAGTATTAAGAACTCTCATCGATGATTAGAAATAACAATTTTTTTCCATGGCAACCCCCAACACATGGATTAGCAAATTTAATTTTTTTTTTATTTATAAGTCAAAATTTCAAAATAGATTTTATTTCAAGATATATTTTTTTCACATTCATGCTACCTCAAATTGTTATAATTTTAAATTATTTTTTAATTTCTTTCATGGCAATATTTAAAATCCTATAATTTCATAGCCTTTTTTAAAAGTTATTCTCAAAATTATTGATCATATCTTTTATTTTACTTTTAAGGTACACTTTTTTATTCAGTGTTTGGATTGCACAGAGGTCACCTAGATATGATTTTGAGTTTGAAGACCATAGAGATGCAAATGATGCAATCCATAATCATATCTACTACAACTTTCATCAATGTCCTATTTTTTTCACTCATTTTTTATCAGATATTTCTACGCTATGAATCTAGACTTTATAGTTTATTGCTACATCATAGATTCTATATGTGAACAACCTTGCCATATAAGCCTTTTAACTATCCATGAACTATTGATGAACTATTGATGAACATTAGTTATGCAAGGGTATGGGGATTCGACTGTGAGTCAGCCACTTCTAATGTTAGTTTGTTTTATTCTTATTTTAGACAATTTTATAATTCGAAATTGGCTAAGCTCTGCTTTATTGGACTAAAGTATGCTCTAGAATTTTATTGAAAAGATCATTGAAAATGTAGATTTGATTATAAATTTATGTTGTCTACTTGAGTAAAACATTAAAATGAAAGTACTTCTTTAATTTATAAAGGCCGGTTATAGATCTCCTATATTGGTAAACAATAATCATGAAATTGCATATATGATAACTAGATATGCCCATAATGTTGCAAATACAACCTAGTCATGCAATATATGACATATGTAATATGATGCCTTACTATGATTATGAATATATTATTCTTAGATTTTTTTTATTATATGAGTAGACAGTTTTTTTATTGTCTAATATACCATTTATTTTCTTATAATTTTTTTTATAGCAAACGTATATCGCACATTGCAATCTTGACTAGTATGTGTATATATATATAATTACATCCAATGTGAATACTACTACTTGTATATTCCCAAAATATCTGAAAAAATAGCATCAGACTGTTCGTTGTGGAGTTGTCCCTTCCTTTGATCGTCGGAGCTGTTTCTGCATGAAAAACAATTGATTTTCGAGGAAAAGGGTGAAGTCGATGCACTCGAAGAGCAAAAGTATGAAAGAGAAATGAAAAGTAAAGAATAAATTAAATGTTTGGTTGGTTTGCAGACCGGCCATATTTGGCAATAGGTTTGATTTTACTGTTCAATAAAATCAAATTATTTAGTCTTTAGTCATTCTAATGCAGGTTTAAAATATGTTTTAATGATAAAATCTTTATTAAATTTTATTTTTAGTCGATCTAATAAGAATGATCATTATAAAAAGAAAAAATTAGGCACTTTTAGCAATTCTGACCATATGGTCGAAGTCCTCCCCGTCTTTTAGCAAAGAAAAATTATATGTATGGCACCATCTTTTCATTTTAATTTTATTATATAAAATTTGACATATTTATTATTATTACATAATCTTTTATTAGATGATATTTATAAATATATCACTCTTAAATAGTGTTTTAAAAATAGGATAATAATGCGATGTATAATATTACTAAAAAAAAAAAATCCTCTTGTATAAGGTTTAATACAAAGAAAATATTGTCATTTTAAAATGGATAAAATTTTATGTTTTTTTTTAAATAGTTAAAGCTAAGATCTACAAGAAAAATTTTTAGTAATAAATTCTACCTTTTAAAAGAAAATGATTGGATAAAACTTACACATTCTAAAATAATATCTAATATTACTATTAGAGTTAGTTAACTTTGCTGGCAAAATTTTATTTTTAAATAGTTAGTTACATTTGTTGACCAGCTTTATTTATACATAAGTCATTTTACTTGTACATAAGTCAGTGATTATTTTACTTGTTTATAAACTGGTCATGTATTTGTAATAGCGTACAGTGTAATTCATTTTCCCAATTAAATGGAAGTTGAACTCTTGAATAGAGATTTTTTTCCAAATGTTCTCTGTTAGAATTTCTACATGGTATCAGAGATGTTCCCCGATCATTATGAACTGGTTGACATTGCTCCTAGAAGATCCTCTCAGATCAGAAATCTTCCATCTTATTTGCAGGATTTTCATGACAAAATGGTTCACACTTTTGATCAATCTTCATTGCCTTCGAGTTCCTTACAGCAAGATTCCGATAAAACTTTTGATCTCTCAAGGTATCTTTCTTATACTCATTTTTTTCCTGCTTGCAAAGCCTTTAGCATAGTCATTTCTACTCATCTTGAGCCTAAAACCTACAACAAGCAGCTAAATATCTCAAATGGTAGGAAGCCATGGATGCTGAAATTCTAATTTTTGAAAATAACAAAACATGGGTAGTTACTGATTTGCCTCTAAGGAAGAAAATAATTGATTGTAAGTGAGTGTATATGGTGAAATATAAGGCTGATGGTAGTGTTGAGAGATATAAAGTATATCTTGTAGCCAAGGGTTTCACACAAAATGAGCGAATTGATTATACTGAAACATTCTCTCCTGTTGCCAAAATGACAACAGATCGTTGTTTCTTGGCATTGGCTGTAAGTAAAAATTGGCTTTTAGAACAACTTGATGTAAATAATATTTTTTTACATGGAAATTTAGATGAAGAAGTCTATATGGTCATACCACCCAGTTTTGCAAAAGAGGGGGAGCACAAAGTGTGTTGTTTATTGAAATCTCTTTATAGTTTAAAGCAAGTCAGCCGACAATAATTTCATAAATTGACCAATGCCCTTTTATCTCTTGGTTATGAGCAATCTAAAGCTAATTACAGATTATTTACAAAGGTGGAATGTTCTAATTTTACAGCACTTTTGGTTTATGTTGATGATATTATTATTGCTTCCAATAATATATCATATGTTGCTCAAGTAAAGATAGTGGATATTTCTTGGGGTTAGAAACAGCCAGAACTAATGCTGGAATTTCTATCTTTCAACGTAAATATGCTCTTGAGATTTTAGAAGATAGTGGATATTTTGATTGTAAACCTGTTGAGTTTCCTATGGATTCAAAACTTAAGTTGACAAAATCTGATGATAATGTTTTGGAAGATCCATTTCAGTATCGGAGACTTATTGGGAGATTATTATATCTCACCATAACTCGGCCAGATTTTTCCTACTATGTCCATTCCCTTGCACAATTTATGGCAAAGTCTTGTAAATCTCATTTAGATGCTGCTTATCGCATCCTAAGATACATTAAAGGCACTCTTGGACAAGGATTGTATTTTCCAGCCACATCTTCTATTCATATCAGAAGATTTTTTAACTCTGACTGGGCCGCTTGTGTTGATAGTAGAAGATCAATTACAGGGTTTTGTCTCTTACTTGGTGATTCTTTAATTCCTTGGAGATCCAAGAAGCAAACAACAGTATCTAGAAGCTCTGGTGAAGCAGAGTATCGGGCTCTAGCTTCTATCAGTTGTGAAGTTATTTGGATATTGCAGATTTTCCATGATCTTCATATCAATCATCTTCTACCTGTCTCTTTGTATTGTGACAATAAGTCTGCTCTTGCTTTGACTCCTAATCCAATTCATCATGCTCGTACAAAGCATGTTAAAATATATTGACATTTTATATGTGAACAGCGGGCCAAATGCATTATTAATAACATTTTATGTTACTTCAGCTCACCAATTAGCATATATTTTTACAAAGACTCGACAAAGCTCAATTTCAATTTCTCCTATCCAAGTTAGGCATTCATAATTTGCACGCTCCACTTTGAAGGGAAGTATTAAAGTTAGTTAGTTTCGGTGGCAAAATTATATTTTTAAATAGTTAGTTACATTTGTTGACCAGCTTTATTTGTATATAAGTCATTTTACTTGTACATAAGTCAGTGATTATTTTACTTGTATATAAGCTGATCATTTATTTGTAATTGTGTACAATATAATTCATTTTTCCGATTAAATGGAAGTTGAACTCTCGAATAGAGATTTTTCTTCAAATGTTCTCTGTTAGGGTTTATACAATTACTTTTTTAGATATACCTAACTATCATTCGGAAATACATAGATTAGTAAAGATTTAGAATAAAAAATTATAATTCCTGTTAAAATAAAGTATCACGTTTGTCATCTGCTTTATCTCCAATTGATCATCCGAAAAAGAAAATTGAGATAATCAGTTGCAGGAGATCTTCACACTTGACAAAGGTTTCTACTTTCTATTTATTTATTAATTTTAGTTTTAATATTTATCATTCACAGACACTACATGCTACACTTTTTAATTTTTTTAAATTTTCTAAAAAATTGATTTTATTCTCCTTAAAGTAATTGAGTTCTTCTACTCGTCATATATATATACCATATATTTCATAAAAATAAAAAATAAAAGTGATGTATATTGTGTGAAGATAATGAAAAATATTTTTCTTTTTTATGGCCTGGTGTTAGTTTTGTGACAACACTAAAGAGTTTAGTTTTGTGACAATACTTAATAGTTTCTAGTATTTGACCGTTCTGTTTATTAACTAGTTCTTTTCTCTTTTTTTTTTTTTTTTTCCAAGCTAACTGGTTCTTTTCATAATTGGTCTTGGCTTGTAAAAGATGGGCATAGATTTGATATATTTTGTTTTACTTTTCATGAGATCATTCTTATTGTGCTTTTGTCATGATACATTTGACCAAGTCTAGTACACGGAAGTAATCAAAGAACAAGGCAGATTCTTTACCCTCGAGTCCATCTTGACGAAGCCTATTGCTACCCGCAAGATTATTGCACGGGCTCCCGCCAACCACAAGATCAAAGCCGCCTATTGAGCTCATTAGCTGCTCCAACCGATCACCATTTAGTTATTGCTACGGGTGTACGGAAAAATTGGTGAGGCGATAAATCAGACCGGATCGAATTGATAAAATGGGTCCAATTTTAAATAGGTACCAATTTAAAACTGGTTTTCATAATATTAAAAGTGGTAAATACCGGTTCTAAACTTATTAAGACCGGACCAAACCGATTTAATATAATATATATATTTTTTAAATAATTTTTTTAATATGATATATAACATAAATATTTTTCTAATTATATATAATATATGTTATACATTAATATATAATACAAATTAGTTATAATTTATATTTTATGGCCTATTACTAATAGTATAATACTATATTACTATTAGTAATATATTTTAAGTCTATATATAAATTATTATACTAAATAATTACACATGAAATAATGATATAGTAATACTAATACAATTTTTTTGAGCTAATACTATAATATTAGTTATAACTATCAATGATATAATTATAAAAAATTAAACTTATTATAACAAATACTAATATATAATTATTTTAATCATTATAAATAATACTAATATATATTAATAATCTAATAAACTAATATAAATTAATTTAAAATCGAAAACCGAACCGGACCGAAACTGGTAAAATTGGTGCTATCGACTTTGGAAGATAACTAGTACGTAATCAGTTTAAAAAAATAGAAAACCGGTAGTACCGGTTCGGTCTAGATTTTATCCAAAATCGGACCGAGTCGGACCGGTTACACTCCTAGTTGTTGCACATCTGCAAGGTCAATCAAATTCTCTCTTTGGTTTGTTTCCTCCCGCCAACATCTGAGGATATTTCTGTTTACCTCTGATATCTTAACTCACACAACATTGTTAAGACGGATGTCGAGCCAATGAAGGGCTACTTCGGCACCACCAATCCCAGAGAAAAGGGAGAGAAGATTAATGCCACCCAGGAACATGTCTTTCAAGACAGATAGATGGTATGTTACTGTATCAATCTGAAATTAACAGAATCAACAATTCTCAGTAATTTCAGTAGGGAATAATTCAAAACTTTGGAATTTATTGGGAAAATTAGAGAAGAAGATTAGCTAACAAGCATCTCCAGCATGAAATATAATACATTTTGCAAGTAAATGATACTCTTTACAAGTTACTGACTCTTCTTATAAAGGGATTTCAAACCTGAAATGAGTTACTTAGTGATTTATACCTAACGGCTCGACTTATTCCACCTCCCCTCGTGTGATTCCTCAAAAAACCCAAAAGCATTTCTACCTCATCAGCCTCAAGTGGGGCAACCTTATTTCTCCCAACCCAAACCAAATTCCACTATCGACATTTATTAAGGACATACTTTTGAACACTCAGAGGTGGTTCACCATCATAGTCTTCCAGTGCCTTGCGAATCCTCTCTATTAGTTTCACACTAGCAATGGCAGTTTGTAAGTAGTTCATCTTTGTTCTCCTATCCCATGAAGGCCACCATTTCCTTGTCAAGGGTAATGCTTCATGAATGATCTATGGTGGAAATGGAAGAAGAGTAAATCTGTCTTGGATTAGAAGATTGTGAACGTAGCCCATTTTCCTGGCAGCAGAACAGAAGCTCCAGTTCCACATCATATAGGAACCGTGAAATGGTGGTCCAAACCCCTTTAGGAGCAAGAGCAACATTCTCATAATAGAAAAAGAGAGGGCCAATGGCTGCCTTTGGAAGTGTTCTATGAATTGTTCGACATGGTTCAGTAGGTATGCCAAATCCAATCATTGGATATGGGAGACGAATGGTCTCATCATCATCATGAAGGAGCCTCTTCTCAAACCCGTTATGCTTTTTCTTTGTCCACATCTCATAATTAGAAAGTTTCCTTCTTTTGTGCTTAGCATGTTCATTGTATGAATGCTCGAGTTTTGGCTGTGAAATAGAAAAAATGAATCAACCTTTGATGGATACTACCCAACATGGTATGAATATAATCCAAATATAAATTGTGGTTCATTTACCACTAAGGGAAATAATGAACTAAACTTAGAAGAATGTTTTCAAAGCTTCAAATTCATCTTTTGTTTTGGTAGATGGATTTATATCTGGTTAAAGAGGCAAAATAGATTACCTTGACTTCAAGGGGGAGTCCTGAGAGATGAGCGTCGCCCACCTTAGCCATTTGAGCAGCACAGATAAAATCTGTCAACTCCACAAGGGAGGAGTTGAAACCTGCAATATATGGAATGAAGAATGAGGCCAAGGACAAAAAATATGAAGCATGGTTAACTAAGGAAAATACCGCTTAAGAGCACTGAGGGCACTATTAGGGCAGTAAGTTCCTTGGTCATGACTTCACACCATTCAAGGATTTTTGTTGCAACAAAGAAATTGGTTGGATCATCTGGTGTAGTAATAGTAGTGGTGAAACAGCTTCGTGAAGGGTATGGAACGGTACCGTCTATGTCAACTTTGGGACGAGATGACTGAGTTTGAGATCGAGTAATTACTGGAGAGCGAGGAGGAATCATAATCAGAGGAGGATTAGACGGACGTGACGAAGAGGAGTTGGTAGGGTTCAAATACAAGGAATTACGAACACGGGAAGTAGAGGGAGGCCGTGATGAAGAAGACAAGAGCGATGGGCCTGGGCCTAGGCCCAAAATCGACAAAGAGAGTAACGAAAGATGGACATGGGAAGCATTCTATGTGGTGGACGAAGATGTAGACGTGGGTTGGCTTTGAAAAAGGGAAATGATTGTTCATTGAATTGAACAACACAAGAGATATAAGTCTGTGTGTAGTGACGTGTAGAAATTTATATCCCTTGTGATGGGTGCTGTAGCCCAGAAATATGTAGGTTTCGGACCAAAATTGCATCTTATGTTGATTGCAAGGCCTTAAATTGGGCCAACACTCACATTCAAAAATGTTGAGAAAATGATAATTAGGGATGCGATTATACACCATGAAATGTGGAGATTTATTTTGAAGGGTAGGGTTGGGTAAAAGATTGATTAAATAAATTGCGGTTTGAAAGGCATTACCTCAAAATGTGATAGAAAGTGATGCATGGCTAGAAGAGCAAGTCCATTTTCAACAATGTGTCTATGTTTGCATTCGACGAGCCCATTTTGTTGATGGGTATGAGGGCACGATAATTGGTGGGTAATCCCCAATTTTTTTACGCAAAGTAGTGAATGGTTACTCCCCCCTCCATCGGTTTGAAGAGTGAGAAGTCTGGTATCAAAGAGACGCTCTGTATAAGGTAAGAAAGAAGAAAAATTATTAATAGCATCGGATTTTAATTTTAAACCAAGTATATATATTATATTGGTCCATAAACGATATATAATAACGATATCCATTTCTTAAAATAAAAGGTGCTGGATCCAAAGGTCAGCTACAAGCAATAGTAAGGGTCGAGTAGATGAGGCCCGATTTAAACTAAAGGGAAGCTTATGACTCTTGGCCTACGGACATAGTCAATTAAGTGTGCCTCTTAGTACAAATTGCACTTTTATTGTCTTTTTTACTTTTTATTTCAAATATTTTTAAATAACTTTAAACATTTAAAAAAAAATACTAATACACTAATAATCACTTCCTTAACCATAAAAAAATAAAAAAATTTAAATACGTGAACAATCAAAGTAATGGGACAGAGTGAGAATGGTATAATAGCATTACTCTTACAACTTTAATTTTTCAAGCATAATTAATAAACAATTAAAGTTTTTTAAATACCAATAATAATACAAAATAATATTCTATCAATATTTTATTCAATTTTCATTTAAAATCATCTCATCTAACTATACAAACGGCACCTTAATGAAAAATGTTACCATAGATGAATTTATAGCAATCGCATGATTATAATGATGAGATTTCGGATTTTGCTTTGTTCTCATATATGTTATAACTTGTCCAATCAAGTGGGAAAAAAAAGTTTTGGCACATACGCTCTCTTACAGATTAAAAACCATCATAAGTAATTCACTATAATGCAAAAAACTAGCAGTTCGTTCTTATAAGGACAATTCAAAAAAGATTCCGATACAGTCAAAGAATTCTTTCTTTGAAATTTCTTTTACCTCTATGTTCTCAACCAAACGTGAAGCAAGGAGCACAAAACACCGCATCTACATTCACATACCAAATGTCTTCCCTGAAAGCCCAATCTCTCTAACAGAGGCCAATCAAAAAACCCTTGATCGTGTGTTTGAAAACGATGCTCTTCCGACCGAAGTGTATGTCAAAATAATGGTAACAAAAAGCATAATACTGCTGAGAGGAAATAGATGAAGCTACATGCAGAGATAGCAGAGATTTTCTAGTCTATATACAGAAACTCCATTCAAGGTTGGGGGCCAACTATGGTGTTGGAAAAATTCTATTTATAAGCAAGTGCATGCATCTAAAAATTGATTACGGGGCATAATTTCATTGGCCGGTTTGGATTGAAAACGATCTTAAATTCATCATTATACTTTATCAAATTTTTATATAAAATATAATAAATAATTCAACTTTTTCAAATCTCAATTAAAAATTTTCAAATTTTAAAATAATAATAATATTAAAAATAATATTTCAATAATATATTATTTAATCTTCAAAACTTATCTAAACTCATCTTCCAATCCAAACTATCCCGGTTCTATTTAAATTGAGAGATGATATAAGTTGAAATGAATTCTGAAAGTTGAATAAAATATTATTGAAATATTATTTTTTTAAATTATTATTATTTTTAGATTTGAAAAAGTTAAATTAAGAATTGAAAAAATTGAATTGTTTAATATATTTTATGTAAAAATTTAAAAAAGTATAATGATAAATTTGAGATAAGATGAGATGAACTCGTCTCAACTTCGAATCCAAATCGGTAAAATTAAAAATAAATGAACTTTAAATTTTATAATTCAAATTTTATCACGTAAATAATTAAAATAATATTTATATTATAAAATTAAGAAAATAATAAGAGAATTAAAATATTATAATATCTCAAATTAATTATTTAGGAATTAAGTATTACTTCTCCCAACTTATTTGTCGTGTCACTATTATAAATTCTCCTCAAAACTTTCTTTTATAGACATGAGATTATACATTACATTAAATAGATACATGAATTTGGAGAATGATGATACATAATTCAAAAGGGATACATAAATATGGAAAGTAGGGATACATGTATAAGAAAGAATTTTAATAGTCATTCATCAAATACATAGAATATATTTTATTACATTTATGTCATTACAACACTCCCCTTAAATAACTATACACAGAAAACATGTCTCATTAACACATTGTCAAAGAAAAACTTGATAGAAAAAAAAATCAACGAGAAAAAAAAAAGTATAATATTCTTGCATACTTTAAAATACTTTAAAATTGTCTCATTAAAATCTTGCAAAGGAAACTCGAGTGGGAAAAAATTTTAGTGAAGGAAAAATAGTATAATTTATATGATCATTTTCTCCCCCTCAAAAATATGTAGAGCTTTTATAGAAAATTTTGAGTTTACGCATCCAATATCCTATACCAACTTTTATAAAGATGTAGTTGATAATGCTTTACTAAATAGATGCATCAAACTTGTCACATAATCGTATTTGCTTGACATCAATATTATCGTTCTTCTGAAGTTCATGTATATAAAAAAAATTTAGTAAAATATGTTTGATTCTATCATTTTTGATATAGCCTTATCAGATTTGCATAATATAAATGACATTATTTTCATATATTGTTGTTAGGCTATTTATGATTGTGGATAATTCATATGCTAATTTTGAATGTGCTAAATTATTTATCTCTATTAAATACACATCTTGTTTGTTTTATGAATTCCAATTATAAGCTTTGAGTGGTTAGAAAAAGTGGCGATTAATATCTGCTTGACAAATCTTTATGAAATAGTTGTACCTCTACAAGTGAACATATATCTTCTTTGTAATCTTCATTTATGTGGCTTGTAAAGGTCATCCGATTTTATATAATTAGGGGTGTAAATGATTCCGTTCGAGAAATTTGTGGACCGGTTCCATTCAATCTAAGAATTCTCTTACCCTGGACTGGACTAGATCGAACTCCTATTCGGTCCATACCGATCTGGTCCAATTCGATCCAGTAGTGGTCTGCTCCAGTTTAGGAGTACCCCATATGATTTAATGGGTTAAATTTAATTTAAAATTCTATAATGACCAAATATTTTTTTTTTGCCAAAATTTAATTATTTTCAGTCCAATTTACATATTTATCACAAATTTAAGTCAAAAAATATTTAAAAAAAAAACTTAATCTAAAAAAATGGCAAAAAAGAAATAATCTAAATAAAAAAAATAGGAAAAAAGCAGTCCTTAAAAATCTAAATAAAATAAAAAAAATTAACTTTTAAGACTTAATAGTCCTTAAAAGTTAGTATATTATATATTTAGATGTTAGTAAATATTGATAAATTAGTAATAATATATTAAATAATAATAATACACTTATTACTTATAAGCTATTACTAATACTCTATATAGATATACTATAGTTTATATTTTTATATTGCAACTAATTAACTACTATAAATTATAATATGTTAATATTATAAGAGTATATATTTTATATTAATATTTTAATATATATTATATATTAATATGTTATTATATTAATCTATATTAATGTTAATATTATAATTTATATACTATTATTTATATATATATATATGGTGGGGGTTTGGTCCAGGGAGAATTCTCCTAGATCGGGACCAGACCAAAATTATTCAGTCCATATATAAATTGGACCAGACCGGACCGAATTCCATTCGGTCCGGTCCAACCGGTCCAGTTCAGTTTGTCGGTCCGATTCGATCTTTTTACAGCCCTATATATAATCAACTAATTGAGGATTTAATCATTTTGGATAAATCAATTCTCTATCAATCATTCAACAAAGGTAGTGTAGAGTATATTTGATCCAATTTTAGTGCATTCGAGTTGGTGTAAAAATATACATTGATAGTCAGTTAACTAAAAATGCAATATCTAGTCATGTGTGATTTGCAAAATACATCAACGCATCAATTGTACTTATATATAATGCTAATCAATAATTTCTTCATCATTTTTTTAGAGCAAAATGAGTCATGTTTCATATTAAGTGATTGAACAATTATTAGAGCACTATTCAAAGGATGAGATTTGTTAATGTAAAAGTGATTTAAGATTTTTTTTTGTATATATTGACAGAAAGACAATAACTCCATATAATATCAAATAGATCTTATTAAAATTTTATAGAATGGTTTATCGCAATAAATAATTATCAATATTCATAGAATATGAGCTTACAATGGTCGAGAAATATTTTAACAATTTCTTAGCAAAAATCAAAAGAACATAATACTTTACTAGAGTCTTATACTAATAACATGTTGTAAAATTAAATAAAAGTATTGAGAGAAATGAAAGATCACAATATCTCAAATTATTTTTTCAACTTCTTTGCATTATCTCTATGACAAATCATCCTCAAAACTCTTTGTTATAGATATGGAAAGATACATTAAATTAAATAGATATATAAATTTGGAGAGTGATAATACATGAACAAAAAGGGATACATGAATATATAAAATAGGGATACATGTATAAAAGAGAATTCTAATAATCATTAATCAAATACATGAAATATATTTTACTATATTCATATATTTACGATAATCTATACGTCGATTTGTAAATGAAAAAATTCTAAAAAAAATAGTAGTGATATTTGATCAACGGTTTTACCTTATATATCATTTACATGATATAATTTAATTTATAAAAATTAAATCTTAAATTTGTATCTTTTAAACCAATTAATGTCACATAAATAATGTGTGAGGTAAAGACTTTCATATATAATTATTTTGAAGAGAAATAATCCACGAAATGGAAAAATATTTTGGAAGGAAATGATAAACGCACTATTTTTTCACAAAATTTTTGCATAATTATGTTTCAAAATAAACGATAAATTAATTTATAAATGTATCATTTTATTATAAAAATCTCCTTATTTAAAACATTTAAAACATAATTTAAATAATATCGTATATATACCCTTAATCGCAATACAAACTTACTAAAGCTGAGAGGAAAAAAGAAGATAAACTTACTAAGAGCATTTCGATTGAGTTATGTAAATTATTCACGATTTTGTAAAATAAAAAATATAGTTTAATACAATACCACATCGACACCATTCAACCGCCACTCAATGAGAGAATCTCGGATATCTCGACATTGAGGTATGTCCGATTGTCTTACTGATTCTGTTGCCGAACTACATTTATAGAATCATATTCACACATGTGTAAATATTTAATTATTACTTTTTTCTACTTTTCACTTTTTATTCATTTATTTATTTACTTTCTACTTTTTATTTTATCTGAAATAAATAAAAAAATATTAAAAAGTATAATATACAAATGATATAGAGAAAAATATAATTTCTGAAAGTTAAATAAAAATATGATAAAATTAAAAGAGATTTATGATATGATTTTTAAATATAAATTTTATTTTTTAAGTTTGGAAAACCAAACTAGATAAAATTTGTGGGGATTTGTATTTTCCAAGTTTGTAGGCACAGATCTATAAAATAAGGCGAAGATCCATTGTGAAGAGGGCATTTGGTCTAGTGGTATGATTCTCGCTTTGGGTGCGAGAGGTCCCGAGTTCGATTCTCGGAATGCCCCCTTTAATATTACTTTTCCTTTTTATCAAACAGAGCAAGCTCGTAACTCGTTAGATTTCAGAAGGGCTGCCTTGTAAACCAGAAGCTCGCCTCTATCCATTCTATGCGGCCCTTGTCTCCCTTATCCTATCCTCTAATTTCCCTGTGTGTGTGTCTCTCTCTCTCAGAGACAGGAAATGGCGAGCACTCTCTCCGCGTTCTCCCTTAAGTGTTCCCCGTATCCTACGCCCTCTATCTCCCCTTATCCTACTCACACCCCCAAATCCACCCTCCACTTCCCCTTAACCTCTACTTTTAACCTCACCCATCGCTGCACCCATCTTCGTCCTGTCTCCGCCGTGTCCGCTCCCGAGAAGATCGAGAAGCTCGGCGCCGACATCTCCAGCCTCACCCTTGAGGAGGCCAGAATTCTTATCGACTACCTCCAGGACAAGCTCGGCGTCTCAGCTGCGTCCTTCGCTCCCGCCGCTGCCGTCGCAGCGGCACCCGGAGTCGGCGGCGGAGAAGCTGCCGCTGCCGTCGAGGAGAAGACCGAGTTCGACGTGGTGATCGAGAACGTGCCCAGCAACGCCAGGATCGCGGTGATCAAGGCGGTGAGGGCCTTGACGAGCCTGGCGTTGAAGGAGGCCAAGGAGCTCATCGAAGGTTTGCCCAAGAAGTTCAAGGAGGGGGTGTCCAAGGACGAGGCTGAGGAGGCCAAGAAGCAACTCGAAGAGGCTGGGGCTAAGATCGCCATTGTTTAAATTTCATTTGTTATTTTCGATTTCGTGATTCGAGGTTAGTGTGATGTTTATGTTGTTAGTTCAGCGGTATAGTGGAACACGATTGTTTTTGTTCTCAATTTAATGGAATTTCACGGTGAATTGAAAATGAATTCTGCTCTTTGAGTGTTAAGTGACCGCAGTTACGATATTTCATGGTATAGTTGCTCTTGCTCTGTTTGTCGAATTGCGCAACCGAAAGAAGTCAGGAAATTTGTGAAAATGAAGCGTATATCATGGACTATACATGCATTGCCACCATTCTTTCAACTGGCTAGGATCTAATAAACTTTATTATGCAAGAAACATAGGCCAAGATCATCATCTGCTGTGAGGGGGAAACTCAATTGGGGGTAATATGTTATTTGCATTGTTCTTTCAATTTCACTATGTAGTAAAAAAACAGTTTTTTTTTTTTGAAGGGGGGGGGGGGGGGGGGGGGGTTGTTCTTTTGGTTAAAAGGTGTTATTGTGAACAATGCTTTTGCATTCCGTATTATGAAAGAGTTAATTGGACTGTGATCCAATAGGCAATAGCCAAATAGTTTAAGAGTCCAGTATGTTCTTACAACGTTTTGCTGCATTGAGGCACAAACTTAAAACCTAACTTTTTTCTCAGCTGTTTTGGAATCTGCTAGTTAAACTGGCTGCTTATGGAATGAAATGATACTGAACTTTCGCGAGAAAAAGTTCAGATGAACTTCTTTGTTTATGAGTATCTAAGTTCTGAGCAAGTTGTTGATCATCTTAAGCGGTAGTGCTGATTATAACCAAATTTAAGTTTTTACCTTTCTGCTTATAGGAGCCGGATTACTGTCCACCAGGAATGAGATGTAGTGCATATCTTTGGACATCTGAAGACTGAGAGACAAGAAAAAGACATGAAAGTTCCTTCCTTGATATGTGCTGTTGGTTCCTTTTTGGGGATGGATTTTCTAATTTTATTAGATGTTGGGGAGTCAAGTTTATTCAATATATGAGAGAGTTGAAGAGGGGCTTGTCTCTGAGGGGCTTGTCTCTGCTTAACAGCTTGCCTCTGCCATATATGTGTATTTGTAGTGCTTGGAATACAACAGCCAACAAGTTCGGAATGGATTTGTCTCAGCACGCTTTATTTGACTAGGCCCATGCAAGCAAACGAGGATGTCGGGCTTTTGGAAAACTCAATGTGTTGGAAAAAAAGGAAAGTGGTATTACCTCGTTGAAAATATTTTAGATCTAATGCACTTATTCCACAAATTCTCGAGCGTTGCTGTTCATCTGAAATCTTTCCGATAATGGTGGAGTGTGCTACGTGGTAATATCATAACAACACTCACATATTTTACAACCTAGATGTCAAGCCTAGTGAGAGCCGTATTGAGAAAGTTTTCTATTTTGATACTTCAAGTCTCACATGGACAAGGGCGCTTTGTAGCTCTTCTAAGTGTAACCCTCAGACTGGCCCTTAATGGCTAGCCATCAAACTTTATGAGGTGGTTTAAGAGTCATTTCATAATCTCTAAGATAAGGTTAAGGAGTGCCCGCTATGGGCACTCATTCCTTACACAATGCATGCAGTCTTTAGTTTTCTTACATTATCGTTTAAAATGAATTAGCATTACCTTTTTTCACCCACACTTCAAGTTCTTTAAACTTTTACCGACCGATAATTCAATGTTTTCTCAAGAAAATGTTGCTAGTTGCTGATTTGCTCTCTCCCTAGAGGAATTGGGGCTACTGAATTGTTGAAGTTGATCATATCTATCTCAAGGGTTCAAGTGATAGCTGAGCAAAACTTGCTTCCAATCCTAAGGTATTAAGATGGGATCTTCCAACAAGTAAAGCAAGTGAAGTGAAAGACATAATAAATGGAATTATAGAGAGTTGAGGAGGAGCTGCTTTGTACATTTTCTATGTTTTAACAACAATTGAAAAGCCGCATTGTTACCAAGAAAATCTAGCCATCGGATGTGCTGGTATGAAGAGCAATGTCAAAGACAAATGCTAAGGACAAACGATCCTCAAAGTTTTCATTTCCTTTAATGTTGAATCTATTTCTTCATTTCTCAACTCACAAATATTGTACAGCACACAGAAGACAATAAAGAGTATAAGTTTTTAGTTGACGTTTGTCTGGCATTTGTTTTTAATATTTTTGTGGTTTGAGATCGTGTGGATGATTACTAAGATGTAGACGATTCTAAGCTTGGGTTGTAAGTGGCTACCGGGCTTATTTTCGTAAGCATTAACCCATTTTTTCCACTAAAGACAAATATTTCATAGATAAAAACTAAGCGGTTACATGATACATGTTTCATTAGGATAGAAGTCTCCAACAATTATTCCAAAACATATAAATACGTAGCAAATATTGAAAAAAAAATTAGAATTATAGTGTGGCTCCCAACAGTTCTATTGAAGGGATACTATCTAAAACAATTTCAAAATAGTCTAATGAACAAACTATTTGACTGCAATCAAATTAACCCAATTGAACCATCAATTTGATCAAGTTTGGTCCGTTTCAAAATTTCAATTATTGTTTAATTATTGAAAACATATAGTTTAATTTTTGTATATTATATTTTATTAAATTATTTAAAAAGTTATTATTTATCTTTAAGTTAGATACTTACATATAAATATGGTATAAGTATAGAAGATATATTATCTTTTTTTTTTAAGTACATTATTATACTTTAGTGTTGCATTTGCAATTATTTGTATATATTTTTTTAGTCTTGTTTGGGGGTGTAAAAAAAATCAGCAAATCGGTCGAATCGGTTCAAATCGGATTGGTTAGACCGGGTCTGAATTGATTAGGTCCAGCACCGGTTTTTAAAAACACAAAATCGGTAAGATCTGGTCTGATTTCGGTTCCAGTTCCTTTCATTTTAAAATCGGATTGGACCGAACTAGACCGGTCATAATAATTATATATTTTAAATTATATTTTAATATTATATATTATGTTTTTACATTATATATATAATACATAATAACATAATCATATATAAATAATACTATAATATTTATAAAATACAAGTTTTATTTTAAACATGATATTAAAGCAGTTTTTTATATAATATATATTTTTTAATGTAACATTTTTTTATATAACAATTTATTATTATTATTTAATAACAATTTTTATATTACAGATACTTTTTATACAATATTTTTTGTTAATCTAACAGACTTTCATAATAAAAAAATTAATTTAAATCAGATTTATAGATTTATTTTTAAAAATTTATAATTTATTAGAATCAAAAAATTGGACCGGAACGAATAAAACCGGTACTACCAATTTTGGAGGATAATCAAGACGTAATCGATTTTATATTTTACAAAATCGATAGTATCGGTTCGATTATATATTTTAGTCAAAATCAGACCCGTTAAATCCCTAATCTTGTTTATGTTAACTAATTGTTTTTTATATGTATGTTTTATGCTTTTAGTTTTAACCCTTGGGAATATTGTTATGCGCAGATTTTAATAGGTTTTTTTAGGAATTATTACATTCATGTTTTACTTAAACTAATTAGTATATTTTTGGTTAATTATTTTTTTAAGCTTCTATTTGGCTAATTTTCCATTGGTTATATGCATGTTGTTTTGGGCTCTCAAACTCATATTCGAGTTAAAAAAATTATCCATTTGGGTTAGAAAAACCAATCAGCCCAATCAAAAAAAAACAAAAAAAGTAAAGAACCGAATCATACATGTAAAGCTGAATCGAAATTGAAAAAATAAAAAATTTCCGATTCTTTAGATGTCTAGTCGATTTCCATTTTCAACATTTTAAACCGGCTTAGACCGATTCGGTTTAATAATATGTCTAAAACAGGTTTGTGCTAAACTAATTACACCCTAAACCTAAGCCTAGGTCTAGAAGGAGATTGTGGGCTAAGTGAGATAAGACGAACCCTAGATTTCGTGGGATATTCAGATTTGAACACGAAACTTTGAATTTCTCGTCCAAATTTATAATTTAGATATGAAGTATATAAAGTAATATTTGTAGTATTTATCGTCATTTATTTAGTTTAATACTGTCCAAAAAAGTCAAATAAGAAACAATAGCTCACAAAAAATTAACAAAATAAATATTATAAATAAAATAAAAATAAAATTCTAAGTACATATAAATTAATCAATGCAAAATACATAAATTAACAAAATAAATATTATAAATAAAATAAAAATAAAATTCTAAGTACATATAAATTAATCAATGCAAAATACATACACGACGTCCAAATTCTGTTCAAAGAAAATAAATCCAACATAAAAAAATAAAAAATAAAATCAATTTTGTTTTTTAAGGTTTACAAGTAAAGCGGACACGTGTCATGCATATTTTTAACAGTCCGCTGCTAGCTCGACTGAACGTTCAGCTTGTTGAGGTCTACAGTCTACGCAGGTTTGAAGTTATGAGTTATCAGGCGAGGCAGCGAGTACCAACTAATCTCCACTCGAAGCGGTTGTGCATCAAGTAATATTACATAATAAAAACGTGAAAGTGACCGTTTGATACCAACGACAAATGACAGCCCGAAATACCGCCGAGTCACCACCGCTTGAAAATGAGACGAACCTCTCCTCTCCTCCCTTCGCCCCCGATATTTTCAATTCCCCCATCTCTCTCTCTCTCTCTCTCTCTCCTTCTCTCTCTCTGTGGAATTTGATTCCACCGTCTTCTCTAAAATGGTCTTGAGAATCGCTTCCGAAGGATAAAAATAAAAAAAGGTTTTGGAATCCCTAGCTCCTTCGTCGGCCTTCAGGTACTTCCCCTCCAACCCTTTTCTATTCTTTATCGAAACAATGATAAAGTCTATACTTCTATTCTGTTTATCTTTTTTTGTTGGTGGTATTATTTAAATCCGATGTTAGGGTCTTCTTTGAGGAAGAACCCTAAACCTTGCAACCTTTTGATTTTCTGTTCCTATTTAGTTTCCGTTTCAGTTGACGTGGTTGGGAATACGCTTTCACGGTGATGGGAACAGTTGAAACACGGTCTAAAACCCTAGCCGAAGGTTCTCGTCCTGCAGCTGAACCAGCTATACCGCATGTCTCCCCTGAAAAGCCCCTTAAAGAAAGTCTTGGCGTTTCGGACGGTTCTGTGTCCGGTCCAGAGAGAACCCTTCTGAATGGTGATATGGGTGCTCGAGTTGTTCAAGTAGTTAAGACTCGGGTGGTTGAGACCGAGGTTTCGTGTAAAGATGAATATGGGCTTGAGGACTCTGATATGAGAGGCGTGTCTTCCTTGTTGAAATTGAAAGCAAGTGTCAGAAAATTTGAGGTTGAAGATGGTAGAGAGAACGAGAGGGAGTGTGTTCAAGAGAGAAGGCATTTGATAGAGAAATTTGGGAGTGAAGAAAATGATGGTTCCTGGAGCGATAATGAAGAGGATTCGGATGGGAAAATTGAGGTTCCAATTGAAGATACAAGTGAGAACGATGACGACGGGAAAGCTGAGGAAGATATGGTTGATGACGGGTATAATTTTTCTGTGGGTGATTTTGTGTGGGGTAAGATTAGGAGTCACCCATGGTGGCCAGGGCAGGTATATGATCCTTTGGATGCTTCGGATTGCGCAGTCAAATTCAAAGTGAGGGACCGGCTGCTTGTGGCATATTTTGGGGATGGCACCTTTGCTTGGTGCCAACCCTCTCAGCTGAAACCCTTTGAAGAAAACTTTGAAGAGATGTCAAGGCAAAGTAACTCGAAAAGCTTTGTTTATGCTGTGCAGAGGGCTGTGGATGAGATTGGTAGGCTTTTAGGGCTAGAGATGACTTGTTCTTGTGTAACAAATCAGAATGGAAATGGAATTGATAATAGAGTATTGGTAGCGAATGCTGGAATCAAGGATGGAGTCCTTTTGCCTGAAGGCAGAATTGGGAAGCTTTCAAACATTTGGTCTCAACCAGTGGACCTTCTTGCCGAAATGAAACGAATTGCGCAGACTCTTTCCATACATGGTGCACTTGGGCTGGGGGTGTTGAAGAGCCGGCTGGCAGCTTTTTATCATGCAAAGGGGCATTATCATTTGCCCATGTATCATGAACCACAACCAATTCCAGGCCTCGAGGACAATTTGGATTATAGCATAGTGGGCATTCACAGTACGGTTGAAGTCCCAATTCACGGGCCTTTCACAGAAGATTGGATTTCTTCACCGGTAAGTCCCAAGTTTGGCCAAACTGCTCAAACCACTATGCAGAAGTGCCAAGGGGATTCAGAGGATAGACTGTGCCAGAGAAGAAAGCAGAAAAGTATTGCTGAAATTATGGAAGGGAGCATTGTTGCTCAGGCCAAATTTAAGGTTTGGGATGTGGCTAAAGTAGGGGCAAACTCAGCCAAACCGGTGCCATCATCTGGGAGGAAGAAGAGGAAAAACAGTGACCAAACTTATGGTCAGGGTGGCAATGATGTGACTTCTGTGACGCCGTCTTTGAAAAAGGCTAAAATGTTGGGTCCATTAAGTGATAGCAAGGCTCCAAGTGTCGAAAATTATGGCAGCTCGAGCAGGGAAGAAACTAGGAAGAGCCCAAGGAGGAAGAAAAATTATGTTGTCAGCGTTGAAATTGCTGATGATCATGGCAAAGAACTAACTAATAATGAACCTGCCTCAATACAAAGGGAGATGAAGAATGTTGAAGTTCAAGTAAGTGACGGCGAGGCCAAAGGAAACATTGAAAAAGGTGTTATGTCAAGGGAAAGGAAGAAGAGCAAGTACTTGTCCCCTCCCTTCACTAGTCCAATTGGGGGTCAGCAGAGGAAAGAAAAAGAAACAGGATCCCTTGAAGTTTCTGACGAAGCTTTGGGGGAGCCGAGTATTGCTGGCTCCCCTCCAATTCAGAAGTGTAACGATAAGATATTTCCGAAGAAACTCTCCCAAGAAATTGATCTGGGCCGGGAGCCGTCCGATATCTCCAGCCCTCGAACCCCAAAACAAGATCGGTCCTCAATAACTGATCCCTTGAAAGTTAAGGCATCTGTTAATGAAGTGCTATCTGAAGTTCGACGAGCAGCTCTTAATCCCTTGAATCCCATGGAGAAGAAGTCATTTGAAATGGTTGAGGGCTTTTTGTCCGTACTCAGAAGTTCAGTCTATCAAGATAGATCAGACTCCAAAGCGGAAAAAAAGCATCAATCTGGTGGAAAGAGAAAGAATCTTGACTCAGAACCTGGGTCATTGGATAACGACCGGAATGATACTAACAACAAACCAACTGGACATGTATCAGAACTTACGACGAGGAAAAAGAACAAAGAAGCAGAGTCGGATGAAGCTAAACCAAAGAGAGTTGCTGAGAAACAGGGGGCGGGGAAAAGGAATAAAGAAGCACAGCCACAGGAAAATAAACCAAAGAGTGTTACTGAAGAAACAGATGCGAGGAGATATAACAAAGCAGAGTTACATGAAGCTAAAAGAGTAAGAGCTGCTGAGAAACAGAGGACAGAGAAGAACAAAGAAGCAGAATCATACGATAAAAGTAAACCAAAGAGAGCTTCTGAAAAACAAGATGCTAGGAGAAATGACAAAGCAGAGTTATACGAAGCTAAACCAAAGAGAGCTGCTAAAAAACCAGATACAAAGTTGGATAAATCAAAGCAGGCTGCTGGAACGCCTGAGAACATAGATAGAAAAGGTTCACCCACAGTGATTTCGTTGGCATTTGGCCCAGAATCCTCTTTGCCTTCTAAAGCTAATCTGGTTCGAATTTATCGCAAGTTTGGGTTGCTGAACGAAGCAGAAACAGAGGTGTTCTCGAACAATTTCTGTGCTCGGGTTGCCTTTGTAAGGAGCTCTGACGCAGAGAAAGCCTACACTCATTCACTACAGTCCAACCCTTTTAAACCTGCCAAAGTGACTTTCGACCTGCAATATCCCTCAACTCAATTGAAGACTCGTGAACTAAGAGAAATAGAACTGCCAAAAGCTTCTCCTCCGATCTGTGGAAAGACTCCAGAGAAGACATCTTCTTCACCGCAATTACAACTTGATTTTGTAAGGCAGAAACTTGAGATAATGAACTCAATGCTGGAGAACTCGGATGGCAAGGTGTCCCGGGAGTTGAAATTCAAATTAGAAAGCGAGATAAAAGGGCTTCTGGAGAGTGTGAGCACCAAGGTTGGATCTTCCTCATCCTAGGTCGGACAATACGAGAAACTGAGCATTTTGGTTATATACATAGGCAAAATTACTTTATAGCTATAGCTATTGATCGATGTCTAGGCTTAGAAATAATATAATGTTACTTTCTTCTTGTGGATGTTTGTAAGGTGTAGGAGTTTTTTTTTTTTTTTTGGTGCGTATTTATTACTTGATAGTTGATACAGATGGGTTGGTCTTGTTCTTGTCTTAGTTGAACTGGTTGCAATGCTCATTTGTATAGATATGTTTATCACTTTATACCCCACCCCCCTTCTCTTATCATAAAGGATCTCTGTTATTAGTTGTAACATTTTAGCTATGTTGTTTCAAGAATTCAATATTGGACTCTTGAGCCTATTCAAATCTGAGCTTGTCCAAGTTAACCAAAATATAAATATAACAAAATGTTTGAACATGCTATGTTCCCCAAAATTAAAGAATCGGAACAACAAACAATCACCTAATTCGTAGAAAAATGACCCCAAAATCCATAGAGTCAGGCTGCTAATTTTGTCACAAGATTGAATTCATTTTGCTTTTAGCTGGAATTTGGACGAATTTCTTTCCAATTTGTTTGTTACTTCTGAATGGTTGAGAGTCTGAGGCTTCAAATTGGGGCTAGTTAGTCGATGTAATACTTTCATTGACATTATTAATGGGTTCTTCATCCTCTTGCACCTGCCTGAAATTTATGCATTTTACATGGGAGTCCGATATTATTTACTGTGCTGATGCAACAAGCCCAGAACGAGTTTGCTGGACTACATCCAAATCAATTTTTTTTTGCATCTCCTACTAAAACAAAGGTGCTCTTCAACGGCACTAACCTGTCCAGATCACGGAGAACAGTCCACGGAATTCATCGATCTAGATATGCTGTTGGTAGTCTTTCATATAAGCACTTTGGTGTTTAACGAAAGAGTGGTAGATAAGAACTTTGTGATACACCCGAAAGTTTGGCGGCTTAGGTGTTTGATCTGCCCTTTGTCATCCAGAAGTAGTCAGCAAACGAAATCAACGACCATAGAGAAAAACAAAGATCATCTCCATATGTCCGCCATGATTAGTCCATGAAATGCAAAATCTACAAAACATGAGCACTTCCTACAAGTACTTAAGCAAGAGGTGCTCATGCCTACTGTCAGAAGCTTATTAACAGAATGAAACAAATCAGGCACACTTAAGGCCAATTAGTCATCAGCTGGATCCTCAGGTATTTCATCAGCCCTGCGTTTGATTCTAATAACAGGGCATTCAGCATGCTTCCCGCAAAAGTCGCTCACAGTTCTTATGAAAAATCCTGCAGAGCAGCATAGGAATCCTGTTACTTTTCAAAATACCCTCTGCCATGTCAATATATAGCACGATAGCCTTCAAAGACAAGCAGCATATCCAAAAATTAGTAAACATGGTTTACGGTGCCATGTCCAGAAAATGAGAAGAGGGAACGTGAGTCTTTAAATAATCCCTAAAAAGCATACCTCTGGAAGAGACCAATACCCCGGTTTCCCAAAACCAAAAAATACGGCTGGACTCGCTTCACCTCATGGCAGATTACTTTTTTGGGATCACCTGTCTTGATCCATGCGACACAAGAAACCTACAATCGTTCCAATATAAAGATTATTTGTTCCAATACTCTAAGGTCCATACACACAAACAAATGTGATTACTTGTGGTGGCGGAGTGAGGAATTTTTTTGAGCGGGCAATTTTGCTACAGTACGACATATTTATATAAAATAAAAAGAAATATAAAAAATAAAATTATATGTACAATTAGATCTCAATAATTTGCTAAATAGACATAGAAATAAAATTATGAAATACACAACTTAATATAATATTTTTCAAATTTCTGACGATAATATTTCATGTAATAATATTAATTCACTATTATTTTTGTAATGAAATATTTGGAATTTATTTTCTTAATAGAAACTATCAAATGATTTTTTAGGTCATCTTTCATTCTATTATGTGAGCTAGTTTATCAAGTTTTATGTAAAATCTAGATATTTTTGTATCACATTAAGCATATAATTCTATACTTGAGACTTTAAATAAATATTTTTCTTGCTCAACAAAGTCTAGAGTATATAACCTCTCAACTATTTTTCTTATAAATCATCAATCTTAAATGATTTTTCTTGTATTTTTTACTTTGGATTCTATTATAAGAAGTCTAATATTTTTTCTGAACTTTGTTTTAATTAAATTTTGGCAAGGTCACATTCTTGAAAATAAAAAGTACAAATTAGACAAGATTTTGAGACTATAAAAAATTTTGGAGAAATATATTTCTAGATATAATGATTTTTTTTTAAAAAAATTATAAAGTTTATAGGAATTATAAAATTTTTAGGGAGCCATTTTTTATATTTATAAAATTATAAGTAAAATATAGGGTATGGTTTACATTTTTGAAAAATTGGGGGGGAGGGGGGGGGGGGGGGATATCAGATATGGCCCTCCGCCACTAGTTGCTTGAAGTACATGAGAGAGAGATTAAAAAAAAAAAAAAGTAAATCAGTACCCCAATTTCATGACATCTAGTGACAAAGTACTGTAGCAAATGAAGCCCTGTCCCTAGTCATAATGCTTTTTGAAATCTTCAGGTGATGCATGAATGCTATCCATGTCATTAAGACCTAGCATGAATAAGTTATAGCATACCATCGTTACCTAGTAATTTCCTTCACATTAGATGCATAACAGTTGTGAACATAGATCAACACAAGGAAACGACAGTATCGAATAATCGATTTGGTATTATGCAACTAAACCATGGAAACTATTTTTTCAATTAGTCATTTAAATAAAAAAGAAATAAAAGAGGAATGAGTAAAGATCTCTATATGGTCTCTATTGGCTTACTGAAGGCATATGACGGGTACTTGAGAGAGATGATGTCGTTGGATTTTGGGGTAGAAAGGCATTCCTCTAACGTAAGTTAACTAGAATAAAGAATTTGTGTAACAAATCTGTATCCAGTCTAAGAACCAGTAGAGGCATTGCAAGTAAATTTCCTATAACACTACTAGGTTTATATCAAGGATCATTATTAACTATTAAGTCCTTCTGTCTTTGCATTGGGAATGAATTTTCTAATATCAATGCAGGACAAGGTCCGGTAGTTTATGCTTCTTGATGATGAAAATCCATAATCAATCGTACGCCTAACACTACTGCAGCTCAAGTTACTTTCATCAGCCCAGTGCTCTAAATGCCACCTCCAAAGTCGATTAAATGAGCCATCAACTTTGATGCATTGCCACCATTGAATCCGTCCAATTCACGGAGATTCCACTTCATTTCGTTCCCAAGTCCCAACTAAAGGTACCTTCAACTTTTCAGTTAAAAATTCACATTCATTCTATATTTAAATTTCAAAATCATCCATCCCGCGAGCAAGTACGAGCAACTCCCTCCAGATATATTAGCTACAGATTGAGAAGCCAACATTCATTTCCATTGTTCTGAAATTTCTTTCTACAATTCAGAAGCATGAAGGATGCTCCTCAAAACTTCCTAACCATATAAAATTCATATTAATGTATCCAAGGGATACAAAATGATCGAATTAAGTTTATAGTAAAAGTCAAACGAGTGCCTCTAAGGACTAAAGAACATGAAGTTTACCGACATTACATAAGAAACAATTAGATGCAGAAACACCAAATCCTTTAAAATTTTAAATAGTTCATGACTTCAGATTTTTGAGGCATTTCAAACACCAAACAAATGGTTGTCAGGAAAATAATTAAGTTTCGATTCCCCCCACCCTCTTTTTTCCTCCATCGTCTCAACAACCTGATAGAGTATATAAAGAAACTATCAATGAGAGATAAGAGATAACTGTCTTCGTTGGGGACATGGACGTAAAGAAAGAGAAACTTGAAGACACAGGTGTTGGAACGAATGATCTTCTGGAGAGTCCGCTCGAATGCTCTTGTGCAGCTTATTGATGCATATGGATACCCCTCGAGTGTCAACATGTTCACCCCGAGCATTATCCTAGTCGGTTCGCCCTCTTTCATTATCGTTTTCTCTTCTTCCACTCACTCGCTCGAACTCTCTCCACGAAGTCTCTGGAGGAAGAAGTTGGACTTCTATCTCGCCTATCTCCCGCCTTGTAGGACAGATGGGTGCTCATTGCGCACTATTGAATAATTTAGTGGCAGTGCATATCTAATTGCTAAAGCGTGAATACTAGTGCGCAGGAGGGACTTGATAGTTAAAAAGAAAAAAAAGGCTACGGCAATTCTGGAGGAGACCTTGAAACTGCCTTTTCTTGCAGATTAAAGAACACAACGCCGCTAGAGGGGGAGAGGGAGAAGTTGGGAGCCTCGGCTCTCCTCTTCCACCCTCCCTCCCTCTCCCTTTTCGTTTTTTGGTGTGTATGTGTGTGTTTTTTAGTAGAGCTAGGGATCCCCGTGAGGGATTCCCACCGCGCCCTCGCGGCTCAGCCGCTTATTTAAAAAAAAAGAAAAAAAAAAAGAGAGAGGGAAATCATATATAGAAATAGGATCGTGGAAGGGAGCATTCAACTACTTCCATTTGAAGCTCACGGGAAATCAGAGCCATCTTCTCCCAGCTCATCCTAGCCTCTTTGTGTTTGGTCATCGTGCGTGGTTTTAGTGATAGGGACTTTAGACAAGTCCCGATCACCTAAGGGGTCCTCCTTATCTTGGGTTGCTCCTCAATGACCAAGATGGACTCCAATGTTTGATGGGGATCACGTGGGTGATGGTAAGGGTCAAGTGAGGTTAAAATATGTGGAGCAAATGTTAAGTGTTTGGGTTATGAGGTTTTAGCTAGGTGGGAAAGGGAATCACGACAATGGGCTTGATGGTGTGGGTGAGTTTGTGGGTTGCTAGGGCTTTGGAATGGTTGAATAGTTGCTAGGGGCAACACTAGGGTTTCAGCTAAGGGTAGGCTAGGTATTTTGGCTAGGGTTTTTAGGTATTTTGATAATTCCTAAAATTTAGGAATTGGGGGTGTGAGGGTTTGGCAATGGTCTTAGGGTGGAGGCCGAGTATGTGATGATCAAGGGCTATCTTTGATTGATTCAATCATTTGATTGATTGACCAATCAAGTGAGAGAATTGAAACATGATTTGGTGATGTGGCAAAAAAGGATTTCGGTTAGGGTTAGAAGGAGGTGGCCGAATATGTTTGTTATGGAAAGTAGTTGGTGTTTTGAATTTGGAAAGTGTTTGACTTTGAGGGAGATGATGTGGCCGGTTATGTGGAGGCTTGGTTGGGAGAGATTGGCTAATTAAGGAAGGGAAATATTTCATTTATTTGGAGATAAATATGGGAAGGGAAGAGGGGTTAAGTGGCCGGCTAGGGTTTGGCGAGGGGTGATATTGTCAATTTTGGAGCTAGGGTTTTATGAATGATGCCGTGGGGTTGCTAGGGTTTTGATGGGGTTGCCATTTGATGTTTAGGACAGGGAAAAATGAATTTCTCCAATACACACAAGAGAGAACAATCAAGAAAATGGTTGATCACTCAATGCACCAAGGAGCACGCCAATGCCAAGCAGCAAGGGTGGTTCGGCTAGCACTTCACCAAGTGCACCTAGAACTTCTTCAATGCAACCCACACTCACTCTCAACTCTCTTGAGAATTTTGAAATTCACAAAGGTTGTGAATTTCGAATTCCTCTATGGAAATCACACACTAATTTTCAAATCCATTAGTGGGGTGAATTCGGCCTTACTCACTCAATTCAATCAAGAACATAATCAACAATCCACCAATATAAGAATACACACTCAACCCGAAAACACCAATTATGAATAACCTTAAAATATTATTGATAAACTAAAATGAAAGAATAGATGTGGAACACACCGATTCACGAATTGTACGGTGCGATCCTCTCCAAAGGGATTCACGAATTGTACCATATGAAACTCAAGTGCTAAACACCGAAATTTAAACCACTAGGTGAATGGCCGGCCTAACTCTTATAAAAAGTAATCCCAAATGTTCAAATGTCCAAAGATGTCAAAATGAAACCTAAAAAATTCTATTTATATTGTTTTACAACTTGGAACCCTCAATAAATTCTTTATTAAAAGAAAATAATGACGAACATATCCAAAGACAATAAAATAAATAAATGACATAAAATAAAAGGTGGTAGGCACCTATGCATAGTGAGGCCGTGGCTTGCATGGCTCCATAGTGGGTTAGTGTGATGTAAGGTCCATGGTTAGGCTTGTCTGCGTACTGTCTCGTTGCATGGCGTCTGGTGGTGCATGTGGCATGGCGCTGTGCAGGGCCAACTGATGGTAGTCATGATAGTGTGCCATGCATGGTCCCGGTAGTAGGCACAAGTTCAAGCCACGCCGCTCTGGGATGGCCAAATCAGGTTGCTTGGGCGGTGGTCCTGCATGGCCCGAGCTGGGTGCCGGGATGGTGAGCATGCATGGCCCAACCTAGCGGTTTGGGCGCTGGCTGCATGGCGCAGACTGGTGCCACGCACTGGATGACATACCTTGTGGGTATGTCACTAGCCTACTCTACAAGGCGTGGGCTGGTGCCGTGCGTTAGATGGCGTGCCTTTGAAGATACGCCACTAACCTTGCTAGGTGGTGCCGGGACGCACAATGAAACCACATGATGGAGCGTAGGTGCATACGCATGCATGCGCACAGGTGGATGCGCTGTGGGGCGCACCTATGCACACGCAGGATTGTGCACATGCACTGTGCGTGGCTAGTAACCTCTATGGTGGCCTACTGCGTGTCAGGACCTGAGCCAAGGCATGTATGCAGGCAAGCTAAGTGACTGTCCTGGCTCTCCAGAGCCTGTGTCCGGACCTGATCCTGGGCAATCCTCCTTGGGGTTCTGACACTTAGTCTCCGATCGTTGTCGCCATCCCAATATTGATCTCGCCGGTTGGTTTCGCTTCCATGTTTGTGTTTTTGCTTTTAGATTTTGGATTTTTCTTTGTTATTTGCCTCCCAGCGTCTTTCATGAGTGCTTTATTTATTCTTTAGTGTTGAAAACCCAACGGTAAGGAAATACCTGATTTTTGGCAGGCTTAGAGACCAGAGAGAGCTTCTTCGTCGGTGGTATGAACTATAGGAGTAAAAATATGCTTTTGAAATTTGCTGTGTTTTTTTTTTGTTTTGTTTTTCTTTTATTTTATACAAATGAATGATGTAGGTTTTGTTGCCCTAGACTTCTCTGCCCCAGAAATTTTATACAAATGAATAATATAGATTCTGTTGCCATGATGTAGGTTCTTTTGAAATTTTTATTGATCATAAGAATAGGCAATAGCCCAAGTATACACGATATATACCCGTCTACACAAGAATTTAGTTCAGTATTTCTTGGGTTTCTTGGACCTAGAAATAAGCACATTTTGGCTGTCCTTTTTCTGCATTCCAAGAGTACCATAACAACTTTCACTTTCTTTTGTGGCGTACCAAGAGCTTGGTTCCCATCAAGTACTCTTTGGGGGAGTTGTTTTCATCATTTTTTATGGCATGAAAAAAAAAACCATTAACAACCGAGACTTCACTAATGGAAGTTGTTTTCTATTTTCAAAAAATATTTTATATCCATACTTTCAAAAAGCTTTCATTAGTAGTAGTTGATCTGAGTAGATGCTAGACAAAAAAAAAAGTATTTGATAAGGTAAGATATCTCAAAAACCACAATCGATGGACTATATTCAACACAAATTGAGTATAGAAAATATTACACCTTAGTCAAGAAAGTTGCTCTCTAGATAACATTACAATAAAAATTATTCACATACCCAAAACAACAACATAAACAGGACGTAAATGGTGACAGACAATGTAAAGCCTACCTTTTCATGCATTTTTGTCATCTCCCGAGCTATGACACATTGTCTGCAATACATTGCCATAAACTTTCAAATTTGATTTCAGGAATTACAAATATGCTCAACCAAAAGTATGTATGCCTAGCCATAAAAATTGAAGATGATTTATTCATAAAAATTGATTTTTTTCACATATATTGAACTCAATCTTTGGCATACATATATTGAACTCGTATCATATTGTACAACATGAGAAATGGGAACGAACCATCATCGGGGCCACTGCCATCTTGGTCAAATTCTTCTTTACAGTATGTTATATCATTTAATGTATTAATTAAAGTGGTATTGTTCAGTCAATATTTATTTCTAATCTAATAACATGTTATGATTTATTTTTTTAGATTGTTTTCTTTGCATCTATAAAAAAAAAATGTTGCTTTTTAGCATAAGTCTAATTAAACACTTTTGTTATTTTTTGCAGAAGAATGCTGGTACAAGTGGAATCCAAGGTTCAGAAGATAATAAACCTGATAGTGGGAAAACTGAAATGCCATGTGGATCTCCTACAGTTAAAGAAAGTATATAAGATAGACCACTTTCTAAGGAAACTAAAGATATAAGTGCCGGGACATCTCAAAATATGCAAGTGGATGATGATACGATTAAGGAGCCGAAGTCTGGGATGGAGTTTGATTCCCTTGAAGATTTATTAAGTTATTATAAGGAATATGGTAAGAAATGTGGGTTTGGGATGATGATAAAACGGACAGAAAGAGAAGATGATGAGACTCATATAGTTAGATATGTCACTCTCACGTGTGCCCGCAGTGGGAAGGCTCGGAATAGGACCATGAATATTGTTAACCCACGTCTTACAAGAAAAATAGAATGTAAAGAAAAAATTAATGCCTTAAGACAAGATGGAAAGTTACGGCTGACTACAATAGATAATATTCATAACCATGACCTCAGTCCAAGGAAGTCTCGTTTTTTTCGATGTAATAGAAAAGTCAGTGATGCCATTAAAAGAGTTCTAGATACAAATGATTAAGTGGGCATCTAAACGAGTAAGAGTTACGGATCTCTTGCTTTTGACGCAGGTGGATATGAGAAGTTGCCATTTACAGAAAAAGATTGTCGTAACTATGTTGACAAGGCAAAGCATTTATGACTTGACGCAGGTGGTGCTGGAGTGCTTCGAGAGTATTTTTTTACTAATGTAGTTCAAAAATTCCAAGTTTTTGTATATAACGGATGTGGATGATGACAAAGTATTAAAGAATGTCTTTTGGGCAGACCTCCGTAGTAGCGCAGTGTACAAATATTCTAGTGATGTGGTCACGTTTGACACTACATACCTAACGAATCGATATAATATGTCATTTGCACCATTTGTTGGTGTAAACCACCATAGCCAATCAATTTTATTGGGAGCAGGTTTGATTGCCAATTAAGATACTAATACATTTGTCTGGTTATTTGAAATCTGGTTAAAGTGCATGGATTGTATCGCTCCGAAGGCTATCATCACTGATCAGGATAGAGCGATGAAAAATGCAATCGTTATTGTTTTTCTTGAAAGTCGACACAGACTTTATCTTTGGCACATAATGAAGAAAATCCCCGAGAAACTTGGCTCATATGATTCCTACAAAACTGGGATGAAGAATGCATTGATGAGATGCGTTTATGAAACCCAAAATGTTGAAGAGTTTGATGAATGTTGGGAGAAGATGATTACCACTTATAGCTTGACTTAGAATGCGTGGTTGCAAAGCTTGTATATTAAGCGTGAGCATTGGGTACCAGCGTATTTGAAGGAGTATTTTAGGGTTGAAATGAATACAACTCAGTAGAGCGAGAGTATGAATGCATATTTTGATGGTTATGTTATTTCTAAGACAAACTTGAAGAAGTTTGTGGACCAATTTGATATCACATTGAAAAGAAAAATTGCGAATGAAAATATCGCGGACTTCCATTCATTTAATGCCATGATTCCCTGCATATCTAGATCTCTAATTGAGAAGAGGAGCAGGTCACTGGCATCATCGATATAAATCCAAAGTTACATAAGGAGAATGGTGCAGTAAAGACGTATCTAGTTAATGATGAAATTCATTTCGAAAGTTCAGTAAACTGGTTATATATTTTGTGGAGTTCAATGAGAAAGATGTAGTTGCAAAGTGCTCTTGTGGATTATTTGAGATGAGAGGGATATATGTTGCCACATTTTGGCTATATTCCAGCAAATTGAAATTACTAATTTGCCAGATATGTATATTTTAGATCGATAGAGAAAGGATATTAAAAGGCAATACACGTTAATCCACAATAGATATGATGCAGGTGAACAACGAGAAGAATCTGGCAGATACTCAAGTTTGTTGCCTATCTATTATCGGATGATCACATATGCAACATATTCAAGAGAGCATACTGAGTATGTGAGAACTAAGTTATATGCAATGACTGAGTTGTATCGTACTAACCAAGACCTTCTATCGATGGCTCAAACGGGTACCAATGTTGATGGTATGACAAGAGATGATACGGACAGTGATTCTGTGCAAATACGTAGTCTACGTGTCATGCGAGGAAAAGGCAGACCCCCCATCTCTAAAGAGAGTCTCGATGATGGAGTTGAACATGCGGAAAGCTAAAGAGAAGGCGAAGAAAGTACCGACAAAGAGAAAGCGTAAAGATGTAAACTTATTTAAATATGAGTTTTTTATTTAAATTTATAAAATTAAATAATGATTTAATGTGTTTTTGTTTATTACTTATTTAATAGCGAAATGGAGGAGATGCCCAAGTTAGGGATAGAGGAGATACCCAAGTTGGGGATAAGGGAGATACACTCGTTGTTGAACCTAAGGTTTCAAATTTCGTGTAATTATAAATCTACACATGGATTTTGATGATAACAAATAAATTCAAAGAATAAAGGAGTCTCAAGTTCAAGTTGTCCACACAATAGAATCAAGCACATCAAGGAACCAAGTATGAGCAAAAAGGAAACAAGTTCACATTAAAGTCATAGAGTAATGTTGTAAATCTCTCAAAAATTCGAAATTAGAATTAAGGCTCAAAATTAATATTTTATCATAAAGTATTAAAATACATTTTCCACATGTGCATGAATATTTTGAAAATTAAATTTGAAAATTTTGAAAGATGATTGATTGTCATCTTTCACATGTGCATGACATGATTGAAGGTTTGAATTTTGAAAATATTAAGATGATTGATTGTCATCTTTCACATGTGCATGTTTTATTTGAATATTTTCAAAAGTGATGGATGCTTTTCTTGATTTATGCAAAAGATAGATGTCTTTATTTGAAAATTTTAAAAAATAAAGTGTGTTCCTTTTGTCATATGCAAAAAGTAAAAGATTAGGTTTGAAATTTTTGAAAAATAAAGTGTGCTCATTTTGTCACATGCAAAAAGTAAAAAGATTAGGTTTGAAATTTTTGAAAAGTGAATGATGATGTCTTTGACATGTGAATCTTTCTAAATTTGAATATGAAGTCTCATATGCCTATAAATAGATCATTTGAGAGTTTTACATTTACAACACTAAGAGCATACAACATTCATTCAAAACATTCATTCTCTCTTCTCTAAACATTGAGTCTTAACCCTTGTTCATTTTGAGAGATATAGTTTGTGCTGTATTGTTCTTATTTCACTCATTGAGGAGTGTTTTCTGATAACCTACCCACTATCAATTCTTGTATCAGTAAGGGTGTGTATAATCCTTGTGCGTGTAGAAAGTGTTCTACACAGGGAATAGTTGAATCACCACGTGTAAGGTGATTGCAAGTGTAGATGATGTTCTACACAGATCTTTTGTAACGGTGTTATTCAAAGGTGTAATAGGTTTCTATCTCCACCTGAAGGAGATTGAATAGTGAATTCGGAGATCCTCAAGGGGTAGCTTGAGGCGAGGACGTAGGTAGTGGGGCCGAACCTTGTTAACATACTGAGTTTGCTTCTCTCTTACCCTTACTCTTTATATTTATTACTGTTTCATATTTTGTTTATATTTTATATTGTATATTTGATTTATAATTTTTTTTTAAATACAACTCAATTCACCTCCCTTGTGTCAGTCATCTGGGTAACACTCGTCATGAATAGTTGCAAAAAATTTATTTGGTCATTCAGAGATGGATCTTTCCAATGTTGAATACATGCAGCAGGTACAATGAGTAATATCCAATATTGTGTGTAGTTTTTTTTTTCATTTAGAATTCATATTTTTTAACATCTAGTAGTTATGATTTCCAGCAAGCTATTCTAGGAAACGTGGCAACCGACATTGCTGGAACGCAGCCTCTAGTAAGTGATGCAGAGTCAAGAAAGTGTAAGTGGATACTATCTTTTTGTCCAAGTTTACTACTAATATCTTTTAGTTGATTAATATCTTGTGGATGAGTTTATTATTTGCAGATACAATTTGAATTAAATAGATCACAACTGAAAGAATGATGACCCTCATTTAATGGATGGGTTCCTAGATCTATTTTTTTGTATATTGAATGTATTCCAACCTTTGTTGCCTCTCTTTTTGGCATATATATTGGGCACGTTTGAGACAAAATTGTCTATTTTTTTTGTAACTAATGGTTGTGCAGGATGATTTTTGGTTATATATATATATATATGGATCATATGGTATATACACGTTGGGCAAGTTTGGAGAAGAGCAACAATTAATTAGTTGGATTTTTATTGTGAGTAGGATTGTATTTTGTTGTCTTCGTTGTTTTGGTATTCTATGTTTTGTACTGTCAGATGCAGTGTTTATATTATTCATCATACCACGTGGTACACTATACAGTATAATGCGTGTATCAATGCTTTTTTGATCGTTATATCAATATAATGGTCTTTGTATTTATGAGTTTATGAGGTTGAATCCCTCTTATTTATCAAGTAACAGGTTATTGTTCTATACAATCGAATGACATTTATCTAAATATATTTGATTAGTTTGTTTTTTCTACCATATTGCAAGAGTCTAATATCTTGAAATAGATATTATAATTTACATATATAGGTATCGAACTTGGAAACCTTGCACAAAACCCGACATATAGTAATGTATTAATTTGCTGGAACACAAAACCAGACATTTTATAATTGACGTTATATTCTAGTTCAGCATTTATAATTTGCTGGAACACACCCCCAGAAATACACTTTGCAAGTATGCATGAAATATATGAGTACAAGGTGATAAACACATCATTAAGCATGTTGAACGAGGCATCAACGTTAATTTGCCAAAAGATTACTACAAGGTGTCAACCGCAAAAGATGACAAACATATATTTGTAAGTGTTGAACTGGAGCTTGATTGAGATTACTACAAGGCGTCAACATTAATTTTTTTTTTTTTGGACAATTTGCAAACTGGACAGATAAAAGATTTGCCAAAAGATATGTTTGCAAATGATAATTTGCCCAAATTACTTATTTAGTACAAAGTAAAGCACATATACAAATGCAAAACAGTAATAAATCCGAAGTAGTCTACCTAAACGCCTTAGTTTAGTTGCTTCTGCATCAAGCACCAACTGGTTCTGCATAACTTGGTTGATTTTATTAGATAGAACCATTTGTTCCTTCTTGATCTCATCTACTAATTTATGCAGCTCAATCTCCCTCTTTTCGAGCCCCTCGTGCATCTTCTCGACCTCTTGCTCTTTCTTTAAGATTTCATTCATTTTTTCATGAAGTTCGAACTTAGTGACTTCATTACCAGCCACCCATTTGAAAAACTTGCAATATGACAATCCTTGATCATTTATTTCCTTAGAACTATTAGAAATAATAAACTGTACACTTAATATATTATTATATATAAAATGTTTTTGACAATAAATGAAAACAAATAATGTAGAGGTAAGTTACCTCTTTATTGTACTCTAGACACTCTAAGAAGGGTACTCTAGGATTTTTTACAGTATTTGAGTACTTTAGTGTGGCTTTAAGCTCGCAGAAGCATAATGGTTGACGAAAAGTATGTTTGGCAAAAGATGAAGACGATATTGATGAAGACGACGATGACATTCTAAAATTAAAAATAAGAAGGCAAATAATAATGAAGTAAAGAAATTGAGTATAGTCAACTTTCAAGAAACCTAAATACAACTTTCAAGAAAGAAAGCCCAAAATGAAACCCTTTAACCAACAATATTAGACTAAAGAAAGCCTAGAGGGAAACCCTTTAACCAAAGTATGCAGATCAGGGTAAAATTATAGGGAAACCCTTTAACCAATGTATTCAAGGTAAAATTATTAATAAAAACGTTCAATCTTAGTACTAAGATTTCCCAAATCCACAAAATTATTCATAACCAGATGGGGCCAAACATGTTAACTGTGATGAGAGTATATAGGTTAGGTACTTGCAACAAAACTATTGTTTCACCAAGAAAGAACTTATACAACTGAACCCACCCACTGCATGTTCATTTTGAGTTCACCTGCACATTACACTAGAATGATTGCCCAAGCAGCATCACATATTACAAATATGAAATTACAACACATTTTGCCATGTAAATCCCAAGCATATTCCAGCATATTACAAATAATTTTCCTTGAAATTTGCTGTGTAAATCATCCATTTTTAACCAAAGCATACTTACCAAAAAGCATAGATCTTATACCAAATATTTTTCCTACTACCATGAAGTTAATCCCTAACATTACTCAGTAAATGGATAACTTGAGGGTGGATAAACGATTATACCAGAGACGCAAGGGCACCAAGGAGTGGGTTCTGTGTGATGAGAAGGCTGTGAGAGGAGGCGGCGAGAGGGGCTATGATTGCGAATCCACTGAGAGGTGAGAGAGGGCTTCGCTCTAGAGGGCCCTGTTCTACAGATTCGAAAGCTTAAAGGGGATAGGGGGGAGCTTCGTGGAGATGAAATCGAAACCATAGAGCAAGAACCGTAAGGGGGAAGGGAGTGAGGGGGGAGCTTTGTGGAGATGGATTCCAAAACCCTAGAGCAGGAACCGTGAGGGGGAGCTTCCGGTGAGGGGGTAGCTTCATGGAGAGCAGTCGATACCCTAGAGCATCGTGAGGGGGAGCTTCGTGGAAAGCAGTCGATACCCTAGAGCATCGTGAGGGGGAGCTTTGTGGAGGAAACTCGAAACCACGAAAGGATTCACGCAGTGGAAATTAGAGAGAGCAAAAGGATAATGCAAGGAGATGGGGGGATTGCAAACGACGTCGTTGGGGAAAATTGTCCACGTAGGACGCGAGGGTGTGACGAGGTTATTACCCCGTTTCTTTTAGCATTTTTATTTATTTATTGTTGTTTATCATTTTCATTTCCAATTTCGTTTATGTTTCAAGCATGGTTTGGTCTGGTGATCTCCGACGGTGATGGACAACCACACACCCCTCTAAAAGCTTTGTTCGAGGCCAATCTCCTAGCAGGCCAACGAGTTCGCTATAAGAATAAGCGTGTGAAGCACATACGCGGGATAGGCAACACGCGTGGATCTCACTCGCTTCCAAACAAAAGTCATTGCTGCCACCCTGCAGCGTCTCTGAGCTCTGCGATGTCGAGGGCTTCAAGGTTGCTAGTCTGGTCTTCTCCAGCGTAGTGCATGTTCTACACGCGCTACCACAATCATATTTTGCTACGTATTAGTGTTCTTGTTTTTTTATTGTTTGTTTTATTGTCTTTCTATTTTGTATTTAGTTTGTACTAAATATTAATAAACAGAAAAAAATTTATTCTTTTATTTGTCTCACTTCTTTTTTAAAAGATGGTGGTGTTGATCCCCTCTCCTTCTTTGAAAGATGGTGGTGGGTGAAATTTATTTTTATTCTCTATTTTTTAGAGAGTTATTCTCTTCGACGACTTAAGATGGAAGTCTTTCATGGTATTATCACTTGAGAGTGTATATAGATTTAGATAATATCTCTGTTGAGGAAGTGTCTCGCTGGCCTCCTGTTCCCGAAACTTGCAAGAAGAATCAAGAGAAGATGGTGGTTTTCCACCCGAGAAAACTCCGATACTTAAGTTAGTGGTCACGTATTTATGGAAAAAATTCTCAATGCCCATTCTGTTGAACGCGTCCCAAAACAATATGTTGGCTGAGCTTCCGTTATCAATTAGTACCTGCCTAGTCATGTAGTTGGCTATGATGAGGGTGACTACCAGGGCATCGTCATGTTGGTACAGTATCCCTTGCCTATCCACCTTTCCGAAGGATATCACTTCTCGCTCTTGGTTCAGTCTCTGCTGTTTAGGTGCCTTCTCCGTTACATATACTTCCTCGTACCGAGTTCTTCGTGCATACGCCTTGCGACTGGATGTGGATATCCCGCCTCCAGCGAATCCTCCGGCTATCGTCCTGATTTACCCGATCGGTTCTCTATTATTATTATTTCTCGGAGGTGTTCTATTCCTGCCACCTCTGGTGGGGGTCCTGCTTCTACCACCGTTCCCTCTGTTGTTCGCCTGGTTACGATCATTCCGAGAGTTGTTGCTGCGGTTTCTCCGCTCGGGACTGAAGCTCCTTTTACCTCTTCGCTCGGTTTCCTGGTGCCTTATAGGTTTTGATCGTTTTGCGATCATGTGCTCCAATTCGCCTGTTCCTATTAGGTCGGCGACCCTCTTTTTCATGGTTGTACAATTTTCGGTCCAATGTGACGTTGTTTGGTGGTACTTGCAATACCGATCTCCCGTTTGATGTGGGCGCCCTTCGGCCTTGCCATCCTTTTCCTCCCTGACACTTAGGTTGTTATGCATTAACCTGGTGTGTCGATCCGTGTACCTTTCTCGCCTTTTTTCCTGCTGACTTGTTCCCACTTTCTTGTAATCGCGCCCGATTCGCCGTTCACCCCTCCTGTTTTCTTTGCGGGGGTCTACCAACGCTTGCAGCGTGTCTTCGACGTTGACAAAGTTGTCCGCTTGATCCATGAACTCCCTTAGGGTGGAGGGAGTCTTTTTTTCCAGATCGACCATGAAGGGACTTTGAGGCCAGATTCCGCCAAGGAGAGCGGCCAGAGTGATCTTCTCGTCCTGGTCATCCGTTGTTAAGTGTTCCTTGTTGAATCGTATGAGGTAGGTTTTGAGGTCCTCATCTTCCTTTTGCTTGACTGGTCACCGGTGCCTTCTGCTTGGCATAAACTGGGTTATGAAAAGTTTAGCTAACTTCTCGAAACTGTCTATTGACCTTGGCCGGAGGGTCCCAAACCAGCCCCTCGTTGTCTCCTTCAGGGTTAAAGGGAAAGCCCGGCAGGTGATCTCGCCTGAGAAGCCGTGGAGCATGATGTGAGTTTTAAAGTTTTCCAAGTGGTCCACGGGATCTTTGGACCCATCATACAGTTCGATTTAGGAAAGTTTGAATTTTGGCGGAAAAGCGATTCCCATGATGCGCTCGCTATATGGTAGGTCAGTCTGACTTAGTAAGCTGTCGACCGAAGAATGTCCCCCCATTTTTTTTGATATGTCTTCATATTTGCCTGCAAGATCCTTCAATTTGTAGTGCAGTTTCTGTTTTTCCACGCGTTCAAACTCGACCCCAGCGTTACTGTCCGCCTCTTGCTCTCCTTGCCCGTTGCCAGGCGGTACGGCTGTGTTGCTGGATTCAACGTTCCTTCGCCGCAAAGTCTCGTTCTTCTCTTGAAGTGCTTTCAAGGCTTCCAATGTTGTTCTCAGTTTTTCCTCCGCCGCTACTAACCGTGCTTCCATCAATGCTCTTGTCATCCAGCTTGCTACGGAACGTGTCACAGTTGGCATGCGAGAGCCACGTTAATCGTCTGTAAAGTCGAATCCCACAGACGGCGCCAATGTTGAGGACGGTAAAGTCTACGCACATTCTCCACTTTCCGTTGGTTTTTTTCACCATGACGATATTGGATAACCATTACGGATAATGGACCTCCTTGATAAAACTGGGGGCGAGCAGCTTCTCGCCCTCCAAGCCAATGGCGGCGTATTTTTCCGCGCTGAAATACCTCTTTTTTTGGCGCACAGGTTTATGCGCTGGGTTCATGCCCAGTCTGTGTTCAATGATGGTGCGGACTATTCTTGGCATCTCTTCGTGGCTCCAGGCAAAAATGTCTCTGTGCTCTACCAGCAGCTGTTTCAGGCTCTCTCTATCTGCAGGGGAGGAGTTTGTTCCTGTTGAACTCAAGGTTTCAAGTTTCGTGTAAATCTACACATGGATTTTGATGATAATAAATTAATTCAAAGAATAAAGGAGTCTCAAACTCAAGTTGTCCACACAATACAATCAAGCACATCAAGGAAGCAAGCATGAGCAAGAAGGGAACAAATTCACATTAAAATTATAGAATAATATTGTAAATCTCTTAAAAATTCGAAATTAGGATTAAGGCTCAAAATTAATATTTTATCATAAAATATTAAAATATATTTTCCACATGTGCATGAATATTTTGAAAATTAAATTTGAAAATTTTGAAAGATGATTAATTGTCATCTTTCACATGTGCATGACATGATTAAATGTTTGAATTTTGAAAATTTTGAAAGATGATTGATTGTCATCTTTCACATGTGCATGACATGATTAAAAGTTTGAATTTTGAAAATATTAAGATACTTGATTGTCATCTTTCACATGTGTATGACATGATTAAATGTTTGAATTTTGAAAATATTAAGATGATTGATTGTCATCTTTCACATGTGCATGTTTTATTTGAATATTTTTAAAAGTGATGGATGTTTTTCTTGACTTATGCAAAAGGTAGATATTTTTGTTTGAAAATTTTGAAAAGTAAAGTGCGTTCCTTTTGTCATATGCAAAAAGTAAAAGATTAGATTTGAAATTTTTGAAAAGGAAAGTGTGCTCCTTTTGTCACATGCAAAAACTAAAAAGATTTGATTTGAAATTTTTGAAAAGTGAATGATGATGTCTTTGACAAGTGAATATTTTTAAATTTGAATATGAAGTCTCATATACCTATAAATAGATCATTTGAGAGCTTCACATTCACAACACCAAGAGCATACAACATTCATTCAAAAAGTTTTCATTCTCTCTTCTCTAAGCATTGAGCCTTAACCCTTATTTATTTTGAGAGATATAGTTTGTGCTGTATTGTTTTTATTTCACTCATTGAGGAGTGTTTTCTGATAGCCTACCCACTATCAATTCTTGTATCAGTAAAAGGGTGTGTATAACCCTTGTGTGTGTAGAAGGTGTTCTATAAGGGGAATAATTAAATCACCAAGTGTGAGGTGATTGGAAGTGTAGAAGGTGTTCTACACGGGAATAGTTAAATCACCAAGTGTGAAGTGATTGGAAGTGTAGAGAGTGTTCTACACGGATTCTTTGAAGCGGTGCTACTCAAAGGTGTAATAGGTTTCTATCTCCACCTAAAGAAGATTGAATAGTAGATTTGAGGATCCTCAAGGGGTAGCTTGAGGCGAGAACGTAGGTAGTGGGGCTGAACCTCGTTAACATACTGAGTTTGCTTCTCTCTTACCTTTACTCTTTATATTTATTACTGTTTCATATTTTGTTTATATTTTATATTGTATACTTGATTTATAATTGTTAATTTTTTACAACTCAATTCACCCCCCTTTTGTGTTAGTCATCTGAGCAACAGTTTCTACGCGCACAGTTGTCCCCGGGCGGTCTGCAAACAGTGTTATAAGTTCCAAAGGCTCGTTGACCTCGGCATGTTGTTGAATCGGTTCATTTCCTACCTGTATTTCTTCTTACGATGCCTCGACCATGGCGGGAGGAAGGTTTCTTCTGGCTCATCGATTGTGCAAACCTCATTTCCATTTTTTTTCAATTCCTGTACATAACACTCCTTAACCTCTGTGGGAACCATTCAGGGGGGAGAGCCAGACTGCACGGGAAGACTGATAGAATGGGCATTGATCCCGGGCAGCTACGAACTTCCCCAACACCGCTGAAGGGTTTTTTCGGTGAAGCAATCCAACCAGTATGAGCCATTACACTCCCAGTTACCGCCGGGAGTGGAACACAAACAACAACTACCATGACCGACTTCTTGATAGTGAAAGCCCCTTCCTCCTACAACGTTATACTAGGGAGACCAACCCTCAACCGCCTCAAAGCAATAACTTCCACGTATCACCTCAAGATGAAATTCCCAACCGACAGCGAGGTAGGAGAATTAAAAGGAGAACAGGCGCTGGTTAGGGAGTGTTATGTACAGGAATTGAAGAAAAATGGAAACGAGGTTTGCGCAATCGAGGAGCCAGAAGAAACCTTCCTCCCCCCACTTCTCCCCGCCATGGTCAAGGCATCGCAAGAAGAAATACAGGTCGGAAATGAACCGATTCAACAACATGCCGAGGTCAACGAGCCTTTGGAACTTATAACACTATTTGCAGACCGCCCGGGGACAACCGTGCGCGTAGGAACAAACTCCTCCCCCGCAAATAGAGAGAGCCTGAAACATCTGTTGTTAGAGCACATAAACATTTTTGCCTGGAGCCACGAAGAGATGCCAAGAATAGTCCGCACCATCATTGAACACAGACTGGGCGTGAACCCAGCGCATAAACCTATGCACCAAAAAAAGAGGTCTTTCAGCGCGGAAAAATATGCCGCCATTGGCTTAGAGGTCGAGAAGCTGCTCGCCGCCGGTTTTATCAAGGAGGTTCATTATCCGGAATGGTTATCCAATATCGTCATGGTGAAGAAAACCAATGGGAAGTGGAGAATGTGCGTAGACTTTACCGTCCTCAACAATCCATCACAAGGAATTTGTGTGTGGGGATGCGTAAATCAGTTTGGTTAGTTTAGCTTGTATTCTGGGTTTATCCTGTTTATCAGTAATCGGTTACAGTTGTAACCTCGTTTTGTTAGAATGAAATGCAGTATTTCTTTAAAAAAATATATTAAAGTGCTTCCTAGCTTAGTTTATTGCCACCCTGCTCGATAAACTTCAAATGCAATTAGCTAGTGGAAATGGCGGAATGCGTCATTGTCGTTTTTTGCCTGGTTTTTGAATTTTGAAATCCCCTATATGCCATTATGGTCCGTTGGTTACATGTTTGTGTTGAAACAAGGGCATGAAAGGATCGTGCTATTAATCCCTACTTGGGATCTCGATTGAATTTTTTTTTAAAAAAAATTTATAATTAAGTGTTTTGTATTTTTTGACATGATTTTTTTTAATATTTTAAAATATTTATTATAAAAATAAAAAAGTTACAATATTATTTAAAATCATTTATTTAATATTGTAGTAAAAAAACTAAAAAAAATCCAATCACTATTTAAAATCGGAATTTTAAATGAGAATAGATAGCATTTTTCGTATATGAAATGAATTCAGTCATTCATTTTTAAAGAAATTTCAGTCACGTTTTCTTTTTATCGGGCCTTTGCGCTTGCCAATTGAAGGTAGACTAGGAGTCCAAATAAATCTGGACCCCTGAGAGATTGTTTGATTTTAATTGCGAAAGAGCCCAAAAATAACCTATAAATTCTCTCACCCTCCCCTACCCTTGATGCATTCTAAATCCAAACCCTAAAGTAGGGCAAACAGCCGCTCTCTCGCTGATTCTTTCTCTTTCTCTGTGGTCTTGTTCTTCTTCCACCAGTCTTTGATCCCGAATCAAAGTTGTTTGGGAGAACCTTTTTCAGTTTTTCTTTAACGGGCGAAGATGAACAATGCTTTTGAATTTCTGACACCTCTAGTATGAGAAGAGCTTTCAACAAGCTCTTCCTTGAGCAGAGATGGCAACTTTCTGAGCCCCTACGTATTTTTTTAAACATCTATCTATGTAAGGTCTTTTAATTTCTATATATATATATATATATATATATATTGATTGACCGCATTATCAAAATCGACTATTAAAGATTTTTTAGTCGTAGCACTCGGTTTAACCCGCATTTAGCATTGTTTATTTTGCATAAAGATCTATATTTACGGAATTAGAAATTAGTATCCTTTTTAACTTTGAGGTCTGAATTCGGCACTACTTTTTGAGTCTGTTTCTGTAGCTTTTTTTTTTTTTTTTTTTTGAAAGCCCAAAAATCATCAAAATCTCTATAGCTTTCTTCGTATTTTGTTTTCTTTTTAGGAAGTGTCCTATTTGTGGAACGATGCAGGTTTTGGTTAGGGCTAATCTCTAATCAGATGTCTTTATTTTTTCGAAAAAAAGTTTATAATTAGATGTCCTGAATGTTGTTGGCCTGGCTGTGCATCCGCAGCCTTTTTTAGCAATGTGCAAATGTGAGTTGGTGAAAAACTTGAAGATGGAACGACGTCGTTTTGAATATGTACTGTAGACCTCTTCATTTCGATCCTGTTCAATGTTCATTTAGACCCTCTCTCGCGAGATTCAGCCGATACCTTGGCTAGAGCCTCCGTCGCCATTAGTCACAGATTTCGAGCCCGTGGAGGCTTGTCCATGAGCCGTGGAGCCTCTCTAACCCTAGGACAAGTCTTGACCAACACGATCGCCATCTTCAACCTCCGGCTCCGAGAACCTTCGCGATTCTTCTGCGCCAACTCGCGCTGGGACTCCATGGCCGACGAGGCAAAAGTCGAGCATCAACCAAACCCGGAGATCATCGGGAACGATAAGAAAGTAGAAGAAGAATCGAAGACGAAGGAGGAATTGACATTGCCGCCGCCACCAGAGAAGCCGCTGCCGGGGGATTGCTGTGAAAGTGGATGCGTGCGGTGCGTGTGGGACATATACCATGACGAGCTCGAGGCTTATGACAAGCTTTGCAAAAGCAATTCTGAGTCTAAATCCACGATCTCCTGATTTATTCTGTATATTCGATTCCCTTTGGTCCCGTGTTTCAGTATTCATGCTTTTATTTGATCATGTTGTCGCCATCTGATTATGGTTCATTGATGAAAAGGCATTGAAATTGTTTTTTTAAGAAAATATATTTATGATCAATTTGGATATTTGGGTACAAAAGTGCATTGGCGTACGATGCAGGGCACCATTCTCGGTCCCTCCTTTTCGTAAAGATACCGAACGTATACATGTATCTGGGCCTGAATTTATGTACAGCCGGATATCCAGATATGAGATCTGCATGCAGTGAACAGCCCCATTTGTCATCTCAAAGAATCTTAACTTTCTTTTGATCTTTCTTAGATTTCACAAAATGGACTTTTTAAGCATCTCTTATGTTGAAACTTTAATTCATCATCTTCCAAAACACATGTTTTGGAATAACGATTGAGAGCTACAGTGAATGTGGGGAAAACACCATGTTGAAACTTTGATTCATCATCTTCCAAAACGTAATCTTATCTCTAACACTCTCTGTCACAACATCTGTGTGTTATTGTAATTAGACTAGAAAGCTTCTTATTCGACAACCGAAACCGAGCCTGAACATCCCCAGCTGCAGATACATTCCCACAAATCTTGTTTATTGGCATCCTTATTTCTCCCGCCAATTTTTCTGCTTTCTGCCTATCAACGACTTCATCAAAGCAAAGGTATCTTCCTCCTGCATTCTTGTTCATCGCCTCAAAAACACATACTTGTGCCTCTGCCAATTTGTTTACATCTACGGTTGCTAGCAAGCCATTAGCGTACATTTCTTGTGCTCCTGCATTTTCATTCACTCGTTTACAAGGGGCTTCAAAGAATGAATCTTAATTCCGTTGGATGATGAGAGATGAGGACAATACCTTTAAGATAAGAAATTGTCGCGGTTGGATTTCTAGAAGAAAATTCGGGACCAGTAATGAGACCCGGGCATATGGCGGCCAGTTTTAAACCCGTCTCCTTGGCAATTCTCCATGCCACCCTCTCTGCCCTCAGCTTGCCCAATGCTTGCCACAACTGCCATGTTTTCAGGAAGTCAATATTAAGAACAAGATTACTGGATCTGGGTTAAAACGTGATTTGATTCAAGATAATACCTTTTTCTCTAAGCAGAATGATTCATCACTCCAGCAATCATTGTTTATTACAGGGGAGAGATCATGTTGGCTGTCGTCCCGCCAAATGCAAGCCAAGAGCGAAGATGTAAGCACACACTTTCTTACCGATGGTGTTCTTGCGCATGCTCTCATCACATTTTCACAGGCTCTCGCCTCTATCTCCGCCATGTATTTCTATATATCGAAAGAAGGGTTTCAACCTTAGAAAATGTGCTGGTTAATTGGGTTAATATTTCTTAGAAAAATATTAAAATCTTCATTATTCTTATCGAATAGACACATGTCAACTACTTATTGGTGTTCACATAGCATTTGTGCGGACCTGCCGTAAGCTTCATTAACTAAAAAGACCAAAATCAAAAGCATACAACTAAAAAGTTAAAAAACATTAAATTGACAAAAGTCACACTCGAAAGACTATTTTAATCCTCAACCCAATATATTATCATTAGACTCGGTCATAGGATTACTGCTAGATTATGTTGTGTCTTATTAACATGGTATATTTGAACTTGGTGTCGCCTCAGAATGTTTACTGAGTTATGCCAATGTGTCACCAAACTTCGAACAAAAGATATTGGAAGTTTCTATTTTAATGCTACTGCAAACTCCCGATTTGTGCTTAATGAATAATCTATACTTGAATCGAAAGAGACAGATGAGCAGAAGCTGCCCTCGACCTCTGTCGGCTGGCCTTCAATTGATAGGGTTTGCTAAAAGTTGAAGATAATTAAGGGAAAACTGGCATGACCATTCTGAGGAAAGAGAAACCACTGGTTTCCCATTAATTTTAGGGGCTGCTGGAAACTTTAGTCAAGTGGGCTCCACTTTGATTCTACATCTGCCATCTGCATTTATCATGTATGCTTTCATGCAAGGGCCACCAGAAATTCTAATCTAATGTTTGTGAAAGAAAGAAATGTTTAGCAGATAGAACAAGAAAATTATTTCATAAATTGATATGATTTAGTCGAAGGCTTACTGTATAGCCAGAAAGGCCAGCTGGATCTGTGAATGCAGAGGTGTGATATACGCCACGACAGCCATGGAATGCTTGTGACAAGCTTTCAATCTCTGTTAATTTCGCCATAACTGCACATATATTGTTGTTACATGTCCTCATCTCTCCTGAGTTCTCCATCTCTCTCAATCTGTCTATATCTTCTGCAATTTCACAATACAAGGTTGTACATGTGATTTAATCTGGCAAAAAGACAGCGAGAGATGACATGAACTGGAACAAGGAGGAAGCAAATTCGAACGTTTGACTTGCCATCGAATCTTGGACAAATCAAGCAGTTCTCAAAAGAAACCCTAATAATAAATGAGAAAATTATTACCTTGGTTTTCGACGATGATCCGGACAGAGTAACCACGAGCCAAGAGCTTCTTTACAATGGCTAGTCCTAAATAAGAGACACCGCTGGTGACACAAAGCAACTTTTCGGCATCATCGGTGTTGACCACGCCTATGGAAGGAACACGAACTCCTTTAAACTGTTCATCATCGTCTTTCCTCCTTTGCAGGCCAGCACAAGCCACCAGCATCCGCTGGATTTCCTTCAACTCCACCCTCACGCTATCTTCTGACCCCAAAATCCCCATATCCAGCGATCAGAATATGCTCCAAACGAGGTAATGAACTAGCTAACTAGGATGGAGACAAGGTTCCTCCGTATTATTTATTGGCTTTCATCAGATTGAGCCGAGGGAGTACAAATTAACGAAAAGTCATGCAAAAGACGTTAGACTTTTTTATCATTTATGTGTCCAGTCTGTCTGGCACATGAAGGTTCAAGAGTGATGGAGTTGGCTTGGCTTAGTTGTGCTCAGTCTGTGTTACAAGTTATAACTTACAAAAGCCCTTCCGTGTCCATTGAGTCTGACTCGAAAATGAAAGGTAATGAATTGATTTGACATGTTTAGGAGCTTCTTTATTATTTACCCAACAAAGGCATATTTGGGGACCAATGTCGCAGAGTTTGGTTTGTTCTGTGGCTTGGGCAGTGCCAGCAGCATTAGAATAAATGAGGCACGCTGGAATTTAGAGTTAAATTGGGATGAATTTAATTTATTTTTTAAGATTATTATTATTATTTAAAAAAATGTATTGAGATTTGAAAAAGATATATAAGAATTTATATTTTATATAAAAAATTATAAAAATATAATAATAAAATAAAAATGAATTTAAATGAATTAAACTCATTTTCGAATACAAACAGAATCTCATTCTTTTGGATTCGTTACGGCTGCATTTAGGAAATTGACTCTCTCCATTTTGGATAAGGTTAATGATGTCTTAGGATTGGATTTGGATTGAGAGATAAGTTCTCAAATCTATCATTGTATTTTTTTAAATTTTTATATAAAATATAATGAATAATGAATAATTTAAGTTTTTTAAATCTTAACTTAATATTTTTTAAATTTTTTAAATTTTAAAATAATAATAATATTAAAAAATAATATTTTATTTAATTTTTAAAATTCATTTAATTTTATCTCATTTAATCAGTATATCAAAATATTAAGAATTTTTATTAGAAGATGCTAATAAATATTTGAGATTAAAAGGAAGGAATTGGTTGATTGGAGAGATTGGTATCTTTGTTTCTTCCACGTGTGGTCGTTGGAATGATCAAATGCAGTCGATCTTGCCTTTCAAGCCATCAGCTTTTCGATGGAAGTTGCATTGGACGGTGGAGATTGGTGCCATGATTGTTATTTCTAGAAGCTTTTTTGGACACTTTGTTGGAGTCAAAAAGCATGGTAGACTGTTGAAGTGAAACAAGTGCAAAATGACAAATATTAAATAAATAAATATATATATATATATATATATATAGATGTAACATTAGTATTAGTGAAAGCAGAGAAAGTTAGCGGCTCGTCTAGGCTCGGCTAGAAGCAAGGGCTCAGTCGGTAAGTAAGAGGGACCTTGGGGCCGTCACGTGTTGAACGACCAATTGCGCACGAGAAAGCTATCTACTCCTAAATTATTCTTTGAGTAGTTGAGAATCTGAGATCATTTCCGTTAAGAATAATTTTCTCGCCTTTTTCAAAATAATAATAATAATAATAATAATAATTTTCTTATCGTTTATATTTAGAAGATTGTATTATAATTTTTATTAAAATATTCTTATTTTATAAATAAATAAAATGAAAATTTTTAATTTTTTAATAAAAATATTTAATTAATTTCATTCTATAATTAAGATTTTTTAATTTTTTTATTGTTTGAATTATAAAAAAAATCTAACTTTTTGAATTGTTGTAGCATTATCTAGTACGTTATTGTTCAGAAACGTAATAAAGGAGATATATATTTGGTGTTTTAGAATTATTTTTTAATAAAAATAGTTAATTAATTATTTTTTAATAATATACTCTGTTTTTTTAAAAACGTAATACGCCAACTTGCACGTGCTAACAGTTTATTTAGCTTTACTCTAACCAAAAACAAAACCCACGCGGGTCCCTATTTTTTTGTCATTTTCTAATCATAGCATTATTATTTTTTAAGTGAACACAGCAATCAATTCAAAAGAAGAAATAGAAAGCCGCTGTTAGGCCTGTCCATCTCAGTTTTGAATTCGGAAATCTGAAATCTAAATTATTAATTTTCTTAAATCTTTTATAAAAAAAAAAATTGCCAAAATTATTAAAAAAATAAATAAGTACAACCGGATGAACAGGCCTAGCCGCCGCACCCACAAATAACTAACCAAATGGTCCAAATCTGCCTTTCTCCTCTCCATTCAAGTCTCCTCTTAGGAAAAAATAGGTAAGGAATTTAAAAATAAAAATAAAAATAAATATACTAACAAGGTACTGCTTTAAATGAACAAGATCCTAACTTGGGTTATTAAAAATAAATAAATATAAAGGATCCAAACTTGGGTCTAGACCTTAAATCCATTAAGAAATAATGTTGAGAATATGAAACTGGGTCTCCCAGAGAACATGGAAAAAAGAAATCTCCTTGAATCGACTCATAAATTTACGAGGTTAATTGTTTCATTGTTTCTTAGTTGAAAATCTTTCTTGACCTTCGAATCTACATGGAGTGGCCCAGACCATGACTGTTGGAAACGTTGAGAGAGAGAGAGAGAGAGAGGCGCAAAATGAAACATAATTACATTATACAGTCAAATAAAATTACATGTTACACAGTTGGACTCGAGGAACATGATATCAAAATTGCGTATCTGGCTTAACACACCTTCACACATGAATTATTATACACTAAAATACAATAGAAAAAGAAAGCCCTACACCTCAGAAGTATCATAGAGACCCTCACTAGGCACTAAACAAATAATCAGATGTTTCCCATCATGCTTTATCACCAACTTCTGCAGAAATAACGCCTTTTTTTTCAGTAACAAGGTGCTGGCAATATGAAAAACATCATTGTGCTTCATCCTCTTTTCTAAACTTTTCTGTTGACCAAATCATTCAATTGTTTTTCTAACTGCACACCAACAAAATGCATGACAGGAATGATCAGTGACAATAATGCCTCTGCAAAGCAAACTTTGATGATCCAACTTGCAAAAAAGTACACACCTGGGCATTTTTCATCTTATGTCTCCGCAATTCCTCAACAAGACACTCAACACTGGCATTGAAGATGAAATTCAGTTAGTTATGCAATTAGATGGGGAAATATGTACTTTTAAAGTTATTTGAGATTCAACCGGTACCTTCGTTGCAGATGGTTCACCTGAAACTGAAGCTCCTTCTCCCGGGAGGTAGCAGGAGGCATCTGCACATTTATCAATTTTGAGATCATTTAATCTGGCAAGCAACTGTTGTCTAAAATACTGGACTGCATTCTCTCATTATACATAAAACAGAAGAATAAATCCTCCCTCGTAGTAAGTCAAATAGACCTAGTCGGTAAATAATATGGAAGCTATTGTAGAAAATAACAGGCAGTGAAACCACTTTGTATCAGAAATTATATGTGTGCATCACTGAATATATCCTTGTCATTCCCCATTCTTGAATCCTTCGGTTATCCCATGAAAACCCACAAATTTAATATCCCATGAAAAGAATCATCATTATCCTGCTGGCCATATCTTAACCCAAGTTCTCATATCTAATTTCCACTAAATAGTTTCATTAGTTTTTCTTGATAGTTTCATTAGGTTAAAAGACAAGTTCCATTCTATATGACATGGATGGTTGCCACCTGTGACAGTAAAATTTATTTTAAAAAGAAAATCAGATTACTGCTTGAAGAAGGTTAATCAGACTTTAGAGCCTTCAGCAAATCATTTTAAAATGTTACATCAAAACGGAATACCTGCAACAGGTCACTTGGGAAAGATTCAGCTGACTCTGCTTGCTTGCCTGTATCAAGCAAAAGGGGTCAAATCCAACAAAATCCTAACACATAGTATTTAGCAAAAAATATGTGAATGATCAATAAGAGAGACATACCAGAGGTTTGTTCCACATACTTAATCAATTTAATGAGTTCTTCCTGTCAATATTTGAAAAAAGAAAGAATGGAATTATTTTGGGAAATAATCTCTCTACAATTGAGGTTGTATATATAAATGCAAACATACTCTTTGCATGGCATTCTGCTGCAGAATACATTGCAAAGATGGGAGAATCGAGGCAGATGTAAGGCTAAGGCTTGTTGGATTAGCTGAACATCCAGAAATTGGGTTAAATATGCAGCTTGTAGTACCCTGTATGCAGAAAAAAATGGCAATGGTTAAACTGCTAAGGTCCATGCCTCTTTTTTCACAATTCGAGCATCATAACAATTTACACAAAATAAATCAGAATTATATATCATACCCAAAGCTCAAAAGGAAAAAGAATTGAGGAATATTCACAACAATTGATTTAAGACCTCCAGGCTCCAAGGATGCTAAGCGAGAAAGAGATGGTGAAAAAATAAAGAAAAAGGCATTGCATAGGAAGCATGCTTCACAAATGTTTTGAGTTTACATTGGGATGGGCATGTCAGTTAAACCCAACATATAAAACAAGCTTGAGACTTGACGCGCAAATAAAAGGTGACACCATATCCTGATGCCAAACTTCTGTATATCAGGCAATACACGGGATGAAGGTGCATTCAGTAGCAGTTCCACTGAAATTGAAGTCAGAGAATGTGACAACCTATGCCATATAGAAGCAAGTGTCCAATATATAAATGGATGACACTGTCATGCTATAATAGGGAATAGGTTACAACACAAATTCAAAAAGACTTTATATGCTAATTTCACTCATATTGCTTCCATAAATGTGGCTAGGAAACACATATGAAGACTCCTCAAGGGTGAAAAGAAAAAAAGGAAAACAAGCTGGATATCATTATTGAGCTACGAGTTTCTCAAGGTAGCTTTTATCTGAATTAGTTTAGAAAAGTTATAAAGTTGTTCCTTCCAGATTGTAGCATAGCCTATGACTGACATATATATACCTTGGGGCTGAGGTCAGCCGAAGTGACTTTAAAGCGCCCTTTACGTTGAACAACCGGTCCTGATGATGAGTCCTCAACTACATAAGCAGATGCATAATACCAGATTATATTTTTATGTGGTATTAAAAACGTGATATCATCTTTGATTGAATATGATACCAAGTCAAAAGCAAGAAAATCCCAATAGACATACCTGATGAAATGTTATTGGCATCTTTCTTCTGACGGTACAACAATGAACCACTATAGCTACGGTCGGCTTGAAATTTTGGCTGTAGATAATCCCTTTAAAAACAGTTTCAAGATGAATTACTACAGCTTACTAAATGAAAAGCTTTATACTTGCATGCATTCCAATGAATGGAAAAAAATGTATTGAATAAACTACAAAGACATAATGTTGTGCACCAAAACAGCAACCACCGTTTTAACAAGATAATGCTAATAAAGTGGGAATCAACTTTTTTTTTTTTTTGACAAGTAAGAATTTTCTTAAACCACGTAATTAGGGATAGCCCAAGTACACAAGAAGTATGCAAGAGAAAGTGGAAATCATATTACGATGATATCTCAAACTAGTCAAAATCCAATCAAATCAAAACTTAGGAAATACAAAAAATCTACAAAGTTAAAATTTAATAAGATGTGGCCCACCTATCCCCATCACCAAGAAATCTTTTAGGAGATAGAGCATTCTCTTGCAGTAGTGAACCACTCAAAAATTTTTTATGATCAGGAATGAGATGCCGTGGTACAAGAAAACTCTGTTCTGAACTCTCACCCTCGCCTTTTCCATTTCTATCCACAGCTATTGGACTACTCATAATCTCATCATCCTCATAAACATCAAAACAACCCCTGCATTAAAAGAAATGGTTGCTTAAGTAAAGTATGAATTGTACAGACAAAACTGTAACTGCTATATTTATTAGCATCTGATTTAGTGCATAAGATGTAAAAGGATGTCAAAAATGTGTAGCAAACAATAGCTGGAACACCCAAAAAAAAACATTTTTGTTGAGATAAGATAAGTTTTATCAATAGTCAATAAAAGGAAACAAAGGTATTGTTGAAGTAAACGGAGAACACACATCACATATGCCCAAGTATATAAATAAAAGAGATCAAGAAAATCCCGAAATCTACAGCTAGAGATGCATAGGTGGGCTGCTATGCTGGAAACATAAAAAGCATTACATGCTATATACAATTTGGTAGCATAAAATAGCACTTACTTTCAACAGAATACGATTAAGACGTTTTTGAATATGTGGGATTTGAGAAGATTGTGATTATAATGTTATTTCTCAAATAGAAAATGAGGGCCAAAAAGAAGAGTCATACTTAAGTGCTTGAAGAGGTTTTATTGGAAATGAATGGAGTGAACTCCCCAAATCATGAAGATCATTGAATCCATCCTAAAACAAACAGAAGGCACATGTCAAACATATGTACGAGTGAGTTAACTTCACAGATTCAAGGGATTTTCACATAAATGCAATTAAATTGAATTACAAAAACAGGAGTAGCTTTTAGCAATATTAGTGATACCTCATGATTAGGTTGAGCATTTTCGTTGCTGACCCTTTCCTGGGACTGTCTATCACCTGGGAACACGACATCATCATGACTGTCTGTTTGCTTCTTTCTAACATCCTGATCGTCAGCATTTGGCATGCCATCATCTTGAATCTGGATACAATACAGTGCTAAAATAAGACAAGAGATAGACCCCAGCATACTTTTCACCAAAGATCCGAAGGTATAATGCAATGAATTGACGCAAAACCAGCATCTGACACTACTTACAAGGGCAGCCTGAGCTTTTAAATCTTCAAGGTTGAAATTCCAGGCACTTATGCCTCGAATGTACTCTTGCTGCAAGTAACGAGAAATTTCATTCAGATTCGTTGAAATTGCAAAAGCCAATAAGCTTCTCTATTTAAAAGAGCCTCCTTTATGCTCGGGTACAACGATTGGTAGTGAAAAGAGATTAAAACAAGTAGAAAATGTCTAGTAAATGTACAACCATTCAGTAAATCTAGGTTTGACCCAGTGTTATCAAAGGAAAAAAGCAACTCAAGATACTCACCCAAGTGAAGAAACCAATTCCTAAACATAGCAAGAATATGTAATATGAATTCATACAATTGTCTAAAGTATTTCTTTTTAAAATAGAAGTTCCAAGATTTTAACAAGAAGAAATGAGCTTTTAGATTTTTTTTTTTTTTAAACATTTAGTAGTTGGATTGAGTGTAGGTTGCTTTCTCGGTACATGAGATATCCTCGTGCTCATTGGTTTGAATTATTTTCCTAGAGGTTCTCTCTTGACCTCACAAAGTGAGCAAGCTGAGAGAGAGAGAGAGAAATTGGCAAAGCAACGTATCTATAGTATTAAAAATTCTACCATGAGGTCTTTCATATCAAAGGAAAACCAGGGTTTTCGTTTGAGATTTCATAGGGTTGACATTGCTCGGGTTATGCTAGGGAGGGTGGTGGATTTGTTGGAGGAAAATACAAGGCTGTTTTCAAGTGACAGCAGTGTGAAAGATGGTTCCATTATGCATTATGTGGTGTCTTTGGGCGGAATAGAACAAACGATGTTTTGAAAACAAGAAGTGTACACTGGCAGAGCTACAAGATTTTTTCATGCATACTTTATTGTTGTGGTTTTCAGCTATTGTATTAAATGGGAATAATGTCCACGATTTCTTGTATTTTATTTCTAGCTCTTAGAATGTATTTAGGTGCCTTTTTGTATACTTCTTGTGTACTTGAGCTTTGCCTGTTTCATGCCCATTAATAATATTTATCAAAAAAAAAAAATCTACCATGACATTGTTGGAGAGTCGGATGTTCTCTCCCTTATATGATTTGAACCCCTCACTTATTGGGGTCAGGAAATACCACTTGGTCCAAATAAGACTCTTTAGAGACGTGAATTACATACTTGTACAATATCAGAAAGCCTCAACTAATTGGAAAGAGAAGGGAACATGTAGGAGTATTAGGAGTATTATGCAATATCATTTTGTTTAGAACAAATGACTTTGAAGAATTGTCACCTGAGATAACTGCTCCTTATCACCATAGAGAGCTTTGTTCTGCACAAGAAGATCAGCCTCTTTTGCCTGAAACAGAAAAGCCAATCCAGAGGAATTACATCAAAAGTGATCCCACAACTGAAAGAGAGTTTTACAAACTAGAAGGAGAGTGGTTAGGAAAGATACCTTCAGCGTCCTAAACCGATCACCCAAAGGAGCAAGGCCTTCAAGAATGGTATGAGCCAGATATTCATTTGGGCGTGCTTGTTTAAAAAAAGGATGCTTTAATAGCTTTTCTGAAGCTGGACGTTTTTTTGGATCCTTCACTAAGCAAGTGGCTACCATTTCTTTGAAGGACTGGATAAATAAAACCTTTCAGTAACAATATTCAAGTATGCTAGGTCTCAGAAAGTTTCGAGTAAATGACACATACCTTTGAAAATCTCTTGTCTCTTTCATAGTCCAAACCTGGAGGGGCATTTTGTAATGTCATCAGCAAAACCTAAAATAAAATAAAAAATGAAAGGATAAAAGATTAAATTGTGAACTTATCTAGCAAACATAGACAAAATAAATCCAGCATACAACAGAATTGTTAAGTCGGAAGAACTCAGGAATTTACTTTCATTGGTGGGTACTTGGAAAATGGGGCATGGCCATGAGCAAGCTCAAGTGCTGTTATTCCAAATGACCATATATCCGCTCTGAATACAAATATAGGGAAATGAATAGAATTGAGCAACGAGGGGGAAAAGAAGAAATAAAGAAACAGGAAAGAAAAAACATATATCAGATCAGCAAATTACTGACTTGAAGTCATAACCATGCAATTGCTGCATAACTTCAGGAGCCATCCTGACCAAGGAAAAACAAAACTAAATGAGTTCCAAGTCGTAGTATAAAATTAAATGGAGACTTTGGTGGGGTGTCAAGAAGTTGTAAATCAAGGAAGGCCTAAAGCAGTGAAACTCAAAATTTAAAACCAAAAAAAAAAAAAAAAGTTGTACCAGCATGGAGTCCCAACAAAAGTATTTCTGGAACGTTGCCTATCTCCAGTATCAAACATGCCTGCTGACACACCAAAATCAGCTAACTTGACTGCACCACTAGAATCAATTAAGATATTCCCAGCCTGCAAACCAGAGTTGAGGACACTAATAAGAAAACAAGTTCAATCCATGAGAAAGAGGAAAGAAAAAATTCATTTGAAAAAATGGAAGTAAAATGTGACAAATGAAGCAAACCACATTCTAGCTGTCTCTCTTCATATGGCATCGTGGAGATTTAACATAATAGCATAGAAGTATAGTTTAACATAATAACATAACACCATCAAGAAGTCTTGGTTAAAGAAAACTATTTTCATATCTTTTTTTTTTTGTTATAAAAAAATGGCAACAACAGTTGCTACAAAACAAATACCAACTAAATGGTGCCATGCTGCATAAATAAGACACAGTTTGGTAGAAGAATAATATAAGCAAGTGCCATACATTACCTTCACATCTCTATGGATGTAACCATGGGCATGAAGATAAACAAGAGCTTTCAGAACCTCACGCAATAAAGTAGCAATAACAGGTTCCTCAAAACCTTCAGGATAACCAGACTTCATTATATGAAGGCAGGACCCACCAGACATGTATGGCATCACAACCCAAAGGCTGTGGCCAGAAGTGAAAGAGCAATGCGCCCGTAACACATTTGGATGGTCAATCAAGCTCATTGTATGTACCTCTCGTCGGATGCCATCCTGAAAGATTTAAAAACACAAGGAGAATATATCTTAATATGACATTTGCAGAATGTCACATAATTATTGATTAGGAAACGCAAAGTGAAAGTCTTGTGATATACAGCATGCATGGCTTTAAAGTGATGTTTGATATGTTCCATGAAATTATCTTAACTATCAATAGAAAGAGTTCCACGAATAATTTTTCTACTTGATATGGATACATCACATAGGTCTTTCAAATATAAACAACTGAATTCAACAATTTTTAAGTCAATTTTCTACGACTTTTATTTTCAGTAAATAGTCAACTCTCTACGAAAATGATTCCAAAAATCACATTGCAAGTATTACAGTGCAAATCAAACATAAATGTGTACCGATTATGAAATATCAACTCGATCAAAAGAAAACATATGTTTTTATTGCACATAAATAGGCACATACCAGGTCATTATGGCACCTTTCCAGATCAAGAACCTTGATTGCAACTGTCTCATTAAGTGGAACGCAGAGAGCCCTGTACACAGAGGCGCTGACTCCTTCACCAACTTCTTCATATAATTTATAATCCTTTGCATTGACGGGAAATTTTTTCTCTGATACATACTCCATGGCTTCTTCTTACATAACACCATTAACACCCACCTTACTCCTTGATTCTGTGGAAGTAAGGGTGAGATTGATGTTGGGTTTCTTCCAATTTGGTAGCATTTTCCCTTTATTCAATACAAAATAGTAAATGTACCCTGTGACTTCATCAGGAAAATTTCTCACAAGATCTCCTAAAGTCAGAAGAGCCAGTATTTTTAACAACCCTCGAGCAAAACGAGCTGATAACAGTGTATACAAAACTTATTAGCTCAAATAAGAAATAAGGCAAAGACAACACAGTGCACACGATTTAATGAATCCTCAATCTCATCTCAAGCACCCCCAGCAGAACGACAAGCTAATACTGCTCTGTCATCAACTACCAACCATGCTCCCAACACCAACTCAAATGTTGTGTATGATTTGCAGAAAGGATATGAAGAACTATTGTTTCTTGAGGAAAGTACCCCTACAAAATTATAAAGGCAGTCATTAGAGTGGTCTTGACAGCCGAAGCACCAGAGACAACAAAAATATTGATTCATCAACCAATTAAATGGATAAGTAACTTGCTCTAACCAATCCACTTCCCAATCAGGTGGGTTAAATCACAACAATCTGCCTTCAATGCATTTCAAAGGATGCTGACAATTTTTTTATCAGAATACTGACATAACAAATGCATTTTGGAATAGCAGCCAAAATGGTTTCAGGAAGAATAAATCACGATGGAAAAGTAATTGATCCAAAGACGTCCACACAGAAGATACGTTTTACACAAACCATCTATCAAAATGTCATTATAGAAAATTTTCTAAATTCTGAGTTGCACTGGCAGAATGATAATCAAAGTATACAGCCAAAAGAGCCACGTCACCAACAATTTCTACAAGCATTGGCTTACTAAGGAAAAATTATTTACTTTAAGCTGATTCAAGAGCAAAATACTCCCCTCTAATAACAAAATCCAAGCACACTCTAATTTGTTTCATAAATAGAGAAGCAAAAACAGTACCTAAAGCCGCCCCTGTTTTCATAAGCCAAAATTCAGGCTTCCAGTGCAGTACTTTCAGAAAGGAGTCACAAAAACTAGCACTTGACACTCCGATTCAAAGAATATTTGCAAAATAAACCAATAGCAACGACCAAAAATCCAACTTCGAGCCCATCCCAAACCATAAACTTAAAGTTGCAATCACTCAATTCCCAATTACACCCAATCCAATTGAACCAGTTCGTTTGAAAACCAGATTGTTTTCAGAAGTGAAATAATAAACTCATGCTCAACGAATCAACATAACATTAATTGCGATTAGTGTGTTAAATTTCAATAAAACTTTACTTTCATATATAAAAAAGATATTTCGAAAAAAGGATGTCCCAATTGACGAAATTAAAAATAAATAAATAAATAAAAGCCTGTTGGCCTGATGGTACAACACCCGTTTCTCCAGTAGTGAGAACCTGGGTTCGATCCTCCTCCCCCAAAATATCAAAAAAAATATATATAATGGGCCAGAGAACGGACGGACCTAGGGTTTCAGTATCAAGTACATCGAACTACAACTGAATCTGACGGGTATAGAAGGGATGGGAATCAAACAGCCCTGACAAAACGAGGTCTACTCAGCAGTAGTTCGACCTGAACTGTGATCTTGATGATATTGACGAAGACGATAAAAGTTCAGACGTATTTCCTCTCTCTCTCTCTCTCTCTCTCTCTCTCTCTCTCCTCTGTTTGTCCCTGCGTCTACCTGTATCCAACTGCTCAGTGTTAGGTCCGGGGATCGAATCTCTCGCCGTTTTTCAAATCGCAATAACATAAGAAAATTATTTAGTTCCGATTTAGATTTAAAGATGAGTTTTATTTTTATTTATTTTTATTTTATTACTAGATTTTTTTAATTGTTTATATAAAATATAAATTTTAATATAAATTTTTAAAATTTTAATACATATTTTTAAATTTTAATTCAATTTTTTAAATTTTTAAATAATAATAATATTAAAAAATAAATTAAACTCATCTTATCTCTAAATTCAAATGAGATCTTAATTTTTTTAAGTCATCAAAGATTTAAAATATAAATTACTATATCTATAAGATATTTTAAAAAATAATATTTACAATCGTAATGTACAATTATAACTTAATTTTTTTAACCAATAATTAATAATTTAAATGAAAAAAATAAATTTTTAATAATAAACTTAACTCTTTTTAAAAAAAGAAATTGTGCAATGCTTCTATACTTTATAATAAAGATATTTTATTTAATAAAGAATTTGGGTTTGATCTCCATCCTTCTATTAAAAATAAATATATTTTTAGAGTATTGTTGGGCTGCAGTTTTTGTTTGTTACAATTCAACAGCACATATTCACATTATTTTAAAAAAAAATAAAAAAATAATTAATATAAGTGTGTTGTTACACTGCAACAAACAAGGACTGTAATCCAAATTTTTCGTTTTTTTAATATACATTGAAGATATTACGAAAAAAGCGGCTGAAAAATTCAATTTAGTGTAAATCAATATAATACTAATTTAAAATTCGAGACCATAAAATTAGTAAGTAAAAATAAATACTAATAGATACACAATATTTTTATGAGATTTTTAGGAAAATTAAAAATTGCATGTGAAAAACGCAAGAATTAATACTATTTTACCATTTAATTTTCTTCAGTGTAACATTCCGTGTAGCAAACATCTTTTAATCAGATTTAAGGAATTAAAATAAATTAAAAGTGTTCTTTAAATATGGCAGAACAAAATTAATTCCTAAAAATTCCTCAACTTTATTAAGTCCAGTCTGCTAAGAGGTTTCAAAACAAAAGCCCACAAAGGGCCAACTCCAATCTGGACCACTACTAGTCGCACGTCTCATCGTTTGTTCAGTGTAGACTGTAGATGGGCCAACGACCATTCTGTAAAGAGATATAAAGTGATTATATAAAATAAATTTATAAAATAATACAATGATGTATATTTTATAATAAAATAAATTTTATAATTTAACTATCAAATCAACTCATTTTACAGATTTATTTTGTTTTACACCTGATTATAAAATAATCTGTTTGGAGGATTGGCAATAGACACAGCACGTTTATTTGGCGAAGATAAATGGCTTACCTACTCTTTCATCACATAAGGTCCAATCAGCTGTACAGGTGCTGCCTATGTACACAAAGGTTGCTAAACTTGTTGACCACTCAGTAAAACAGCGGAGAAAGATTTTGGTGAGGGAGGTTTTCTGAGAGGAAGAAGCTGATACAGTTCTTAAACTACCAATTAGCTTCATTGGTGCAGATGATAAATTAATTTGGCTTGAACTAAAGATTGGGGTTTTCAAATTGAAAAGTGCATATCATCTCCAAATGGAATTGAAGACAATGGCTAATGGTCAATTTTCCTCTGTCATCGTCAAGAAATTTGACTGGACTAATCGTTGGAATCTTAAAATTCCAAGTGCAGTAAAGATATTCATGTGGAGAGCTTGCCTTGAGTCTTTTTCCACAAGAGTTTGGCCAAAAAGAAAATTTGTAAATCTCCTAAATGTCCTATATGCTTGAGGGAGGACGAAACTGTGATCCATATTCTGTGGAATTGCCTTTCTACTGTGGGTATTTGGAGTTAAGCTCCATCTAGATTGCAGAAAAGTTTATTTTTGAAAACTCATATACTCACTCAAATGCCTTGGCTATCACACCAAATAAATCTCTTGAAAATTTTAAAGATGCTCAATAGAAATCTCAAGTACCTGCACAAGGGATTCTAGAGGTGAGTGTTTTTTGGCATCCTCTACCATCAGAGATTATGAAGATCAATTAGAATGCAAGTCTGAGCGAAGAAAGAGAATTTGTAAGTGTAACAATATCTTTATAAGGAGAGAAAGAAATGGAGAATTGAATCTGAAATTCCCTTTTTAGCCCTGTATGACCAAATATATCTAACAATTTTCACGATCAAATTTGTTAGATATCAATCATGTGAATATTCATAAATATGCAATAAATAGATTATCAAGCATAACACATTAATTGGTTACGAAGGAAAACCTTTTGAAGAACTCTTCAAAAATAAAACCCTACGGGACAACCAAACCCAGGAAAGTCATATTTATTGATTGAAAATCAGTTTACAAGTAAGCTATTCAATTACAAAACCTTTGTCAATTGACTCCCTTACTTGACTGGATAAACGACCCGTTTATCCCTACCGCAGTAGCAGCCAGAACCTCTAACGATCTTCAATCTATACCTTTCCTACTGGAACCTCCAGTAGTTGATCATGTACACCAATCAACGATCTTCTCAAACCTTGAACAAGATCACACTCACAAGTGTATAAAAATTATAAGGAAAATTCTCCACTAATTTTCCTCTCAAACGGCTCTCAAATATATCTAAAATCAGATCTAACTGAAATGCCTTTCTAGGGTTACCATATGACTTGATTTAAATAGACAATCCAAAAGTGCTGCTGAAACGCGTCTGCTGACAGGTCATCATTCATCAGAGTCCGTCTGCTGACAGGTTGTTAACAGACTTCCGGATTTACTGCTGCAATTTGAATTTCGAATTTGCCTTCTGATTTTATCATTCCAGATTTTGAAATTCAACTCTTCAGCCTCTTTAATAGACTCCTAGACACCTAAATGAATTCAAAATACTATGGATAAATCCCATAGTTTAAATTACATTCATTCAAAAATTAAAATTTATCCTATTTGAATTCAAATTCAACAATTCAAAATTACAGCTTTAGAGATAAGATGAATTCTTATCCTATTTGAATTCAAATATGCCAACACTAATCCAATCCAATAAAATTTACATTAACAGAATCAATAAATGAATAAAATTGTATTGAGTTAAAGAGAGTCACGTTATCTTCTTTAAGGAAGACTTCCTTTAGATACAAGAAATTCACAAATATTCTAGATAATCCTATAAGATTGTAATGAAACGAACGAAGCAAATTAGTGCGATGGCCGCCGCACCCTGACCCATCACTAAAATTATGTGAATGACCCCACAACTATTATTTTAAATTCTGCATAGTAACTTGCATAGTAATTTCAAAGTTTATAAATAGGGGTTTCAGTTGTAATAAAATTCATAAGAAAATATAGAGAGAGAAAGAAAGTTTCAGTTTTTAAAAGTTTCATAAAGAGTTTATTATTTCTATTTTGCAATAATAATTTCTTTCTTTAGTTTTATAACACGTTATCAGCATTACGGTTCTACCAATTCTGAAACTAGTGGTCTTATTCTTCTAAAATGGCAAATCTTACAAAATTGGAATTTGTTGCTCTTGACATATCTGGAAAAAATTATTTATCCTGAATACTTGATGCTGAAATTTATCTTGATACAATGAACCTGGGAGAAACTATTAAAGAAGGAAATCAAGCGTCCCTGCAGGACCGTATTAAAGTAATGATTTTCTTTCGCCACCATTTTCACGAAAAATTGAAAACTGAATATCTTACAGTAAAAAATCCCTATATTTTGTGGAATAGTTTAAGGGAGAGGTATGAATACCAGAAAACTGTCATCCTCTCAAGAGCTCGTTTTTAATGATTGCACCTGAAGTTGCAAGATTATAAAAGTGTTAGTGAGTATAATTCCGCACTTTTTAAAATAAGCTCGGTATTAAAATTATGCGATGAGAAAATCACCGATGATGATATGCTAGAGAAGACTTATACTACATTTCATGCTTCGAATGTGCTCCTGCAGCAGCAGTATCGAGAGAGAAAGTTTAAGAAATATTCTGAACTTATATCAGGTATTCTAGTAGCTGAGCAGAACAATGAGCTTTTATTAGAAAACCACTAGTTACACCCTACTAGCTCAATATCATTCCCTGAAATGAATGGTAATAGGTTTACATCATTCCCAGAAGTGAATGATGCATCCTTTAGAAGAAATCGGGAGCGTGGACGTGGTAGGATAAATTATAAAAATGTTGGTCCAAAAAGTAACAACATTAAAATGGATAATAATATACCGTATCACCAGAGTGGTACAATTCAGAAATGGGTAAAAATCTCCTGAATAATTCTTCAAAGAAAAGTGAAGAGGTGTGCCATAGATGTGGAATGACTGGACATTGGTCACGTACCTGTCGTGCGGCCAGACACTTAACTGATTTATATCAAACTTCTATTAAAGGAAAAATAAAGTGCATGAAACAAATTTAGTAAAACCATCAGATGATTTATTAGATTATATAGATATAGACGTTATTCATCTTGATATCTCTATTTTTTTAATCATTCTGAAAGTAGTATTGAACACTTAATTGGAGATGGAAGTGTTCCACTCAATTAATGTATTTCCTTTCTATTATCTGTAATCAAAGTTTTGTATATTTTGTAAAATCATGGATCATATTGATAAGTTTTTTATTTCTGAGTTGAATGATAAAGATATATGTCTGGCTGACAGTGCTACAACTCACACAATTCTCAAAGAAAAGAAATATTTTCAAAATCTAACACTAAATAAAGCCTATGTCTATACCATATCAGGTTCATCAAATTTAATTGAGGGTTTCGGAAGAGCTTATATTGTGTTTCCTAATGGCACCAAAATTTGTATTGATGATACTCTATTCTCTTCACAATCTAGAATAAATTTATTGAGTTTTAAAGATATACGTCGTAATGACTATCATATTGAAATGACCAATGAAGGCAGTAAAGAGTATCTTCTTATTACTAAAACAATATCGGGTCAGAAGCTCGTATTAGAAAAACTGTCTGCTCTATGTTCTGGATTGTATTATATAAAGATGAGAACAATTGAATCATATGTGGTAATGCACCAGAAGTGCATTGACCCCAAAGTATTTATGACTTGGCATGATCGCCTTGGACATCCGGGATCTATAATGATGAGACGAATTATTGAAAAGTCGCATGGGCATCCCTTAAAGAATCAAAAGATATTTTTACCCAATGAATTTCCATGCTCTACATGTTCTCAAGGTAAGTTGATTATCAGACCATCTCCCTCAAAAATCATTGTTGAATCTCTATCCTTTTTATAAAGGATTCACGGAGATATATGTAAGTCTATTCATCTATCAAGTGGGCCATTTAGATATTTTATGGTTCTGATTGATGCATCTAGTCGATGGTCACATGTTTGTCTACTTTCCACTAGAAATGTTGCATTTGCTAGACTTCTTGCTCAGATAATTAAACTACGAGCACAATTTCATGAGTATCCAATTAAGACCATTCGATTGGATAATGCAGGTGAATTTTCATCTCAAGTTTTTGATGATTATTGCATGTCAATAGGAATAGATGTTGAAAATCCTGTTGCCCATACACACACACAAAATGGTTTAACTGAGTTTTTGATCAAAAGGTTTCAACTAATCGCTAGACCTTTACTTATGAAATCAAGACTACTTGCTTCTGCTTGGGGACATGCTATACTTCATGCAACATCTCTAATTCGCATTAGACCATCTGCATATTATAACTATTCTCCATTACAACTTGCATTTGGTCAACAACCAAATATTTCTCATCTTCATACTTTTGGATGTGTTGTATATGTTTCAATTGCACTTCCACAACATACAAAAATAAGCCCTCAACGTAGACTTGGGATATATGTTGGTTTTGATTCTCCATCTATTATTAGATACCTTGAACCCCTTACAATTAATATGTTTAAAGCACGTTTTGAGGATTTTCATTTTGACGAATCCAATTTTCCATTAATGGGTAAAGAAAAGTTGGTGCCTGAAGTACGACAAGATATTACTTAGGATAATAAGACCTGTCTCATTTTGATCCTCCTATAAATGAATGTAAACGGGAAGTTCAGAAGATTATTCATTTGCAAAATGTTGCAAATCAATTACCGGATGTAGTAAAATCTTATATTCCTGCTGTTAATACTCCAGTAAGGATTGAAGTCTATGAAAGACAAATTGTCAAAATAGCAATAGGTGAATCTAAGGCACGCCTGAAGCGTGGAAGGCCTATTGATGCAAAAGACAAAATTTCCAGAAGAAAAAGAATACCTGAAGAACACGTACTCACAATACAGATTACAAAAATAATTGATGCTCTTAAAGAGCTAAAATCTTCTATTCTAAAACCTCCTAAAAAGGAAACTCATGAAGAGTATAAATCTCCTGAAAATAGACCTTCTGAAGAGGTGTGTCATGAAATGTTTTTCCCTGAAGAGAAATAGGTACCTGAAAATAATGAGATCTCAATACATTTCATGAAAACTGGAGAAATTCTAGATAGAAATAAAACTGTTGTCGACAACATATTTTCATATAAAATGGCATTTGATATTACCAAAAATAATGAAGAAAGTGAGCCAAAAACCGTCGAACAATGTCGACGTAGAAATGATTGGCCAAAATAGAAAGTAGCTATTGAAGCTGAATTAAATTCGCTAGTAAAGCGAGAAGTATTTGGACCTGTTCCAAACACTAAATGGTGTAATGTCTGTTGGATATAAGTGGGTATTTGTACGAAAACGTAATGAGAAAAATGAAATTGTGAGTATTTGGACCTGTTCCAAAGCACGGCTTGTCGCACAAGATTTGCTGCAGAAACCCAGGATGGATTATGAAGAAATATATTCTTCCGTTATGGATGCAATTACATTTAGATTTTTGATTAGTCTAGTTGTTATAAAAGGATTAGAAATGCGGTCGATGGATGTGGTCATTGCATATTTATATGAATCCTTAGACCATGACATATATATGAAAATCTCTGAAAGATAAAAAATGCCTGAAACATCTACAAGTACATTTAGAAATATGTACTCAATCAGACTACAAAGATCTTTATATGGGTTGAAGCAATCCGAACGTATGTGGTATAATCGCTTAAGCGAATATCTATTGAAAAAAGGACTTGAGAATAATCCTATATGCCCATGTGTTTTTATTAAGAAATTAGAGTCCGGATTTGTTATTATTGCGGTTTATGTTGATGATTTAAATATTGTAGGAACTCCTTAAGAGATCTCAAAAACCGCTATATATTTAAAGAATGAATTTGAAATGAAAGATCTTGGCAAAGTAAAACTTTGTCTTGGCCTGCAGCTCGAACACTTGCCAAATTGAATTTTTATTCATCAGTTCATGTATACTGAAAAAGTCCTAAAACATTTTTATATGGACAAATCTCGTCCCTTGAGTACTCCAATAATTGTTCGAACATTTGATGTGAAGAATGATCCATTCCGGCCTTGTGATGACGATGAAGAAATTTCTAATCCTGAAGTACTATATCTCAGTGCAATTGGAGTTTTGATGTATCTTGCAAATTGCACTCGACCAGATATTACATTCTCAGTTAATCTACTTGCAAGATATAGTTCTGCACCAATTCGAACGCATTGGAATGATATTAAATATGTCCTTCGTTACCTTCATGGTACGGTTGATATGAGATTATTTTATCAACGTGGATCAAATCCACAATTGATTGGGTATGCAGATGCAGGTTATCTTTCAGACCCACACAGAAGTAGATCTCAAACTGGATATTTATTTACTTATGGAGATATTGCCATATTATGGAGATCTGTTAAGCAGACACTATCTGTTACTTCTTCAAATCACTCATAGATCATTACTATTCATGAAGCAAGTCGAGAGTGTATTTGGCTGAGATCAGTTATTCAACATATCTAGGAAAAGTGTGGACTTCCCATGATCAATAATAGCCCAACAATTTTATATGAAGATAATACTAGTTGTATCACTCAAATCAGAGAAGGATATATCAAAGGTGACAGAATCAAACATATTTCACCTAAATTCTTTTATACTCATGAACTTCAAGAGAAATGTGAAATTGATGTCAAGCAGATACGATCTAGTGATAATCTGACAGATTTATTCACAAAAGCGTTACCAACTTCCACATTCAAGAAGATTGTGCATAACATTGGAATGTGAAAACTCAAAAATCTTTTATCATGCACTTTTCAGGGGGAGTAAATGTGCTGATTGTACTCTTTTTCCTTCGCTGAGTTTTTATCCTACTGGGTTTTCCTCTACAAGGTTTTAATGAGACAATCTTAAAACACTTGTGGATACATAAGAAGACTGTACTCTTTTTCCTTTGCCATTGGTTTTTCTTCTTACTGGATTTTTCCTTGGCAATGTTTTAACGAGACAGATTCTTTATGGGTGGTCATTCAAGGGGGAGTGTAATGAAACGAACGAAGCAAATTAGTGCGACAGCTGCCGCCTCCTATCCCACTACTAAAATTATGTGAATGACCCCACCACTATTATTTTAAATTCTGCATAGTGACTTACATAGTGACTTGTATAGTAACTTCAAAGTTTATAAATAGAGGTTTCAGTTGTAATGAAATTCATAAGAAAATATAAAGAAAAAAAAAAGTTTCAGTTCTTAAGAGTTTCAGAGAAAATTTCTTATTTCTCTTTTGCAATAATAAATTTTTTTTTTAGTTTTATAAGATAGATTACTTATTAGGCTATTTATACTAATTGGTAACTGCCTTACTAAGTTGTCCAAATACACGACTAAAACGATCAAAAGTGAATCTAAATGGATAATGGGCTTGGCTAAGCCCAACTCTCAATTATTCTACTAGGCACTCATCTCGAATATACTTGAGAACCTTCTTCCCGATTGTCTTCCTTCTCATTCGCTTCAGCTAATCAACCCGCAGTCGACATGTTCTTCCATACCCTTCTCCATTTTGAAGCCTCCTTCATCATTGAAGGTGTATAACAGTAGGATATAGTCTTGTAGCTCAAGATCATGATAGTAGAGTGCTGACTATTAAGAAAATAAGTTTGATCGATCCTCTACTTGAAGAAGTTTAGGGTGTTTTATTTTCTACAGAAATAACTATAAAATAGAGATATCGATCAGTCATATTGAAGGGTGACTCTCAACTAATTGTCAAAGGATTAGAACAACCAATAACTAAATGAGATAGAGTTGGAATGGTTCTTAGTGACACCAAAAGGAGGCAATAGTTGGCGAGTTTCACATGTTAAAAGATTCGGCAATGTTTATGCCCATGATTTAGCAAAGGCAGCGATTATGTAAGAAGAAGATCTACTTGATCTGGCTGTTGGTTATAACTTGTCATTTGTAACCTCTATTGAGTTCTGAAGTTCAGTCTTTCTTCAAAAAAAAAAAAAATATGGTACAGAATTGGATGCTAGCTCCACCACAGGAAGGACGCATTAACCTTCAAGCCTTCAACTCTAATTTGTCGGCCATGATCTACTGTCGAATATGGGCACATCATGATTATTGACAATGAAAAAAAATAAAACTCTAAATATTATCACTGTGAGATGATTATCAGTCTTTAATTTAGACCTGATTTGAATTTACAATTCCTCTCAATTTATTTAAATTTATTTTATTTTATTATTTTATTTTTTTAATTTTCTTTTATATTAAATACAAATTTTTATATGAATTTTAATTCAATTTTTTAAATTCTAAAATAATAATAATATTATTAAAAAATAAAATAAATTTATTTCAATTCATTTCATTTTCGAATCCAAACGAACCTATTCATATTTTAAAAACAAAAATATTTATATAAAATATGAAATGATATCTATAGCTTAATTCTACATAGAATATAGAGATGCATTCAATGGTCAAGCAATTCCCTACTTTCGTGCCATAATTTTTAATTATGTAGAATGTAGATTTTCGTAATAAAAAAAACTCCAAGTGTCATTTGGTAGAATATAATAATTGTTTATGATTATCTCATAAATAATTATAAAGTAAAATAAGTTAGGAAGACGTCATTTGATATTTTGTAATTATGATTTGGAGTAAAGTAAAATGTTCATAGTTTTCATTTTATTTAATACATTTTTCCATGCAATAGTTTTATGTCCTTTGAGATGGAAGAAGGAACGCGAGGCTCGAGTACAACACGAAACTTCGTATAAACGGTAAAATAATTGCTCGTAAATTGGAAACAATAATTTACGCTAATTTTATTTGTAGAGAAGAGATAAAATGAGATAAAATAAGATAAGATAAAAAAATATATATTATTATAAGATATTTTTTAATATTAATTTTATATAATAATTTTAAAAAAGTATAAAAATTTTAAAAAATTAAAATTTTTATTATATTTTATATGAAAATTTTAAAAAATATAATGTTGATTGCTAAAATTTGAAATGTATTTTTAATTTTTAATCTTATCTCCAAAACAAATCAGGCCTAATTTTTTATATATTTTTAAATTTTTATGTAAAATATAAAATATAAATTTAAATATAATATTTTAAATTTTAAATTTTAAATTTTTAAAATTTTAAAATTTTAAATAATATTTCATTAAACTTTTAAAACTCATCACATTTGACTCCACATCCAAACTGGGTATTATTCCTTACTTGGCCGTCGAAGTGAATAAAAACATCATGGAAAAGAGGAAACAACCTTCGTTTCTCTTGACACCGTCAGCCACGTGTAAGGCAAAAGATCGTGACATGTTGCCGTACAGTCCAGACAAACGTCAAGCTTCTCTTGAAGGCTGGACTCACGAGAAACTCCTTCAGACTCCAGCGTGGTAATCACCTGCCGCATACAAAGCGCCCTTTTTGTCCTCTACGTTCTATCTCTTTCTCTACAATTAAACCATAAACCCCACAAGGAAGAGATCTCTGCAACTTCAAATGAAAGCAAGGAACAGAACACAGAGGCATAGAACAATGACTCAATGAGGTTTCCCATATAATAAGTTTGTTTTGTCGGTGATTTGCATTGAGCGTAATGTTACACTTCTTTCATACATTTTCTATGTTTGTTGAAAGCCTTAAGTGACTTTTGGTTATAGCTCACAAAAATCATTTAGAGCTTGTGAAGTTATCAAATCGTCATTTTTCGATTGAAAGCATTCATGACCCATACTCTCAGTGGCAATGGTGAAAATTACTCTCTCTCCATCTCTGTTTTTCTTAAAACAAAAATTGCTTGAGTTTATATAAGTAGTTGTAAGCTAAAGATTTGTTTGGTTGCTTGGTGATTGTTCTGTAAAGTGAAAAGGAAATATGAGTTGTGGGCTGAGGTGTATTTGGTGATTTATTTGGTTTCCCTTGGGAAAAAAGAAAAAAGAAAAAGAAAAAAAAAGACCCGTTTGTTGTTGAGGTTTGAAAATGCTAGAAGGGCGGAGGAGAGGTATACTTTTTAGCAAACTGTATTCATTTGCTTGTTTTCTATCAATTTTCGAAGAAAAACATGCCCAAATTGGGCAGAGAGGGTACTCGAGGGTTGTGTACTGTAAATGTAATGAACGGGAGAGTCCAGAGGTAGTTCAGTTGAAATACAGAGGAAATTTTGTTTCAACTACCAAGTATACGGCGGTTAATTTTATCCCAAAGTCTTTATTTGAGCAGTTTAGGAGGGTTGCAAATATATACTTTCTAGTTGTGGCCTGTGTTTCATTTACTCCCTTGGCACCTTATTCAGCTCCTAGTGTTCTTGTACCATTGTTAGTGGTGATTGGAGCTACTATGGCCAAGGAGGGCGTGGAAGATTGGCGACGAAAAAAGCAGGTAGTATTTGAATGCCCATTTTTAATTCGTTTTGTTGTCATGATTGTGAATCTTCTAAATTCTGTTTTTGATAGAATCTAAAAATATAATAGAAATTGAAATGGAAAAGAGGAGTGTGAGAGAGAGAGGACGAAACTCTTGATAACCAACTTTCTTTCTTAATTATGTTGTTTCTAGCTGAGTGTTGACATGGTTTTAGGATATTGAGGCAAACAATCGAAAAGTCAGAGTGTACAGAGACTGTACATTCCATGAAACCAAATGGAAGAAACTTCGAGTTGGTGATCTCGTAAAGGTGTGTAAAGGCGAATACTTTCCTGCTGATATTATTCTGCTCTCGTCAAGCTATGAGGATGGTATTTGTTATGTTGAGACCTTGAACCTTGACGGAGAGACTAATTTAAAATTGAAGCATGCCTTTGAGGTGACATCCCATCTTTGTGATGAAAAATCCTTCAGAGAATTTAAGGCCGTGATCAAGTGTGAGGACCCTAATGAAAATTTATTTTCATTTGTTGGAAATTTGGTCTATGAGGGCAAAGAATACCCCCTTTCCATTAAACAGTTGCTTTTAAGAGATTCTAAGCTTAAAAACACTGAATATATCTATGGAGTGGTGGTTTTTACGGGACATGATACAAAAGTGATGCAGAATGCTACAGATCCTCCTTCCAAGAGAAGTAAAATTGAGAAGAAAATGGACAAGGTAATCTACATACTTTTCAGCACTCTGATAGTGATAGCTTCTGTTGGTTCAGTGTTTTTTGGAATTGAAACCAAAACAGATATTAGCGATGGAAAGTACAGAAGGTGGTATCTTCGTCCAGATGATTCAACTGTGTTTTATGACCCCAAAAGACCGTTACTTGCCGCGTTTCTTCATTTCTTCACAGCCCTGATGTTGTATGGATACCTGATACCAATATCTTTATATGTTTCCATTGAGATCGTGAAGGTTTTACAGAGTATTTTCATTAACCAAGATCAGGATATGTATGATGAAGAAACAAATAGGCCAGCACATGCCCGCACATCAAATTTGAATGAGGAACTTGGTCAAGTATATACAATACTGTCCGACAAGACAGGCACTTTGACATGTAATTCCATGGAGTTTATGAAATGTTCAATAGCGGGCACTGATTATGGCCGTGGTACGACAGAAGTGGAGAGGGCACTGATGAGGAGGAGGGGTGCACTGTCTGAACCAGGAGATGCATCAAATGATGTACAAAGCCACGATGGAGATGCCATGGACTCCAGAAGGTCGATTAGGGGATTCAACTTCAGAGATGAACGTATTATGAATGGGCAATGGGTTAATCAACCCCATCCTGATATCATTCAGAAATTCTTTCGGGTCTTAGCAATCTGTCATACAGCTATTCCTGTGGTCGATAAAGAGTCGGGAGAAATTTTCTATGAAGCTGAGTCACCGGATGAAGCAGCTTTTATGATAGCTGCTAGGGAGATTGGCTTTGAGTTTTATGGAAGGACACAGACAAGCATATCATTGCGTGAGTTATATTATGAAACTGGCAAAAAGGTTGACAGGTGAGCTCCTTACGTAACATTTTATGGTATATATCATAAATTCATTCAAGTGTAATGTCTGCTTCCCATGCGGCCAGTTGTCTATATGAAGTATGATGTCCATTTTTCATATTTGAGGGACCATTTTTTCTATTTTCATAATAATTGTTCAGCTTATGTTTTTGAAAACTGCTTGCATATTTAACCTAATAATATGCCATCTTTCTCACTATCATAAACAGCCATTTGCCACAAACAACTTTTTCATGATGTCTGCAAGTGTAATATGTCTAATATGAATTTTGATCTTTTCTTTTGTTCTCAAAAACTTTTCTCTCTGCTCTTAACAATTTTTGTAGCCAATGACCCGATGTCATCTATCAGAAACAAAGCCTTAAAACTGGTAGCAAATTACCGTTTCTCAATTAACTGTCCAGAATATAGGGCTTCTTGAAGGTCTTGAAATCACCAAACAGATTTCAAGATGATACATGGAAGGATGCAGCTCTTACTTTGATGAGGCCTTCTTGTATAATGAATTGGGGAAGGAAGGAAGAAAAAAGAGTTTAATATCAGAGAAATCTGTAGAGAGGTTCTATAATATTACATTAACTTGTAAGTTATATGAAAATGATTGTTTTTTAGGGCATTCCTTTTTTCTTTTTCCTTTTTTTTTAGTGCAAAACACTAGGATTCTTTATTGTGGCAATCAAATCCGTGGCAGATATAACTTGAGTCAATTTTATGAGAGAGGCCTAAACGGCTCCGTTTGGGTGAGGCATGTTATTTTATAGATTTTTTTTAATTCATCGTCTTCTTCTTTTTCTTTTTCCAGTCTTCCATTTATTTATTTTTTATTTCTTAACAGTTCCATTTATGGCATTTTGGTTACACTTGGTATGACCTGTTTTTCTGTATCCCAGAGTATACGAGCTTCTCCAAGTCTTAGAATTTAGTAGTGCTCGCAAAAGAATGTCTGTAGTTGTAAGGAATGTGAAAAATCAGTTATTGCTCCTTTGCAAGGGGGCGGACAGGTTAGACAACTGATGCATACACTACTTATTACGTGAATGAATTTACAAGTTGAGTCAATTGATATGATATTGTTATCTGCATATACTATAGTGTAATGTTTGAAAGGCTTTCACAAGACGGGCAGCTTTTTGAGTCTCAGACCAGAAATCACGTAAAAAAGTATGCTGAAGCTGGACTACGGACCTTGGTAATTGCATGCCGTGAGCTTGGTGAAGAAGAATATAAAATATGGGAAGAGGAGTTCCGAAAGGCCAAAACATCTGTTTCTGCAGACCATGATGTATTGGTAGATGAAGCTGCTGATAAGATTGAAAGGAATTTGATTCTTCTTGGTGCAACAGCCGTCGAAGATAAACTACAAAAGGGCGTAAGTATTGAATATTTGTTCTATCAATTGAGCCAAATCAATCATTCTATTTTTTAAAACATTTTGGTTCATCATTTTATGATCCATTTTGATCTAATAGCACTCTCTGGTATGCAGGTCCCTGAATGTATCAAGAAGCTTTCCCAAGCTGGAATAAAGATATGGGTATTAACCGGTGATAAAATGGAAACAGCAGTTAACATTGGGTAGTGTAAAAGATTCAGTGCAGAATAATTATTTTGTGATATGATAATATTTATGTAAATTTATAAATACTGTAATTGTTCCAGGTATGCTTGTAGTTTACTTAGACAAGAAATGAAACAAATCATAATCACTCTTGATTCACCACATATTGATGCCTTGGAAAAACATGGGGCTAAAGAGGCCATTGCAAAGGTACGGGATTCTGAAGTAAACATCATTGATTTTTTTAATGGTCAAATCCTCAGAAAACTTTCTGAAACATTGACTGTTACAGGCTTCGCTTGAAAGCATAAGGAAGCAAATCAGAGAAGGGATATCTCAGATAAACTCAGCAAAACAAAGTTCTAATTCAGCTAAAGAAAGTACTATTTTGTTTGGCCTGATAATAGATGGCAAGTCCTTGGAATTTTCTCTAGAAAAGAATGTGGTGAAGTCATTTTTTGAGCTTGCAATTAACTGTTCTTCCGTTATATGCTGCCGCTCTTCACCCAAGCAGAAAGCTCGTGTAAGTTTTCTGATCATGCCAGTTTAAAGTTTCCTTTTAGTTTATGTTTTTTAAGACATCAGAATAGTCTGATAGTAATATAGGAGATTTGCAGGTGACCAGATTGGTAAAAGAGGGAACAAGTAAGACAACACTGTCTATAGGTGATGGGGCAAATGATGTTGGCATGCTCCAAGAGGCTGATATTGGAGTTGGCATCAGTGGAGTTGAAGGAATGCAGGTCATTATATCTTTTTTGTCTTCTCTCTCTTCCCTCCCGTACTTTTTTCTTTTCATCTTTTTGCTCATGTATGCACCCAGACTTCTATTGAATTTATTGGAGTTTTATACTTGTAGTGCCCTTTTTAAGTGACTAATGTGAATTATATCTGATCTGCAGCAGGTGAAAATTAATATAAATATAGAAATCCATTAGAGATTATGTATTTGAAAAAAATTCCTGGCTTGCAAGTTGCAACACTATTTGTTCTTATTTTTTGCTTCACTGATGATTAAACTCACAGCCGTATCATTTGTCAGTTGTAAAGTATGCATATTCCATTGCTATTGATTATGTTCTGCATTACTTTATTCTAGTTTTTCACTTTGAATAAGAGAAAAGACCCAACTTCTGATTCCAAATGTCTCTTAACTGCAGGCTGTGATGGCTAGTGATTACTCAATAGCTCAATTCCGTTTTCTAGAACGGTTGTTGCTGGTACATGGCCATTGGTGTTACAGGCGAATAGCAATGATGGTAAAACTGTTCTTCCATCTATTGCACTTAAATCTTGAAAAAGAAGGAAAAAAAAAACTCTACTGCCAAGAAGTTGAGGAAGAAAAAGCATTCCCATTATCTTTGGACTCCAACGTTTCCTTCATAAATTTTCTAATTGTCAAGAAATTGAGGAAGTAAAATCATGTCCATTATCTTTGGACTCGATGTTCCTTCAAAAATTTTCTTGGTGGAAATAAACATGCATGGGAACTGAAAAGTTTGCTTCTTCTCCTTTTCCTTTCTAGTCCCTTCTCATGGTGTGATTGGGGGATTCTAAGCTGCATATTATTAATTTTATGCTCTTCAGTTTCCTTGTTACGGAAATGATTGCTTACCAATATATTGCTGTATGTGAAGATACAACAAGTAATCGACAAAAATCTTTGGTTGACGTGCACTACTGTATTGTTTTTGTTGATGCAGATATGCTACTTCTTTTACAAGAACATAACATTTGGGTTTACTCTATTTTGGTTCGAGGCCCATGCTTCTTTCTCCGGTCAGCCTGCATACAATGATTGGTACATGTCATTTTACAATGTCTTCTTCACCTCGCTTCCTGTAATTGCGCTTGGTGTTTTCGACCAGGATGTTTCTGCACGACTTTGCCTCGAGGTATAAAATTAACATCCCTGTCCGAGCTTATAGAATAAAATGATTCACAGAAAACCAGCTTTGTTTTCTACATTTTCGTTGGAAGATTTATATAGAAGCCTGAATAAACATTTATTTTTCATGCTTCTTTCGATTACAGTACCCCATCTTATATTCGGAGGGAGTTGAAAACATCCTCTTCAGTTGGCCCCGCATCCTCGGTTGGATGTCTAATGGATTTATAAGCTCCATAATCATTTTCTTCTCTACAACCGAGTTAATGAATAACCAGGCCTTTCGAAGGGATGGGCAAGTAGTGGACTATGAAATCCTCGGTATCACGATGTATACCTGTGTGGTGTGGGCTGTAAATTGCCAAATGGCACTCTCCATTAACTACTTCACTGTGATCCAGCACCTCTTCATCTGGGGCAGCATTGCCTTCTGGTACATATTCTTAATCATTTATGGTTCTCTTCCACCAACCACATCAACAACAGCATATCAGGTCTTTGTGGAAGCCTGTGCCCCAAGTATTATCTATTGGCTGGTCACCCCATTGGTAGTTATTTGCACTCTGCTACCTTATTTTTGCTATAGGGCTTTCCAAACACGATTTAAACCAATGCTCCATGACCAAATACAAATAAAACGCTTGGAAGACTCCGAAACTCGGAACACTCCTACATTACATAGGCAACTCAAGGACAGACTACTACATCTTAGGGAGAGATTGATGCATAGGGAATTATGAAACACAAAAACATCTCTTAGCTTATGTCGAGGTTGGTATTTGAATCATCATTTGGGGAATATGATCATGTGGGCATAGGCAAGACCTGTTTTAACTTACCTCCTACACGTAGATTAGTAAGACATTGATTTATTCATTCATTTCTTAAGAATGCCAGATCTTTTATGTTTCTGTCCCGGCATCAAATGTGTAAATATTTTTTTTATCTGAGCAACTCTTCTGTTATGAGTTAAGATCATTTAGGGAATACCAATACATTTTATGTTGGGGAGTTAATATCACCAACATAAAATGCCATGGAGCAAGAATGTCGGATTTTTATATGGAATGAGACCTTTCATATAAGTTTTACAGAATCCAGATCGAACTTCTACATGAATGAGAGATCGTAACAGCAACTGTTGTTGTCGGTGCAAGCGACAGATCTTGAGAACTACTCATGATCAAATTTCATAGAATTTGTAGAATACATTGGTATTCATCTGCTATCCACATCAAAGCTAAGGCTCCAATATGGATGATCATGTTAAAAAATAAAAAATAAAAAGAGGTGAAAACATAAAACATGAAATACAGGGAATGTTTGGATTTCGTTTGGATTGTGAGATGAATTTATATGAAAGTTAAATAAAATTTTATTAAAATATAATTTTTTAATAGTATTATTATTTTAAGATTTTAAAATATTAAATTATTTATTATATTTTAAAATAATTTTTTTTTTTTTAAATTATAACGAGAAAATCGTTTCTGTATCTCGGCCTAAATCATGGATAGACTTTCTTGATAGACATAGGCGGCAAGCTCTGTTTATCCATGTGTCACATTTCAAATGTGGGTGGAACTTTAATTCCAAAATTTCACATTTCAGGGGTTTTCTCTTGTATTCATCTTCCTCGAGCTTGAAAGTCTCCCAGACCGGAGCCAAATTGTGTGGAACTTGTTCCAAAATTTCAAACAGAGGTTTAAAAGCCAACATTGGCGAACGCCAATTATTTTGCAGTCAATCAAATGATGATTCGTGTTGACGCAAAGGAGATACAATAATCTTGATTCCAATTAGATAACTAACCCACTATCTAAGTATACTATTCTCTTTCTGAAGAAGGTCAAAAGATAAAAGGAGAATTTCAAGCCAAACTTTTTATACTAAAGACGGTGTACCTTTCACAAAGGAATATTGATTCCCGAGTGGGAAGCGATCCACCACTTGCAATATCACCAACCCATCAATACTAGGATTGCGATCGAGCAACACCAATTACTACTCAAAGTCACGAGGAAAGTTCGACTTTATTTCTATTAAAATAATTATTAATAAATAAAAAGCAAACAAGCTGGAAATTAAGAATGATAACAAAAATGTCGCCATATATCAGTTTCCGGATCATGAAAAGTTTTAGAATTTTAAAAAATTGAATTAGAATTTGAAAAGTGTGTATTAGAATTTGAAAATTTTCTAAATATTATCAATATTTAAAATAAAAGTTTTAAATAGCTATTAACGAGAATTTCATTGATATTTAAATAGAATTATGAAGTTATGTTAATGTCATAGAATTTAATTTATAAAAAAAAAATTAATTTATAAAAAAAAAAAAATCTTATCATGCATATTAATAGATTTGTTCTACGCGTCGATAAACAAATGTAATGAATTGAAAATAGAATATAACTAAAAAATGCGTAGGAGGAAATTTCTATCCTAAAATTATGTCATATGATTTAATAAAACAAATTAAGCATATGTAACATAAGCGTTTATTTGTCTCCTTGTTCTTCAAGGAATCAGGGGACTGATTCTTTACTTACTTGTCAAACAAGGAAATTATTTTAAAAATAAAAATTTTACCTATTATTTTATTTATATATTAATATGTAAATTTTTCATTTTTATCATTTTATTTAGACACATTTTAATTGTAATTCTATATATTAAAAAATAAATCACATATTAATATATAATTAAAATAATACATAATACTTCTCTATTATAAAACTCCACGAATAATCCGAATTTTGTCATGCCGTGCGTGTGCAGTCGTTCGTTATTATTTCTGGTGCCAGATTTTCTCTCCTTCTAGAAAGTCTGCGGTTGGGTTAGGCTGCCATTCTTTAATTAAATTTATTTAATTATTTCCCAATTGTTAGGACTCAGGTGGTAAATTTCCCACCGCTTTATAGTTTATCTTATCCAATGTAAAGGCTCTTCCAGGGAAAGTGCCATTCAATTCAATTTTAAAGTTGATTTCATTTCATGTTCTCGAACATTCACTTCAACCGTCATCGATGACGGCTCAGGCGGATCAGGGGTTACTTTTAAAAAATCGAAACATATACGGTTTGACCTTATAAACAATTTGACAGAAGATTTTGTTTTTGTTTTTTTTTTTTTTTTTTTATTTACAAGATTGAGATAAAGATTTTATAGAATTGTGTGAAAAGGGTAGGGCTCGTTGAAAAATATTTAAAAAAACTAATACATCATTTTCTTTGTGTGAAATGGGTAGGGCTCGTTAAAAAATATTTAAAAGAACTATTACATCATTTCTTTCAAAAATATTTATACTTTTAACTTTTTAAAATATTTAATTATGAGAATAACCATTTTATTAGTCTATAAAGTTTACATTTAAATTTTAAATATTGTACCTAATCGGGCAATAAATAAATAAAAAATGTGTCATACCAACTATCTGGCAAGTACAAAAAATTTTGTATTTTTATTTGTTCAACTTTTCGATTATTTTAATTGAAATATTGAATTTCGATAAATAAAATGCAAATCTACTTAAAAATCATTTGAAATAAAAAGAAATCATAAGGTTAATAATTTAGATTTATAGTTTAAGTGATTTTTTTTAAGTAGATTTGTATTTTTTTTTTCTTTTTTGTAAATATAAAAAGTATATTTTATTTATATGAATTATGAAATGAATAGTAATTTTTTTTTTTGTAATTTATATGTATATATATAATCTATTCATATATAAACTATTTTAAAATGATATTAATATTAAAATATTTTATTTCAATAGTACGTACATAAATATAGTATTCGAACTATTAAAAACCCCTTTCGTATACAAATTAACGCAACCTAACGGTGAGTTGGTTGGATTTTCTTTTTTTAAACGAGTTGGTTGGATTTAAAACCGTAAAACTAAAATAATTAACTGAACCAAATTGGCGGATCAAAATCGATAGGATCTAGAAAATATGAATACCAAAGATCAAGGCTATCAGTTTTGTTCTTTCTAGAGTGAGAAATTCTGGCATCTCTAAGAATTTTCAGACCGAGCATTTTTTACGAAAAGGAAGTTGTGAGTCTCGACTTCCTCTTTTCATTTTCGTTTTCAGTTTTCTCTTTGTATTATTTTTTGTGTAGTTTTTTTTTCATTGGTTCAAACTTTCTCTGATTTGCTCCTTTTCGGACTTCAAACGACGACACGCGCCCTTCCATAAAGTTTCCCTGGAGGCTAATTTGCTGGTATGATATGGATTTGCACCATTTTGGTCAATAATGACCTTCATGCACAGTTTATTTTTTAGCGTGGTCGTCACGCGTTGCTGCACTCCGGCTATTTTGCCAGCTACGCATGTCGCACCTATTTGGGAGTATTGAATACACTCATAATTCTGAGTTTCATGTTCTTTCTACCAAGAGACATGTCAAATCTGGGGCATACCAATTCGATTGAATGGGATGACAGTTTTTCATTGAACCATATCCTGACATAAGAAGTCCAATGGGAGCAATACTTGAAATTGCAATCCATAAAAAGACTCCGATATTGAGATCGGTTAAAACAAGACGATAGTCAAAATGAATTACTAAATAACTTAGCAAAATGGATATGACTGCTATGGATGGTCCGATACTAAATAAACTAGTATCTCCTCTAGATGTACATAACCTGACCGAAGTAAATCCATGAACTCAATTCAGTTATTCTTTCCTAGTATTAATAACTGTCTGAATCTTAAATTGCCTTGTCTTATGACTCATTAATCAAATAGATGAATTTTTTGAACAGTTCTTTCAAAAAAAGTAATTCCTTTTCTCGCTACCAATTGATCATCTTGCATGTGTGCTCCTCCAGAAGCACATACTAAAATAAGAGGTAAAAATTGATTGGTAGCATATTCAATCAAACGAGTGATTTTTTCGCCAACTACCGATCCCATACTACCACCCATAAACTGAAAATCCATAATCCCATTAGATTTCCCATCCTCTGATCATTCAAATTGGCCCATATGCTCCTCTATTCCACTAGCGTGTGGCTTTCACGCGCCTCTTCTAGTGTGCGGGTCATCTGTTTTTTACCATAGTTTCATTTTTCTGATGTCGATTTCTTTGAATTTTTGCTTTTTTTAAATGGTGATTTGGTTAAAGAGAGTTGAGATTTTTTTGGCAAATATTTCAAGGCATTTAACAACAATGCATCTGCTTATATCGCCTTCGACGATGGCTTACCTTCAATACGTCTTTTAAGATGATGCCATTTTTGTAGGGTTTGGATAGAGACTAAGAAATTGGTATCAAAATCTTTTATATTTTATCACTACTTTTGTAGGGTTTTTGTTGTTTTAAAATATTTTGTCGGAGAACTCCACCCCGTCTAACATATATTATCTTTTATTTTAATGCTATTTGTTTGCTTAGAAAAAAAAAAAGAATACCAAAGATTAGCCCAAATATATTATAATATGGCCGTTTACTAAATGTAGTAAATTGTAGTAAAAATAGTTGGGTGTTGAGAATGATTAAAAATAGTTGTAAATTGTAGTAAAAAAAAAAAGGCAACAAATAATAATAAAATATTAAATAAAAAAATAATGAATAATAATATTAATAAATAAAATAATAAATAATAATAAAATATTTTAAAAATACCTGAAAACCTTCCGCTTTTCAAACGTAACCTAAGTCACGTGGGAACCAAGTTACTAACCACAATCTTAAAGAAATAAGGCGAGGAGAAGAGAATTACAATAGACGCAAACTACGCCGCCCTTTTCCTCATTTATTTAATCTTCAGTTGCTTCTCTGATAACATCATTAATTACGCCAACCATCCACCTCCCCCGTATATATATTACTTCCTTTCGTTTCCCAAGCAGATATACATTGAAGAAGAAGAAGAAGAAGAAGAAAGAATTATCATCATCATCTGGGAGACAAAGCGGTGTAAAAGACATAAGTACTCCAAATGCAAGAAGAAAATTCTGAACTTTCGGTCTGTCCCAGCTTCAGCAGCTACTCTTCTGATGGACTCACAGACATAGCTGCTCAAGTAACTCGCGAGTTTGGTGGTGGACAGGAATGGCGACGACAAGTTGGTGATGATTTTCGGGGTGAATTAGAATTCGGAGAGTTGGACAACAACGACGATTTCGAATTCGTTTCGGTTTCTAAGGCCGACGATGTGGTTGTCTTCGACGGCCAGCTCGGTCCGGTATTCCCGATATTCAATCGCGACCTTCTAGTTCCGGCGAAAATTCAACTGCAGACCAACTTCGCCGACGATCCGAAGGAGGAATTAGAGGGTCACGACGCACTGTCTCTCCGGGTTCCGTTGGAGAAGCTGTTCGTTGAGGAAACCGATCCCAGCCCCAGGTTTTCGACATCGTCGGAGGAAGATGTGGAGGCCGAGCTTTATGGGGTTCCGCCGGGAACTTACTGTATTTGGACCCCGAATAATAATAATAGCAACAACAATTCTCCAAAAGCCTCACCCAAAATTAAATGCAAGAAAAGCAGCTCCACAGGGACTGGATCATCATCTTCTGCATCAAAACGCTGGAGGCTACTGAGCAGCTTCCATCGCCGGTGCAACAGCGAAGGCAAGGACAGGTTGGTATTCTTGACGCCGAAGAAGGAAGAGATCATCAAAGCCGAGAGGACGGATTCGAAGGAGAAGAAGCTGGTAAAGAAGGCGGCGAGGCCGGAAACGATGTTGTCGGCGCACGAGGTGTTTTACGTGAGGAACAGGGCGATGAAAGAGGGGGAAAAGAGGCGGACATACCTGCCGTACAGGCAAGACTTGGTCGGGTTCTGGACTAGCGTTGGGACTTTGGGCAGGAGCTTGCCTCCTTTCTGAGGTTTCCCGGATCGATCCTGATCTGGATCGAGTTTTGATTGACCCGTTTTTTTTTGCGGGGAGGGTTTATTTATTAATATATCATTATAAGGTTACTAATTTAGAGATATAGTTTCTACAATTAATTCTATATTGAGAGTTTCAGATGGTAATCTATATATGAAATATATATGATTGCTTGCTTGCTTGCCCGGCCATGGAATTAATGGGCATGATCGGGTTTTTACATGATTTTTGTAAATAATTACTTCATTTGTTAATTAAGTTTTCACGATATATTTTCATGTGATATGAATAATATCCTTTTTTTTTTAAGCAAGCATTTCATATAAAGCATAAAGTAGTTACAAGGAGTTCAGCTCCTACTCAATATTACAAATTATTAGGGGATTTTTTTCACTTTGAAAATTAAATAAGCTTGACGGAATAAAAATTAAAAGAATGTTTTTTAGCAGGGTCTGTGTGGAAGAGTTGCCCATTGCGCCACACCATACTGTGCGCACATTGATTTAAAAATTCATGAGTTTTGAATATTTTTTTTATGAGTCTCCATTCCTCAGAGAAGCTGAGTTGCTGTTACTGTTTGAGATCATGGATGACTATAATATTCCCTTTTTGATGATTAGGGGATAATAAGTATACATAGTTATAAAATTAAAGAAAGAAAATTATTATTGTAAAAGAGAAATAAGAAATTTTTTGTAGAATTCTTAAAAACTGAAATTTTCTTTCTCTCTATATTTTCTTATGAATTTCATTATAACTGAATACCTTATTTATAGGCTTTGAAATTACTATACAAGTTACTATACAAGTCACTATGCAAGTCACTATGTAGAATTTAATATAATAGTGGTGGGGTCATTCACATAATTTTAGTGGTAGGACAGGAGGCGACTGCCGTTTCATTCATTCATTACACTCTTCCTTAAATGACCGCCAATAAGGAATCTGTCTCGTTAAAACCTTGCCAAGTAAAAACCCAGTGGGAAGAAAAACCAATGACGAAGGAAAAATAGTACAGTCTTCTTATGTATCCATAAGTGCTTTAAGATTGTCTCATTAAAACCTTGCAGAGGAAAACCCAGTGGGACAAAACCTCAGCGAAGGAAAAAAAGTACAATCAGCACATTTACTCCCCCTGAAAAGTGCATGACAAAAGATCTTTGAGTCTTCGCATTCCAATGTTATGCACAATCTTCTTGAATGTGGAAGTTGGTAACGCCTTTGTGAATAAATCTGCCAGATTATCACTAGATCGTATCTACTTGACATCAATTTCACCTTTCTCTTGAAGTTCATGAGTATAAAAGAATTTAGGTGAAATATGTTTGGTTCTGTCACCTTTGATATATCCTCCTCTGATTTGAGTGATACAAGCAGTATTATCTTCATATAAGATTGTTTGACTATTATTGATCATGGGAAGTCCACACTTTTCCTGGATATATTGAATAACTGATCTCAACCAAATACACTCTCGACTTGTTTCATGAATAGCAATGATCTCTGAGTGATTTGAAGAGGTAGCAGATAGTATCTGCTTAACAGATCTCCATGATATAGCAGTATCTCCATAAGTAAATAAATATCCAGTTTGAGATCTACCTCTGTGTGGGTCTGAAATATAACTTGCATCTGCATACCCAATCAATTTTGGACTTGAATTACGTTGATAAAATAATCTCATATCAATCGTACCATAAAGGTAACGAAGGATATGTTTAATGTCATTCCAATGTCTTCGAGTTGGTGCAGAACTATATCTTGCAAGCAGATTAACTGAAAATGTAATATCTGGTCGAGTGCAATTTGCAAGATACATCAAAGCTCCAATTGCACTGAGATATGGTACTTCAGGACCAAGAATTTCTTCATCGTCATCACAAAGACGGAATGGATCATTCTTCACATCAAGTGTTCGAACAATCATTGGAGTACTCAGGGGATGAGATTTGTCCATATAAAAATGTTTTAGGACTTTCTCAGTATACATGGACTGATGAATAAAAATTCTATTTGGCAAGTGCTCAGGCTGCAGGCCGAGACAAAGTTTTGTTTTGCCAAGATCTGTCATTTCAAATTCATTCTTTAAATATATAGCGGTTTGTGAGATCTCTTCAGAAGTTCCCACAATATTTAAATCATCAATATAAATCGCAATAATGACAAATCCGGATTCTGATTTCTTAATAAAAACACATGGGCATATAGGATTATTCTCAAATCCTTCTTTCAATAGATATTCGCTTAAGCGATTATACCACATGCGTCCGGATTGTTTTAATCTATATAAAGATCTTTGTAGTCTGATTGAATACATATTTCTAGATGTACTTGTAGATACTTCAGGCATCTTATATCTTTCAGGGATTTTCATATATATGTCATGGTCTAAGGATCCATATAAATATGCAGTGACCACATCCATCAACCGCATTTCCAATCCTTTTGTAACAACCAGACTAATCAAAAATTTAAATGTGATTGCATCCATAACGGGAGAGTATGTTTCTTCATAATCAATCCCGGGTTTCTGCAGGAAACCTTGTGCAACAAGCCGTGCTTTGTACCGCACAATTTCATTTTTCTCATTACGTTTTCGTACAAATACCCACTTATATCCAACAGGCATCACACCCTTTGGTGTTTGGACAACAGATCCAAATACTTCTCGTTTTGCTAGCGAATTTAATTCAGCTTCAATAGCTGTTTTCCATTTTGGCCAATCATTTCTACGTCGACATTCTTCGACGGTTTTTGGCACTTTTTTCATTACTTCTGGTAATATCAATGGTCATTTTATATAAAAATATGTTGTCGACAAAAATTTTATTTATATCCAAAATTTCTCCAGTTTTCATGAAATGTATTGAGATCTCATTATTTTCAGGTACCTGTTCCTCTTCAGGGGAAAACATTTCATGACACACCTCTTCAGGAGGTCCCTTTTTAGGAGATTTATACTCTTCAAGAGTTTTCTTTTCAGGAGGTTCTAGAATAGAAAATTTAAACTCTTTAGGAGCACCAATTATATTTGTGGCCTGTATTGTGGGTACATGTTCTTCAGGAACACCAAATTCATTTTGTATTCTTTTCCTTCTGGAAATTTTATTTTTTGCACCAATAGGTCTTCCACGCTTCAGGCGTGTTTTAGATTCACCTATTGCTGCTTTGACAATTTGTCTTTCAGGGACTTCAATCCTTGCTGGAGTATTAACAGCAGGAATATAAGATTTTCCTACACTTTTAGTGTCAGTAAATACATCCGGTAACTGATTTGCAACATTTTGCAAATGAATAATCTTTTGAACTTCCCGTTTACATTCATTTGTAGGATGATCAAAATGAGACAGGGTCTTATTATCCCAAGTAATATCTTATCGTGCTTCAGGCACCGACTTTTCTTTACCCATTAACAGAAAATTTGATTCGTCAAAATGACAATCCTCAAAATGTGCTTTAAACATATCCCCTGTAAGGGGTTCAAGGTATCTAATAATAGATGGAGATTCAAAACCAACATATATTCCAAGTCTACGTTGATGACCCATTTTTGTACGTTGTGGAGGTGCAATTGGAACATATACAGCACATCCAAAAGTACGAAGATGAGAAATATTTGGTTGTTGACCAAATACAAGCTGTAATGGAGAATATTTATGATATGCAGATGGTCTAATGTGAATTAGAGATGCTGCATGAAGTATAACATGTCCCCAAACAGAAATAGGTAGTCTTGATTTCATAAGTAAATGTCTAGCAATTAGTTGAAGCTTTTTGATCAAAAACTCAGCTAAACCGTTTTGTGTGTGTGTATGGGCAACAGGATGTTCAACATCTATTCCTATTGACATGCAATAATCATCAAAAACTTGAGATGAAAATTCACTTGCATTATCCAATCGAATGGTCTTAATTGGATACTCAGGAAATTGTGCTCGTAGTTTAATTATCTGAGCAAGAAGTCTAGCAAATGCAACATTTTCTAGTGGAAAGAAGACAAACATGTGACCATCGGCTAGATGCATCAATTAAAACCATAAAATATCTAAATGGTCCACTTGATGGATGAATAGGCCCACATATATTTCCGTGAATTCTTTGTAAAAAGGATGGAGATTCAACAATGACTTTTGAGGGAGATGGTCTAATAATTAACTTATCTTGAGAACATGCAGCGCACAGAGATTTATTGGGTAGAAATATCTTTTGATTCTTTAAGGGATGCCCATACGAATTTTCAATAATTCGTCTCATCATTATAGAACCCGGATGTCCAAGGCGATCATGCCAAGTCATAAATACTTTAAGGTCAATGCACTTCTGGTGCATTACCACATATGATTCAATTGTTCTCATTTTTGTATAATACAATCCTGAACATAGAGTAGGCAGTTTTTCTAATACGAGCTTTTGGCCCGATATTGTTTTAGTAATAAGAAGATACTCTTTACTGCCTTCATTGGTCGTTTCAATATGGTAATCATTACGACGTATATCTTTGAAACTCAATAAATTTCTTCTGGATTGTGAAGAGAATAGAGCATCATCAATACAAAATTTGGTGCCATTAGGCAACACAATATAAACTCTTCCGGAGCCCTCAATTAAATTCGATGAACCTGATATGGTATGGACATAGGCTTTACTTAGTGTTAGATTTTGAAAATATTTCTCTTCTTTGAGAATTGTGTGAGTTGTAGCACTGTCAGCCAGACATATATCTTTATCATTCAACTCAGAGATAAAAAACTCATCAATGTGATCTATGATTTTACAAAATATACAAAACTCTTATTACTGATAGAAAGAAAATACATTAATTGAGTGGAACACTTCCATCTCCAATTAAGTGTTTAATACTACCTTCAGGATGATTAAAGAAATCAGATACATCAAAATGAGTAACGTCTACATCTACTGAATTTAATAAATCATCTGATGGTTCTACTAAATTTGTTTCATGCATTTTATTCTTTCTTTTAATAGAAACTTGATATAAATCAGCTAAGTGCCTGGCCGTACGACAGGTACGTGACCAATGTCCAGTCATTCCACATTTATGGTACACCTCTTCACTTTTCTTTGAAAAATTATTTTGAGGATTTTTACCCATTTCTGAATTGTACCACTTCTAGTGATATGGTATATTATAATCCATTTTAATGTTGTCATTTCTGGGACCAACATTTCTATAATTTCTCCTACCACGTCCACGCCTCCGATTTCTTCTAAAGGATGCACCATTCACTTCTGAGAATGATGTAAACGTATTACCATTCACTTGAGGGAATGATATTGAGCCAGTAGGGCGTGACTGGTGGCTTTCTAATAAGAGTTCATTATTCTGCTCAGCTACTAGAAGACATGATATAAGTTCAGAATATTTCTTGAACTTTCTCTCTCGATACTGCTGCTGCAGGAGCACATTCGAGGCATGAAAATGTAGTCATGAAAATGTAGTAAAAGTCTTCTCTAGCATATCATCATCGATGATGTTGAACCCAAGGTTTCAAGTTTCATGTAAATCTACAAAATGGGTTTTTAGAAACAAGAAATATGAGTCCGGAGTCATTACTAGAAATAAGGCTCGACTAGTGGTCCAAGGTTTCAATCAAGAAGAATGAAATCAATTATGATGAGACATATGCACCAGTCGGAAGATTAGAAGCTATTCGAATGCTACTTACATATACTTGTTATAAAGATTTCAAACTTTTTCAAATTGATGTTAAAAGTGCTTTCTTAAACGGTTTTATAAATGAAGAAGTATATGCTGAGCAACCTCCAGGTTTTGAGAATTATATTTCTCTAAATCATGTTTTCAAACTCACAAAAGTACTATTTGGACTCAAACAAGCTCCTAGAGCGCGGTACGAGAGATTCAGTAGTTTTTTGATTGAAAAAGATTTTTTAAGAGGAAAAATTGATACAACTCTTTTCATTATATGCGAAAATGATGATATTCTTTTGATTCAAATTTATGTTGATGATATAATATTCGGTGCTACTAATGAAAATATGTGCCAAGTTTTTGCTAAGACTATGCAGGAAGAATTTGAAATGAGCATGATGGGAGAGCTTACATTCTTTCTCGGATTGCAAATTAAGCAAGAAAAAAGTGGGACATTCATCAATCAATCGAAATATATTAAGGAATTGCTGAAGAAATTTGGGATGGAAGGTGCTAAGGAAATTGGAATACCAATGAGTCCATCCACTAAACTTGATAAAGATGAAACCGGTAAACCAATTGACTCGAAGGTATATCGAGGTATGATCGGTAGCTTATTATATTTGACAGCCAGTAGACCAGATATTATGTTTAGTGTGTGCTTATGTGCACGCTTTCAATCATCTCCAAAAAAATTATATTTAATTGCAGTTAAGCGCATTCTTAGATATCTTAGTAGTACAATTAACTTAGGGTTATGGTACCCTAAGCACACATCTTTCGATCTAATCAGCTACACAGATGCAGATTATGCTGGCTGTAAAATAGATCGAAAAAGCACTAGTGGAGCATGTCACTTCTTAGGTCGTGCACTAATTTCTTGGTTTAGTAAAAAACAAAATTCTGTTACACTATTTACTGCTGAGGCAGAATATGTTGCTGCGGGTAGTTGTTGTGCTCAAGTTCTTTACATGAAGCAACAACTTGAGGATTTTAAACTTATGTACAATCACATTCCAATCAAATGTGATAATACAAGTGCTATAAATCTTTCAAAGAATCCAATACAACATTCTCGGACCAGACATATTAAAATTAGATATCATTTTCTTAGAGATCATGTGCAAAATGACGATATTGTATTAGAATTCACTAGTACACATGATCAATTGGCAGACATTTTCACAAAACCCCTACCAGAAGATAGACTATACATGATTAGAAGAGAAATAGGAATGATGCATGCCATGGATATCTGCTAGATACTTTTATTTCATTATCTTAAATGACCTACAGAAACTTGAGACGTTTAGCCTCATCATTCAAATGCATTTGCTCCTCATAAATCATCATGTCATCCTTGTCTAAAGGATTAGGCAATCGAAATGCAGAGGCGAGTAAGGACTTTAAATCCTTATTCTGTTGTTTTAAGTCTACTATTTTTTTGTTAGACTCTTGAACAAGTCGTTGAAGAATATCGATCTTCTCATTAAGCTTCTCTATCTCGCGGGTTTTGGACTGCAACCGAGTGGAAAAGGCAACAATGGAAGATGAGTATCGAGTCCCGAGACCCACAAGCTCGTAAATGGCATCATGATCTGATTTATTAGCCAAATCAGTGTTTTGCTGCTTCATGGCACTTACGACAGATGCAGAAATAGATTGATCACGAGAAGCACTGAAGGAGAATTGATGAGCCATTAAGATTTTGTAAAGTGAGAATGAAGATGAACTACAACAATGAAAAGAAGATTTGATGCGGATTAGATAAAACCAAATATTGCTTTTATAAAGATGGAAATAAGTAGAAGACAAACTGTCATCTCTTCAAATCTTACTTAGTCAAGATTACAAGATATGCCGGATGTATATTGTCAAAAGTTATCGAACTAAGCTAGCGAGATTAATTATAATTGTCCCTGTTTCTCTCGTGAAACGCTGCCATTATCTGCTGATGTTGACTCTGTGCTTGAACTCTTACTCGTTCCGATTCCTCTATTTGAAGTTTCAAAACACGAGCTAATTCCGTCAAATCTTTATTTTCTTGCTTTAACCTCTTATTCTTTCTGCCTTTATTTGCAAGCTTTTGATGCAGAACAGATATTTGATTGTTAAGTCGATCAACTTCATTTGTTCTCGCTAGTAATCTCCGAGACATGGTCGTAACAGAGGCAGCATATTGAGCACTGAGAGTTCTTGATGCTGCAACAACCTCAGAATCAGTTCTATTTGAAAAATGCATTTCTGCTTCTATCATGGTGTTGACAACCTCATGAGATAAAATGATTGGTTGAGACGGTTCCTGATTCAAATCCGGAAGATTATCAGAAGAAATTTTTTCCGTCATTCTATCGTTATGAAAAAAACAGAACTTAGATCAAGAAGCGATGTTTTTTTTTTTGAATCCGATAGGTGAAAATGATTTTTTTTATAGAAACTTAGAGCCTTCAAACCCGTTTGTCAACAACATCAGGCGATTGATTTAAATCTGCTTTCGCACCGACTGCTAGAGCTAGGCCTCCAACCTTTACAGGTTTTGTCAGATACGCGTGGCTCTGCACCGAATTGCCAGAGTTAGACTTCCAACATTTGCAGGTTTTGTCGGACATGCATGGCTCCGCACCGCATTGCCAGAGCTAGGCCTGCAGCTTTTGTTGTTTTTGTCGGACACGAATAATTTTAATTATTCAACTTCAAATCTCTGGAATATCTAATTCGTCAATAACATCAAGCGGATTTAAATCTTCTTCCGCACCGAGATGATAAAATTCGGCTTCAACCTTTGCAGGTTTTGTCGGGCACGGATGGTTTCAATTATTCAGCTCTTTACAAAATCTCCTTCCGCACCGAATTACCGAAACTAGGCCTCCAGCCTTTTCAGGTTTTGTCAAATACGTGTGGCTACACACCGAATTCTCTACAGTCTCTACTAACGCAGCGTTTTATTTATCTATTGGTTATTGTAAGAATATATCTTATTGAACTAATTATGATTCCTTTTTAATGATGCCAAAAGGGGGAGAAGTTTTAGACTAGAACATTAACATTGTTTAAATTTCTAAACTTGTTATATATGTTTGGAATTATATTTATATTTTTACTTGAAAAACTAACGCACATTCTCAGGGGGAGCTTAAGTATTAATACAGGCTTCAGGTTCTATCAAGTATTTGTCATCATCAAAAAGGGGGAGATTGTTGAACCCAAGGTTTCAAGTTTCATGTAAATCTACAAATGGATTTTGATGATAACAAATGAATCCAAAGAATAAAGGAGTCTCAAGCTCAAGTTGTCCACACAATATAATCAAGCACATCAAGGAAGCAAGCATGAGCAAGAAGGAAACAAGTTCACATTAAAATCATAGAGTAATGTTGTAAATCTCTTAAAAATTCAAAATTAAGATTAAGGCTCAAAATTAATATTTTATCATAAAGCATTAAAATATATTTTTCACATGTGCATGACATGATTAAAGGTTTGAACTTTGAAAATTTTGAAAGATGATTGATTGTCATCTTTCACATGTGCATGACATGATTAAAGGTTTGAATTTTGAAAATATTAAGATGATTGATTGTCATCTTTCACATGTGCATGACATGATTAAATGTTTGAATTTTGAAAATATTAAGATGATTGATTGTCATCTTTCACATGTGCATGTTTTATTTGAATATTTTCAAAAGTGGTGGATGCTTTTCTTGACTTATGCAAAAGGTAGATGTCTTTATTTGAAAATTTTGAAAAGTAAAGTGTGCTCCTTTTGTCATATGCAAAAAGTAAAAGATTATATTTGAAATTTTTGAAAAGTAAAGTGTGCTCCTTTTGTCACATGAAAAAAATAAAAATATTAGATTTGAAATTTTTGAAAAGTAAATGATGATGTTTTTGATATGGGAATCTTTTCAAATTTGAAATTGAAAAATCATTTGCCTATAAATAGCTCACTTGAGTTTTGCAAAATTCACAACAAGAGCTTACACATCTATTGCTAAGTTTTGCATCATTTCTTCAAAGCTCTCATTCTCTCTTTTCTAAAATTTTGAGTCTTAATTCTTATTCTTGTTGAGAGAGATATAGGTTGCGCTGTATTGTTTCTATCTCACTCATTGAGGAGTGTACTTTGATAGTCTACCTACTATCAATTCTTGTATCAGTAAAATGGTGTGTATAACCCTTGTGTGTGTAGAAGGTGTTCTACACGGGAAATAATTAAATCACCAAGTGTAAGGTGATTGGAAGTGTAGAAGGTGTTCTACACGTGCAATAGTTAAATCACCAAGTGTGAGGTGATTGGAAGTGTAGAGGGTGTTCTACACGGATTCTTTGGAGCGGTGCTGCTCAAAGGTGTAATAGGTTTCTATCTCCACCTAAAGGAGATTGAATAGTGGATTTGGGGATCCTCAAGAGGTAGCTTGAGGCGAGGACGTAGGCAGTGGGGCCGAACCTTGTTAACATACTGAGTTTGCTTCTCTCTTACCCTTACTCTTTATATTTATTATTGTTTCATATTTTATATATATTTTATATTATATATTTGATTTATAATTATTATTTTTTTAAATACAACTCAATTCACCCCCCCTCTTGTGTTAGTCATCTGGGCAACAGATGATTTTCTCACCGCATAATTTTAATACTGAGCTTATTTTAAAAAGTGCGGAATTATACTCACTAACACTTTTATAATCTTGCAACCTCAGGTGCAACCATTGAAAATGAGTTCTTGGGAGAATGACAGTCTTCTGGTGTTCATACCTCTCCCTTAAATTGTTCCACAAAATATAGGGATCTTTTACTGTGAGATATTCAGTTTTTCAATTCTTCATGAAGATGGTGGCGAAGGAAAATCATTGCTTTAGCACGTTCCTGCAGGGATGCTTGATTTCCTTTTTTAATAGTTTCTGCCAGGTTCATTGCAACAAGATGTATTTCAGCATCAAGTATCCAGGATAAATAATTTTTTCCAGATATATCAAGAGCAACAAATTATAATTTTGTAAGATTTGCCATTTTCTACATATATAAATAATGAAATAAATATGTGTATCTCATATTTATAAATCCACACAGATAATCATTAATAAAATATATTAAAGATTTCAAATAATATATTGAAAAACTTACAGAGGAATAAGGCCACTAGTTTCAAAATTGGTAGAACCATCGTGCTGATAACGTGTTATAAAACTAAAGAAAGAAAACTACTATTGCAAAAGAGAAATAAGAAATTCTCTCTAAAACTCTTAAGAACTGAAACTTTCTTTCTCTCTCTATATTTTCTTATGAATTTCATTACAATTGAAACCCCTATTTATAGGTTTTGAAATTACTATACAAGTCACTATGCAAATCACTATGCAGAATTTAATATAATAGTGGTGGGATCATTCACATAATTTTAGTGGTGGGACAGGATCGACTGCCATTCGTTCGTTCGTTCATTACATACATAAATATATGCATCCATGTGAGCAAATATTCTACAATATTTAATTCATAACATGAAACTTCGATAAGAAGTTTAAGCAAATGCACGGTGTGCGTGCGCTAGCTAGCTGCTGCGCAGCTAGGGGGTTGGACTTGGGCCTGATCAGTATTTAATAAAAAGGGAGAATCTGGTAGAATGGGTGTCAAACATTAATCCCGGGAATGGGCCCCTTTTGTAGCCATGCAGTCTATTAAAATCAGGCTGCCGCTGCAATGCTATTTAATTATTCTAGAGGAACAAAAAAATTAAGGAAAATGTCATACACTAGTTGCACAGCTGCAATTTAATTATGTACGTACACGTGGGCAACTTGATGACTCTATTGGTGGGTCCTTTTGGACTCACACCTTTTGATCCTCGAAGTCAAAACCAGATATTTAACACTAGAAAGTTAGAAACCGGTGAATCATGCACTGCACTTATTATTATTATTTTTTTTTTTGAGAAAAAAATTTCAGTTCATTTCATTAAATAAATTTTATAACTATGACTAATAAAATGAAAAAAAACTCGTATTTCAAATTTAATTAAACACTGATATATAATATCCCTATACACAAACGTGATGTATTTTGTCTTAATTTTTAAACGCTCAAAAAACAAACTAATAATAAATGTCTGAGAAAGCGCTAAGGTAGCCAAAAGTAACGAGAAAATTTCAACCCATCCTTAAAAGGAGGAGGGGGACTAAAAGGAATAAACCTATTCCGATTTAAATAATTCTTTTTGTAGTTTATATTTGATGGATTGTATTACAATCCACATAGAAATATTCTTATTTTATGATTAAATGATTGAATTTTCAAATTTTTAAAGTTTTTTTATTTGTAAATAAGGATATTTTAATAAATTTTATTTTAAAATGGAGATTTTTCTGTTTATTTATTACTTGAATTACAAGGAAGTATAATTTTTTGGACTATATATAACATTGCCATTTCGATTTATTTAACAAGCATACCAATAGGAAACGAAATAAGTAACTACATAAATTAAAACGAAGTCCGAAACACAAAAAAAGACTCGTTAAACAAACAGACACAGCAGCACGACGACAGGAGGCACGTGGCGTACACTACCAAGGTCCCTGAGTCTAGCACCACCGTGTGTGGTAGACATAGACCTCTATAAGTACGGCATTAAGCTGAGCCGCGCGTACAGCGAAATACCATCTCTTTCAGGTGGGAACTTCAGCAAACATGAGGATCGGCGACTATGAAGCCTCCCTGTGGGGCACTTGTGGGTGGCCAACCATCGAAAAACTACAGATCCTCCACCATTGAGTGAGGCGCATGAGGATTGCCTACATCGGACGTCTTGCATGTGATAAACATGCACTAATGCTAACAGCTAATCCTCCGACAGTCTTAAAGATAGGTGGCTGGGAAGACCCCCTGCGGGGCACATGGTGGATGTAGGCCATCAGAAGAAAGAAAAAAAGAGAAAAATGAAAACAAACAAACAAAGGCTAAAGAATAACAGAGGGAATGGAAATCGGATAAGGGTAGGGGATGAGGAGAAGATGGGAGGGAGGGACGGAGAGTGGGGGGAGCCGGAGCTCCCATCCCCTTCCAACAAAGGTTTTACCTACAATTTAACTTCTTAATAGAAGGAGCTCGAGAAGGAAGCTCGAGCCAAAACACCACACACGATCTTTTTAATTCGTTGCTATTATATGCATGCGACGCTCTAGGTAGCGAGGCATAATGCACACGCATGTGAAAATCATGCCAATACGATCCCCCAATAGCAATGGTACATTGCTCATAGTGAAATGGGTATTTACCATTTCTATTTTCCTCCACCCATCCTAATTTATCAATCTGGGCCCAATGTGATTGGGGTCCAGTTTCGACCCGAATCTCATTCTTTCGAGAGTCTAGCATTGCCTAAGAGTTCAGTGCTCAAAGTTGCATTAAGAGTAAGGAAGGTCCATATATAGCACGAAAAGTTAGATAAGGGAAAACAAAAAGGTCATAAGACACACCAATTTTGATATTTTCCATTAGATCTAGGAAATAATAGTTGCAGTTATAGAATTACAAATATCGTATGGTTAATTTAAAAAAAAAATGAATACATATATGAGATTCACATGAAAAAAAATTAATTTTTTTTTAATAATGGACCTCATTTTTTTAGCGATTAAATGATGCTTGCAACTCCAAAACTGTATATAATATTACTCTTACATCTAGCATTAGAGGATTTATATTAGTAGGTAACTAGAAGATGTAGACGACCCTCCATTTTTTGACAAAGAGAACCAAAAGTGACCGTGTCGTTGATCCACTATTGAAGCATACCTTGAAAGCCAAGGCGCATTAAAAGCGCCATATTAGGATATAATATTAAAAATAGTTCTTTTTTAATGGGATCTAGTATTTTACAAAAGACATACTTGAAATTTGTCTATTTGAAACTTTTTTTTAATGAAAAGTAAGGACTGCATATCCAATAGTAGCCCCCTACCCCAAATTTATTTCTAGCATTAATACTCATATATATATATATATATATATATATATATACATGCAGCTTAATTCCTTGATGATCAAGCAAAATCGGCATTTATATATGTACTTTAGAGTATGTTAATTAGTTCACACTTTAGAGTATGATCAAGCAAAATCATGACATGATTTGATTTAAAAGTTTATATAAAAACACTTCGAATATTAATAACATAATTCTTCGATCCAGTTTTGATATAACAAATAATAACCTTGGGAATAAATGCCCTTGTTAACATTGATGGGCGGGCTATCTTGTTCCCATGTAGCCTAAAAGGTGACATGGTCCACAAATAATTGCAGTTTATCGACGACAAGATGACTGTTACTATCAGGCCCATAACCTCACTTTTAAGTAGGGCCCTGGCCTAATAAGTGGATCAGGGCTCTGTCGGGCTCCTTCCCAACCCGGCCTGAAAGAACAAAAAAAAAAAAAAAAAAAAAAAATTGGAATTCATAAATGATAGGATAGACACTAGAAGTTTTGAGATATGGGATTCTAAAAAATGTTAGAATGTACATCAAATTGACAATATTTTTTAACACCTCACATATTTTATTTTATTTTATTTCCTAATTTTTTTATTTAATGATTAAGGGAATGATTATTAGTGTATTGATTTTTTTTTTTATATTTTTCAAAAATATTTTAAAATGATAAGAAAATAAAAATAATAAAATTAAAAAAAATTAAAAAAAAAAAAATTCTTCCGAGCAGTCCAACTCTTAATTTTTAAATATTTGAAATACCACTAATCGCGATATTTGAAGCTGGCCATCTCTCCAACTCTTAATTTTTAATTATTTGAAAAAAATACATAAATGATTAAAAGTGATGATAAACAAAATTACTACATATTTTTATAAATTTTGAAACATTAATAAATAGAAGAAAAAGATAATTAAGTAATTATGATTGCGATCGACTTTTGCCAAATATTACATTAATATATATTCACCTTGGCCTGCAGCTGGCTGGTTTGATCGCACAAAAATGTAAAATGTGTAAATAGAATAACAAAATGGCAACATCGTGTTGACATTCTCAATTTGTACGTAATCAATTATGTCGACACTATGACTGGGCTTCGCTTACAAAAGCACAAAGTTCCCCAAATAAAACCGCATGATTCGTACCGGCCATCCCTCTAGTTCTTTCTTGTGCGTTCAAGAGATGCTGAATTACCCACAAAATATTGTTTCTCAAGATGATCAGAAACATACATATGAAGAAAAAACTAGTAGCATCTATACTGCAACGGAAAATGGTTGTCATGTTTCATTTCATGAGTGTAGCTCCGGCGGTGCCTCTCTCGAGATCTTATACGTACCGGTCGTTTACATCAACCTCGTTTCTCCCTCCCTCCCTCCCTCGTGTATCCAACAAAGTTGGGACAGCAAAAACAAACATGGTCATGTCCTGATAATCTGCATGCCTTGTTTTCCCTCATAAAAGCATCACGTACGTACGTAGAGTACTGCTACGTACCGCGCATGCATGTATAGTCAGTTCGTCTTGAGTCTATGAGCTTTGTTATATATATCCTTCACACCACACACCATATATATATTAAATATTTTTGAATTTATTTTTTTCTTAAACTAATTGAAGTTTTTTTTACTCTTTATCTATATATCAAAAAATTAGTAGAAAAAAATATGGTATGTAATGTATGGGATGATGAATGAAGTTTTTCTTCCTTCATAACTGAGATTATGATTCTATATGTGCATGCATTGTGAATCCACGCACCTTTAATTGGCACAAATTAACAATGCATTAATTATTTTGGGACTCCATTTTTGCAAATTATTTTGGAGCTGCTAGTCATGAGTACCCTGTTGGCGTTATGATCAACTTGATTTCGGATGATCGATCATGATATACATCCGTGCAGTACGTCGTCGAAGATATTGGTGAGTATGATCAGCATAATTTGCAAATCTGCAACTGGCTAGTACTACTGTCTACTAGTCATGGTCTCATGTGGCCGTGGGCATGAGATCGATTTGCTAGCAGTGCGCGCCCAGCTAAGAATGTAGATAAAAAGAGAATAATTACATGCAGGAGCAGCTAGGAGTCCGATTTATTTATTTCTTTTAATGGGATCAAAAGGCCATGACGACGTTGACTCATGCACGTTGGAATCACAAAGTCTATAGCCCGCAATTCGACATGATATCACATTCCACGGATAGAGTCGTACGAACGTCCTCCATTAACGGATCAATCCACAATACAAGAACGTGATCCATACATTAAGGATATATAGAGGTAACCTTATCTCTATGCTCCATCACACATTGAGTCTGACGTCCCTTTTAAGCCATTAGATTTTGATAACGAATGGCGAATGCAGCAGACGTTAATTGTCTTCTACCAAACTAACATTTATTATTCTAAAGATGGGGGGCCGGGAGAATTAATGCACGCAGTACTTGTGAAAATATGGGAGATGATCAAGTATTTGGCATCCGAGGAACAAGCTAATTTTAGTCATGTCATATGCTACCTTCGAATTATATTAGTCTACAAAAATTTGTTTGGACAAGAGATATTATATGGAGCATATATATATATATATAATGCAAGTGATTAATTATTTTTCAGCTTTAAGGTTGGTTTCAACAAGAGATCATGATCATGGTCAGATACAACATGATTGACTAGTGTAAAATTCAAAAGAAAGAATAAACAAAGTTTATTCTTTTGGATCCTAAACATGCCTAAAGTACTGGTCTGATTTTGTCAGTAAAAAAAATAAAGTGGATGATTGTGATCTCAGAGGTGCCAACAAGGCAATAACCTTTGTCAAGGGCTCGACCACAATACTGTGCACACGTGTATTGGTCTAATTCGTGCAAAAAGTCATGACATGGCCATGCATGGGTATCCTCTTCCAACTCCAGCATTCCAAACCTCATCTACGAGGGTAGAAGCTCTCGTTCATCGGGGTTTCGCTTTCATTATCTAGTGGGGGTCAGAGTAGCTAGGGTAGTAAATATTTAATTTATAAATCGACCCAGCAAGGGAGTGGTGTGCGCAATGTCGACAGCTTCAATCAACGGCTGGTGTCTTTCATCTACTTCTCCTGCCGCCCAATCTTCTCTCAAGAAAGCTGCATTACGTCCTTCAGTTTTTGCTAGTCTTAACTACTCTTCATCTTCTCCCTCTCCTCCTTCGCTTATCCAAAACAAACCCGTTTTCGCTGCCCCCGCTCCCATCATCACCCCCACTTGGGTAACTCTCTCTCTCTCTCTCTACGAATTATCATTGTTTGCATTTTGCGTGCATGTGTTCTCACTGATCTCTCCATGGACATCTAACATGATAATTACTAGCTAGCTAGTTTGATATATAATGCAGATCATGATAACATGAGCAAGTATTGTCACAATGTACCGGTTTTTCTTTTTCTTTTTTCTAAACAAGTTTGAAGTCTCAACCAGATGTAAAGTGTGGCTGAATGAGACTAGATATCATATAAGACTAGTTCATTTGTAAGCTGAGGCATGCAGTTGAAATGAACTAGTTGAATTGAAGAATATGGTCCCAATATTGTGCACATGAGAAAGTACGTCACCGTTTGAGAAGTCGAGTTTAAAATATGGTTCAAGTTTATTACCTCCAGACATTTTATCTTTTGATATTTCTCAAACCTTAAGAGAATTGAAAAAGAGCTGAAAAATATGTATAAGTACGTACTCTAAACATAAGGTATCTTCCATGCAGCATGAATATTACTAGCTGTCAAAACTTATCCTTTAAAAAAAAAAAGAAAAAATAAACAAAAACAAGAAGAAAGAGTGAGATCAGCTAGCAGTACTATTTGCGAACTTTTGCCATAATTACGTGACATTCTTTCCTTTTGGGTGGAGTCAATTTGCAGAGAGAAGACAATATGGGCAAAGACGCATACGAGGAAGCAATTGAGGGTCTCAAGAAGCTCCTCAGGTAACAGTAGTTACAGTACTCAAGTGCATGATCGATCAGAGTATGATCTAATTGTCACCTGACATCGAGATATAGTACAACAGATCTAATAATTATATATAATATCATATTATGTTGCTCTCATCATGTAAATATTTCGTGACAGTGAGAAGGGGGACTTGAAAGCTGTTGCGGCTGCAAAAGTGGGGCAGATAACGGCTGAGCTACAAACCCAAACTTCTAACGGCAAACCTTTTGACCCAATTGAGAAGATAAAAAACGGATACATTCACTTCAAGAACGAGAAATTCGAGTCAGTAACAACCTACTTTCGTACTTCACTTATTTTGTGAAGCTATATTTCATATATATATATATATAAGAACTATTTTAGTCATAAATATATAACATAAAAATAATCTATAAATTGATCTGTAATTTTTATTATAAAATAAATCTAAGTTGACAATATTACATCAGTGTGTAAGATTGTTTTACATAATGTAATCAATTGGGGGGGGGGGGGAGCCGCCCACATGGGGCAGACCTCCTGCCTCCCACATGACATGCATGTAACACATGGCTTAAAGCCATGTGTTACATGCATTTATGGCTGGCCTTTAAGGCCAGCCGTATGAGAATGGGGGCTATAAATAGCCCCCCAGTTTGTTTAATTGTAGAATAAGAAAATAGAAGAAAAACTAGAAAATCTCTCTCTCTTTGTTCTCTCTTAAAACTGTTCTTAGGCTGTGGATTTATTTAGTGTCACTCTAGTTTTATACTACGTAGTGCACTAACCACTAAGAGGAAACGCCGGTGTTTTATCAATCTGGAAAAACTTGTGGAGCAATTTTTGAAGCTGAACTAGAGGTATTTTTTCCGCTGTAATTTTCTAACATTGGTATCAGAGCACATGTTAAATTGCTTCCAGTTTTTTTTTATATATACTTGATATATATATTTTTTGAGCTTAAAAAACTTGAGGAAGAAGTTTTCTGGTGATGGGATGGCAGTTTCCGGCGACGGGCAGCGGCTTGGGGCGCTGTTCTTGGTTTCTGGAAATTGGGTACTGTTCACATAAACAGTACCCTGTTTTCTGGAAATTGGGCACTGTTCACGTGAACAGTGTCCTGACCGAAGGTTCCCACTGCGCACCACATGGGTGGTGCGTCGCATCCCTCTTCCTCGGGAAAACGTTTTCTGGTGATGGGACGGCAGTTTCCGGCGACGGGCAGCGGCCTGGGGCGCTGTTCTCGATTTCTGGAAATTGGTACTGTTCACATGAACAGTGCCCTGTTTTCTAGAAATTGGGCACTGTTCACGTGAACAGTGCCCTGCCCGAAGGTTCCCACTGCGCACCACATGGGTGGTGCGTCGCATCCCTCTTCCTCGGGAAGACGTTTTCTGGTGAAAGGACGGCAGTTTCCGGCGACGAGCAGCAGCCTGGGGCGCTGTTCTCGGTTTCTGGAAATTGGGTACTGTTCACATGAACAGTGCCCTGTTTTCTGGAAATTGGGCACTGTTCACGTGAACAGTGCCCTGGCCGAAGGTTGAAGAAGAGAGCTGAAGGTAATATGGCCGGGCTTGGGCCTTTCGGCCCATTTGTTTTTTTTGGGTCCAGTTTTGGGCTGGGTTTTCTATAAGGCCCAGCCCCATTTTTTTAATAATGATTAAAAAAAATATATATATATATATATATGTTTTTAATATATGCTTAGATATATTTCCTGTTATAACATGTGATATTTTATTTAACATTTTAGATTAAATATGTGGATATTTGATGATATTCATGTTTTTTGATAAATTAAATGTGATAATATGTATGTGTTATTATTTTATCATGTATAAATGTGAGGCTTGTATGATTAGACATTCGCCTTTATTTATTCTAGTGATAAAATAGGAAATTCCCACTAAGTAGTCTTAGTTAGAGTTGTCAGTGTAGATTGATAGGCTGAAAGAATTGCAGTGACCCCAGTAAGAACTGTAAATGCACTGTATAGCGACAACACCATGGTAGCCCCAGTAAGAACTGTAAATGCACTGATGGAATAAGAAAAATGGACTGTAATGGTCTTATATGAACCATCTTTGTAGACTGGCCCAACAGGCTGCTGTGGTTGTTGTAGCTGTCTTTGTAGACTGGCCCAACAGGTTACTGCGATTTTAGTAGGATCTGTCTCTACGCGTGACTAGGACTAGGTGACTACTTTAGATAGTGGGAGTATGGTTGAGATTTATGATTAAATCTCCCATATTTTTTAAATTTGCGCGAGAATTAGGTTAGAAATTTAATAATTGGATATTGTGGCGCAAGAGATGATTCTGAAGCCTAGCGATTTTTCGATCTTGCGACATGTCTAAATTATTTTTTTTTTCTATCTTGAATGGACGCGGCAGATTTCTTAGGTGTGTGTGTAATATCCCTCCTTTGCGTTTTGTAGTGAAATGGCATCCAAGAGTATTGTTGCCGATTTAAACAAAGGGGAGAAATTGGATGGGGAGAACTATGACATATGGCATCGCAAGATCCAATATGTCTTAGATGAGCAAGAAGTCGTAGAGGCCTTGTCTCACTCCCTGACTAAGCCCAAGGAAGGGGACTCAGAACAACACAAATTAGATGAATTAGCCTATTTTGAATGGGCTAAGAAAAATCGATGCGCGCGCATAATAATGTTAAGCAGCATGCACAATGATCTAATGTGTGAGTTCGAGACCTATAACACTGCCCAAAGCATGTGGGAGGCTTTGAAGTTGAAGTTTGGTGGAACTTCGGCCACCAGGTTACGTGGATTAACCATGAGGTTTGACTCCTATAAGATGCGCTCTGAACATACGATGAAGCAGCATCTTAGGGCTATGTCAACCATGATCCGCGAACTTAAGACGGCAGGAAACGACCTGACTGATGAACAACAAGTCCAGGCAGTGATAAGATCACTACCAAGTTCTTGGGAGAATATGAGCCAGAATCTGACGCATAATGAGAATATAAAAATTTTTGATGATGTCTCGCGTCACTTAGAATTGGAGGCTGAGCGCCTAGAGGCTGCTAAGCCCAATCATTCGGCCTATGTGGCTAATTCTGGTTCACGCAAGGCATCAAGGCCTAAGCGTTGGAAGTCCAAGAATGGGGTAGCTGCTGGACAAGTTAAGAAAGTGTCAGGAACTTCTCAGCGCAGCAAAAGAGGCAAGCGTGGGAAGAACAAGTCAAAATTAGAGTGTTACAACTGCGGAAAGAAAGGCCACTTCGCTCGTGACTGCACTGAGCCGAAGAAGGTATACTTTAACTTCTCTCGTATTGTTTTTGTAACTAGCCATGTGATGGTTGCTCACTCCTATCCTGTGTGGACTGTTGATTCAGGAGCGACCGAACACATAGCGCGAGATAGAGTCGGATTTATGGAATATCGCCGGATTCCAGCTGGGAGTCGTGATATCAAGGTGGGGAATGGAGATAGCGTGGAGGTGCTAGGACTTGGTACCTACAAGCTGGACTTGCGGGGAGGCCGCACTTTTTTCCTCCACAATGTGTTATACGCTCCCAAAATCTGACGAAATTTACTTTCTGTAGTTACTCTTTTAAGACTTGGTTTTCGGATTGAATTTGAAAACAATCACGTTTCTTTTTATTTGGGCCATGTGTTTCATGGCAATGCTTTTCTTCAAGACGGTTTTATGATAATGAATTTGGATTATTCAAATATGAATGAATCTATTGCTTTTCTTTCTGCATCTGATAATTTGGATTCATATAAATGGCATGCTAGGCTTGGCCATATAGGGCAAGATAAAATGACTCGGTTAGCTAGAGAAGGCCTAATGGGCAATCTCGCTAAGGTCATCTTGCCCACATGTGAACATTGTCTAATGGGAAAAGCTAAGAGAAAACCGTTTGGAAAAGCCAATAGGGCATCTTTTCCACTGCAATTAGTCCATTCTGACATCTGTGGTCCAATGTCTATAAAGGCGAGACATGGAGGGGTTTATTTCATCACATTTATAGATGATTTTTCACGTTATGGTCATGTCTACTTAATCTCCCATAAGTCTGAAGCATTGGAGTGCTTTAGACGATATCTAAGAATGGTCGAGAATCAGTTAGACAAGAGTTTAAAAACTCTAAGAACTGACCGAGGACGAGAATATCTCTCTGAGCAATTTAAAAGGCTCTGTGATGAAAAAAGGAATCAAAAGACAGTTAACGATGCCGAGTACGCCGCAACAAAATGGCGTGGCGGAAAGGAGAAATCGAACACTGCTTGAGATGGTTAGGTCAATGATGGCGCAAGCAAACCTACCAATTTCTTTTTGGGGGGATGCACTTTTGACTGCTGCCTACATTCTTAACAGAGTGCCCTCCAAATCAGTAACTTCCACCCCATATGAACTATGGACCGGCGAGAAACCCAATTTGAGTAACTTGCGGCCATGGGGTTCAACGGGTTTTGTTCATGATCTTTCTCATAAGTATGGGAAATTAGGCCCTAGAGGGAAGAAGTGTATCTTCATAAGGTACTCAGAACACTCTAAAGGGTATGTGTTAATAGGTGAACAAACTGATGGAAGTATGACTGAAATTGAGTCACGAGATGTGGACTTCATTGAAAATGAATTTCCAAGTAGAGGTGAGGTTGAAAGGAGTTTAGAACTTCATGAGATTATGGAACAAGAAGAATGTGCTCCAAGGAATTTAGTTGAGAATGAGGAAGAAATTCTTCAAGCTCCTACAAATAAGGAATTAAATCCGAGTGGGAGCACACCACTTGTCAATCAATCACAACAACCTCAGCCGCGTTGAAGCACACGTGAAAGTATTCCCCGTCGTCGTTTTGAGATTGAAGGGGAAGCTTTTATGGTAGCTCCGTATGATGATGATGAGCCTAGGACAATTCATGAGGCTCTCTCATCTTCTACTAAAGATGAGTGGATGAAAGCTCTTAATGATGAAATTGAGTCTATGAAAACTAACCAGGTCTGGGATCTGGTTGATCTACCGACAGGGCGTAAACCTATTGGGAACAAATGGGTTCTTAAGATCAAACGCAAGTCGGATGGATCAATAGATAAGTACAAAGCTCGCTTAGTGGCGAAAGGATATACCCAACAGGAGGGTATAGACTATGAAGAAACTTTTTCACCAGTCGTGAGGTTTGCTTCAATTCGTCTGATTCTAGCTATAGTAGCAAACATGGATTTGGAACTCTACCAGATGGATGTTAAGACAACATTTCTCAATGGAGAACTAGATGAGGAGATCTATATGGATCAACCAACGGGTTTTGTGGTCAAAGATCAAGAGCGCAAAGTGTGCAAGCTCAAACGATCTATATATGGCCTAAAACAATCATCTAGGCAATGGTACCTCAGATTCCATCGAGCCATTCTCTCGAATGGGTTTACGATGATCACAGAGGATCATTGTGTCTATGTCAAAAGATCTAAGAAGAGTTTCATTATGTTGTCATTATATGTTGACGACATACTACTAGCTGGAAATGATAGAGGATTGATAGTCGCCACAAAAGAGTGGTTATCCTTCAATTTTGAGATGAAGGATATGGGTGAGGCAGAATACATTCTGGGAGTTAAGATCTATAGAGATCGCTCTAAGAGACTTTTGTGTTTGTCCCAACAGACTTACATAAATAAAGTTCTTGAGTGTTTCCTAATGAGTGAATGTAAACCCATTGACACCCCTGTCACAAAAAGCGAGAACTTATCTAAAGAGTTGTGTCCTAAGACTCAAAGAGAAAAGGAAAAGATGGCCCGTGTCCTTTATGCTAATGCTGTGGGAAGTCTAATGTACGCAATGATGTGTACTCGGCCTGACATATGCTATGCAGTTGGCTTAGTAAGTAGATTCCAATCTAACCCCGGACTGGCTCACTGGAAAGCAGTCAAGAGGATTATGCGATATCTGAAGGGAACCGCAGACTATGTGCTGTGCTATCAAGGTTTAGATTTGCAGCTAAGAGGTTACAGCGATGCCGACTGGGGCAGTGACCTAGATGAGCGTAAATCAACCACTGGGTATGTCTTTCTGCTCAACAATGGCGCCATTACATGGAGCAACAAGAAACAACCCTGCATAGCTCTATCGACCATGGAGGCAGAATATATAGCATGTTCTGCAGCGGTTCAAGAGGCTGTTTGGTTAAGGAGGTTCCTCAAGCATTTAGACATTGGCACGGATACTTCAGATCCGGTGACAATATTCTGTGATAGCATGGCAGCTCTCGCATATGCTAAGGACTCAAAATATCATGGAAGAACCAAACACATAGATATCAGATATCACTACATAAGAGATATGGTAGCGCAAAAGAAAGTGGTTCTGAAACATCTTTCTACGAGTCGCATGGTTTCTGATCCCTTAACAAAGCCTATTGCACGAGATGTAAATGAGGCTCATGTTAGGAATCTAGGACTACGTAGATTGTAAATGTAATTTGTATTTCAAATAACATTGAGATGTAACATTTCCTTTGGGATATTAATACAATATGATTCAGTTCTTGTCTTTATCGTATTGTATTTTACTAATACACACACACAAGATATGTCAACAGGCTAAGATTGGCTCACTCACACGAGCAATCGCCTCTAGCGCTTAAGTAGCGAGAAGAGATGAGACATTGTGTCCCTAAGTACTTGTCCAAAGGGATAAGTTAATTAACACAAAGATATGTCGCCTTAGTGGGAGCTAAGATGAGGTCTTTTGAGAAGACTGTGAATGGATTACCCACCATCCATGTAGCCTGAGATTAGCCAGATGCGAGATTCTCTTTGACGTCTTGGAGGCGTGCAAATAGAGAAGCTTGAGTTAGATGCTTAATGAGCGCCTAGACTAAGATCTGTACGGTGTTGATATAGACATATGCTCTTTGAGAAAGAGAAATCCACCGTAGCATGTGTTTCATACTACATGTGCTTATCCGACCATATGAGTAAGTGAGTAAATGGTTCCCCTCTTTCTCACTGTGTGAGTCTCATTTTTAGGTGTCCTTTACTTTTGACTATGTCACAAGATAGAGGTTATAACGTCTGCTACTTTGGCATGCTGTCTATGGCCATGATTGATTCGGTCTAAAGAGGTATTGCTAGGAAAGCGGTTTAACCAAAGTTGAATGATATGAGTGCAAAAGGAAGATTTTTTCGATATCGTATCTTCGATAGTGTTTGCTGACGTCAAACTATGACGCTGCATATTGGTAGCGGCTAAGGTTGTGAACACATTGAAATGATTTGGAAAAGTCAAGTATTGTTCTGAGTTTATTAAACTCAAGAGGGTTTGAGAATACTTGACTTGATGCGATCGAATAAGTCTAGGACATGACCATACACTTCGGGGATGTTACTATGCTGGTCTTCTCTGGGAGAGATTTGGTGTATGTACTCCCATTTTTTTTGTAGATGTGCTTGGTGGTCGCACGGCCTATTTACTTGTGTGAATAAGATTGAGAACATTAGAGAGATGCAGACCTGGGGTCATGCCCACTGTGTGCGAGTGGGAGATGTAATCAATTGGGGGGGGGGGGGGAGCCGCCCACATGGGGCAGACCTCCTGCCTCCCACATGACATGCATGTAACACATGGCTTAAAGCCATGTGTTACATGCATTTATGGCTGGCCTTTAAGGCCAGCCGTATGAGAATGGGGGCTATAAATAGCCCCCCAGTTTGTTTAATTGTAGAATAAGAAAATAGAAGAAAAACTAGAAAATCTCTCTCTCTTTGTTCTCTCTTAAAACTGTTCTTAGGCTGTGGATTTATTTAGTGTCACTCTAGTTTTATACTACGTAGTGCACTAACCACTAAGAGGAAACGCCGGTGTTTTATCAATCTGGAAAAACTTGTGGAGCAATTTTTGAAGCTGAACTAGAGGTATTTTTTCCGCTGTAATTTTCTAACACATAACTTCTTTATAACTATATATAACAATTATATATATATTTATTAATTATAAAAACTAGCTAGCTAGCTAGGTGTCCATATATATAGTTGCTAATTAGAGAATGCTTTGATCTGCAGCAAGAACCCAGCTTTGTACGGTGAACTTGCAAAGGGCCAAAGCCCCAAGGTACTAGCTGATCATGATCTGCAACATAAATGACATGCTTGGTTTTGTTTTTGGTTTTGGTTTTTTCTTTTTAAACGCTTGCAGGCTCTTTTTTTTTTTTTTTCCCGTATCATAATTGCTGTATATGAATGTCAGTATATATGTTCCTTATGTTGTAGTTTATGGTGTTTGCGTGCTCGGACTCCCGGGTGTGCCCATCACACGTGCTGCATTTCCAACCAGGAGAAGCTTTTGTGGTCCGAAATGTTGCCAACTTGGTTCCACCTTTTGATAAGGTCTTGGCTTAATTTACTGCCTTTTGGCTTGTGATCATGATTATCAATGCATCATTAACATTCAATTCTGTAATTATTCTGTTTTGGCCTAATTTTCTTTTCGTTTTTGGTATTTATATATAGTTTTTACTAATTTCAGACGTGTACGTGCATGGGCTTAATTTGGGTAGTTGTATGTTTCTGCAACAGGTTAAATACTCTGGAGTTGGGGCTGCCGTTGAGTACGCTGTTTTGCATCTCAAGGTATCATAAATATTAGTTAAAAGCTCCATATAGATAAATTTGGAATAAGTGTTATTTATTTATTTATTTATTTATAAACAAGTAAGTTTAATTTTTTATGTTATTTATTTTAAACATTTTTTAAAGATAAAGGAATCTTTTTTTTTTATTTATTACAAAGCTTGCACGGACTTATCTATTTGGGACGTACTTGTACAAATTAATTTCATATATTCCCCAAACTTTTTTTGGGAATAAAATGTTAATTATAATTAATTATTATTATTTTATGACATGACATCGATTGGTCTTGAAAAAAGGAATCTTTACATTTGGGTAGATTTTTTTTTTTTTTAAATCCGAGCAGTAAGTAATTAATTATTGTTGGAATTAATAGTATAATTGGTAATTATAATATTTTTACAGGTGGAAAATATTGTGGTGATCGGGCACAGTGCTTGCGGTGGAATTAAGGGACTGCTCTCTTTTCCAGACCAGGGACCCCCCTCTACGTAATTTTCAACTAGAATTCATGAATAATGTTCAAGCTGTTAAAACATTTTGATTGGAGTAAGAAGTGGATTACCTTCATGGCTACAAATTACTACTGATCATTTGGGATATATTTGCGCAATATGCAGCGATTTTATAGAAGACTGGGTCAAAATCGCTTTGCCTGCCAAAGCCAAGGTGAAAGCCGAATTCGGTGATGCACCTTTCCCAGAACTCTGTGGACATTGTGAAAAGGTAAATCCTTACCAGTAATACTATATATAATCATGGAATAGTTGTTACGAGGAATTTACAATCATTTTAAAAAAATATATAGTCTACTGTTAAAAAAATTATTAATTTTTTTTTATGTAGATTTCGTATATATATTTACTTTTTTTTAAAACAACTGCACGTTACTTGCAAGTCCGACTATATCTTTCATTTCTTAATTCTTAAACTCTGTGAACAATGAAGTAATAATCTATGGGCACAAAAAGAAATTAAGAAGCTTAGCTGGAATCTTATCTTCTCACATAAACTTTTAGGACTATTCGAAACCAGATAGAACATAAATTGTAATGTCCATTAACAGTATTCTACCAGAATTATTATATTCTCAAGTCAGTATATAGAACACACCATTCATGTCATATAATTTATGATAAGATTTGATATATAAGATTGATATTTTAAAATATATCTTCAAAATCAAATTATGTCATGTCAACACTTTACTATATATGTTAACCATATTGGCTTATAAATATAAATATAATTTTTCCCGCACCTTATATATATTTTTATAAAACTATAGATATTATTGATTACATTTATTCATAGGTTTTTAGGGCATTTCCTGAAGTTTTCTTATCACCATTGTATGTTGGAATTGGATGATACAGGAGGCAGTAAATGTATCACTGGGAAACCTACTAACCTACCCATTTGTGAGGGAAGGCTTGGTGAAGAAAACCCTTGCATTGAAGGGCGGCTACTACGACTTTGTTAAAGGAAGCTTTGAGCTATGGGGGCTTGAGTTTGGTCTTTCTCCTTCTGTCTCCGTATGAATATCAACCATTATCAGTGACTTTGTTTTGGCTCCATTAATGTTCCGTGTAATTGGCTTGATGAGTTAAATAACAAGCAGATCACCCATGCTCCTATTAGAACTCATGTATGATGAACTTCTTAATTTTCTTCAACAAAGAATAAACTTGCAAATTCTGGTTGATTTGTTTTTTTCCTCCTTTTTTTGGGTACTGCATTTTTTGTAGAGGTCATTTCTGCAAAGATGAGGCTCTTCTTCATTTTAGTTTGTCCCGAGACTGAATTCAATTTTCCTACCAATTTCCTTTACATGATATTCCTAGTTTCTTAAGTATCCGTGGCCTGGCTTCATTCAATTCCACACTAGGTATAAATTTAATTCTACAGTCTTGGTGTCGTAAGAAGAATTGTTTAAAAAAAAATTAAAAAAGATCAAAAGATGTGGAAAAATAAGAGTTTAATTTATAAAGGAAAGCCAGAAAACGTTTATCACCAGTGATCAGTACTGGCAAATAGGTTTTAATCTGTTGGATGGAAGCCAAAATGACAAAATAAAAATCTGTGAGAAGTCAAATCCATTTACTTCTCGCCACTCAATTTGGTTTTCGAAAGTTTAAGGCCCACTTGGAATTTAGAATAAGTAAAAATTTGGTTTACTTTCTCGCCACCTATGTTAAAGCCTCTTTCCACTTTAAATTTATAATTTTTTCAACTCAATAATTTTTTAAATATTGAATTTTTGTAAATTCTTATAAATATATCTAAACACATTTTAATATTCAAACCCATCTAAACTCTTCTTAAGCGAGTTCTACAAAAGTCACTTTACCATCTTAACTCACTACCTATTATTCATAAAAAAAAAAATTTAACTCATTTTAACTCAGCTCAACATTCAAATAGGACCATATTGCTGGTTTATTAGAGTACAAGATTGAATGCACCAACCCCCTGTAAAAATAAAAAATAAAACTGCATCATTTATGATTTGGGAAAACCCACTAAATTTATTAGCATGTAGTTGATCTTTAAAAGTAGGCCTTGGACAACCAATACAAAGGCATGAACACATGCACGCTGGAGTCTGAGAGGAAAGAGGAATGCTACCCAGCTACCCAGCTAAACTAATCAATTTCTTCTACTCATTATCTTTATACTATATACTTGCTTAAGGAAAAAAATAAAAAGATAAAAAAATAAAAATAGGTATACAATATAGAAATGATGAGTAGAATTATTCGAGATGAAATGACACCAGTTGAAAGAACCAAAGTTCAATGAGTGCAGTTAGCGCAAGGAACAAATAGGTGTAGCTCTTACATCCCACTTAGACTTTCTATATTCTTCACTTTCCAGTGATACCCACAAAAGGATATTACCGTTATCAGAGGTAATACAGCAGTTGAATTTCATATGTAAATCAGGGCTCAATAGCATGAAACAATTAGCGCACAAAAATAATATATACGACAGTGATTTAAGTATACATGTGCCTAAAATATACATGCCAGACCGCTAGGCACATCATGACACATCAGGCTTTGGTTCTAGCATTACAGGAATCTTCTCCTTATGATCACCTCGCAACACCTCGATAGTCACCTGAATGCCAAAATAATCACCATATGCACTTCTGAAAACTAATTAACTCTGCTTCAGAACTAAAGAAATATTTATCTAAACATGCTCGGGCCAAACATAATCAACCACTTCTAAATACTAAAGTTTAGCTAGAGTCTACCCAGAAAGACAAAGTAGAGGTTGTATTGTGTTCTCTACAATGATTACTTCACTAGGATAGTTTGGTTTTGCACCATTCCACCCACTGAGAGAGAGAGAGAGAGAGAGACTGAATAAATAAAATGCCACCTTACCGTATCACCCACTTCACACTGGTCAAGAATTCTGTACAAATCACTGCCATTGGTGACCTTTTTACCGTTCACAGATGTTATGATGTCACCCAAAATGAGTCTACCAAAGCTATCCCGTTTAGTTGGTTGCAGGCCCTGTAGCATAGAGATCGATCAATTCTGGTTAAGTGGAAGCAGAAAACCTTCAACTTAATAAGCATGTCAGTGAAATAAGAAATATTGAAGTACAGATGAATGTTCCACTCAGCAGACAGGAAATACATTTCGATGTAGATAAAGCTTATAGAAATCGCACCGCTTTACCAGCCGGACCATTTGCAGGAGCATCTAAGACAAGCACCCCACTTACTCCTATTTGCTCCACAGATTGATCAGGCGCAAACTTAATACCTAAAATTGGTCTTGTGACCTTCCCAAATCTCACCAACTGGTCAACAATGCCACCAACCTGGATATGCAGGAATGAAGAGACAAATCTACATCATCAAAAGAGAAGCTCTTGTGTCTCAATTAGACATGATGTCTATACTGAGACTCTCCTAAAAGGAATAAAAATATGATCAAATAGTAGCTCACCGTGTCAACAGGAATTGAAAATCCAACACCTGAGGATGCACCAGATGGAGAGTATATAGCTGTATTTATACCAATTAGGTTTCCGGAACTATCTAATAGTGGCCCTCCACTATTGCCAGGATTAATGGCCGCATCTGTCTGTATCACATCCTGAATGGGTCGGCCAGTAGCAGCAGAACTAATTTCTCTGCGAAGCCCACTATGAAGAGAACATCAAAAACACATTAGCAAACAAGATTTTTATGTGCATGTCTAGACATGCTTATTTCTTGATAAGCAATATGAGAAGCCACATTTACATGAGGGGATATCAGCATGTTTTATGGATACAGTACCAATATGAATATTCATCATTGGTATGTTAAACAAACAGACACTCTTACGGACACATCATAAATGTTGCATACATTTTCTCCATTATGATGAAAATATATAAGAACTGATATTTTTAAATATAGGTTTGCCCTAAAAGGCCTCACAATATGTGGAACAACCAAATTATAGCAGCCAATTCCACTAGCATTAAGGTAACTCTGTTTACATAAAATGGTTCATGAGAAAAATTAGGCCATCCCAGAGGATACTCAAATTTTTTTGTATCACATTACTAGAAAGAAGCAATATGAGTTTCAATGGGAATTATACCTGATAACGCCAGTAGTAAGAGTATGGTCAAGTCCAAACTGCAAAAAATGAATGATAAAGCAGAATCTTAATTTATTTGGATACATAGTAAATGCAAAAAATAAAATTAACGGTATGATCAAAGTCTTGACAACTGTTTGGAAAGTAGCATTTAATCCTGATATGCCAACAAAATATTTTCTAGGCACTTTTTTGGACTGATGAGAGGAAAAGAACAAAAGATTTTCTCATGCTCGATGTTTAACTGAGCTGTTACACATATGGATTAAAAAATATAGAAAGAATCCTTCGAGCTGTTGCTTTCCTAAAGATGAACTGTTCTATGAAAGCAGAATAAGTAAAAAAAAAAAGAAGGTCATACTCACAGGGTTTCCAATAGCATAAACTTTTTGACCAACAAGCAGGTCCGCAGAGATACCAATAGGTATGGGCCTCAGTTTTTCTTTGGATGCATCAACACGCAGAACAGCAACATCCTTGTCTTGATCAAATCCAACGACTTTTGCATCATAAGTTGTCTGGTCACCAAGAGTGACCCTGTACACAATCAGCACCAACTTAAATGTCAACAACAAGGAGCTTAATTACGTCAACCTAATAAGATATTTAAAAAAACATCTCGAGGAGGTGTAACAAATATCACTGGAAGGGATGTTTGGGCCCCCCCGACAATAAGCCCACGACTAGAGAACAGACCTAGCCTACAAGCCCAAAACTGGGAGACTCGCAGCCCAGGAGACCATGGCGCGAACCGTGTAATAGGTGGATAAGACCGAAAGATCAGGATAGTTATCTTGTCCACTTGTTAACGGATTATTCAAGATAAACTCAAGGATTTAATGGTTATCTACATTCTCAACACCTCTATAAATAACACCTGAATGTAGCAGATTATTCATCACTTCCTACACACTATGCATCGGAGTTCCTTTGGGCAACCAGTGCCGCCTCTCATATGTTGCAGGTTATCCGAATGGTTGGTGGTGTAAACCACCTCCATCACAGTCCCCAAGTCTGGGTACAAAGGATCGATGCATCAAAGCAAACTGATAATTTATGATGAATTAAAACAGCCACCAATCGAAGACACTAATCCGTCACTGATGCAAAATTTTCCATGATTTCCCAGACACAAACGCGAGGAAATTTCCCAGGCTGACTGAAGCAATTTCGATACAGCCCATATTAAGGGCTAAAAATTTCACCACCTCATTCCTTGAGGTGTCAGTTTATAAGTAGTGGTATGAGTATACAGTCCATCCCATTGAATGAATTGATAACAAGCAACTAGCCAACCTGAGATCAGAAGCGCCACGAATCACATGATAATTGGTAACAATGTGACCTTCTCTATCCCACACGAAGCCCGAACCTGAGCCCTGCGGCACCTCCAACACGTCCAACGTAAACGCATCCTGCCTAAAACCACAAAAGCACAGTCACACACACCGGCCATCAAACAAACGGAGACATATGTGGTTCTGAGAAATCAGAGTGGATTACCCGAAGTGAGAAAAACATATTACAAGCAAAATAGAATACCTGACAGCTAAATTGGTGATATAAACGACGGAGGGGGTGTTCTCCTGGAAAAGGCGAACCGTTGCTAGCTCATCGGTCTGCAATTTCCTAGGCGTGGTGACCACAAAGGCCGAGGCGGGGTCAACATCGGCAAGAAGGAGAGAGAAAGACAAGGCGAGCGAAGCGCAGAGAACGAGGGGCGAAGCTAGAGGGAAGGAGAATGGTAGGAGCTTGCGAAGGCATGAAGGATTGGTGATGGTGTTAGAGCTACTCCTACCGCAACTATTACTGTTTGGGGTGAAAGCGTAATTGCGGTGGTGTTGTTGGAGGAAGGAGAGGATAGGGGGGTTGGGGTGGGGAGTGGGAGAGAGGAATTTGGAGGGAAAGGAAATGGATTTTCTGTTTGGGAAGCTAGAAAATGGAGAGGAAAGAGGTGGGGAAGTAGAGGAGTGGAAGGAGGGAAGGAGCGAAGAATAAGCAGCCATCTTTCCCTGCTTTCTTTAATTTTTGCTACAATAATATCTTATTGAAGAAAACCGTTTCTTTTCGTGGACGTGATCGTATGGCTACTTTTTTGAGACGAGAGTTTCGCTGTAACAAGTACTTTATGTAACTTCCTGAAAAATAATTGATAAAACTCGCTGCTGAAAAAATATTATGACGATAACCAAAAGAGCGATCAGTTTTGAAAATTAACTAAATATCATTTTAGAAAGGAAAATGGTACTATGTCACTCCACTCTGCCTATTTATTTTGATTATTTATTTATTTATTTATTTATCATTTAATAGTTAAAGAAGTGATTATTAATATATTAATATATATATATATTTTAAAAATATTTAAACATGTTTAAAAAATATTTGAAACAAAATATAAAAAAATAGAAAAGTGCCAATAGCACTAAGTGGCACACTAAATAAGCAAATTGAGGAGGTATAGTAGCCCTATTCTTTTGGAAAATACTTGAGACATAAATAAATTACACAAAGATAAATTTATAAATTGATATGATTTGATATGATACGTCAGATTGTAAAATTATTTTTATTGTAAAATAAATTTAATATATCTCATAAAATCATGTCAATTTGTAAGATTACTTTTGTATAATTTTTTGTATATTTATCAATTTTTTGTATATTTTTCTTTAAAATTTAGCCAGACAAGGTAATATTATTTATTTATTTTTTTTAGCAATTATCTAGTCACACATGTAATCATATTTCATATCCGTTTATATGTGCAACAGAGAGAGCTAAAGGGATTTCACGCATTTATCATGCTCATAACTGTATTCCAAAAGTTATAAAAAAAAAAGTGTATTTCAAAGGAGGTGAAAAGGTGCTCTTACATTAGGATTTAGTTTTGTATAGTTCCGTTATTTAAATTATATTTCCAATACATGTAATAGTACTTTAAGAGAAATGCTAAATATATATTTTTTAAATGTACATAAAAATTAATTAATCATGTTTCCGCTATTGATATATATGTTGAAAATTATGGTAATTATCATCTATCTATAACCTCTATGAGATACTATATTAATTATCATTTATCTAAAAAATTTAAATTACCTAAATGGATCAATTTAGTTATCAAAGATTCAAACTATACGTTAAGAGGACCAAAAGCTTCATGCCGTTGCTACATAGGAATTCAGAAACGATAGTATTTGATCCTGGCCTCTCTTTAAAATTTAGAATAATGTTTTGAATCTCATGTCGGTAGAGATATCGATCAATGCATTGAAATAAAAATATTTTTGTATCGATATTATTTCGTGTACCGTTTCGAAATAGTTTATACATAAATATATTATATATATAAATACATATATAAATTGTATTTCAAAATACTAGTCAATATATAAATAAATAATATATATAAATATATATTTAAATATTCTAGTCTGAATTAGAGTAACAAAATAGCAAAAAAAAAAAAAAAGAAGATAAATGGTCGAAATCCGATACAGCCGAAGCACAAGTTGAAAATTTGAAATATCGGCTAGTACGAAATTGCTATGTGATCTGTACCAAATAAGTCCACGTGTCATCTTTCCAACAATTTTTTATGAGGGGAGTATGCTTATGTTAAACATGTGATACAATTAACCTGTTATAGGTTATAGACTCGTACCTTGAGACCCCTTTGAGAAGAAACTATTGCTGATTCTGTCATTTTTTTCAAAAATCTGACCTCGTGTGTTGGGATGATTGCCGCAAGGAGCCTTTCTGGCTCCTTGGCTCTGGCTGGTCTCTTGAGATTGTTTGCAGATATGGTTGCGTAAACTCTTCATCCTCTGCCTACTATTGATGTTCTTTTTCGAGTGGCAAAAGTCATTAATGGTAAATATTGTGTGATTTTCTCTAAAGAGAAGATCGAGAAGTCTACTCCCCCTTTTGTTTCTCCATGGTTCTTAAATTTCTCAGGCAACGTCCATCTTTGGATGTGATTCGAGCGGTGATTCAAAGTCGATGGGGGCTGGAGTCTCAGCCGGTTGTCTTAGCTATTAGAAAGTCTCGATATGTCTTCCTACGTTTTCTAATGAACAAGATTTCTTGAAGTCCTTTTTGAGGGAGGTTTCTAACATTAAAGGTATTCCCTATAGTGCTTTTCAATGGCATCCAGATTTCAATGAAGAGAGGGAGTCTTCTTTGGTGCCTGCCTAGGTTTTTCTCAAGGGTTTGACCCCAAATTATTATCAAGAACTATTTTTTGAGAAACATCACAACTCCAATTGGTCGTTTGCTTCATTGGTATAATGCAACCAAGTGTGCCACCAAATCTGATGGAGCTAGAGTTTGTTTAGAGACGGATGTGGCTTTGAGTCCATTACCTGGGATTTGGTTAAGGATACCTCATCAGGAATAAAGTGTTTTTGTACCAGGAGAGTATGAGAACCTTCATGCCTTTTGTTACAATTGTAATGTTCAAGAGCATAATTAATAAACTTATCTCTGGAAGGAAGGTGAAAGAAAGGATGTAGATAGGCAGAGAAATGAGGGAAGTAAGCCTTTGAAGGTTTGGATGCTGAAAATTCAGGATGATGCTAATGGTTCTGGAAAGGTGGATCAGGGGAATTCTGATAACATAGAAAATGTGGCACGGGATTTCTGATCATGGTAACTCGAATGAGACATCTTTGGTGATTTTGGAAGATGCAGCTATGAGGGGAGTTAAAGTTGAGGAGGGTGAAATTTGTGTACTGATTGAGGTGGATGGAATTAGTTCCCTAAATTTTGAGAAGGGTCCATGTTCTGAATCACATATAGTGTAGGGTCTAAGTTCTCAAAGAGCTCTAATTTTTTACCAACAAATAGTGCAGGAATCTCATGAACTTATAGTGCAAGGTCCATGTGATCCTATAGTGGAGTAGCAAATGTGCAAGCCTATGTGCATGTTTCGAAAGTGGAGGTTGAGATGATGTTGAATGTTGTTTCTCAGGTAGTGGTTGTTAATGAGGAAGGTGTCGTTGGGTTATCGATGGAAGACCAAGCTAAAACTGGTTTGAAAGAACCTGTTCTACAGGAAGGAATTATGTTGGATCATGAAGTTTTTCGTTATGAACATTTAAGTAAAGGGAAGTCAAGTGCTTCAGATTGTGATTTCCATGTGAAGAGAGCTGTTGTGAAGAGGGAGACTAGATGTTTTACTCGGGTTCCTTGCAAACCCGTAAGATTGAATTTATGATACTTTGCCCATTTTATTGGAATGTAAGTGGGTTGTGTTCATTACGGAAAATATTATGTAAGTTGGTAAAGCAGATCAAGCTAAATTTTATTATAATTGTTGAACCTGTTGCCCAGATGACTAACACAAGAGGGGGGGTGAATTGAGTTGTATTAAAAAATTAACAATTATAAATCAAATATATAATATAAAATATAAACAAAATATGAAACAGTAATAAATATAAAGAGTAAAGGTAAGAGAGAAGCAAACTCAGTATGTTAACGAGATTCGGCCCCACTGCTTACGTCCTCGCCTCAAGCTACCCCTTGAGGATCCCCAAATCCACTATTCAATCTCCTTTAGGTGGAGATAGAAACCTATTACACCTTTGAGTAGCACCGCTCCAAAGAATCCGTGTAAAACACCCTCTACACTTCCAATCACCTCACACTTGGTGATTTAACTATTCCCCGTGTAGAACACCTTCTACACTTCCAATCACCTCACACTTGGTGATTTAACTATTCCCCGTGTAGAACACCTTCTACACACCCAAGGGTTATACGCACCCTCTTACAAATACAAGAGTTGATAATAGGTAAACTATCAAAGTACACTCCTCAATGAGTGAGATAGAAACAATACAGCGCAACCTATATCTCTCTCAACAAGAATAAGAATTAAGGTTCAAAACTTTAGAAAAGAGAGAATGAGAGCTTTGAAGGAATGATACAAAACTTAGCAATAGATGTGTAAGCTCTTGTTGTGAATTTTGCAAAACTCAAGTGAGCTATTTATAGGCAAATGAGTTTTCAATTTCAAATTTGAAAAGATTCCCATGTCAAAAACATCATCATTCACTTTTCAAAAATTTCAAATCTAATATTTTTACTTTTTGCATGTGACAAAAGGAGCACACTTTACTTTTCAAAATTTTAAATATAATCTTTTACTTTTTGCATATGACAAAAGGAGCATACTTTTCTTTTCAAAATTTTCAAATAAAGATATATACCTTTTGCATAAGTCAAGAAAAGCATCCACCACTTTTGAAAATATTCAAATAAAACATGCATATGTGAAAGATGACAATCAATCATCTTAATATTTTCAAAGTTCAAACCTTTAATCGTGTCATGTACATGTGAAAGATGACAATCAATCATCTTTCAAAATTTTCAAATTTAATTTTCAAAATATTCATGCATATGTGAAAAATGTATTTTAATGCTTTATGATAAAATATTAATTTTGAATCTTAATTCTAATTTCAAATTTTTTAAGAAATTTACAAAATTACTCTATGATTTTAATGTGAACTTGTTCCCTTCTTACTCATACTTGCTTCCTTGATGTGCTTGATTCTATTGTGTGGACAACTTTGAGCTTGAGACTCCTTTATTCTTTGAATTCATTTGTTATCATCAAAATCCATTTGTAGATTTACACGAAACTTGAAACTTTGGGTTCAACAATCTCCCCCTTTTTGATGATGACAAATACTTGATAGAACCTGAAACCTGTATTAATACTTAAACTCCCCCTGAGAATGTGCGTTAGTTTTTCAAGCAAAAATATAAATATAATTCCAAGCATATATAACAAGATTAGCAATTTAAATAATATTAAAGTTCTAGTCTAAAACTTCTCCCCCTTTTGGCATCATTAAAAAGGAATCATAATTATCTCAATAAGATATATTCCTACAATTACTAATAGACAAATAAAACGCTGCGTTAGTAGAGACTGTAGAAGTTAGAACCACCCGTGTCCGACAAAACCTGCAAAAGTTGAAGCCAAATTTTATCATCTCGGTGCGGAAGAAGATTTAAATCCGCTTGATGTTATTGACGAATTAGATGTTCCAGAGATTTGAAGTTGAATAATTAAAATTATTCATGTCTGACAAAGACAGCAAAAGCTGCAGGCCTAGCTCTGGCAATGCGGTGCGGAGCCATGCATGTCTGACAAAACCTGTAAAGGTTGGAGGCCTAGCTCTAGCAGTCGGTGCGAAAGCAGATTTAAATCAATCGCTTGATGTTGTTGACAAACGGGTTTGAAGGCTCTGAGTTTCTATAAAAAAATCATTTTCACCTTTCAGATACCAAAAAAAAATATCGCTTCTTGACCTAAGTTCTGTTTCTCCATAACGATAGAATGGCCGAACAATTCTCTTCCACTAATGTTCCAGACTTGAATCAGGAACCCTTGACGCATCAACCATCAATCTTCTCTCCTAAGGCCGTCAATGCCATGATAGGAGCAGAGAACCGTTTTTCTAGTAAGAAAACTTTTGACAATGTGTGTCCAGCATATCTTATATTTCTTTTGACTAATAAGATTTGAAGAGACAATAATTTGTCTTGTTCTTTATGCTATGTCTATAAAATCAGTTTTAAAGTTCATCCGATTTGCATCAAATCTTATTCTCATCTCTATAACTCATCTGCATTCATTCAATATTATTGCTTTAAGTTTTCAATTCTTTTCTCAATGGCTCATTCTTCTAACATTCCTCTAGATGCATCCATGAGGTATTCTACATCTCAATCTCATGTCCTTTCTGCAGCTACCATTGGCGCCATGTTGCAGCAAGAGAACAATAGTTTGGCTAATAAGCCAGACTCCAATGCTATCTACGACTTGGTGAGTCTCGGGACTCGCTACTCATCCTCTATTGTCGCTTTTTCCCAGCGGTTACAAGTCAAAAATCATGAGGTTGAAAAACTTAAAGAACAAATTGTTGTACTTCAACGAATTGTTCAAGAGTCTCACACAAAGGAAGGAATACTTCGGCAGAAGAATAAAAAGTTGAAATCTCTATTGGATTCTTCATTCCGCTTGCCAGTTCCCATGGATAGGAATGATATGATATTGTATGAAGAGAATGAGCGTCTCAAACATGAGGCTAAGAACCTCAAGTTTATGTAAAAGTATTTAAAAAAATATCTCTCTATTTTTATGAACTCTGATCTATCTTTCAAGAGATATTCATAATATGCATCATACCTATTTCTGTTCTAATCATATATAATCTATCTTCTGGTAAAAGTTTTGTGAATATATCTGCTAACTGATCGTGTGTGTTTGTGAACTCTAGTACTAAATCGCCTTTCTGCACATGATCTCGAAAAAAATAATATCTTATTTCAATATGTTTAATTCTAGAATGTTGTATTGGATTTTTTTTTGAAAGATTTATAGCACTTGTATTATCACATTTGATTGGAATGTGATTATACATAAGTTTAAAATCCTCAAGTTGTTGCTTCATGTAAAGAACTTGAGCACAACAATTACCCGTAACAACATATTCTACCTCAACAGTAGATAGTGCAACAGAATTTTGTTTTTTTTTACTAAACCAGGAAACTAGTGCACGACCTAAGAAATGACATGTTCTACTAAAACTTTTTCGATCATCTTTGCAACCAGTATAATCGGTACCTGAATAACTAATAAGATTGAAAGAAGTGTGTTTAGGATACCATAACTCTAAGTCAATGGTACTGGCAAAATATCTAAAAATCCGCTTGACTGCAATCAAATGAGATTGTTTTGGAAATGATTGAAAAATTTGCACATAAACATACACTGAACATAATATCAGGTCTACTAGTTATCAAATATAATAAACTACTACATACCTCGATATACATTTGAGTTAATTGGTTTACCGCTTTCATCTTTATCAAATTTAGTGGATGGGCTCATTGGTATTCCAGTTTCCTTAGCACCTTCCATCCCAAACTTTTTCAGCAATTCCTTAATATATTTTGATTGATGAATGTCCCACTTTTTGCTTGCTTAATTTGAAATCCGAGAAAGAATATAAGTTCTCCCATCATGCTCATTTCAAATTCTTCCTGCATAATCTTAGCAAAATCTTGGCACATATTTTCATTAGTAGCACCGAATATTATATCATCAACATAAATCTGAATCAAAAGAATATCATCATTTTCGTATTTAATGAAAAGAGTTGTATCAATTTTTCCTCTTGAAAAGCCTTTTTCAATCAATAAACTACTGAGTCTCTCGTACCACGCTCTAGGAGCTTGTTTGAGTCCAAATAGTACTTTTGTGAGTTTAAAAACATCATTTATAAAATCGTTTAAGAAAGCACTTTTAACATCCATTTGAAAAAGTTTGAAATCTTTATAAAATGCATATGCAAGTAGTATTTGAATAGCTTCTAATCTTGCGACTGGTGCATATGTCTCATCATAATCGATTCCTTCTTCTTGATTGAAATCTTGGGCTACAAGTCGAGTCTTATTTCTAGTAATGACTCCGGATTCATCTTTCTTATTTCTAAAAATCCATTCTGTTCCAATAATAGTATGATTTTTGGGTCTAGGAACAAGTGTCCAAACTTCATTTCTTTCAAATTGATTAAGCTCTTCTTGCATAGCTAGAATCTAAGATTCATCAAGAAGTACTTCATCAATATTTTTAGGTTCAATCTGAGATAGAAAAAGTGTGTGATTACAAATATTTCTAAGAGATGATCGAGTACTTACACCTCGTGAAGGTTCTTCTAGAATTTATTCCGCTGGATGATCTTTCACATGTTTCCACTATTTGGTTGTATATTGTACTAAGTCTTGATGATCTTTCCTTCTATTTCCATGATCTTCCATTTTGAATTGTCTCCAAATATCACGCATCCTTCTTCTTTAGAAGTGAAGTCAATGAATTTAGTTTTGTCTCATGTCACGTATCTTGAGCATCCGTTGTCTAAAAATCATTTACTTTTACCTGTAAAAAACTTCATGCATACCTACAAAAACAATTAAAAAAAAATTCTTGATACCTAAGTTCTTTGGGTCCTTTATTTATTAGTATTAGAAGAAATAAGATTTTTAAGTACCCATATGGTCCTAATAGTCATTGTATGTTTTCTTCTAATAGGACAAGCAAAATAATTATGACCATTTTTATTACAAAAATTGCAAATAGCATGTGACATATATGAAGAACTTGAGTGATTATAATAGTATCCTTTTTTAACAAAATTATTTTTATGAAAAGAATTTTGAATATTGGACTTTGATGTAGAAGGATTATCAAAGAAGTTTTTATAAGATTTGTATTTTTGTTTTGGCTTATATCCCAAGCCTGCCTTATCAAAAACACATATTTGACTACCAAGAAATTTTTCAAAATTTCTTTTTCCATTCGTAAAGTTTTCAATAATATTTTCTAAATCAGTTTTCTTTTTCTTCAACTCAAGATTTTCATTTTTCAAAACAATACTTTCTTTTCTTAAAATATCAATTTCGTTTGTTAAAGAAGAATTTTTCTTTTTCAAAACAGTATACTTGATACCCAATTTTTCAAATTCCTCATATACCTCTTCTAAAACATTTTGCTATTCTTCATATGAAGGATCTTCAATATTATCAAGATTTGTTACCTCAATGTCATCTTTAGCCATAAGACAAAGATTTGCTGATTCTCCATTGCTTGTTTCACTTTTTGAACTACTTGAATCATCATCCCATGTAACTTTCATTACTTTTTTGCCTTTGTTTCGATCTTTCTTTAGTAGAGGACAATCTGACTTGATATGACCAGGTTTATTGCATTTATAATAAATTAAAGTGTCATTTTTACCTGAATCTTTCTTGGAAAACTTTTTGAAGGATTTCCTTGGAGGAGTTTTATTTTTCTGTAAGAACCTCTGAATTCTTCTTGTTATCATCGCAACTTCTTCATCTTTGTCGTCATTTTCCTCATCTTTATCACTTTCACTTTCATGTGGAACAGCTTTAAGTGCCAAGCTCTTCTTTGACTTTCCTTCTTCTTCTCATCTTTTCAATGTGTACTCATGGGTGATAAGGGACCTGATGAGTTCATTCACTTCGAGCTTCTTGAGGTCTCTAACTTCAAAAATCGCTGTCACTTTTGATTCCCAACGTTTTGGTAGAGAGTTGAGAATTTTTCTTACTATCTCCACTTTGGAATAAACTTTGCCAAGAGCTGTCAAGCTGTTTATGATGTTAGTAAAACGAGTGTACATACTAGAAATAGATTCATCATCATTCATCTTAAACATTTCATATTCATCAGTAAGAATATAAATTTTTGATTCCTTGACTTGAGAAGTGCCTTCATAAGTAACTTCTAAGTTATCCCAAATTTCTTTTGCTATAACACAAGTCATTACTCTATTAAATTCATTACCATTGAGAGCATTATATAATAAATTCATAGCAGTTAAATTCAAAGTCTTCACGATCAAACTCTTCTTCTTCCTTTTTGACCTTTACTCCATCAACTACTTTTATTGGAATATAAAGTCCATTTACAATGCATTTCCAGATTTCTCGACTTTGAGCCTGAAGGAATATTCTCGTTCTAACTTTCCAGAATGAGTAATTGTCTCTGCAAAAGAGTGGAGGCCGACTGCTAGATTGACCTTCACCAAATGAAACTGCAATGTTAGCCATAAGATCTTAACTCAAAAGATAGTTAATCTTATAATAGAGATTTAGCTCTGATACTAATTGTTGCCCAGATGACTAACACAAGAGGGAGGGGTGAATTGAGTTGTATTAAAAAATTAACAATTATAAATCAAATATATAATATAAAATATAAACAAAATATGAAACAGTAATAAATATAAAGAGTAAAGGTAAGAGAGAAGCAAACTCAGTATGTTAACGAGGTTCGGCCCCACTGCCTACGTTCTCGCCTCAAGCTACCCCTTGAGGATCCCCAAATCCACTATTCAATCTCCTTTAGGTGGAGATAGAAACCTATTACACCTTTGAGTAGCACCGCTCCAAAGAATCCGTGTAGAACACTCTCTATACTTCCAATCACCTCACACTTGGTGATTTAACTATTCCCCATGTAGAACACCTTCTACACTTCCAATCACCTCACACTTGGTGATTTAACTATTTCTCGTGTAGAACACCTTCTACACACCCAAGGGTTATACGCACCCTCTTACAAATACAAGAGTTGATAGTAGGTAGACTATCAAAGTACACTCCTCAATGAGTGAGATAGAAACAATACAGCGCAACCTATATCTCTCTCAACAAGAATAAGAATTAAGGCTCAAAACTTTAGAAAAGAGAGAATGAGAGCTTTGAAGGAATGATGCAAAACTTAGCAATAGATGTGTAAGCTTTTGTTGTGAATTTTGCAAAACTCAAGTGAGCTATTTATAGGCAAATGAGTTTTCAATTTCAAATTTGAAAAGATTCCCATGTCAAAAACATCATCATTCACTTTTCAAAAATTTCAAATTTAATATTTTTACTTTTTGCATGTGACAAAAGGAGCACACTTTACTTTTCAAAAATTTCAAACATAATCTTTTACTTTTTGCATATGACAAAAGGAGCACACTTTTCTTTTCAAAATTTTCAAATAAAGATATCTACCTTTTGCATAAGTCAAGAAAAGCATCCACCACTTTTGAAAATATTCAAATAAAACATGCATATGTGAAAGATGACAATCAATCATCTTAATATTTTCAAAGTTCAAACCTTTAATCATGTCATGCACATGTGAAAGATTACAATCAATCATCTTAATATTTTCAAAGTTCAAACCTTTAATCATGTCATGCACATGTGAAAGATGACAATCAATCATCTTTCAAAATTTTCAAATTTAATTTTCAAAATATTCATGCATATGTGGAAAATGTATTTTAATACTTTATGATAAAATATTAATTTTGAGCCTTAATCCTAATTTCAAATTTTTTAAGAGATTTACAAAATTACTCTATGATTTTAATGTGAACTTGTTCCCTTCTTGCTCATACTTGCTTCCTTGATGTGCTTGATTCTATTGTGTGGACAACTTTGAGCTTGAGACTCCTTTATTCTTTGAATTCATTTGTTATCATCAAAATCCATTTATAGATTTACACGAAACTTGAAACCTTGGGTTCAACAGAACCTTTTGTTAAAGAATCTAAAATGGAATCATTGAAGAACAAGTTACAATTTGCTAGTTGTTTTTCTAATCAAAGTGTAGGGGGAAAGACTTGGTTACTGTGGGAAAGTAGTGTTCAGGTTTTAGTTCTTAACTCAAGTGCCTAACATAATAATTGTTGTAGCTGTTAAATCCAGTTGGGTTTATGTATTTGTAGTCTCTATGAAATGTAGCTATGTGGATAGAAAAAATTTATGGAGTTTGTTGCAGTTGGATATGCAGCAGAGTGCACCATGGTTTTGCTTTGGAGATTTTAATGTTATTTGTAGGGATGATGAGTGACGTGGTAGAAGACTTCGTTTGCGGTTGGCGATGGATGAATTAATGGTTTTATTGACTCATGTGGTTTGTGTGAAATGAAGTTAGTTGGGAGTGTTTTTAGCTGATGTAATGGACAAAGTGGTCTAGCTAGAAGTTTATCAAAGTTAGATCGTTGTCTCATAAATTCTTTAGCTATGGAAATGTTGTCGAATGCGTGTGTTCAATTCTTGCCACAAACTTCTTCAAACCACTCACCTACGAGGTTTTTACTTAAAGACAGGATGGATAAATATGGGTCATTGTCTTTCAAGTTTCAGCAAATGTGGGTATCTCATGAGGGTTTTAGAAATGTTGTTGATGATAGTTGGGAAAGTCTTTCAGGATTATTGGATTTTTATGGGTTGGCCACCAAATTAAAGAGATTGAAGGTGGTGTTTAAAGAGTGGAACCTCAATGTTTTTGGGCGCACATAGGTCAATATTTTGAAGTTGGAAAGGAAAATTGAGGAGATTGAAGCAAACTTGCAGCAAAGTTTATTTGAGGATCTGGAGTCGGATTTGATGATGGCTAAAGAAAAGTTGTCCATGTGGTTACAAAGGGAAGATACTCGTTTGTCTCAACAGATGAAATTGAATTGGTTGGAAAAATGGGAGGCTTCAGCCCAGTTTTTTAAAACCTTGCTACAGTTTCAAAACCTGTGGTGCAGAGTATACGCCTTAGTGATGGTGCTATCCTAGATAGTCCTGAAGCAATACATTCTGGTGTTGTGGCCTATTACATTGATTTTCTTTAAGCTAGAGCTCATAATATTCTTCCAGATCTCTCATTGTTTATGGATGTGAATATCAGTAAGCAGGAGAATAATGAGCTTTTAAAGCTCCCTTCAATCCTAATGGTTTTGGGTTGAGATTTTACTAGTTTTGTTGGGATATTGTGGAAACTGATGTGGTGGATGCAGTTAGAGACTTTTTTCGATTATCTTCTTTTCCACAATTTTATACAGCATCTTATATTATCCTAATTCCAAAAGTTAAACAAGTTGCTGGTTTTGAGAAATTTAGACCTATAAGTTTATGTTATGTAGTTTATAAGGTGTTCTCAAAAATCGTGGTTAAAAGGTTGTCTCCTATCTTGGGTAGGATCATCTATTTTGAACAATGGGTCTTTCTTCCTGGGCACAGTATTTTTGAAAACATTGCTCTTGCCCAAGAGATGATCCATTTGATTAACAAATCAGTTCATGGTGGGAATGTACTTATAAAAGTTGATATGTCTAAGCCATATGATAACATTGATTGAGACTTCCTTATTCATGTGATGAGATCTTTTGGATTTGTGCCGAGATTCTGTGACATGATTCGACGATGTATCTCTAGTTCATGGTTCTCCATAGTTATCAATGACATGGCGAAAGACTTTTTTCCAAGTGGGCGTGGTCTACCCTAAGGGAATCCCCTAAAAATTAATTTTGGAAATGGGCATATCTCTCGTTTCTCCCATCTGAGAGGTGCCCCACTTATTTATAATCTTTTATATGTTGATGATGTCATTATTGCCATTGGGGGCATGTCTTTTCTTAAAAGCATTTGTGAGATATTCAGTATGTATGAGGAATGGTCTGGTCAGGTAGTAAACAAAGACAAATCTTCTATTATTTTTTTGAAATACACAACTTCTGTGAGGAGGCGAAGATTATTGTGGTTGACATTATTTTTGAAGGTTCATTTCCTATCAAATATTTGGGGGCTTCTTTGTACTCTGGGAGATTAAAAGTGGCTTTGTTTGATGGCTTTCTGGATCATATTCGAGAGAGGCTAAAGGGATAGCAAACTCATTTCTTATCTTTGGGTGCTAGACTCCTATTGTTGCAGCATGTTGTGGCTAGCATTCTTGTTCATTTATTGTCTGTGGTGCAAGCTCCCAAGGCAGTTATGGGTTCTCTCAATCGGCTAATGAGTAGTTTTTTTTTTGGGTTCTTTAAATGGCAAGCTGAAGTGGAAATGGATTGCATGGCATCGAATTCACAAACCAATTTCAGAAGGAGGAGTGGGTCTGAGGCAATTAGAGGAGGTTACAGTCATATTTATTGAAGAAGTTTGCTTGGAATTTGCTAACTAAAAGATTTTTATGGGCTGACTTTGTTAAAGCTAAATATGTCAAAGACACCCATATTTCTTTGGTTAATCGGCATAAGGGGTCAGCTTTCTGGAGGTGTATACTGGACTCAACATCAAAAGTTATATCTAATTCTATTTGGAGCATTCGAGAAGGGGAAGTTTCGTTTTGGGGGGATAGTTAGTTGGAATCGGGTCCTATCATGAATGAGTTGCCGATAGTTAATCATTCTAATTTGTTTCGTTTTGGAGGGATAGTTAGTTGGAATCGGGTCCTATCACGAATGAGTTGCCGATAGTTAATCATCCTAATTTGTTGGTTCAAGAGTGCAAGCTTCAAGATGGCTAGGATGTAAATTTGTTAAGAGAACTAGTATGAGAAGATAAAATGGAGAAAATTTTGGAATGCCTTGGTGAGCAAAAAGATGGAGAAGATACTCTCATATGGAAGCTAAGTATTAGTGGAGACTTCTCATCAAAATCAGCTTGGTAGTCCATAAGGATTAGAGGTTTGCAATCCGAGTTGTCTGATTGGCTATGAGATTCTACGCTATCGAAGAAATATTCAGCTTTGTGTTGGAAAGCCATGAATCATTATCTCAGTGTGGATGCTCGTGTGTGAGTGCTTGACATTCCATTAGTTTCAAGGTGTGGATGTTGTGTACAACTGTTGATTCTTTATGGATGTCAATCAAAGCTGCCATTTCCTGGGTAGGTGTGCGATTAAGAGCAAGGAAGAAGATTCATATTGGTGATAAAAATGTTTTATCAGCATTTTCAATTCCGATGAAAGAGTTGCAAAGAAAACAAGTGCATCTTATTCACTGAAAGAAGCCTGTGAGGAGTTGGTATAAGTTAAATATAGATGGCAGTTGTTTGGGTAGTCCCAGCTATATGGGGGTGGGTGGCTTGATAAGAGATGATAGGAGAAGTTAATATTGGCATTTGCAAAGTGCTTGGATGAGGGAATTAATAACGTTGCTGAATTTTTGGCACTTCTCTATGGTTTGAGGCATTGTAGTGAGATGGGTATTCAAAGATTTGAAGTTGAACTAAACTCACTCTTAATTGTAAACTGGTTCAAGAAAGAAAGACGTGGTATTTGGTACTTTGAGAACTATTGGGAGCAAACAAAGAATATTTTATTTACAATGCGATTTGTCATTAGGCATATATAAAGGGAGAGCAATACAAGAGCGGATTATCTTGCGTGTATGGCTTTTGGAAGAGTTGCTAGGTTTTGGCAGAATTTTGATGACATTCCTCAAGTGCTTAAAGGGATTTTAAAGGTGGATAAGTTGGGCCTTCCAACTTTGCGAAGTTAGTTTTTTTGTATTTTTGTTTTGTTATAGATTGTTGCTTATTGTTTTGAGGAATAAAGGTGAATAATGTTCTATAGGCTTTCCACAGGCATGTTTAGAAGTTTTATTATTACTACTATTGTTTATTTCATTTTAGGCTTGTTAGATTTTGGTTTATGGTTGCTTTATTATTTGGTCTCCATGTTTTGTTTTGACATTTGAGTTTGGATATTTATTTTCTTATTTTGTAACCCCCAAGTGTAATGATGTTATTATGGTATTTTTTTGTCATAAATGATTTTAATAAAATTGGAGTAGAGGCTGTTATTGAACATGTGACCCTGACTTTTTACTTAAAAAAAAAATGTGATACAATTAAACATGTATTAATTTTTTTTTTCATTTGATAGGTATAGTTGAAAAATCAAAAATCAAAAAATAAAACATATAACTTTTGTTTTCTTTAGTGGAATACAAACACCAGGAGATGATCGATCACTATTTTATATTAAATTTGTAGTTATGCACAAAATATTTTATTTATCATGTGCATATAACTTAATAATCTTTATGATTTTCTTCGTACACGAGGTAGCAAAATGTTGGCACTTGAAGTTAAATACATAAATTATATGTTTATTGAAACTATTTATTCATTTCATATTTTTATTAAAACTAGTGAATGAATTTATATTTTATACTCTTTTATACATGATATAAATACTTAAATTGCATTAGATATGATTTTTAATATATATATATATATTATCAACATTAAAATAACTGATTTAAAATGATCATGAATGGTCCGATTTAATTTGTTGAATCACCTAATTCATTTGTGTTGTGGACGTGTTATCACTGCTAATGACTTCCAACAACCTGCACCAAGAACTGAAGAGAATGGGGGGCTCGGTATGGTTAGAGACACATTGATGCCTAAGTAAAAACAGTGTGAAATGAGTATTTGCAATTCTCAAGTTCATAAATCACATTTTGTGTGTGTTTTTACCTTTATTTATACAGGTTGAGTGCTTAATTAGAATGACTTATTTTAAGGCTTTACAATTACAGTCTCTAATCTTTACTGGACTGTAGACTGTTAGGCCTTCAAGTCCGCTGCCATGTCGGTTACTCTTTAATCGCCATCAATGATGTTTGGATCCGAATTCTGCATTAGTGTGTTTTTGCGTTTGGAGTTTTGGTTTTTGCTGAGTGGGCTCTTATTTTGGGTTCATGGGCCTTTAAGACGGGAGATCTGGCCCATTTTATTTAATAGAATATTTGATCAAATAAAAGTATTATATCGATTACATAAAAATAATCTCACAAATTAACGTAACTTTACGTGATTATCAAATTTGTATTGTAAAAAAAAAAAATTATAATCTAACAAACCACGTTAAGATATATCAATTTGAGAACTTTTTTTTTTTATGTAATTATTTTGTAACTAAAGTATTTTTACATTGAATCAACCGTTATCCAATTTTAATTTTTTTGAACGTTATTTGCTAAAATTAAATTATCTAATTCGATCCCCCAAATTTTTTTTTTGAGCAAATGAGAACGTTCATTGATATAAAACTTTAATACAAGGTACAAGCCAACAAAGACAACAAGAAATAAAGCTAAAACCAGACCAATTTAATCAATTGAACAAGAGATAGAATGGCCCTTCTCATTATGAAAATCCAAAAGGCATGAAGGGATTTGGATTAGAGAAATGTTGGTAAAAGCTTGCGAAGATGCTGCTCAAAGCATTAGATTGTGTGCACATCGATTATAAGATCGATGAACATTCATTAATACAAGTTTTCCTTGCTTGCCAAGTCGCTACAGCTCCACTAACTAATACAGGGTATTCTCCAATTACATACCTATCTGTAATTTTATGTGGACCACGACGCGAAACAAAACATAATTCGGCCAAGTGGGAGCTGGCCCCAATTATATTCCCTCCACACACAAGACGAGTGTGACAAAGTCCAACTTAGATGGAGAAATCCAATTTTGTTCAGAACTTTATGCAATAGATACTCCCCTATGCAAAAACAAGGATAAAATGGCGAACTATTAACTATCTTTCTTTCCTTAGCGAGCAATCAATTTGGCATGCAATTGAGTTACCTACCGATGTCAAGTCAGGTTCGAGGAAATTCATCTGAAGCTGCGTCCCTACAGCGCTGGAAATTATTCTCAACCCGACCCAATAAAAGAGAGTCAAAGAAGCAAAGTTGAGGAGGAGGACCACCCCATCACCATGTTAATTGGACGATTTGGATGGCTAATGAGTTGTGCACTTTTTGAAGATTATGGTCCAGTGGCTCCTAATTGAATCATTGACCATGAGTATACATACTATGCGGGTGGGCGTTGTGTGCTCCAACAACTACCTTTTTCGTGAACAAAAACATAACACGATCACCTTTTCCTGATCGTGTTCTGTTATATATAATTTTTTATTTTTAATTTGATTGATTAAAATAATTATTTTATATTAAAAAATGATTACACTTCTGCAAATAAATCTTTTGTTTCTGACCAAGTGGACATTCTTCTCGGTGTTATAATCGAAAGATTATTTTGTCTCATTTTGTTTATTTATTTTGATTGTTTATATATATAATTTTTTTAATTTTATAAATAAAAAATAATTATTAGTGTATTAATATTTTTTTATATATTTTTAAAATACTTAAATATGTTTAAAAAATATTTAAAATAGAAAAATATAAATTGTATTAAGAAGCACATTAATTAAAGAATAATGATAAGTTTACTATTTATTTATTATCTTTTTATCATTTTTTTAAATTTTTAATTTTTTTAAAATTTTGTTTTTATTTAATAGTTAAAAAATAATTATTAGTGAAATTATATATTTTTCAAATTTTTTCTTAATATTTAAGGATTTTTAAAAAATAATTCAAATAAAATAATAATAAAAGAAATATACTAAAAATAATAAATTAATAATAAATAAATTATAAATGTATCATCACCATTAATTAAATAAATTGAAGAGAAACAATAACGCCACTCTAATCGAAATACGTAATAGCATCTTACAAATCAAAACAAGTAAACAACCGTTGGTAATAGGGGAGAAAAAACAAGAGAGAGAAACATTGGCTGCACGCATATATAGGAGGATGATGGCGCCTCATAGTACGGTGGTTCCTGAGCAAATATTGGATTTGCCGCACGCGAAACGTAGGCTTCCCCTCTCTCCTTTGGCGTCTCTTTACAAATTACTCCGACCCCATTTTTTGTTTTATCGTTATCTTTTTAATTTATACGAACAAATATTCTTGGGATCAATATGTGTTCTTTCTGTTGTTTACTGGATCCAGGTTTATCGTCTGCAAACAAGCGAAGAGACCCGGATATAAATACGTTTGTTTCCATTATCCTATAGCCATACTTTATACAGGTTGAGAGAATTTCAATCTCTAGTTTGTAAGTATTAAAAGCTCTTCTTGTACTACTTTTCCTTCCGCAGTGGGTTGAATTGAGGTTTAACTGTTTGATTTAATGTTCTGATGAGCTCTTCATGAATCTCTGGCACATGTCTGTTTAACATGCCGGAGTTCGTTCGTCATTATCCATTTAAAAGGTTTTGCCGGTTTTCTGTCGTAACTACTCTTTTTGGATAATAGGTTGTTATGTTTTCGATGCGAGGATGTTGGGTTGTTGTTTACTTGGTGATCAGTTGTTGCTCTTTTCTACCTTGAATTGCTCCTTACTTTTTAAAAAAAAATGTATTTTCGTTGTTTCTGATTTTAGTGATGTCAATCATGACTTCTTCCCCCCCTTTTTTTTTTTTACTAATGTCTGGTTATGAAGTTGGATTTATTGTAAGCAATGCCTTGGGGGGTAGCTTTTTACGAACGGGAATGACATATTGACATGTACTTCTTCCTCATAATAACTCTGAAAACTTGGATACGATGGCGTTCATATGAAATACTTAAAATAAATAGAAGGGGAGGTGAAATCATTCAAGGGATAGATTGAAATAATAGTTCTATCCCTATTGATTTAATATTTTTTTCAATGGTATTGATGCTGATTTTATCTGGCAGAAGTATTGCAAATGACTACTTGTATACCTGCTGGAAGCGGCAGCTTGCATTATAGTTTGGCACTAAGCAAGGGACATGGTTGTAGAAAAACTTCTTGGGTGTCTGGTATAGCATTAAAGAGAAGTTCACAGAAAGAGCTTTCATGGTAAACATTGGGTTTCCGATATTTAAGTTTTACAGATCTGCTTTTATTTATCTATAAACACAGCCCAGATACTTATTTCATGATAGCACCGAGACAGTTCCATTGACTTTATGATATTAAGTCTATTTTTTTTCACACTCGTGTTCTGAAACTGTGGAATACTTGTTTTGTCCTGATTCCAGGTCATGTAGTGTATCAAAATTATTGCGGTTCCAAAGGTGTAATTTTTCCCAATCTCCATTTAGTGATAATCAGAAGCCCCTTAGAACTGTCACTTCATCTTGCTTGAGAGATGGTTCCACAAAGTATTTTGATTTTGCTGTCATTGGAAGTGGAGTAGCTGGCCTTCGTTACGCTCTTGAAGTTGCAAAACATGGAACTGTTGCTGTGATTACCAAGGCTGAGTCTCATGAGAGCAACACAAACTATGCTCAAGGTGGTGTTAGTGCTGTGCTTTGCCCTTCAGATTCTGTGGAGAGTCATATGCACGACACGATTGTAGCTGGTGCTTATCTGTGTGATGAGGAGACTGTCAGAGTTAGTTTCAAATTCTTGTGATTTTATTATATATATCATTTATTTCTGTGTTCTGATCTCTGGTATGAATTTATTGCATTGATATTTCAAGGGTCATGCTGCATGGCATATTTGTTAATAGCTCATCCGTTTGAGATTAAAGAGAAAATAAAATTAACAGGGAACACTCATATTGAAATATTACATGCATGATACATTATCTCATGCCCTCATTTTTTGAATCCTCTTACAGTTAGTGCACTGAACTACAATTAATGCCCTTGATTTAGATAAGCTGAGATTTTTTTAAAAGCCGAAAATGATATATTGTTTCTTTGAATGAGTTTGCATTTAATGAACATTTCCATTATGGAAAATAAAACCTGCAAACTTTGGGCATGTTATTTGGTTGTGTTTGCTCTCTCAATATTGTCTCATCGAGTGTCAATTACCATTGCCTCTTGCATAAATGGTTGAGCTTTTTATCAAGTTTGGTTATATTATCCAGGTTGTTTGTACAGAAGGACCTGACAGAATTAGAGAATTGATTGCTATGGGTGCCTCATTCGATCATGGGGAAGATGGAAATTTGCATCTAGCAAGAGAGGGGGGGCACTCTCATCATAGAATTGTTCATGCTGCTGATATGACTGGAAGGGAGATTGAACGTGCTCTGCTAGAAGCAGTTGTCAACGACCCAAATATATCTGTTTTCGAACACCATTTTGCAGTAGATTTGCTAACTTGTCAGGTCACTTTCTCACAATATTTTATATTGTTTGTTTCACATTGCATTTTACATGCTCCTTTATGGTACCCTTATGTCGAATGATCTTAAAAAAGAAAAATTAAGCATATCTTGGATGTGGGTTAAGACATTGTTTCAACATATAATATTGGGGGAATTTTCTGTGTCAATTTGACACACACAAACTTTGACACCACCATAGTTTGAATACTGGCATTCACTAAAGTCAGTCTTTTGCCAACATTGCAGGATGGTTCTGACACCGTATGTCTTGGTTTTGACGCATTGAATACTGAAACATTAGAGGTGAAGAAAGAATTTACCTCTTAAAGTCTCTTAAACTCTATATGGAAATATTTTTCCAAATATCAGTATTCTTATTCTCTAACCTTTGCTATTTTGTTTTTCAGGTGATAAGGATTATTTCAAAGGTGACTTTACTTGCATCAGGTGGTGCTGGACACATGTACCCAACAACTACAAATCCTCCGGTAAATGTTCACACTTTCACTGTATAATGTTGTAAGTGGGGTTTGACTCTCCAATTGCTTCTTAATGATGATGATGCTCTCATATGTGGCCAGTATAATAATCATTTTTGTGTCTAAGAATTATTTCTTGTGGTTCTTTCAATGTCAATGTGTCAACATCTAGTTTTCAAAATATTACAAAGATTTATATATGCATACATTACTTCTGATATATGTATATATATATGTATCGATTTAATTAAATGGATGCTTTGAACTTTTAATATTGTTGAAATCTTCACTCACTGTAACACTTTCTATTATTGTATATAATTTTAGAAACATGGAGTTTTGTCTTTGTGAAGTTACGTCATCCTCTTCTAACTAAAATGTTTTGAAGTTTCAAGGTCTAATCACATCTGAATTACGAGGTCACTTCATTCTCTTTTAAATCAAAACTTTGAAGCTTAAAAGTCTCATCACATATGAATTTCATCAATCTTACGAGGCAGCAGTCAAGACAAGAATTCAGAAATTATTAATTGTCTTATTTTGAGTCAAGCAGAATAAACTGAATGAAAAAGTGCAATAAATAAAGTGGCAACAAAGAAAGTCATTTCACTAAAGTGATATCGATGGGATTATTTACTTAGTAGGACAAAATTATACTCGGGTTCAACAGATAGTCTTGCATAGCTATAGAAAAAATAAACTTGAGAAAGACTATGGTAAAGACATAATTAATCTTATCATTTGACGATATGGTAATAGATTTTCTTGCTCTCTCTCTCTCTCTGTTTGTTATATTAATTTCATCCAGTATTGTTGTAGTTTTCCATTTAGCATCCATTCAGATACTACTATAATTCTACTATATCTGGTGGATTCTGACTCCACGTAAAACACCATCTAAAAGATCCAGCCTGTTTGATAGCTGAGTTTAATTCTCTGTTTTCTACTTTATGCTCAATTGGTTCTTACAGGTTGCCACTGGAGATGGAATGGCCATGGCCCATCGAGCTCAAGCTGTAATATCCAATATGGAGTGAGTAAATGTCTTTCAACTTTGTTTGAAATTATAAATTCTCCCTGATAACTGTCATACAAAACTGTTTTGAAGTAATCATGTAAGAATTCAGGAAGAATTTTGAAGATCCAAATCCAAACCCACAATTCCTGTTTTTGTAACATTTGAATGTGCAAGGTCATCTTTTGGGATGGTGAGCTGAATTGGAGAACATATATATATATATATATATATAGAGCTCAATACTGGATAAGCTACTTTGCTCCTATATAGGGGCTTTGAAGAATGAAACCCATCCTTTTCGCCAATTTTGTTAGAGTAATTGCATTAGCTTGCGATTTTAGATTTCCTAAATCAGGATGACACCTCTGCTTACATGGCCAAAAATCATTTTAATATTAGATTTCATTTACCGTGTAGACAATAGGATCTTATTTATCTGTATTACATTGATATAATGGAAATTATATTTTCTTGGCATTATTTTGTTGCTCAGATTTGTGCAGTTCCACCCAACTGCCCTAGCTGATGAAGGCCTTCCCACCAAACCAGCCAAATCTCGAGAGAATGCATTTCTTATCACTGAAGCTGTTAGGGGTGATGGAGGCATTCTGTACAATTTAGGAATGGAAAGGTTCATGCCCTTGTATGATGAGAGAGCAGAACTTGCTCCTAGGGATGTAGTGGCAAGAAGTATAGATGACCAGCTTAAAAAGCGGAATGAGAAGTATGTGCTCCTAGATATAAGTCACAAGCCCAGGGAAAAAATTATCTCGCACTTCCCCAACATTGCTGCTGAGTGCCTACAATATGGCCTGGACATAACTCGCCAACCAATTCCAGTGGTTCCTGCAGCTCATTACATTTGTGGGGGCATCCGTGCTGGACTCGAAGGGGAGACAAACGTGCGGGGCTTGTATGTGGCTGGTGAGGTTGCATGCACAGGTTTGCATGGAGCAAACCGACTTGCTAGTAACTCGTTGCTCGAAGCGCTAGTTTTTGCAAGAAGAGCTGTCCAGCCCTCAATTGATCACATGAAGAGCTCCAAACATGATCCCAGCGCTTCAAATTGGTGGGCAAGACCAGTTGTTCCTTTGGCACTTGCAAGTGATGCTATGAACAAAGTTGAAAAAATGACAAGGGAAGTAAGGAAAGAGCTGCAATCAATCATGTGGGAGTACGTGGGAATTGTACGGTCCACAACAAGGCTGGAATTTGCAGAGCAAAAGATTGGTGAGCTGGAGGGGAAATGGGAGGATTACTTATTTCAACATGGTTGGGAGCCAACCATGGTGGGGCTTGAGGCTTGTGAAATGAGGAATCTTTTTTGTTGTGCAAAGCTCGTGATTAGCAGTGCCCTTGCTAGGCATGAAAGCCGTGGACTCCATTACACTATTGACTTCCCTCATCTGGAGGAAAGTAAGAGGCTGCCAACTATTATTTTCCCCTGTTCATCAGTCAACAGTTCCTGGAGTTCACGACAACTATACAGGCAGCCTTTATAGCATTATTCGCATGTTTAGGTCTTTTAACATCCATAATTTTCTACAACTTATATCATTCAAGAAGCAGAAGTTCTGCTTTTATTTCGATAGATCATACATTGTTACGTTTATGATCATAAATTTGATCATTTGATTGTAAAATAATTGCAAAAAGGTGACAAAAGAATATTATTAGAATTCATTTGAACACTTCAAGAATTTGGAATATTTCCTCTTTCTTTACTTTTTTCTCATTTCCTCTATGCTTAATTTATTATAATAAATTTCGTGAAAAATATTACGATCTCATTTAGCAAGTTATATCTGAAAGTTAAACCGTCGAGGTAGGTTGAGAGAGTGTTTCGGCATTTGTTTTCTGCCTCTACTGTCCTTGAAAAGCTTGTCTTCTATCGTTAGAGTCAAGTTGAAGAAGCGTCATGATAGGATAGTTCAGAGTCAAAATTAACTTTCAGAGAAAGGGAAGGGCAAGGATGGTAGTAGATGCTTGTTGAGTTTCAGTTAATCAATCAAAATTGAATGACATTATTTAAAGATCTTTCACCTCCAGACAATTGCAGCCCAACTACCGCCAGCAAGTGGTGATGGAGCGGCAGAATCGAGCATCACAGATGTTATATTTATATAACAGCTCCTGGATTTTGAAATCTTGAAAATTTGCAAAATAAACTAATTGGCAGTTGCACCAATCATAGAAAATGAAGTTCTATCAACTTTGAAATTGATTAAAAACGATGCCACACCATAATTTTTTAAATCGACAAGGATTAATGTGATAGAAAACTCTTCAATTAATATGCAAGAAAATATGAATGCGACTTCTGTTGACACCTAATAATTGAGTAAACAATTTGAACCAGAATGGCAGAATCTCCTTCCTAGCTTCTATTATTGTTTGATTATTTTTCCCAATTTTCCAAAACCAATCTAACAAAACAAGCACACCTAAACCCTCTTCTGAATGATATTTTAAAAAGAAGCATTTGTACACAATCATCATTACAATACCATAATACCGTTATCATTTATGATCTCAGGGTTGGTGTCAAGCAGTGCAACCAGTGATATGGTTTTCCTGTTCCGGACTCTGCCCGCTTCTCTCAACAACTCCGCCAACCTCCGCCTCTCATCATCCACGTCGGGATTTGCTGTTCCAAGCTTCTCTTCTCTCATGCCAACAAGATGTTCCAAAATTTCAATGGCATCATCGAGCCTGTCAAATTTCAAGTTGAAAAGCACAGAGATAGTGTTATGAAGAATAGGTCAACTTAAACCAATTTGCTAAAAAGTAACAAAAGAATGATACCTGCCCATTGCATCGTAAGTGCCAGCAAGATTGCTATAGACCCCTAGTGTATCTGGGTGATATGGTCCATATTCCTTTTCCAGAATGCTCCTTGCTTCTTCAAAAAAATCTGCAGCCTCGTTTATTGCATAGCGCTGCACACAGGCAAGTCCCAATTGGTTAAGAGCAATCCCAAAAAGTGGAGATTTCTTCTCTCCACTCACCCGAAATTTCGAAATGGCACTTTCCAAAGAGTTGTAAGATTCTGAGTAGTTCCCCATCATAAAATACATGACCCCCATCTGGGCCTCAATGCCTGCAGCTGTGTTTTGTTGACCTGGGACATCACCAAATATTTTCAAAGCCTTCTTGAGTAGTTTTTGTGCCAACTCCAATTCATTCATGGATTGATAGATAGCTGAAACATCAATAAGACCACTAGCAATCTCTTCTGAGGGAATCCCAGGATTTGGCTTTCTATAGATTCTAAGTGCATTTCCACAATAAGATTTAGATTCCTTGAACTTCCCTATCTTATGGTACAAGTCAGCCAAACGCACAAAAACTGAGGCAACAGTGGGATGATTCTCTCCTTTAGCTGATTTAAAGACTGTGGCTGCTTTTTGATAAGAAAAGACTGCTTCATCATATCGAGCCAAGGATAGATATGCATCTCCAATGCTGCAATCAATTGAAGCCACTTCTATATCTTGGCCATTGGCTGCCATGGCCATGCTTGCTAAAACATAGTGCTCAAGAGCAGCTTCGTAGTCTCCCTTTGCATCACAGATGAGTCCCATGAGCCTCCTGTCTGCTGCTTCTTCGAGAGAAGCAGGAGAACCATTCTCACTATGGATGTCAAGGGCCATTTGGCAATGCTTCTCAGCCTCATAAAACTGCAATGCTTGAACATGGGCCTCTGCTATATACCGACACGTCTCCCCAAATCGAGGGTCTGTTTCTCCCAATACTTGCCTTTGGATTTCAAGACCTGCTGTATAAAACAGAATTGAGTTCTCAATCTGACCAAGCATTGCATAAGTATCACCTAACTGCATGCATCCAGCAAACTTAGCTAGCGCATCATTTTGGCCATCCTCTATCACAGGGATGTCAATTGAGCGCTCGAGAATGGGAATTGCTTGGTTGTATTGGCCTAAGCTGCAGTATATTACTGCTATAACATGCAAACACATGACCAGCCCCAAACTGGGCTTCCCATTTGCACATATCTCAAAAGACTTCAATGCCCGAAGAGCCAATTCAAGAGCTTTCTTAGGATTTTCACCAGAAGAGATCATATCCCTACTTTGTTTAAGCAAGAACGGGCCAAGGTCTGGGTTATCTAGTCCTACCTCAAGAGGATCCTCAAATCCATCCTGAAATTTTGCTCCCAGTAAAGCAACATTTCTCTGCTTTTTCATACCATAAATTGCATTTATTTTACTTGAATTCTTCTCATACCTATTATCAATTGGAGGCCTGGCAGATCGAGTCTTAGCCTTCTTTGAAGACTTTTTAGTAATGGACCCGTTTTCTTTCTCTGGGGTCAAGTCCCCTCCATTACTCCTCAAGTCCCCTCCATTACTCCTCTGCTTATTTTCTATGAGCACCTCCTTAGTTACCTCAAATTCATCACTAGCTCCAACAAGATGACGCAATTCTGAATCAATCCTTGATTCCCACCCGTATGACACAAAGCTGGCCCTCGAGGGTGACTGATCAGAACTCTGCATCTCACAGACATTGTGACAAAGCTGCTCGATAGAGGTGTGGATCGCACCATCAGCAGCAAGATAAATGGAGTCACTTCGAGCACTTTGTGAACTCAATGAACTTCTTGGAGAGCCTTGTTGGGAATAGCCTTCCTGATTTGATGCGTGGCTGCCACTCGATTCCTGCTCTGCCTCACCAACCCCATTTACAGCATCCATAGCTAATCCAGGCATCAAACCTTGTATGGAATAGTGAAATAAAACAGAAAGAATAACAAAGTAGAGCTGTACGGTATTTAAGAATGAGTCCTATTATTGTTCCTATTCCTCAACTGTGTACACAGAATCATAGTAACATATGTTTTAATCAGGCGCATGAAAAAATCATAGAATGAAAACCCAGAAAAGAATGCAATTCGACAGTTTTAGTGGGTTCCTTGCCAACTTGACAAAGTACTTGTAATTCAATGATCAAGAACCAGACATTCAGGAACAACGCATAAGTCATCAATCCAATGAAAATTTTGAAACAGTAACACCAACAAGTAGAAAATAACAGACAACACGAAACTGAAAACACACAAGTGAGCCTAACTTAGAATTTAGTAATTGATGTAGAAGCACTTATATATCATAAACGAGTTTTTTTTTTTTTGAAAAAAAAAACGTTATAGTTAGAGACAGACCTTAATAATGTGCCAAGAAAAAGAAAGCGAAGATGGTTAGTCTTTGCAAGTTCTGTGGGTGCTATGTACAGGCAGGAAGATAGACGATAGGCATGGGGAGGTGATATGCGTCTGAATGCTTAAATACGAGATATGGAGGTGGAATTATGAATGAAGGGAGGGGACAAATATGGGAGAATTTTTAGAGAAAATATATGCATAGGCGTGGGGTTGCAGAGTTTGGAAGTTGAAGCAATGAGGAAGGCGACCTCTCTCCCACCCGCATCCTAAATCTCTCGGCCTCGGGGGATTCAAAAGCAAATAAATACAAATAGTTAGATATTAAAGTAATTAAGCATAATTTGGCGGTGATAGTTAACAGCAACTTGGCGGGATTAACGGCTTTTCAACTCCAAAAGGACGTGTGGAAATGATAGGCTGACAGCGCCTTTGTCCGTTTTAAAGAATTTCTTTCCGAAATTACCACGTTTCGAAAGCAGGTTTGGGCTTTTTTTGGTTGAACAATATTAGTAACAAATAATAAATAAATATAAATAAATATAATATAATAAATAAAATATATTACTTTCATTTTCTTTAATTTTAAATCAATTTCTTCATTTTTTAATTTATAAATATTGTACAACATATAATAAATATTAAATACTATAAATTATCAGTGAGTATTTATTCACAGTTTAGTTCTGATGTTTATTCTTAATATTTTTGTTTTTGGTTTAATGTAGTCCAATGATTGGGTGCCGTACAGGGTGCTATTTTGGGCTTATTTTATTTTTATTATGCAGTGGGCCTTGACCGGACGGCTATCTAGGCCCCTCTGGGCCCACTTTGCTCATAAGGGCTTCTTTAGTTCTTTTTATCACTACTATTGTGAATTATGTTTTTTATTTTATTTTTTGAGCCATTGTGAATTATGTATTTAATCATTAACGAGGTATAGAAAGATCACCAAAACTGTCCGAGATAAATAGTGATTTAACAATTATTTCTTTCGAAACCTGAAAATATATACATATATATATATATTATAAAATCTAAAATCTCGTAGATAGTATAATAATTAGAATATTAGACAGCCAGAGTACAAATTAGAATTATTGGACTCATAATTGCCAAATGGAGGTCATATTAAATAATTATAAGCTGATTGCAACTTTTTAAGGTTCAATCAAAGTGGAGAACTTGGAAATATCACAACCATAATAAATATTCTATTCTTATTAAATAATAGAGATCAGAGAAGGAATCCGTGTAGGGTGATTGAATAACAGTCATGTAAAAACAAAAACCAACATCATAAATAGGTTAGAAACACATTTTCTGCAATTACATTGAAGACGAAAGAAGACAACTTATCACAAAATGGCGTAAGTTATTTTTGTTTAATCTATTTTATAATAAAATTAATTCTACGATTTTAAGATATTACATCAAATCATATCAGATATTTATAAAATTATTTTTATGATTTTTTTTTTTATGGTTAGAACATTTCTCTTTTTATAAATAAGATTATCTTAATTTATAACATGAAAAGTGTACATGCATTAATATTATGATGGTGCAACGCCCCTGCTAATTAGTGGTTAGGACCCAACGACATGATTGATGAGGATTTAAATTAATTAGGCAGCTATGGGTTTTTGTCAAACATAAATATTTAAAAGATTAGTCTAAAATATCGCAGGCGGTGGTGGGGCTGCTATATATATATATATATATATATATATATATATAATAGCTTGATGCATAGATTGATGCTTATGGTACGCAATTATTGAGCAAAAAGCTGTATCAGAAAAGATTAAATACGATTATATATAATCGTATATATATATATATAGATAACAATATTAATGATTTGCATAACATGAATAATAATATTTAATAACGAATTAAGTACTTGATCATCATGAAGATCAGTAGGTGACAGGCCACGAATTTCATAGTGGGGAATCTAAAATTGATCAAGCACCAACCATCAATTAAACTTAATTTAATGTTTATTAATTATGTACGCCTAAGATTAACTAAATATGCTCTTAATTCGAATTGCGTGGATGATGATCATCTGTCTTATCTTCAACAGCAACAACGAGACACCACACCCGCCAGAGAAATTAATGAGAAATAATTGAAACCAATAAGTGAAATATTAAAGGATGATGCAGGCCAGCAGCTAGCTAGGACAGTACTAGTAGTACTACTGCTTAATTAATCATGCAGTTATATTCAAAACTTAAACTACTAAACTCATGTACGTGGATGCATGCATGGGATCATGTTGCTCGATCGTTTTTCTCTTGCTATGTATGTGTATATAGATATATTAATATTTCCATTATAGGCCGGATGGATCGAGCTTCTTCTTATGACTTCATTGATTTGCCATTACTTCCAAATGTAGTGGAAGCAGCTGCTTGCAGTACTACTATAAGAAAATTAAAATTTGTTTATAATTAGTTATTTTTAATCAAAATAATTATTTTCTTTTAAAATGAATATATTTTCTTCGTAAATAATTTTAATTATTGCAAACAATTCATCGTAAAGGTCTATTTTTCTTATCACATATATATATGTATTATAATATATATATATATATGTGCAAGAACTTAATTTTGAAAATTCTATTCTAATGATGAATTTTTTTTTTGAATTGTATTAGAGATAAATCATACTTAACCTACTTTATCTTAAATAGTACTATTTATATAAACAGTAATATATGAGATAAGAGTGGATATGATTTATCTAAATCTTTTTACTTTTTTTTTTTTTTATCCCCTAGAATTTATCCCAAGGGAATAAAGCCAGATAGCTAGGATATATTGGAGAATTCTGTTTTTTCACGTGTGGCTTCAATGAAAAACAATCATAAAAGGTCGTGAGTATGTTCATGACAATTATTTGGTCAGAGAAGCATCGTTCATATATATCTCTTTCTCTCTCTCTTTTTTAAAAAAAGGTTCTGTTTCTGCTCAGAAAAAAAGAAAATGATAAAAGAGAGATTCTCTGTGTCTTTTCAGTTTGACTTTTGATTCTTTAAAGATTTTGTTGGTGTATGAAGATCTAATGGCCGTCAATGGAATTTTATCCGTACATAAAGACAATGGCATGGCATCTTGATTTCACCGTGACTCCACGAAAAGTTTTCCAAGGATTCAAAACGGCCTGCTGCTTTCCTCTGGCCTAATTTCTAATTACCACTGAGAAGGTATGGAAATGGTAGGGACGAAGAAAAAGAAGACGATCGTATTATGGACTAATCTATATATGTATGGACCACAATCACATCATGAAATTATTAACAATCTCTTTAAAATTCTTAAAATTCATCATTTAACCCTTGAAAAAAAAAAATTAAAATACGTCTTTTGGCCTTCTCAGAATCTAAATTAAAGAACTCTCATAATGAATTATATATATATAATATATAATATATAATATTAATCCATGAGCCCTCCAATATATATTAAAAGAATGATCAATATACCCTAAAATGATCATCCACAATGTCATATTATCTCACGTACATGCATTAGATGGCTTGTCATCACTAGCTGTACGTACAATTTATTAATTATATAAATATTGCTATGCATAAATGCATACAATAATATCATTGATTGATCCCTGATATATATATATATATATAATGCTACGTATAATTTCTATTTTGAGGACTGCGCATGCAATGCAAGCTTAGTTTTAAAAAATTTTAAAATTACAATAATATATTTTTAAAATAATATTTTTCTTATTTTACTCTTATTTATTAATGAGATTGTAATACAGTTTTCCACTCAGGACTATAAATAGAATTTTTTTTTCTCTTTCTCTCTCTGTATATATATAATTTCACTAACATGATGGCGGTGATCATGCTAATTAGCACTTATATATATATATATACTGCCTAAATTAATCAATGGATTTTGACGGAGTTATATATATATATATATTGATCAATAATGATAAATATGTTACATGATCTTAATTAGTTACATGAAAGTGGGATGGTAGATGCATGGTGTATAGAATTTAATTTCATATATATATATATATATATTGTAATATTAATGTCTCAAACATTGAAAATTAATATATATTTGCTACTAATTAATTGTGTAGCATTACTTAGAATAAATAATTGTAAATAATACTACTGGATGATCACGAAAATTTGTATATATATATATATATAGTGGGGCCGATAATTATTTTGTCCTGTTATAAATGGCATCAGCTAATTGCTATATAGATCGTGATCGACAATAATTACTATGATGTATGATGACAACGAATAATTAGGAATATATTTCCGATGGACGGACACAAATAATTAGTGCAACCATCTGTGCAATCGAGGTTATCAGTTACTGAATAAAGACAACGCATGAGGCCCGCAAACATGCACAGAGTGATCGATCATGATGATCGCTGGCTAGATCAGGTACTTCTATTTTATGATATTTTATAATCTTATTTAATTAACTGCGTCCAATATTAATTAATTAGAGAGATATTAAATTAGTTTACTTACTATGTGGATTTAAGGTTTGAGTTTCTACTTTCTAATCGTCTCATTCTGCATCTGCTGGCCGCAGATCAGAGATCACTCATGAAAAGCAGTCTTCGTTTTCCTCCTTCGATATTGGCCAGCCAGGTGATCAAAGTCAAACGTCAGATCAGTATCATAACTCACTATAAGAAAATATGCATTTAAGGCATCAAATTTTATTACAAAAAGTATAAAAGAATATCATAAAAATTTATTTTTAATAAAAATAATCATTTTAATTACATTAAATTAGTTATTTATAATATTTTTTTTTGTAGTGACTTCGATTTTACTTTTGACCGCCCATGATTCCTGCATATCACACATTAATAGTTTATTCGCATTTTTGAATGAGCATGCTAGATATAAATTCTAAATAAATCAATTTTATACGAGATTTTTGTTAAAAAGTTGATCTCGCTAATAAAAAATAATTTTTCTAAAACCTTTTTTTTTAAATAAAATCTTTTTTTTATCGAATTTATATAAAATTTATCTAATATTTAAGACTTTTATAAATAATTTCTCTTCTTGGATTGAGTGCAGTTGGGTTTTAGTATCTTATGTTATCATGTAACACCCCGCGGCCATGACGTATAGATTCCCCCAGTTATTTTTCTCCCCGATCGACAAATCGCTCTCTGGGTAAGGCATGCATGCACATGCTGCACTTCTGATCATTCGTTTTTGGTTTGACATTCGAAATAGTGACTTCAATGGTATTCATGATCATCATGGTACAGGGATGTTATAGCGGATCAGAATCGTCAATATATAAAGTCATGTTCTCTTTTGTGCAACTTTTTTTCTTTTGGATATCCGAATCTCACAGCATCTTGAAGAAAGGTCCCCGCCCTTCCCAGTCAAAAGAAAGTCCTGCTGACATTCTGTCTCCATGTTTCTCAAGTCAAATGCTATATGGGCAAAGAAGATAAGCTTCGATAACCAATTAGCTATAGGTTGAATAGCCTTATCTTTAGCTCCAGCCTCCATCCGCCTCTACCGAAAGTTGTAAGGAAGATTGACCTTTTTCCACAACCATGGCCAGTTGACACACATGCACATGCATGCATATATAAGGTTTCATTTTTTCTTAACTCATAGCAGATCAGGTTGCATGCCATTTTAATTTTATCCTAAGAAGGATTAAAGTTTTTGGGCAAATTAGGGCAAGCAATTAGCATATATAACAGTCGGATCGAGTACTAGAAATCCAGATAAAGATATTGTTGGGACTAAACTGATAAACAAACAACAGATAAGAAGAAACAATGCAGCGATAGCAACAAAGATAAGAAACACAACCACAGAACACAAGATTTAAGTGGTTCAGCTCAACTGAATTTACATCCACTATAAGGTTGGTCTCAAAGTTTCGCTATAAACAAATGAAGTATATAGAGAGAATCAATAGATTCTTATAAGAGAAATCGCTCACCTCACGTGTATACACTCAATCATTTCGTGTTTACATTCAATCATTCAAGAAATGAAGAAGAAATGAGGCCTATAAGTGATCTATGTTCGTCAGGGCAAAAACAGAATATGGGAGTTCATCTGATGGTGCGCACGAAATGAAACTCGCGATATTTATATTAATGCGATCTCGCTCGAGTAAGAATAACTTTTGCTTGAGCAAATACTTCTAGGTTAGACTCGCTCGAGCTGGACGTCGAGTGAGAGTAGATCGAACTCTCTGTCTGGATTTCGCTCGAACTGGATGTCGAGCGAGAATAGAGCGAACTCTTGGGTTGAAATCTCGATCAAGCTGTACGTTGAGCAAGAATATTGGGCAGGCGCTTATTCAAACCATCTCTCAACAGATATATCGATCGAACTGGCATGATATGCATGCTCAGGTGTTCATCTCAATGGTAAATGTTTAAGCACCACACGCGCGTTCAGACATTCATGATCACTAGTTTCATGGCTACGTTTGTACGTATGTGCTTGTAATTCAATGTGATAACAACTTTCAATATCCCATGCATGGGAATTATACTAATTGGAAGGCCTGATCGACGTACTGAAAGATCATTCTCTACAAAAGGACGTACTCAAATGTCAAAGCTGGCCGCCTATATCCAATGTACGTATAACTAAACTTTCTAATTGCTAAATTCGTACGTACATGAATGAAAAAACCATGATGCCATTTGGTCATAGATGGTGATTAAATCCTGAAGAGATCGATGAACACAGAGCCCCGTAGAATGCAAAGAACATCACAACAGTATATAAAGCCTGTAATTAAGTACTGCAATAAGTGGGCGATCGAGATTAATAATGATATATAATAATGCATGCCGTTCGAGATCTAGTAGTAGTAGTAGTACTACTAATATTGATCAGTAATTATAACCTCTCTATCAACCCTACATGCCTATTACCAATTGCAATATGCATTCATTTTTTCTTTGATACTTGTGCATAATTCATTTTAGCAAAAACCACAAAATGAAAAGTTGTAGGCATCTTAATTAGGTCATGCAGAGAGGGAGAGAGAGAGAGAGAGATCAGAATGATCAGGTACATAGGAAGAGAAATATTCTGGTTGAATGGTGGGCCCCTAGCATTTGGATTACGACGAATGTGTCCAATAATTGGATGGTGAAACATCAACTTCTGGAGATCAGAAAGAAAACTCCAAAATTCAGGCAACATTTTATTGGCCTTAAGGAATGATTCTTACTCTCAAGTTGGAGCCAACTTTCTTCCCCGGCCAGTAATATAAATACCTTCCCTTCCTTACCGTGTTTTCCACAAGTCCACATTCTTCAATCTTCTCTTCAATAGAAACCACTAGTTTTTTGCAAGTACCCTATCATGGACAGCAGAAATGAGTCATCAGAAACTCTCAGGTTCTTCCTCACCCACATCTTTCACACACTCATGAAGCACACTGAATTATTTATATTGGCCTTAGAGATTACAAGGTAACCTTTCATATATATGAAATATTGAAATGCATGATTGTCTTTTATACTAATTTGATGACTAGATGTAAACAGGAACAAGTGTGCAGCATGCTTCAGACAATTCAACAAAATTGAGCACCTCGTGGAGCACATGAGGACCTCATATCATTCAGTTCATGAACCTATTTGTGGAATCTGTAAGAAACACTGCAGGTCCTTTGAATCTCTCAGAGAACATCTTATAGGTAATTAAACTGCAAATTTATCTATATATATATATATATCTTAGCATAAGTTCCAGGAACTTACTTCCATGAAGGATAAATTTTTGACACACATAATTTGCTCCTTTCAGGGCCATTGCCAAAACAAGAGTGTAAAAACATTTTCAACATCCGAGGATGCAGATTCTGTCTAGTTATCCTTGATAACTCTAATGCTCGATGGAATCACCAAGAAAGATGCCAATTCTCGAGTCTTAGTGCTGTATCAATCCTCAACTAGAGCTTCAATATTTCAGTTTTTTTTTTTATATGAATGAACTTACAGTTCCTAATATTGTCTGTAATCATAGATCAAGTTTTTCTCCATTTTTTCTTCTTTCAACTGTTAGATCACTATGAACAAGATATCTATTTCCAGGGGCTACTCGCACGCTTGGCTAACTTGGGCATTCGTGACAATTTGAGTACTATGGATAGTTATGGCGGTACAAGAGGGCCACAAGTAGTTGCACTGGCTTGCAAAATGGTTGGCGGTGGCAGTGATGGCTCCCTTGATCTATGTGCAAGGATCTGCTTGATTGATGAATCTGAAAACATAATTTTCCATACTTATGTCAAGCCACCAATTCCAGTCACAAACTATAGGTATGATTATAAAGCTTTCAGTGATTTTCTAACTATTTTTATGTAGTAGTACTGGCCGAAGAGGTGAAAAAAAAAGATTATATATATGTATGTATGTGTAATGCAACAGATTAACTTTTTTGAAACTTATAGGTATGAAACAACAGGCATTAGACCAGAATATTTAAGGGATGCAATGGCACTTAGGCAAGCACAGAGGAAGATTCAAGACTTCCTCTGCAATGGGGAACCAATGTGGAAGATTCGACCCAAAGGTGGAAACGCCAGGATTCTTGTGGGTCATGGTTTGGATCATGACCTTGACCGTTTGCAGATTGAATATCCAGCAGTTATGATTAGGTAATTAATTTGAGAAGCCATATCTATAAGGTAGATCATTGATCAAGATCACTAAAAACTAAAAAATGTATATCTCCATCGATTATAGTCTTCTTACTTTGTTTCCATTAGTACTCTTGGATAACCAGAGACTATTTGAATTTATAACACCAATCCATCATGTTGAGAAATATCATTTGGATTTAAAATACAGGGATACTTCAAAATATCCTCCTTTGATGAAAACAAGCAAGCTCAGCAACTCACTCAAGTATTTAACACAAGCATATCTTGGGTAAGTACACGTATTTTCTTTTTATCTGATCAGTACTACTTATAATTGTCATAAAAATGTGCATTTAAAGAGCATTTAAATATATATATTGTGATGATCTTCCATTTACAGATATGAGATTCAAACTGGCATACTAGATCCTTATGAGGATTGTGTAGCAACAATGAGGCTTTACACTAGAATGAGATCCCAAGCTCATAAAATAGAGTATCCGTTGGTTTCTGACCCACAAAATCGAAATACCTTTGCATCGTGGAGGCAAACTGAGCTTGAAAGGATGACCCCAGAACAAATGCTAGAAATCTCGAGGTCGGACTACTATTGTTGGTGCTTGGATTCCCGGGATACTGCTTATTGATCATCAATGCATGCAGAGGACACAGGCCTGCCTAAATAAATTAGTACTGATCATCGATGGAGGACAAGTAGTTGCAATTGCTCAATGCATTATTACTAGAAATAAGAAATAAAAAGGGAAGATCGATATATAATTATATATATGTATTTCCAAAAATATATATTTGCTAGTCATGAAATTAAGAGTAATATTATATAAAATTATAAAGAGCACAAGTATTACACAATTGCTTAAAAAAAGAGTTAGATCCACTATTAATAAAAATTTAACTTTTTTTTATGTAAGTCTTCTATTTACTTAGCTTTTTTTTTAAATTGCACGACTCTTACATAATCTACGATTGCAAATATTATTTTTCTGAAAATAATAATAAATTTGTACTATATATGTAAACCAAATTTATGTTGTATGCATGCATACAGTAGTTTATTTAAATAAATCATCGATGATCCTTTACTACCTCCGAGCCTTTTGACATTTTAGGCAGCCATAGTTGTTTAGTATTGCATTTTACAAGTGTCCTTGTTTAATTTCTTCCTTCCATTAACGACATAAACAAATCCTTTTTCTTTTCTGTCGTGTGGTGCCTCTTCAATTCCATGACGTACATTATCAAGAGCATGTCTCCGCGACATCCTTTTTCGGTCGTTTATATTTGTGTTATCTTTAGATAAAGGCGCATTTTCGCTGTGTTTTTTTTTTTTTTTCTTTTTCTAGTTGAGGACTTCTTTTTTATTTTCTCTCAAATAACATGCGGCTTATAAGGTGAATACGTTATCCTCTGGGAATGACATTTCTTTTCTTGTCGTTCGGGCCTTGAAATAGCCCGTTTTGTGGCTTCTTTTCCGCTAATTTGGTCGGCCGGGCCCACTAACCTATCAACGTTCTCCGGAATGTGGGACGAGATGCAATGCAGTACACTCAGATTTGTCCGGATTTCAAGGCTTGAGACGTATATAAATTAATCGCGCTGTTTATTAGGTGCGTGGATAAATTTTGAGCTTTGCTGTTCAATAATGGGACTGCACATGTTGTTTGGAAATAATGTTTTTTTTTTTTTTGGTCTTTTTGTCCTGAGAAATCAATGGGACTCTTCTACTTAAGAGTTAAGATTGCAATAAAATTTTTCATTCAACTAATAGGTGCCTGATTTCTGCACAAACTAATTTAGAATTTCAATTTGAAATATAAAATATACAAAAATTAAAATCATAACATTAAATATCTGCATAATTAAATCTCTACAGCACATCATTCACAAAGACATAATCTCATACTCCAATTCTTCTATTTAACTTCAACCTTCCTCGAATCTCCATTACTTAACAAAAAAGAAAAATTAAAGCTTTCAAATTCAAGGCTCAAGCTGACTTGCCTTTAGAAACAAAGATGCAGATGGACAACAATGACATGGGTGTATTACTGACGGAGCATATGTGACGGAGATGAGAGACTCACATATACACATAAAGAAGTAGGAAGAGTTAGCAAGGGAGGGGGGAGTTCCCTCGTCAAACCCAAACGATATCATTTTGGTCAGGGGTGTAATTTAAAAAAAAAAACCTTATGTGACAAAACAATGGCGTGTTGTCATAGATAAAATGCCATCTTTTTATCACATGGGAGGCTTTTTCAACATAATTATATAGAGATATGTTAGGGAGAAGCCACATCCAAGAGCACTCACTCACATGAACAGTGACATGAACAGTGCATATCACTGTTCATGTGAGTGAATGCTCTTAGATGTGGCTTCTCCCTATCATTTTTGAATTATATATAAATTCATGCAGGATTGGACCGCCTACGTCATTCGCCTCCACTAGGTGCTATAGATACAAACAGGGCAATCCACTTTTTGCGTCTGCAGTACAAAATCCCGTCCCACTCTAGGCCACAATGAGAGAAGGGGATGAGGCAATGGGATGGGGGGCTTTGTTGCCCACCCCAAGACTTTAATAGTGTAGAGAGAGATTATAAGAATTAATATCCTTTAAAAACAATTAAAAAGAATCAACAGCCTAAAAGCTGTTATAAAAGTCAAAGAAAGAGGCTTTGAATGTACCATCCATTTATTCAATCAAATTGAGTTATGACAATTAATAGAGGTGTAAATAGTCCGGTCCGATCCAGAAAATTTATGGACCGATTTCATTCGGTCCAAAAATCTTCTCACCCTGGACCAGACCGAACAGGAGTTCGGTCCATACCAGTCCGATCCAATTCGGTCCAGGGGCGGTCCGGTCCGGTCCGGTCCAGGAGTGCTCCATATGATTTAATGGGCTAAATTTAATATAAAATTCTACAATGATCAAATATTTTTTTGGTCCAAATTTAACTACTATAAATTATAATATGTTAATATTATAAAAGTATATATTATATATTAATATGTTAGTATATATTATATATTAAGTATGTTAATAAATTATAACTAATAGTCTAATAGTCTAATAACACTTTCACATTAGTACATGTTAATAAACTACAACTAATAAGTAATAATACTATTACAATTTACATTAATATATTATATATTTATATGTTAGTAAATGTTGATAAATTAGTAATAATATATTAAATAATAATACACTTATTATTTATATGTTAATTATAAGAGTATATATTATATATTAATATGTTAGTTAATATTAAATATTAAGTATGTTAGTAAACTATAACTAATAATCTAATAGTCTAATAATACTATTACATTAGTATATGTTAATAAACTATAACTAATAAGTAATGATACTATTATAATTTATATTAGTAATTATATATTTATATGTTAATAAATAGTGATAAATTAGTAATAATATATTAAATAATAATAATACACTTATTATTTATATGTCAATATTATAAGAGTATATATTATATATTAATATATATTAATATTAATATTAAAATTTATATATACATATATTTAAAAATTAAAATTTTAAAAAAAAAATTCTAGGGGTCTGATCCGGTCCGGTCCAAGGGGATGAACTCCTTGGACCGGGACTGGACCGGAATTTTTCAGTCCATATATTTTTTGGACCGGACCAGACCGGACTCTAACCGGTCCGGTCCGAGACAACCGGTCCGGTCCGCCAGTCCAGTTCAATCTTTTTACAGCCCTAGCAATTAAGGTATAACTTGCTCCGTGATAGACGCTGAGCTCCCTATATAAATAGAAGTAATTCATTTGTATGAGTAAGATCGAGAATTCAGAATTTAGTAAAGAGAGAACAAATTCATTCGATGCTTGAGTAATAATTGAAGTTCTAAATACTCTCTTACAAATTCGTATTTTCTTTAAGTTTTATAACACATTATCAGCACGATCTTTTGCCAATTTTGAAGCTAGTGGTCTTCTACTTCAAGTAAGTTTTTTAATATATTATTTGCAATCCTCGAGATGAATATAAAATGTAATATTGCTGAATATTACTTGATAAAATTATGTTTTTATTATTATGATTATATGAATATATTTCTTAGACTCACATATTCATTTTCATGATTTATATATGTAAAAAATGTCAAATTTTACAAAATTGAAATTTATTATTAAAAATATTTCTAAAAAAATTGATTTATCCTGAATCCTTGATGAAATCTATTTGGATGTGTTGAGCTTGAGAGATACAATCAAAGAAAGAAATCATGTGTTCCTACAGGACTGTGCTGTGTATCTCACGGTGAAAAATCATCTTACTTTGTAAAATGATTTAAGGGAAAGATATGAGTACCAAAAGATTGTAATCCTCTCAAAAGCTCGTTATGACTGATTTCACTTGAAGTTGTAAGATTTTATTTAAGAGTATTAGCAAATATAACTCTACATTTTTTAAAATCAGCTCAATATAAAAATTATATAATGAAAAAGTCACTAATGATGATATATTAGAGAAGATATATACTATTTTTCATGTCTCGAATAAGCTCCTGTAGCAGCAGTATCGAGAGGGAAAGTTCAACAAATATTATCAATTTTTATCTTATCTTCTAGTGGTTGAGCTAAATAATGAGTTTTTGTTAATAAATCATAAATCACGTCCTACTGGCTCCACATCATTCCCTAAAGTGAATGGTACTGGATTTACATCATCCCTAAAAGTGAATGGTGCATCCTTTCAAAAGAACTGACGGGATAGATATAGTGAAACATTTATAGAAGTATGGGTCCTAGAAGTGACAACTTTAAAAGGGATAATAATATAAATATATTGTTTCACCAGAAGTGATCCAATTCAAAAAAGAGTAAATGCCCTCAAAATAATTTTTCATAGAAAAATGAATATATATGTTATAAATGTAGTGTTATTAGACATTGGTCACGTACTTGTTGTACGACCAAACACTTGATTTACTTTTACTAAATTTTTATTTATTATAGTAAATATTTTTAATATTTTATCATGTTTTGAACTAACGAAAAGTCGATGCCTGAAGTATGATAAGAAATTACTTGAAATAATAAAATTCTATCTCAATTTGATCATCTTACAAATGAATGTAAACTAGAAATTTAGAGGTATCCATTTGTAAAGTGTTGCAAATCAATTATCGGATATATTTACTGATATTAAAAGTGTGGTAAATTCACATATTCTTGTTGTTAATACTCCAGTAAGGATTGAAGTCCCTGAATGACAAGTTGTCAAAACAGTAATAGATGAATCTAAGATATGCTTGAAGTGTGGAAGACCTATTAGTGCAAAAGATAAAATTTTTCAAAAGAAAAATATACAAAATGAATGTGGTGTTCCTGAAAAATCCATACCCACAATACAGACCACAAGTATACTTGATACTCTTGAAAAGATCAAATCTTTTGATCCAAAATCTCTTGAAAAACGACCTTTGGAAGAGGTGTTTGATGAAATATTTTTCACTAAAAATGAACAAATATCTGAAAATAATGAGATCTCAATACATTTCATGAGTATTTGAGAAATTCTGAATAAAAATAAAACTATTGTTGATAACATATTTTCCTATAAAATGTCCATTGACATTCCTAGCAGTATGAAAAAAGTGAGTCAAAAACCGTTGAAAAATGTCAATATAAAAATAATTGGCCAAAATGGAAAGTAGCTATTGAAACTGAATTACACTCACTAGCAAAGCGAAAGGTATTTGAACCTATTGTCCAAATACCAAAGGGTGTGATACCTGTCGTATATAAGTGAGTATTTGTACGAAAATGTAATGAGAAAAATGAAATTGTGCAGTACAAAGCAAGACTTATCGCACAAGATTTCTTGTAAAAACCCGCGATTGATTATGATGAAACATATTCCTCTGTTATGAATGCAATCATATTTAGATTTTTTTTTATTAGCTTGATTGTTATAAAAGAATTGGATATGCAGTTGAGGGATATTGTCACTGTATATTTATATGGATCATTAGATCATGATATATATATATATATATATATATGAAAGTACCTGAAAGATATAAAATGTCTGGAGCATCTAATTCAAGTATATCTAGAAATATGTATTCTATTAAACTTCAAAGATTTTTATATAGGTTAAAGTAATCCAAACACATGTGGTATAATCGTCCTAGCTAATATCTATTGAAAGAAGAGTTTGACAATAATCCTATATGCGCATGTGTTTTTATCAGAATCCGAATTTTCCATTATTGTCGTTTATATTGATGATTACTTTATTAGAACTCCTAAAGAAATCATAAGAACTGCTATATATTTAAATAATGAATTTGAAAATGAAAGATCTTGTTATTCGAATGCTTGATGACTTACAAAAACTTAAAATTTTTATCCTCATCTCTCAAATACATTTGTTTTTCATAAATTAACATATCATCATTGTCTAAAGGATTAGACAATCGAAATGAAAAAGCAAGTAAGGATTTTAAATCATTATTTTGTTACTTTAAGTCTACTATTTTTCTGTTAGAGTCATGAACAAGTCGTTAAAGTACATCGATATTCTCATTAAAATTTTCAATCTCGCAGGTTTTGGACTGCAACTGAGTGAAAATTGAGATAATGGATGATGAGTATCGAGTTTCGAGACTCACAAGTTCATATATGGCATCATAATCTCACTTATTAGCCAGATCATTTTCGTGCTACATCATAACACCTACGATAGATGCAGAAACAATTTAGAACTGAGGTGAAAAATACCTTATATTTTGATCGTAAAAAATATTGAAAGGAAACTGATGAATCATTGAAAATTTGTAGAATGAGAATACAGATGAATTATAGAGATGAGAAGAAGATTTTGATACGGATTAAATAAAATTGAAGACTGTTTTTATAGAGATAGAAATAAGAATAACACAAATTATCATATCTTTAAATCTTAATTAGTCAAGATTATAAGATATGCTGACTGTATATTGTCAAAAGTTATTTAGCCAAACCAGCGAGATTAATTGTAGTTGTCCCAATTAATCTCGTAAATGCTGAAACGCTACTATTATCTGTTGATGTTAACTCTGTATTTGATCTCTCACTCATTCCAGCTATTTTATTTGTAGTTTCAGAACATAAGCTAATTTTGTCAAATTCTTATTTTCTTGTTTTAATCTCTTCTTCTTTCTACTTTTATTTGCGAGCTTTTAATACAATTCAGATATTTGATTGTTAAGTTGATCAATCTCATTCACCCTCGCCAGTAACTTCCAAGACATAATCGTAACAGAGGCAGCATATTGAGTACTTAGAGTTCTTAATTCTACAATAACCTTAAAATCAGTCATACTAGAAAAATGCATCTATATTTCTATTATGGTATTGACAGCCTCAAGAGACAAAATGATTGGTTGAGACAATTCTTGATTCAAATCCGGAAGATTACCAGAAGAAATTTTCCCAGTCATTCTATCGTTTTGGATAAACAAAAACTATATCAATGAGGAATGTGAATTTTTTTTTGAGTATCTGATGGATAAAAATGATCATTTAAACGAAAATAAAAAACTTCAAATCTTTACAAAATTTTGTTTGTCAACAACATCAAGCGGATTTAAATCTTCTTCCGCACTGAGTCGATATAGTTAAGCCTCATGCCTTTGCAGTTTTTGTTGGACATGTGTGCCTCCAATTATTCAGCTCTCTATAGTTTATATTAACACACCATTTTATTGGTTACTACAAAGAAAAGTCTTATACTATAATATTAACATACTCTTTCCAATATTTTATTTAGATAGAAATCATGTTTGAATTATTAAACCTATTATATATGCTGTAATTATTTTTATCTATTACTTGAAAAGTTAACTCATATTCTCAGGAAAAGTTTAAGTATTTTTACAGGTCTCAAATTTCTACTAAATATTTGTCATCAACAAAGTATAATATAGATACGAAACTTAAAATCTTGGATTCAACAGTATTTCCTTATGAAGATTTTGCTATATCATGGAGATCTGTCAAGCAAATATTATTTTGCATATCTTCAAATCACTCAAAAATAATTATAATGCATGAAGCAAATCTAGAGTGTATTTGGCTGAGATCAGTGATTTTATATATTCAAGAAAAATGTAGTCTTCCCATAACCAATGATAGTCAATAATTTTATACAAACATAATGCTGCTTGGATCATTCAAATCCGATGAGGAAATATCAAAAATACGATCAAATGATAATCTGGCAGATTTATTTACAAAAGTATTAACAACTGCGGCATTCAAGAAAATTACGCAGAACATTGGAATGCGAAAACTTAAAGATCTATCGTCATGCACTTTTCAGAGGGAGTAAATGTCTTGAATACTTATAATGATTGTACTCTTTTTCATTCGCTAAGATTTTTTTCCATTATGTTTTCATTTGTAAGATTTTAATGAGACAATCTTAAAGCATTTAGTGGTACATAAGAATACTATATTTTTTTTCCTTCTCCATTGGTTTCTCTTCCTACTAGATTTTTTCTTGGCAATATTTTAATAAGGCCTATTCTCTATAGATGGTCATTCAAGGGGAGTGTTATAAAAGTTAAAGAAAGTGGTTGTAAATGACTACCTTTTTATTCGACCAAATTTAGTTACGACAATTAAGCCGTAACTTCACTACAACAAATATGTCTTTTTGCAACAACAATATTTTACAGCAAAAAGTCAATTTTTTGCCACAAAAAAATATTTTTGTGACAAAAGTTTTTGGTCGCTGAATTTGTAGATAAAAAAATTCCAATTATGTCTTCTTTTTGCAAAATATGAGGTTGGTCACAAAAGATTACTTTTTGCAACAAATTTTTTTTTTCCAACAAAACTTAATTGTTTTGAAGCAAAAAGGCATCTCACGTGATGCCTATATGTTAATGATTGTGTCAATAAATGTTATTTGCTACTAAAAATTACTATCACAAATACTTATTTGTTGTGAATAAAATGGTCACAAATACATAATTCTCTACCAAATATTACTGCAGAAAATAATCTGTTGTAGGTAAAAAACTTATATTAGCAAAATAATTGTTAAAAAAAGTTTTTCTCTACAAATATTTTCTCCAAAAATAATCCATTGTGGTTAAAAAAAAAATTTGCGGCTAAACATATTGCCGCAAATAGGAAAAATAAATTAAAAAAAAAAGTATAGACTATAGAACCAAGCCTTTTTGTTACAAAACTAAAATTATTTTGCATAAGTGGTATATAAAATCATATTATATTTATGAAATATAGTGCATAATTATAAAGAAAAAATAAACACAAGTAATTTCAAGTCATGAGCACATATACAAATATTCAGGGATAAAATTGCATTCATCTCCAAGGGATAAAATATCCATTCCGATTCACAAACAAACTTTCTGCCAAAGTAATGGTTTTCCTGGACTCATTTATTGGAAATACTAGAGTGTGTATCCAATTGAACATCTATGAAATCATATTGTAGTGCAAGTTTCAGTTCATTCATACAAATATAATCTATATAAAGTATATATATATATATCATTATCTACATGTATCTATTTATCCACCAATAAGGAATTACTAGTGTCACATAAATTTGTATTGAATAGTGGAAAAAAAGATCTGGATACTAGTCACAAACAACTTCCATCTATTTCATGCAAGCCACTTGGACTCATTTGCATGAAAAACAAGAATATGTATCTGTAGAAGTCAAGGTTTCAAGTCTCGTATTTACGTATAGATTTTGATAATAACAAATAAATTCAATACTCGAGTTCAAGTTGTCTATGCATGAAAAGAGCTAAGTATATCAAAAAATCAAGCATGAACAAAAAAAAGAACAAGTTTACAAATGAAACTCATAGAATAATTTTGTACATCTCTTAAAATTTGAAATTGGATTAAGGTTCAAAATTAATATTTTTTCATAAAGTATCAAATTGTTTTTTTTACATTTGCATAACTTTATTAAAATATTTAATTTCGAATTTTTTTTTTCACATATGCATAAAAATTTGAATATGTAAGATGACTGATTGTCATCTTTAACATGTGTATGTGTTATTTGAAAATCTTGAAGGGTGGTTGTGTGTTTATTTGACATATACAAAAAGAAGATGATTCGGTTTGAAAAATAAATCATGCTCATTTTGTCATGTATGAAAAATAAATGATTTGATTTGATTTTTTTGAAAAATGAATGGATTTGTCTTTGACAAATATAAAAATGAGATGCTTTTATTTAAATCTTTTGAAAAGTGAATAATGCTTTTATTTGACATATAAACATTTTCAAATTTGAATATGAAGACTCATTTGCTTATAAATAGCTCACTTGATTTTTTCAAAAATTACAACTAGAGCTTACACATCAATTGCTAAATTTTGCATTATTTTTTCAAAACTCTCATTCTCTCTTCTCTAAATTTTGTGCCTTAATCCTTATTCATTTTTACAGAGATATAGATTGCGTTGTATTATTTTTATTTCACTGATTGAGGAGTGTACTCTGATAATCTACCCACTATTAGCTCTTGTATTTGTAAGTGGATGCGTATAACCCTTGTGTGTGTAGAAGGTATTCTACATAGGGAATAGTTGAATCACCAAGTGTGAGGTGATTACAAATGTAAAAGGTATTGTACACGGATTCTTTATAACGGTGTTGCTCAAAAATATAATAGGTTTCTATTTCCACATGAAAGAGATTGAATAGTGAATTTGGAATACTCAATGAGTAGTTTGAGGCGAGAACATAGGCAGTATGGCTGAATCTCGTTAAAATACTGAGTTTGCTTCTTCTTGTCCTTACTCTTTATATTTCCTATAATTTCGTATTTTGTTTATATTTTATATTGTGTATTTGGTTATAAGTGCTAATTTTTTTTAATATAACTCAATTCATCCCCCTCTTATATTAGTCATCTGGTAATAATTGGTATCAAAGTAAGGGCTCTATTATAAGATTAATTACCTATTGAGTTAAGATCATATGGCTAACATTTCAGCTACATTTGCTGAAGGTCAATCCAATAGTCGGCTTCTACTATTTTGTAGAAACAATTATACTTTCTGGAAAGGTAAAATAAGAATATTTTTTCAGTCTCAAAGTCGAGAAATTTGGAAATGTATTGTAAATAGGTCTTATATTCCAACAAAAATTATTGATAGAGTAAAAGTCAACAAAGAAAAAGAAAATTTTGATAGTGAAAATGAAAATGATAGATTTTATACGGTGAATGTAATGGTTATGAATCTTCTGTATAATACTCTCAATGACAATGAATTTAACAAAATAATGGCTTGCAGGACAGTAAGAAAAATTTAGGATAACTTGGAAGTAACTTATGAAAGAACTTTGCAAGTCAAATAATTAAAAATTTATATTCTTACGCATGAATATGAAATGTTTAAAATGATTGATGATGAATCTATTTCTTTTATGTATACTTGTTTTACTAATATTATAAATAGTTTGACAGCTTTTGGAAAAATATATTCTACCTTAGAGATAATAAGAAAAATTCTCAACTCTCTGCCAAAACGTTGGAAATCAAAAGTGACAGCGATTATTAAAACTAAAGATCTCAAAAAACTCAAAATAAATGAACTCATTGGGTCACTTATTGCTCATGAGTACACATTGAAAAGAGGAGAAGAAAAAGGAAAGCAAAAAAAAGAGTTTGACACTCAAAACTATTCCCCATGAAAGTAAAACCGATGAAAATGAGGAAAACGATAACAAATATGAAGAAATTGCAATTATCACAAGAAGATTTCAGAAATTCTTAAATAAAAATAAAACTCCTCCAATAAAATCTTTCAAAAGGTTTCCAACAAAAATACAGGTAAAAATGATTTATTAATTTGTTATAAATGTAAAAAACCTGGACATATCAAAACAGATTGTCCCCTACTAAAAAAAGATCGATACAAAAGTAAGAAAGTAATAAAAACTACATGGGATGATGATTTAAGTAGCTCAGATAGCGATGCGTAATGAAAAATCTGCAAATTTTTGTCTTATGGCTAAAAATGATCTTGAGATAATAAATTTTGAAAATATTGAAAATTCTTCTTATGAAAAATTGCAAAATATTTTGGAAGAGGTATATGAGGAATTTGAAAAATTGGGTATCAAATATACCACTTTGAAAAATAAAAATTTTTCTTTAATAAATGAAAATGATATTTTAAGAAAATAAAATGTTGTTTTAAAAGATGAAAATCATGATTGAAAAATAAAGTGATTGACTTAGAAAAGATTGTTGAAAACTTTACAGATGGAAAAAAAAATTTTGAAAAACTTCTTGGTAATGAAAAATGTGTTTTTGATAAAGTACGCTTGAAATACATGTCAAAAGAAAAACTCAAACCCAATAAAAATTTATTTGATAAACCGACTAAATCAAAATCAGATTTTCAAAATTTTTTTCAGAAAAATAACATTTTTAAATAAAAATATTATCACTCAAGATTTTCAAAAATGTCACATGTTATTTGTAATTTTTGCAATAGAAATAGTCATAATTATCATGTTTATCCTATTAGAAAAAGACATACAATGATTATTAGGACTATATAGGTATCAAAAAATCTTGTTTCTTCTAATACTAATAAATAAATGATCCAAAGAACTTGGGTACCAAAAAAAATTATTTTAATTACTTTTACAAATATACATGAAGTCCTCCATAGGTAAAAGTAAATAATTTTTAGACAGCGGATGCTTAAGATACATGACAGGAGACAAAACTAAATTCATTGACCTTATTTCTAAAAAAGAATGACACGTGACATTTGGAAACAATTTAAAAGGAAATATCATGGAAATAGGTAAAGTTGGTGAGAAGTTTTCTCTCATAATTGAAGATGTTCTACTTGTTGATGGTCTAAAGTATAATATTTTGAGTATAAATCAATTATGTGATAAAGGATTTACAGTTACTTTCAAAAAGGATAAATGCATTATTTTAAATAATCATGATTACAATATTTATTTTATTACTTTTAGAAACAATAATATATATACAATCGAATTTAAATAAATTGCCTCACAAGATACTATTTGTTTATCAGCTCAACATGAAAATAGTTGGTTATGGCATAAAAGGTTAGGTCATGCAAACATGGAACTTATTTTCAAACTTTTAAAAATTGATTTTGTGAGAGGTTTACCAAGAACAAACTTTTATGAAGACAAAATCTGTGATGCATGCCAATTTGGTAAACAAACAAAAACTTCTTTCAAAATCAAAAAACATATTTCCACTACTAGATCTTTGCAATTAATAAATATGGACTTTTTAAAACCAAATAGAGTTGCGAGTTTGGGAAGAAAATATTATGCATTTGTTATTATTAATGATTTCTCTAAATATACTTGGATCATCTTTCTTGTTCATAAAGATGAAGTACATAATGTTTTTACCAAGTTATACAAGAGAATTCAAAATGAAAATGGCTATACTATTTCAAACATCCGAAGTGACAGGAGAAAGAATTTGTCAATAAAAATATTGAGTTTTTTTTATGATGAAAATGGTTTTCTGTATAATTTCTCTACTGCTCAAACTTCTTAAAAAAATGAGATAATAGAGAGGAAGAATAGATCTGTTCAAGAAATGGTAAGAACAAATTGAATAATGTTTAATGTGAATAATTTACCTAATTATTTTTGCACCGAAGCGGTAAGTACTGCATGTTATGTTATAAATAAAGTTATATTAAGGTCTAATTTAAATAAAACCCCTTATGAGTTTTGGAATGAGAAAAAACTCAACATTGGTTACTTTCATGTATTTGGATGCAAATGTTTTATACTCAATGATAGAGATAATTTAAGAAAATTTTATGCAAAATCTGATGAAGGTATCTTTCTTGGATATTCAACAAATAGTAAAACTTATAGAGTATTCAATAAAAAGACTTTGACTGTATAAAAATCTATGCATGTAATATTTGATGAATCTAACCCTCTACTCGCTAAGAAATTTTTTGATGAAGAATCAGTAGGTACAAATAACACAAATAATCTCAATCTCAACAAAGAGAATACAATGGAAGAAATCCAACATGGAGATACCAGGAAAGATCATCAAAACTTAGTACAAGATATAACCAAACAGTAGAAACATGTGAAAGATTATCCAGTGAAACAAATTTTAGGAGAATCTTTACGAAGTGTAAGTACTCGATCATGTTTTAGAAATATTTACAATTACACTACTTTTCTATCTCATATTGAACCTAAAAATATTGACGAAACACTGTTTGATGAATCATGGATTTTAGTTATGCAAGAAGAGCTAAATCAATTTGAAAGAAATGATATTTAGAAACTTGTTTCTAGACCTAAAGATTATATTGTTATTGGAACAAAATGAGTTTTTAGAAATAAGAAAGATGAGTCCAGAATCATCACTAGAAATAAGGCTCCAATTATAGTCTAAGGTTTCAATCAAGAGAAAAAAGTTGATTATGATGAGACGTATGCACCTGTTGCAACATTATAAGTTATTCAAATGTTACTTACATATGCATGTTATAAAAATTTCAAACTTTTTCAATAGATGTTAAAAGTGTTTTCTTAAATGGTTTTATAATTGAAGAAGTATATGTTGAGTAACTTCCAGATTTTGAAAATCATATCTCTTCTAATCATATTTTTAAGCTCACAAAAGTTTTATATGGACTCAAACAAACTCTTAGAGTTTTGTATGAAAGGTTTAGTAGTTTCTTGATTGAAAAAAGTTTTTCAAGAGAAATAATTGATACAACTCTATTCATCAAATATGAACATGATGATATTCTTCTAATTCAAATTTATTCTAGTTCAAATTTATGTGGATGATATAATATTTGGTGCTACTAATGCAAATATGAGTCAAGATTTTGCTAAAAGTATGCAGGAATAATTTGAAATGAGCATGATGGGAGAACTTAATTTTTTTCTCGAATTGAAAATCAAGTAAGTAAAAAGTGAAACATTCATTAATTAGTCAAAATATATCAAAGAGTTACTCAAAAAGTTTGAGATGGAATGTATGAAGGTAATTGGAACACTAATGAGTCCAACCACCAAACTTAATAAAGATGAAAGCGGTAAACCAGTTGACTCAAAAGTATATCGAGGTATGATTGGTAGTATATTATATTTGACAGCTAGTAGACCTGATATTATGTTCAGTGTATGTTTATGTTTATGTGCACATTTTCAATCATCTCTAAAGCAATCTCATTTGATTACAGTCAAGCGTATTTTTAGATATCTTACTGGTACCATTGACCTAGGGTTATGGTATCCTAAACATACTTCTTTCGATCTTATTAGTTATTCAGATGCAGATTATACTAGTTGCAAAACTAATCGAAAAAGTACTAGTAGAACATGTCATTTCTTAGGTCATGTACTTGTTTCATAGTTTAGTAAAAAGTAAAATTATGTTGCATTATCTACTGCTGAGGCATTGTATATTGCTGCAAGTAGTTGTCGTGCTCAAGTTCTTTACATGAGCTTATGTACAATCATATGTACAATCATATTCCTATTAAATGTGATAATACTAGTGCTATAAATCTTTCAAAGAATCCAATACAACATTCTAAGATTAAACATATTGAAATTAGATATCATTTTCTTAGAGATTATGTGTAGAAAGATAATATTGTACTAGAATTCATAAGCACACACGATCAATTGACAAACATTTTCACAAAATTCCTACCAGAAAATAGATTACGCATGATTAAAAGAGAAATAAGAATGATGCATACCATGAATATCTGTTGAATATTTTTATTCAATTATCTCAAATGACTTATAAAAATTTGAGGCTTCTAGTTTCATTTTTCAACTGCATTTGCTCTTCATAGATCGACGTGTTATTCTCATCTAAAGGATTAGACAGTCGAAATGAAGAAGCAAATAAGGATTTTAAATCCTTATTCTGTTGTTTTAACTCTATTATTTTTCTGTTTGACTCATAAACAATTCGTTGAAGTACAGAGACGGTCTCGCTAAACTTCTCAATTTCGCGAGTTTTGGACTGCAACCGAACGGAAAAAGCAACAATGGATGATGAGTATCGAGTCTCGAGACCCACAAGCTCATAAATAGCATCGTGATCTGATTTATTAGCTAAATCAGTCTCTTTTTGTTTCATGGCACCTACGATATAAGTAGAAATAGATTGATCACGAGAAGTACTGAAAGGAAATTGACGAACCATTAAAAATTTGTAAAATGAGAATACAGGCGAATTACAAAAATGAGAAGAAGATTTGATGCAAATTAGACAAAGTTAAGGATTGATCTTATAGAGACGGAAATAAGAACAAGACACACTATTATCTCTTCAAATCTTACTTAGTCAAAGTTACAAGATATGCTGGATGAGACAGGAGAGATACTAATTGAGACGGTTTTTTGTTCAAATCCAGAAGATTACCAAAAGAAATTTTCTCCGTCATTCTGTTGTTTTGGATAAATAGATACTTCATGATCTTACAAATTCAAATTTTTATGCATATAAATGACCATTTTCTTGTGAGTATTCGATGGGTGAAAATGGTCATTTAAACAAAAATCGAAAGCTTTCGAATCTCTACAAAATCTCGTTTGTCAACGACGTCAAGCGGATTTGAATATTTTTCCACACCGAATTGCCAGAGCTAGGCTTACAATCTTTGCAGCCTTTGTCGAACACAGATGACTCCACTTATTCAACTTCAAATCTCTGCAATATTTAATTCGCCAATAACATCAAGCAGATTTAAATCTCCTTCTGCACCGAAACGATAAAATTAGGCCTTAGCCTTTACAACTTTTATCGGAAATGGGTGGCTCCAATTATTCAACTCTATATAGTTTATACATCGTTTTATTTGGTTATTGGTTATTACAGGAAGAAATCTTATTGAAGTCAATTGCGGTTCCTTTTAATGATGCCAAAAGGGGGAGAAGTCTTATGCTATTATTATACTACACTATTATATATGCTAGAATCATGTTTATATTTTACTTGAAAAACTAATGCATATTTTCAGGGGGAATTTAAGTATTACTGCAAGTCGCAGATTTTTACTAAGTATTTGTCATCATCAAAAAGGGAGAGATTGTAAAAATCAAGGTTTCAAATCTCGTATTTAGGTATAGATTTTGATGATAACAAATAAATTCAAGACTCAAACTCAAGTTGTCTACGCATGAAGAGAGGTAAGCACATCAAGAAATCAAGTATAAGTAAAAGGAATAACAAATTTACAAATGAAACTCATAGAATAATTTCGTATATCTCTTAAAATTTGAAATTGAATTAAGTCTCAAAATTAATATTTTCTCATAAAGTATCAAATTGTATTTTTTACATTTGCATAACTTTATTAAAATATTTAATTTCAATTTTTTTTTCACATATACATAAATATTTGAATTTGTAAAATGATTGATTGTCATCTTTAACATGTGCATGTGTTGTTTGAAAATTTTGAATGGTAGTTGTCTGTTTTTCTGACAAATGCAAAAAATAGATGATTTTATTTTAAAATCTTGAAGGGTGGTTGTGTGTTTTTTTGACATATGAAAAAAAAAAGAAAATTTGGTTTGATAAATAAATCATACTCATTTTGTCATGTATGAAAAGTAAAAAATTTGATTTGATTTCTTTGAAAAATGAATGGAATTGTCCTTGACAAATATAAAAAGGAGATGTTTTTATTTGAATTTTTTGAAAATTGAATAATGCTTTTATTTGACATGTGAATTTTTTTAAATTTGAATATGAAGACTCATTTGCCTATAAATAGCTCACTTGAGTTTTGCAAAAATTACAATAAAAGCTTACACATCAATTGCTAAATTTTACATTATTTTTTCAAAACCCTCTTTCTCTCTTCTCTAAATTTTGTACCTTAATCCTTGTTCATTTTAAGAGAGATATAGGTTGTGCTGTATTATTCTTATTTTACTTATTGATGAGTGTACTCTGATAATCTACCTACTATCAGCTCTTGTATTTGTAAGAGGGTACGTATAACTCTTGTGTGTGTAAAAGGTCTTCTACACATAAATTTAATCACCAAGTGTGAAGTAATTGCAAGTATAGAAGGTGTTCCACACAGATTTTTTATAGTGGTATTACTCAAAGATGTAATAGATTTATATCTCCACCTGAAAGAGATTGAATAGTAAATTTAGAATCTTCAAGAGGTAGCTTAAGGCGAGGACGTAGGCAGTAGAGTTGAACCTCGTTAAAATAATGTGTTTGTTTCTTCTTGTTCTTACTCTTTATATTTCCTACTACTTTGTATTTTGTTTATATTTTATATTATGTATTATTATGTATTTGGTTATAAGTGCTAATTTTTTTAATATAACTCAATTCACCTCCTCTTGTTAATCATCTGGGTAACAGTATCCAACTTAGAAGTTGGTACAATATAGAAGTGGAATTTATGGTTGCAAGTTGTTCAAATATATATATATATATATATATATGTAGTTATATATATATAACCAACAAGTTTACATGGTTAAGTGACATAAAACCAACGTACTCATTAGTGAAAAAATTACTAGTCACTCCGCAATCTGGTAATAGCAATATGATTAGAATGGCATACCAGCCTACAAGTTTGCAACTAATGTCCAGCTTGCACATGTCCATGCATCCTACCCATGGCCAACCATGTCCAAAAGACTGATCACAATAGCAACATGCATTTCAATTGCATCGAAGATACATGTAGATAACCAAAAATTTGATCAAACTAAGAAAAGCATAATTCTGAAATTCATACTTGCCAATTGAAAGCATCATATGTCTTACTTCCATCAATGTATCAACGTCTACACTTGGTCTTAAGTTCAAACATATATGCACAACACTACTTAATGAAATTGTGTGAAAATAAAAAAGAAAATAATCCCTACTTGATGGTAAAAATAGCATGATGTAGTAGCATGAAACCCCATGCCAAAAGTAGGTAAAAGCAAATGGAGATAGCCAAAATATTCTGAGAGCAGTAAATTATCACAGATGAAAAAGAGAGGGAGAGAGGAAGAATAGATAGTTGAATATCAAACCCCAGGCTCTTCCTGTGGTAAATAATCGAATGGCATGATCCTAGTTTCATGGTTTCCCAACCATTAAATGTATATGATTTACATCTTCAATCATCTAAAACCTGCAATATCGTTATCATGCTTTATATAAATTTAGCAATTGATCTATTACTCAAAGCCCAAGTTTCAAACACAGTCAAGAGCACATGCAAATGCTAAACAAATTAACAATTGGATATTAGAAATCGAAAAACAAAGCACGAGGAAAGAGAGAGGAATAAAATATAAACCATACCACCAAGGAAATGAAAACCAAGAATGTCAAGGTCTTCAAGAAGCAAAATCTGAAATAACAACAGGAAAAATCCAGAAAAATAGTTAGTTTGGTTTTGGATTGGAAAAAAATAACACTAAATAAAAAAAAAATCTCAAAAGCAACTCCTCAAATACAATCCAAAGAGATACAAAATATAAACCATACTACAAAATATTACACATTCAGCTATAAATATTACTGGCTCAAGCAGCACTAAGGAATATAGAGAGCATTGGAACCATTAGATTTCATAAATGATTTAAGAAAATATCTTCACACTCCGACTATAAACTTTTCACATTGACTATAAACTCCACAACCATATTAACTTTCATTTAGCTATACATGTGTTTCAATACATGTCAAATCATCTCACAAATTAATTCTAGTCATAAAACCCTTAAATTGGCCTTTTAAACTTTCAGATAATCTCACATTAGGCATTTCATTACTCTAAGCTCAAGTTGAACAAGGTAAGTAGTGTAGTTGCCTCTATATAAGCCTTTTCCGCTACTATATGAAAACTAATAGATCAGCTTATATATATATATATATTATAAATTATATATTATATATTATATATTATATATTATACTACCTTATCAAGGTAAGGCCACATATCAGAGATAAATTTGTTTAACCAGTCAACCTACACAATTTTGAAAACAATCAATATGCTAATGAAAGTTAATTAATTTCAAGAGCAAGCACAAAAAGAGGAATAAAAGTTCTACTATGGTCGTATAGCAATACTAACTTGATCATAATCAAGGTTCTTCACCCATAATGGGATTTCAAGAAGAATATCTTATAAAGTACTTGAATCTAACTCATACAGTGGCTTGGTAATTGGATCTTGCAAAATTAACTATTTTAAATTATTGAAGCACTATGGAACTTATTATTATTTTATAGAACACTCAATTACATTAAGCTTTTGGAGAAACAATTCTTAGAACTACATGAGTAATATTGTCCAGAGAAGACAATCATACTCTAAATAAATAAAAAATGGATAAAAAAACACAGGGACTCAACACTTTTACTATTTCTGCATCAACAACATTATATAAAGTACATGTTTTTGCCTTCAAGAGAAATGAAACACAAAATGAAACCATTCACTTCAACATAAAAAATTAAAACATCCCATATAGTCATGTACTAGCTCTGTGTCTTATAAAAGTTTCAATAAATAATTGAATTAGGTTTAAAATAAAAAACTGTCTTCCACAAAATGTCAATCATTGGATGCACTACATGCTTCATTCTCAACGGGGGCATGCCTAATTTAACTAGTTAATACCCAGTTTAAAACATGCTATGAAATTAAAAGAGAACTAAGCAAAGGGTTAACCTAATACTTATAACATCCCAAAACATGTCATATAACAAAACCCTTAAAAATAGACATGATCCTGACTAACTAATGCTAACACACTAAACTAATAACACATAGGACTAATCCATTTCATTTTACCTTCGAAGTACACTTAATCACACAGCAAAACAGCCACCTAAACTTGGTTTGGGGCACCAAAAATAGGGCATTTCGAAAATCATAGCATATAGTTATTTAACATATCAAAACTCAAGCCAAAACAGTTCATTTTGCTGCCAAAATTAAATCAAACCAAATGGGTAGTTTAGGGTTTTACCTCAAGCCTAAATCCTTTCCAAAAGCAAGATGGATGACCCAAAAATGAAGCTATGGCTGAACTGGATTTCCTCGATATATATTAATTTCAGTACAACAACAATGCACATAATAATTCCTTGGAACGTCTTGATAAATTTCTTACATTTCCTAAAGTCAAAAGCTATAAAACCAAAATATTCGAAAAAGAAAATCAAGAAAAATACGAACCGAAGGGCTGAGAGTTTGAGAAGGGACTAGATAGATAGAGAAAGAGCGAAAAGGGAGAGCACAAGAGAGTGAGAGACGAACGGAGAGGAGAGGGAGAGCATGTGCGAGAGAGATTCACTCACCTGCCAATCGAGACAGCAACGACGCATCGTCGACACAGTTGCAACACGGCATGGGAAGGGGTGGCGCAATATCTAGGGGGGAAGAATATCAGGATTGGCAGGGAAGAGCGAGAGTGAGAGAAAGAGTTAGAGATTGGCAGGGAAGAATATCCGGGGGGGGATTAACGATGTTTTAATGTGCGAGAGAGATTCACTCACCTGCCAATCGAGACAGCAACGACGCATCGACGACACAGTTGCAACACGGCATGGGAAGGGGTGGCGCAATATCTAGGGGGGAAGAATATCAGGATTGGCAGGGAAGAGCGAGAGTGAGAGAAAGAGTTAGAGATTGGCAGGGAAGAATATCCGGGGGGGATTAACGATGTTTTAATTTTTAAAAGATTATTTGCGGCGCTTAGGCAGCGCCGCAAATCAAGTCATAGCCTGCAACTTTGCGTTGGAAATTTAGCTGCAACTACTTTCGCCATTCATTTCTTTTTGCCGCAACTACTTTTGTCGATAATGATACGTTTTCTTGTAGTGAAATCACAATAGCGGCAAATATTAATCATCATAAAAAAAAAAAGAACTTTTATTAGATAGAAATCACATTAGCGGCAAATGAATATTATGATAACAATTCTCAAAAGAGTCAAAATTGACTTTTACTGACAATAATATTTGATGCAATATTATGTTGCAGAAAATAGTAGTTTTTAGTGACAATTTCATCACTTTTTTCTTAAGATATTAATATTGTGAATAAAAGTCACCATTTGTGACAAGTTTTGAGTTATAGAAAAAAAATGGTGGCAAAAAGTGAAATATGTTGTAGTGCTTGCTCCGTGATAGAGGCTAAACTCCCTACATAAATGGGAATAATTCATTTGTACGATTAAGAACGAGAATTCAAAACTTAATAAAGAGATGACAGATTCATTCAGTGCTTGAGTAATAATAGAAGTTCTAAATACTCTCTTACAAATTCTTTTTCTAATAATATTTTATTTTAGTTTTATAACAAAGAGCAGTAATATGAGACCCTGGCATTGGGGCCCCTTCACGTCCCCATAATTCTTTTTGCACTTTTTCACAATTCATTTTTTGAATTTTACAAAAATAATACAAATATGTATGTAGATAAAAAAAAATTATTTTTTATTTTTTTTCTATTTGAAAAGTTTTAGAGGGACGCAAAGGAGCCCCAACGCGGGAGTCCCAAAACATTTCTCTATAACAAAAGCAACATTGATGCAACATGACATATCTATCTTTATTATCTTAATAGTTTACGAGATCATGCTTTTTGCGGTGAAAATGGATTCTCTCTTGTTTAAATTTGGAACAAGCGAATGTGTTAATTGCAGAAAAATCAAAGGCATAAAACAAATTTTCAACTCACTCGGTCTATACATTCATGTATTTCAATTTTCACCATCCAAACAAGGGTGGTTAGGCATCCGCACTAAATTATTGGGTGTATTCATTTTACTCCCTTCAAATTGCCTGGTATTGTCACTTAGCTCTCAAGTTTGAAACATAAGTTATAGTTTATCCTCTTATTAAGTTCTATATCTTGCCGCCATGTAAAGCTTATTCGCTGTGATTTCTATGAACCTTCTTAACTTCCCAAATTCCATGGTTTACACCGAAAATCAGAATTAGATCAGAAAACAGAGCTTTCAAGCAGATATATGTTTATATCTAATACAATGATAAATGTTTATATCTAATCCTATGATAATTATACATGGTTCAAGAGAAACACACGAACCTATTTTCACACAACACTGTAACTGTAAAGCATTTCGCTCATTGATTTCTATTTTCAACAATTTATCTTTGCTAGAACTTGCGGCAGGGGACAGATTCTCTAAAACTTAAAGACTTCCCCATCATCTTCTGATATGGCTGGCAATGGTATTAATTTAACTTTAAGGTTTAAAGAGGGTATAACCAGAAAAGAGAGAGCTTAAGGCAAAAGCCACAAATGCAACAAAGGACAATCCCACGGATGCACTTGCCATTTCAGGAAACTTGTCTTTACCCCAGTTGGATTGCCAGTCATAAACTCTGGTGGCAGCCGATGATGAGGCCGACATCAGAAGGTAAGTCAACACCTGCCATCACAAACAACAAGCCCAGCATTTTACTATGCATCAGCACAGTGTTCTTAGAGAGAACACATATGAACACACACTATTATAATACCTAAATATGTGTGTGTGTGTGTGTACAAATCCTTATAACAGATCTTCAAGTCATACCCCCCCCCCCCCCCCCCAAAAAAAAAGATAGAGATCTTCAATGGATAAAGAGCCCCGCTAATTTTCTTTAGATAGAGGCTACTTTCTTCAGAGAAAAGAATTCTAAAACAGAGAAACTATAATATGAGAAAGCAGAGGCAAAATTACCATAGTAAAAGGCAGAGAAAAGGCGGCAAAAAGATGGACGAGAAAAGTCAAATCAATGGGGTCCAAGTTGAGTGAATTGGGCAATTTCTCCACGGGACCATATGCCTAACATAGAGTGGCTTAAAAACTAGGGATTTGTGGCATGTGAAAAGCAATGAGTCCACATCCTCCATGGGCCAGACGCACCAGCCTTTTTCAAGCTGTGGTCACATAATGCATTAGCCTAATTGTCATTAATCCATATTTTTCCTAAGTCTATCTCGTGTGACCGTGTCTATCTTTCATTTGATCCCAGTTTTTTAGTTTAGTGAGATTATCCCAAAAGACTTAACCCCAAAATAGAGGCAAAAGATTTTCTCAGTTGTTAAGTGAGAAAGATAAAGATAGTCCTTACAATATTTACTGTTGCGTATTAAATAAGTAATAAATATTCTACAGATCAATTCATGTGTAATTTGTCTATGAAATGACCTTCAATTTTTGCAATAATTTGAAATAGAATTTGTCCAAAACAGGATGTGCACAATTACGTCAGCCAAAGGTTAGGTACAATAATGGAGTCGAAACAAAGACTTGCCTGATCCATAAAGAAATCGAAGTAATACCGGAGATTGTGCCAGACTATGTGTTTCCCGTTGCTGAGATAGTTGACCAGATCATACGCTTGCAGCCCTGAATATGCAAACCCGACCACATTCACAGCCATACAGTACCTGCAATCACATTTTAAATTAAAAAAAATAACATATTTGACTCAAATTATAAACCTCATCAAAAAATTACTGACGAGTAGTTACATTTACCTCAACTCTTTGTATCGATTGAAAGAATCGAGAGCCCAACCCTGATTCTTGTCAGCCGCCATAACCGAAAAAGAGATCATGCAAAACACGAACGCAGTAATCCTTAACCACAACAACGTCTTCTTCACCATTTTTTCCCTTCTTATCCTCCTGATAATCGACAGATTTGGTCTCAATCTTCGGCTACCACCACCGCCATGATCAGTACTACCACCACGGCTATTACTGCTGTCCTCAACTTCTCTAACGCTGCTGAACCCATCTTGGGCTCCTGTGGCCACCTTGTCTAGCACCACCTTGTCTAGCACCACCGTGTTGCTCCAGAACGACCGGTTCGCCACGACTGCCGGTGGGGTATCCGGGGCGGGTGCCGTCGAGCGTTTGAGTTCATGACTGTGGGAGGAGTGATCGGAGGAAAGCGAAGACGGTGAAGACAAATCCAATGGTGCCGATGAGGGTTTGTGGTATCGGTGGGATTGAGGGGGCGGAGAGCGGGTGGTGGGTTGTGATGGGTCCGAGATGGCGTGCTTTTCTTGTACTTCCTGTTCTTCTTCTGGTTTTTGTTCTGCTTTTTTCATATACTGAGTATGCTTTTCTTCTTCATCTTCTTCTTCTTCTTCTTCTTCTTCTTCTTCTTCTTTGTCTGCTTCTTTGTCTTTGTCCATTAATTCTTGGTTTGAGTATACAGAGGCAGGGCTGCAGAACGATGACTCGGCAGTTTTTTCACTTCCACACGAATCCATTCTTCCCAAAATCAAAAGCTGAACGCCCGGGTGAAACTGACTTCTCAGATTTAAAAACTATCGGCCTTCAACACTTCAAAAAAAGAAAAAAAAAGGGACACACTAATTTCTGCATTTAAAAAACCACGTCGTTTTAACTTCCTAGAACGGGTGATATATGCAAGACAAATTACTGCAATCAACTGAAGCACGCGACGTGTTCGATGGAAAAGTTTTTACTTCTCATCCTTCGAATCTTCGAACGATGATTCGTGTTGTAGTTTTGACGCAAATGCTGATTGGCCCGTACGTATGCGTATAGCGGAGGCCCAAAATCTTAACCGGAATGCAAAATGTTACTTTCAAACAGTCGCTGTCTTCAACCTACTCCAACTTGTCAGCTATTATGTCAGAAAGCGGCTTTCCAGCTCATTGGCACATAAATGTACTGGGCCAAATCTGGTTTGATTTTGGTCCTTAAAATGATACAAAACGAAGATGATCATGTCCATCCTATATAATTTGAATTGTCATGTTATGAAATATTTATTTGAGCAAAATTAATCTTCTGCTGTTAATTATAATCTGCCGACATCTTCATGTGCAATAGAGGGTAGATGCGTTCTAAAGATTGGAATAACGTCATGCAAGGACATTTATATATCATCATAATTTATTTGACATTATGTCAATTATGATTAAAAAGGATGATAAACTCTATTTTCTGCAATATTAGTCCCTTGTAAACCAAATTCTTATCAAAATATTAACCACCTTGGCATGTTGGGAGTATGATAGTAATACATGGTAATGTGCCAAAACGATTAAACAAGAACAAATGTGAAATCAATCGAGTCAAAGCTGCACGCCATAATATAATAATAGAGTCGAAAAATCAAAGCAAACCATAAGACTATACAAGAATGAGAGAAAGTGAGTAACGTGGATGCTAATAGAAATTCAGGGACGGGGATGTACAGTAGCTCCCATATCCTATATGGGAGCTACTGTACATCTCCCAAATCCTCCCTATTTTAAGGGGAGTGAATATGCGGACAAAAATAAAATAAAACTCATTTTAACGTTCAAATAATAGGAGACCCTCTATTAAAGGGCGCCCAATATAAGTGTTGTTATAAACTTAAAGCATTTCTATTGGGGAGCTCAACGCTCCCCACCCATAAAATATGAAGTGTACCTCCATTTGATTTTCTATTTTGAGGGGGTCCAAATGAGAGGGTAAATAGTAATTTCTCAAATTTATTGAAGTTAAATTTATGTATATATTGTTGTGTTTTATTGAGAATAGTATTATGAATGTAAAATAAAATAGTTAAAAAATAATAAATAAATAATAGAATAATACTATTGTAATAGATTAGAATAAATATTAAGAATGAGATGTAAGAAATTTTTTTAAATGAATAAAATTTTAAAAAAAAATGATAAGAAGTGAAGTTTTTAATTAAAATTTGAGAAAAAATTTGTGAATGCGAATACTCTTGTAGCACACAAACAGGCTGAGACTAAGGAAGTAAGTGCGTCATACTTTTTGGGCCTTTCACAGACGAACCCTAAAGAAAAATAGCAAAGATTGAGGAACACGACCAGGCCTCAAGTTACCACGATGTTTAATTATAGGTCAAATCCACACCTGCGCATATGTGATTGAAGTACGTATTGTTGCAAAGCCCAACTGTGAAAAAAGTGGGGAGAAGTATTATTCTTTGTCTGACATATCATCAAAATTCTTAAATTTGTATTAATCTTAAGCTGATTAATTATTATTCGGTTACCATTTTTATGAACAATTCCCCTTTTTTCTTTACTTAATGAAAGGCACAAACGATGATGATGTAAAATTTTCATCCTCTAATTTAATACGTAGAATATTTAATTAAAATAAAAGTATAAATTTAAGATTCAAACCCATTACTTTTATTAAATAAAAATAAATAAATTTAATCCTGATCTTAACAGACTCACTTCCGTCACGTAACTTCTGAAGGTTGTAAACACTTATATGCTGCGTGGGATAATTTTATCCCTCCACCGTATGATTATCTTCATGTTCGGTTGTTAGTCGACAAGAAATGATCGAAATGCCCCTCCACTCCACTAGCAGGTGAGTTGTCATGTTAATTAACAAATTAAATACAGCCAAAATATATGTAATGGTGTATAAATTGATTATCAAAATTAAAAAGAATCTTTAACAACCCGCCAATAATAAAGTGACACATAGACTTTTCACGGCAACTTTTTTTTTATATGCACTACATCAAATTCTCAACTATTGACAGAAAAAATATTACTCATTCGCATCCTCTCTGATTTTCTGAGTCCCATTCTCTGCTCAGCTCAGCCCCCTTCTTCGACGCTGAGCCCTATCCATGAAAGCTGCACAAGTCCTTGGTTCTCCGTTTCTACACTGTTATTTTTGAAAAGAAAAATCGGGTGAGAGCAATGAAGATGTTAATGGTGACTCAAAATAAAGTGAAGGAAAGTTTTAGGAACATGAATATCTCTTAATATTTGTAAATATTAGTGAAATAATTTGAATTAAAAAATTTTATTAAATTTGTAAAAGAAGATATATAAGTTAAATAAATATATTATAAAATTTAAAAAAAAATTGAATATTACTTCTTTAATATTATTTTTATTTTGAAATTTTAAAAAAATAGTATTGTTTTTATGTTTTGTTTATAAGCTTTAAAAGATTGTAATAAATAAGAAATAATTATGCAGAAAAGTTAAAAACTTGAAATTGAAACTATTTTGTATTTGAATAATGCTTAAAAAGAAAATAAAAAAAATATATATATGACCATAATTTAGAACACTTTGTTATCCTGCAAATGCAACAAGCCTCATTTGTTTTTACAGATGAAATAAAATAAGATGAGTTAAGATAAAAAGTTAAAAGTTGAATAAAATGTTGTAAAAATATATTTTTTTAAATTTTTTTTTTTTTACATTTGAAAATTTTGAATTATTTATTTTATTTTATATAAAATTTTAATAAAATTGTAATGATTAAATGAGATGAGATAAAATATCCTATGAAAGTGAACGAAACCATTTATAAATTTACTTTTATTGTGTGAAAGTGAACGAAACCATTTATAAATGTACTTTTATTTTTAAAAGAAAGTTGGCTAAATATTATGTTTTCATATCAATTTACATCAATAATCAATTTTATTTTTATTTATAAGTTTACTTTTATTTTTAAAATAATAAATTTTAGAATTGAGTCATGATTTCTCATGAGCACCGCGAGATAAAATATAAATGAGTTTATACCACATGATTGCAATTCCCATATTAAAAATATATATATATTTTACCCAAAAAAACATTTTATAAAAAGAAATATATAAATGAACGTAATTTAATATTGTACATTAAATTGTAACATTATTTTTATTATAAATTAATTTTAAGTATCATATAAACTATGTTAATTTATAAATTTATTTTTATAAATCTTTTTACTAATACAACACTTCTAAAAAAAATTGAGAAACGGTGTAGTTGGGAAGTACATAAGCACGGTTCAATCTTTCAAAAATAATAAATAAATACAAGATTTATATAAAAAAAATTATTTTTTTCAAAAAAAAACTATACATTCCACAAGTATATTTAATATTACTAAAATATATACCTAGTATTACAAATATATATATATACCATTTATCATAATGTAAAAGGATGAATAATTAATAATTAATAATTAATAATTAATATTCTTTTTGGATAATATTAATTAGAATAATATTAGATGCATGAACAATAAATTTATTATTGATATGAATAGATATCTGCACAACTTGTTTGTAAATAAATTTTTTCTATTAATTATTAGGAGGTGAAGGGTGGGTAGTTTCACTCATTGAGACAAAGCCCGACAACCAAAAAGTTGGTATTGACGAGTGGGTTATTTATTGTATAAAGGTGTTGACGAGTGGGTTATTTCTTGTATAAAGCTAGCTAGCCAGGGGCTTCTATTTCTCCCCAAGAACAGAGTCATCTCGTGTGTGATCGGATCGAGATGGGTTTGAGTCGTGCTGCCATTTCTGCGCTTAAAGCTTTTGCTTCCTCTGGAAATCACCACTTTCTTCCACTTTCAGTAGGCACCTTCATGTAAGATAAATCCCCTTTCGCTTTCAGTTTTTTTATATTTATGATCAGTTACCATGAATTGTTTGAAGGACTACACGAGAGAGAGTTTTATAGCCCTTGGGCTGGATATATGCCTTTTCTATGTTTGATCTTATGCCTTTTCTTCACGCTTCTCTTTTAGTTTTTTAACTATGAACACTGATATATTTTAGGCCTGCTTTATTTTTTAATTTATTTTATTTTATCTTAAACTTATCATTATATTTTTTAAAATTTTTTTATATAAAATAAAATAATTAATTAATTTTTTTCAAATTTCGACACAATTTTTTTTTTTAATTTTAAAACAAAACTAATATTAAAATATTTTTTTTAATTTTTATTTCATTTTATCTCATAAAATAAACCGAACTTTTATTATAAAACTAAAGAAGAAACTACTATTGTAAGAAAAAATATATATAATAAATTCTTAAGAACTCTCAAGAATTGAAATTTTCTTTTCTCTATATTTTCTTATGAATTTCATAACAACTGAAATCTATATTTATAGGTCTTGAAATTACTATACAAATTACTATGCAAGTCACTATACAAGTCACTATACAAAGATTTAAAATAATAGTAATGGAGTCATTCAAATAATTTTGGTGGTTGGACAGAGGGCGGCAGCTGTCCCTCCAATCTCGTTCGTTTCATTACACTCGCTCGTGAATGACCACCCATAAAAAATCTGTCTCGTTAAAATCTTACCAAGAAAAAACCCAATGAGAAGAAAAACCAATGGCAAAGGAAAAATAGTACAGTCCTTTTATGTATCCACAAGTGTTTTAAAATTGTCTCATTAAAACATTGCAAAGGAAAACCAAGTGGGACAAAACCTTAGCGAAGAAAAAAGAGTACAATCAGCACAAATTTTCAGGACATTTACTCCCCCTGAAAAGTGCATGACAATAGATTTTTGAGTTTTCGCTTCTAATATTATGCACAATTTTTTAAAATGTCCCAGTTGGTAATACCTTTATGAATAAATCTGTTAGATTATCACTAGATCATATCTGTTTGACATCAAATTTACATTTCTCTTGAAGTTCATGAGTATAAAAGAATTTAGGTGAAATATGTTTGGTTCTGTCACATTTGATATATCTTCCTCTAATTTGAGTGATACAAACAATATTATCTTATATAAAATTGTTGGGCTATTATTGATTATGAGAAGTCCACACTTTTTCTATATATGTTGAAATACTGATTTCAGCCAAATAGATTCTCAACTTACTTCATGAATAGTAATAATTTGTGAGTGATTTGAAGAAGTAGCTGATAGTGTCTGCTTAACAGATCTCTATGATATGGCAGTATCTTCATAAGTAAATAAATATCCAGTTTGAGATGAAAATTCACTTGCATTATCCAATCGAATGGTCTTAATTAGATACTCCGAAAATTGTGCTCGTAGTTTGATTATCTGAGTAAGAAGTCTAGCAAATGTAATACTTCTAGTAGAAAGCCAACAAACATATGATCATCGACTAGATGCATCAATCAAAACTATAAAGTGTCTAAATGGTCCACTTGATGGATGAATAAGCCTACATATATCTCCGTGAATCCTTTGTAAAAATGATGGAGATTCAACAATGACTTTTGAGGGAGATGGTCTGATAATCAACTTACCTTGAGAACATGTAGAGCACGAAGAATCATTGGATAGAAATATCTTTTGATTCTTTAAGAGATATCCATACGAATTTTCAATAATTTGTCTCATCATTATAGATCCCAGGTGTCCAATGCAATTATGCCAAATCATAAATACTTTAGGGTCAATACACTTCTAGTACATTACCACATATGATTCAATTGTTTTCATTTTTGTATAATACAATCCATAATTTAGAGCAGAAAGTTTTTTTAATACAAATTTCTTGTCCGATATTATTTTTAGTAATAAGAAGATGCGCTTTACTGTCTTTATTGGTCGTTTCAATATGGTAATCATTACGACATATATCTTTGAAACTTAATAAATTTCTTCTAAATTGTGAATAGAATAGAGTATCATCAATACAAAAATTTGGTATCATTAGGCAATACAATATAAGCTCTTCTAGAACTCTCAATTAAATCTGATGAGCCTGATATAATATGGACATAGACTTTACTTAGTGTTAGATTTTGAAAATATTTCTTTTCTTTAAGAATTGTATGAGTTGTAGCACTCTCAGTTAGACATACATCTTTATTATTCAACTGAGAGATAAAAAGCTCATCAATGTGATCTATGATTCTACAAAATCTACAAAAATTTTATTACAGATAATAGAAAGAAAATACATTAATTGAGTGAAACACTTCCATCTCCAATTAAGTGGTCGATTCTACCTTCAAGATGATTAAAAAAATCAGAGATATCAAAATGAGTAGCATTTACATCAACTGAATCTAATAAATCATCTGATGGTTCTACTAAATTTGTTTCATGCATTTTATTATTTTCTTTAATAGATACTTGATATAAATCAGTTAAGTGTCTGGCCGTACGACAGGTACGTGACCAATGTTCAGTCATTCCGCATCTATGGCACACCTCTTCACTTCTCTTTGAAGAATTATTTTGGAGATTTTTACCCATTTTTGAATTGTACCACTTTTGGTGATACGGTATATTATTATTATCATTTTTACTGTGGTCATTTCTAGGACCAACATTTATATAATTTCTCTTACCATATTCACGCCACCGATTTCTTTTAAAGAATGCATCATTCACTTATAAGAATGATGCAAATATATTACCATTCACTTTAAGGAATGATATTGAGCTAGTAGGGCGTAACTAGTGGTTTTTTAATAAGAGCTCATTGTTCTACTCAGCTACTAGAAGACATGATATAAGTTCAGAATATTTCTTAAACTTTCTTTCTCGATAACTTTCTTTCTCGATACTACTGCTGTATGAGCACATTTGAGGCATGAAATGTAGTATAAGTCTAATCTAACATATCATCATCGGTAATTTTCTCATCGCATAATTTTAGTACTGAACTTATTTTAAAAAGTGCGAAATTATGCTCACTAACACTTTTATAATCTTGCAACCTTAAGTGCAATCATTTAAAACGACCTCTTGTGAGGATGATAGTCTTCTGGTATTCATACATCTCTCTTAAACTGTTCCACAAAATATAAAGATCTTTTATTGTAAGATATTCAGTTTTTAATTCTTTGTGAAGATGATGGCGAAGGAAAATCATTGTTTTAGTACGGTCCTGCAGGGAAGTTTGATTTACTTCTTTAATTGTTTCACCCAGGTTCATCGCATCAAAATGGATTTCAACATCAAGATGAATTTCAGCATCAAGTATCTAGGATAAATAATTTTTCCCAGATATTTCAAGAGTATAATAAAATGATGAGAAAATAATAAAAAATAAAATGACGAATAGCTCTTGTTCAAATATATTAACAAATCGTAACATATATAAATATATATAATATATTGTAATGAAACGAACAAGATAGTAAGGACGACTGCTGCCCCCCGTCCTACAACTAAAATTATGTGAATAACCCCACTACTATTATTTTAAATCTTGCATAGTAACTTGTATAATGATTTGTATAGTAATTTCAAGACCTATAAATATGAGTTCAGTTGTTACGAAATTTATAAGAAAATATATAGAGAATGAAGTTTCAGTTATTGAGAGTTCTTAAGAGTTTTTTATATATTTTTTTCTTACAATAGTAGTTTCTTTTTTAATTTTATAACACGTTATCAGTACGATGGTTTTAGCAATTTTAAAACTAGTGGTCTTATTTCTCTAAAATGGCAAATCTTATCAAATTGGAATTTGTTACTCTTGAAACATCTGGGAAAAATTATTTATCCTAGATACTTGATGCTGAAATTCATCTTGATGTTGAAATCCATTTTGATGCGATGAACCTAGGTGAAACAATTAAAGAAGTAAATCAAACTTCCCTACAGGACCGTACTAAAACAATGATTTTCCTTCGCCATCATCTTCACAAAGAATTAAAAACTGAATATCTTACAATAAAAGATCTTTATATTTTGTGGAACAGTTTAAGAGAGATGTATGAATACCGGAAGACTGTCATCCTCACAAGAGCTCGTTTTAAATGATTGCACTTAAGGTTGCAAGATTATAAAAGTGTTAGTGAGCATAATTTCGCACTTTTTAAAATAAGTTCAGTACTAAAATTATGCGATGAGAAAATCACCGATGATGATATGTTAGATTAGACTTATACTACATTTCATGCCTCAAATGTGCTCATACAGCAGTAGTATCGAGAAAGAAAGTTCAAGAAATATTCTGAACTTATATCATGTCTTCTAGTAGCTGAGTAGAACAATGAGCTCTTATTAAAAAACCACTAGTTACGCCCTACTAGCTCAATATCATTCCTTAAAGTGAATGGTAATATATTTGCATCATTCCCAGAAGTGAATGATGCATCCTTTAAAAGAAATCGGTGGCGTGAATATGGTAAGAGAAATTATATAAATGTTGGTCCTAGAAATGACCACAGTAAAAATGATAATAATAATATACAGTATCACCAAAAGTGGTACAATTCAAAAATGGGTAAAAATCTCCAAAATAATTCTTCAAAGAGAAGTGAAGAGGTGTGCCATAGATACGGAATGACTGGACATTGGTCACGTACCTGTCGTACGGCCAGACACTTAACTGATTTATATCAAGTATCTATTAAAGAAAATAATAAAATGCATGAAACAAATTTAGTAGAACCATCTAATGATTTATTAGATTCAGTTGATGTAAATGCTACTCATTTTGATATCTCTGATTTTTTTAATCATCTTGAAGGTAGAATCGACCACTTAATTGGAGATGGAAGTGTTTCACTCAATTAATGTATTTTCTTTCTATTATCTGTAATAAAAATTTTGTAGATTTTGTGGAATCATAGATCACATTTATGAGCTTTTTATCTCTCAGTTGAATGATAAAGATGTATGTCTAGCTGACATTGCTACAACTCATACAATTTTTAAAGAAAATAAATATTTTCAAAATATAACACTAAGTAAAGCCTATGTCCATATCTTATCAGGCTCATCAGATTTAATTGAGGGTTCTAGAAGAGCTTATATTGTATTGCCTAATGATACCAAATTTTGTATTGATGATGCTCTATTCTATTCACAATCCAAAAGAAATTTATTGCGTTTTAAAGATATACGTCGTAATGATTACCATATTGAAACAACCAATGAAGGCAGTAAAGAGCATCTTCTTATTACTAAAATAATATTGGGCCAGAAGCTCGTATTAGAAAAATTGTCTGTTTTATATTCTGGATTGTATTATACAAATATGAGAACAATTGAATCATATGTGGTAATGCACCAGAAGTGCATTGACTCTAAAGTATTTATGACTTGGCATGATCGCCTTGGACATCCGGGATCTATAATGATGAGACGAATTATTGAAAATTCGCATAGACATCCCTTAAAGAATCGAAAGATATTTCTACCTAATGAATCTCTGTGCTCTACATGTTTTCAAGGTAAGTTGATTATCAGACTATCTCCCTCAAAAGTCATTGTTAAATTTCCATCCTTTATAAAGGATTCACGAAGATATATATGGGTCTATTCATCCATCACGTAGACCATTTAGATATTTTATGGTTTTGATTGATGCATCTAGTCGATGGTCACATGTTTATCTGTTTTCCACTATAAATGTTGCATTTGCTAGACTTATTGCTCAAATAATCAAATTATGAGTACAATTTCATGAGTATCCAATTAAGATTATTCGATTGGATAATAGAAGTGAATTTTCATTTCATATTTTTTATGATTATTGCATGTCATTAAGAGCAGATGTTGAGCATCATGTTGCCCATACACACACACAAAACGATTTAGCTGAATTTTTGATCAAAAGATCTCAACTAATTGCTAGACATTTACTTATGAAATCAAGACTACATGTTTCTGCTTCGGGACATGCTATTCTTCATGCAACATTTTTAATTCTCATTAGACCATCTGCATATCATAAATATTCTCCATTACAGCGTGCATTTGTTTAACAACCAAATATTTTTTATCTTCGTACTTTTTGATGTGTTGTATATGTTCCAATTGCACTTCCACAACGTACAAAAATGGACCCTCAACGTAGATTTGAAATATATATTGGTTTTGATTCTACATTTATTATTAGATATCTTGAATCCCTTACTGGGGATATATTTAAAAAACGTTTTGAGGATTGTCACTTTGACGAATCCACTTTTCCATTAATGGGTAAAGAAAAATCAGTGCCTGAAATAGGACAATATATTATTTAGGATAATAAAACTCTGTCTCAATTTAATTCTCCTACAAATAAATGTAAACCGAAAGTTCAGAGGATTATTCATTTACAAAATGTTACAAATCAATTATCGGATGTATTTACTCACACTAAAGGTATAGCAAAATCTTATATTCCTTCTGTTAATGCTCCAGTAAGGATTGAAGTCCCTGAAAGACAAATTGTCAAAACAACAATAGGTGAATCTAAAACACACCTGAAGTATGGAAAACCTATTAGTTCAAAAGACAAAATTTTCAGAAGGAAAAGAATACAAATGAATATGGTGTTCCTGAAAAACCCGTACCCACAATACAGGTTATAAATATATTTGATGCTTCTGAAAAGATCAAATCTTCTATATCAGAACATCTTGAAGAGGAAACTCCTGAAAAGTATAAATACCCTGAAAAGAGACCTTCTGAAGAGGTATTTCATGAAATGTTTTTCTCTGAAGAGGAACAGGTACCTGAAAATAATGACATCTCAATATATTTAATGAATATTGGAGAAATTCTGAATAGAAATAAAACTGTTGTCAACAATATATTTTCATATAAAATAGCCCTTGACATTACTAGAAGTAATGAAGAAAGTGAATGAAAAACTGTCGAAAAATATTGACATAGAAATGATTGGCCAAAATGGAAAACAGTTATTAAAACTGAATTAAATTCGCTAGCAAAACGAGAAGTATCTAGATATGTTGTCCAAATATCAAATGGTGTAATGTCTATTGGACATAAGTGAGTATCTGTACAAAAACGTAATGAGAAAAATGAAATTGTGTGGTACAAAATATGATTTGTCGCACAAGATTTCCTGCAGAAACCCCGGATTGATTATGAAGAAACATATTCTCCTATTATGGATGCAATCACATTTAGATTTTTGATTAGTCTCGTTGTTGCAAAGGATTATAAATGCGGTTAATGGCTATGGTTACTGCATATTTATATAGATACTTAGACCATGACATATATATGAAAATCCCCCAAAGATATAAAATGTCTGAAGCATCTACAAGCACATCTAGAAATATGTACTCTATCAGACTACAAAAATCTTTGTATGAGTTGAAGCAATCCGGACACATGTGGTATAATCGCTTAAACGAATATCTATTGAAAAAAAAAATTGAGAATAATCCTATATGTCCATGTGTTTTTATTAAGAAATCAGAATCTGAATTTGTCATTATTGCGGTTTATGTTGATGATTTAAATATTGTGAAAACTCCTGAAAAGATCTCAAAAACCGCTACATATTTAAAGAATGAATTTGAAATGAAAGATCTTTGCAAAACAAAATTTTATCTCGGCCTGCAGCTCGAGCATTTGCCAAATGAATTTTTATTCATCAGTCCATATATATTGAGAAAGTCCTAAAGCATTTTTATATGGACAAAACTCATCCCTTGAGTACTTCAATAATTGTTCAAACACTTAATGTGAAGAATGATTCATTCCGTCCTTGTAATGACGATAAAGAAATTCTTGGTCCTGAAGTACCATATCTCAGTGCAATTGGAGTTTTGATGTATCTTGCAAATTGCACTGACCAGATATTACATTCTCAGTTAATCTGCTTGCAAGATATAGTTCTGCATCAACTCGAAAGTATTGGAATAACATTAAACATGTCCTTCGTTACCTTCATGGTACGGTTGATATGAAATTATTTTATCAACGTGGATCAAGTCCACAATTGATTGGGTATGCAGATGCAGGTTATCTTTCAGACCCACACAGAGTAGATCTCAAACTGGATATTTATTTACTTATGAAGATACTGCCATATCATAGAGATTTGTTAAGTAGACATTATCTAGTACTTTTTCAAATCACTCAAAAATTATTGATATTTATGAAGCAAGTCGAGAGTATATTTGGCTGAGATCAGTAATTCAACATATCCAGGAAAAGTATGGACTTCCCATGATCAATAATAACCCAACAATTTTATATGAAGATAATATGCTTGTATCACTCAAATCAGATAAAGATATATCAAAGGTGACAGAACCAAATATATTTCACATAAATTTTTTTATACTCATAAATTTCAAGAAAAATGTGAAATTGATATCAAGCAGATACAATCTAGTGATAATCTGGTAGATTTATTCACAAAGACATTACCAACTGCGACATTTAAGAAGATCGTGCATAATATTAGAATTAGGGGTGGCACTTTCTTACACGACCCGTTAACCCAACACGAACACGACACGATAATAGCGGGTTAGGGTTTAGTCTTAACGGGTTTAGGGTCAAAACGGGTTGACCCGTTATGACACGATTGCTTAACGGGTTGATAGCGGGTTGACCTGCTTTAACCCGTTATGACACGTTATGACACGCCAAGAAAGTTAAAATTACAATTATATTCTTATACTTAAAAGTAAGATTGTTAGAATTTTAATTTTGATATTTTATTGTTTAGAATGTAATTTAGACTTATAATTAGTGTTATTAGTTTTATAGATTTGTGATTTTAATATTTATATAAAATTATACTAAATTTAATTAAGTCAAACGGGTTAATTTTGGACATATTCAACTCATTTATATAAACAGGTTAAAACGAATCATATTATGTCGTATTAATATATTTTGTAATATTTACTAACGGGTCATAACGGGTTGACACGATACGACACGTTATGTTAACGGGTCGGATTAGGGTTTGAGATTTTGACACGATAAGCTTAACGGGTCGGGTTAGGGTTGACCTATATAGTATAATATATATGTCTTGACACGACACGAACACGACCCGTTAACACGATTTGACACCCCTAATTAGAATACGAAAACTCAAAAACTTATTGTCCTCCACTTTTCAGGGGAAGTAGATGTCCTGAAAACTTGTGCTGATTGTACTCTTTTTTTTTCGCTAAAGTTTTGTCCCACTAAGTTTTCTTTTGCAAGATTTTAACGAGGCAATCTTAAAACACTTGTGTATACATAAGAAGACTGTACTCTTTTTCCTTCGCCATTGATTTTTCTTCCCATTGGGTTTTTCCTCAGTAAGGTTTTAACGAGACAGATTCTTTATGAGTTGTCATTCAAGAGGAAGTGTAATGAAACGAACGAGATTTGGGGGACAGCTCCTGCCCTCTGTCCCACTACTAAAATTATGTGAATGATCCCACCACTATTATTTTAAATATTACATAGTGATTTGTATAGTAATTTACATAGTAATTTCAAGACCTATAAATATGGGTTTCAGTTGTCATAAAATTTATAAGAAAATATAGAGATAGAAGAAAGTTTCAGTTATTGAAAGTTTTTAAGAGTTTCTTATATATTTTTCTCTTACAATAGTAGTTTCTTCTTTAGTTTTATAACATATACATACATATATATATATATATTGTTGTAATCAATTATGAGAGGGAGACATGAATGACATCCCCACTTATCTTTGAAAAAAAAAAGAAAATAATTTATGGATATTATGCATCCATCAATTTTGGCAATTAAGTCGTGCCTAAGACACTCATCAATTGCCTATATATATGTTTTCGTTCGATCAGCTTTATACATGTAAGAAAAACGAAAGAAAAGAAAAAAAGAAAAAAAGAAATGAAGAAAGAAAATTCAGTTATTGAGTAATAAGAGTTTTAAATATTTTCTCTTATAAAATTTCTTGCAATTTTTTTTTTTTTTAGTTTATAACATGTTATCAGCCTGACGGTTCTACCAATTTTGAAACTAGTAGTTTTCTTCTTCAAGTAAGTTTTTCAATATAATATTTGCAGTCTTTGAGATGAATATGAAATATTATATTGTTGATTTTTTACTTGATAAAATCTGTGTGACTTTATAAATATATTCTTGAAATACACATAATTACTTCACTATTTATATATGTAGAAAATATCAAATCTTACAAAGTTGGAATTCATTGTTCTTGATATTTCTGAAAAAATTATTTATTCTAGATTCTTGATGCTGAAATTCATCTAAATGCAATGAACTTAGGAGAAATAATAAAAGAAGGAAATCAAGCATCCTGTAGGATCATACTAAGACAATGATTTTCATTTGCCGCCATCTTCATGAAGAATTAAAAACTGAGTATCTTATAATAAAAAATCTCTTTATTTTGTAGAATATTTTAAACGAGAGATCTGAATACCAGAAGACTGTTATCCTCCTAAAAACTCGTTATGAATTGTTGCACCTAAAGTTGTAAAATTTTAAAAGTATTATTTTCTCAAAGACTGCAAATAATATATTGAAAAATTACTTGAAGAATAGATCACTAGTTTTAGAATTGGTAAAATCGTTGTGCTGATAATGTGATATAAACTAAAGAAGAAAATATTTATTGTAAGAATTTTTATAAAAGAAAATATTTAAAAATCTTAGTACTCAAGATTTGAATTTTCTTTATTATTTTCTCTCTTTTCTTTTCTTTCATTTTTCTTACATATATAAAGCTAATCGAATGAAAACATATATATAGGCAATTGGTGGGTGTCTTAGGCACAACTTAATTGTCGTAATTGATGGATACACAGCATTTATCAATTACTGGAGTTATTTATGTCTCCCTCTCATAATTGATTACAATAATATATATTTACATCTGTTACAAATTGTTAATATATTTGAATAGAATAATGTTATTCATTATTTTATTTGTTATTATCTTCTCATTATTTTATAATATAATATTAAATAATTAGAGATTATTTATTATATTTTATTTATTAATCTATCATTTAATATTATATTATAAAATAATAAGAAAATAATAAAATATATATATTTATTCTTTTAAACAAGATTTGATACATGCACATAATGATGATAATTTTTTTTTTCCGACAGACATAATGATTTGCCTAGATATTCGTGCATGGGGTCCGGTTGGGAATAAGTTTATTTCTATATTTTGAATTCCGTTCCGTTCCGGTGCCTCAATCGGAACGAGATATCACCTTATTCCATTCCGGTCTAAATTCCGGCCGTTCCAGTCAAATTCCAGCCATTCCAGTCAAATTCCGGCCGTTCCGGTCAAATTCCAGCCATTCCAGTCAAATTCCGGCCGTTCCGGTACAAATTCCGGCCGTTCCAGTCCCTATTTCGGTTTAGATTATTTTTGTAATTTTTTTGTGTTTGAATGATATTTTTTTAAAATTTTAAATTTAGATGGTATTTAATTAATTTTAGAATATAAAATATATTTATATGCTTTGTAATTTTAAATACGTTTTTTTTTAAATATCATTCTTTTTAATATTTTATCTATTTATTTATTTTTGTATCTCAACTCAAATTTGTATTTTTTCAACTTCTAATCATTTTATAAATTTTTAATTCTTATAATATGTATACATATATATATATAAATATGTTTTTATTCTAGTAATTGTTAGTTTATATATATAAATATTTATTATAATATATAATTAATCTCGAAACGGAACACCAGAACGAAATGAAATCGAAATATTCTGTTTCAGTGCCTCAACCGAAACGGTCACCGAAACGGAATTCAAAACTTTGAAACTTTATTTGCTTTTATCTTCTGTTTAGGGTACATGTTGGCACGTCACTGTATAACTAGCACAAATTTAGCACATATATATATATATATATATATAGAATAAACCAACAAATATAACATATATCTAAACCAATACTTGCAATTAATGCCTCATTTTGGTGAGATCTTCTTCCATCGTGAATGGCTGTGCAAGATTTTGACGTTGTATGTTTTTATATCTAGAGTGGCGCCCGTGTTTTATACGTCTTTACAATCGACTGTTTTGTTATAATCTATTGTGTTTATAGTTGGTATTTATATTTTTATTTGTATATAAAAAATTTAAAAATTAAGAAATAATCTTTCGAATTTTATGTCCATGAATTTAATTTTCCCATTTTTAGAGAAACTTAATTAATGTCTTATTTTAGAGGTATATATAGTTCTCCCTATTTGCTGACAGGCTGCTGACAGATTTTTGAATTTATTGTTAAAATTTAAATTTTGAATATTCTTTCTGATTTTATCCTTATACATCTTAAAATTTAATTTTCTAGTTTCTTTAACAGACTTTTAGACTCCTAAATGAACTTAAAATACTATAGATAAATTTCATAATTTAAATTACATTTATTCAAAAATTATAACTTTAAAGATAAGATAAAATCTTATCTTATTTGAATTTAAATTCAATTATTTAAAATTTATAACTTTTAAAAATAAGATAAAATCTTATTCCATTTGAATTTTATTTCACTAATCCAAACCAATTTATATTTTCAATAAATATTCCATTACTATTTTTATAAACAATTCTTGTTTTCTCTTTACTTAATGAAAGGCACAAACGATGATCATATAAAATTATAATCCTTTAATTTAATACGTAGAATATTTAATTAAAATAAAAGTATAAATTTAAGATTCAAACTCATTACTTTTATTAAATAAATTTAATCCTGATCTTAACAGACTCACTTCCGTCACGTAACTCTTGAAGGTTGTAAACACTTATATGCTACGTGGGATAATTTTATCCCTCCACCGCAGGATTATCTTCATGTTCGGTTGTTAGTCGACAAGAAATGATCGAAATGCCCCTCCACTCCACCAGCAGGTGAGTAGGATGGCAATTAATTGGTTGGTGTGCCTAAATATGACAAGCATTTGAACAATTTCCCTTTAAAGGATCAAAGGAACCAATATATATAGTTAATGGATAACTTTTAATATAGTATATCGGATGACTTTTGCTTTTTACTCCAAATAGAAACAAACAAAAAGGGGTAAGAAAAAAATCAAAATATGGGCAAACGGTGTTGGCCTCGCCCATGACATCCACCATGTTTAACGAAACGCAGCCTTGCATGAGCCTTTGAAATGAAAAAATTTTGTTACAAGCGATTCTATAAATTGATATGTGTATTTATTTTACGTGATTTATCATATTAATTCACAAATTAAATACAGCCAAAACATGTATTAGTGCATATATTCATTATCAAATCTGATTTTGTATATAATATTGCTACTTTAAAATAGTGTCATTAACCAAAAAAAAAAAAATCTTTAGCATCAGTCAGTCTAAGATAACTTAATTAACAGCTCGCCAATAATAAAGTGACACCTAGACTTTTTTATGACAACTATCTTGTATATGCACTACATCAGATTCTCAACTATTGACAGAAAAATACTACCCCTTTGCATCCCCTCTGATTTTCTGAGCCCCATTCTCTGTTTAGTTCAGCCCCTTTCTTCGACGCTGAACCCTATCTACGACAGTCGCACAAGTCCTTGATCCTCCATTTCTACACTGTTATTTTTGAATTTAGACTTTTTCTTCACACAAATTCTAGCCAACAAGGAGAGGAAAATATTGGACACAAGCTGAAATTATGTCTTAAATCATCAGCTCTAGCCACTTGATCGGAATAATACAACCAGCAAGTTAGACTGCACAAAATCTCAAATGATGGCTCCTCCAACAAAAGTTATAGGAATATTTGCCACGAGGCGGCCGCGAATTGGTGGGAAAGACGAGAAGCTGCCAATCATAAACAAAGTTTTTTACTTTAGAAGCGAAAGACAAATCATAATTTGCCACGAGTTCGATTCTTATATGGAAGTAGAACGGCGAACCACAATAGTGTAATTTAATGGGATTAGGGAGGAACTAAACTTATAATAATTAAATATATATTTTTACGCAATCTCTTTTTGCCTCTGGAATTACATTTATGATATTTTTTTTATATTACTATAAGTAGCAAATTGTTAATGATACATGATGCCATTAAAAGGAAAAAAAAAAATAATCAAAAAAATATTGTTTTTGTCTGCAATCGAAATTTAGCATATTATGTGAAAGTGAAATATTTCAAATAGGGTTCAAGCTAGCGATTAATTGCACTAAGAGATAAAAGGGACTCAGCACACATAAAAAAAAACTGAAAGATGATGGGATTAAAAAGAAAACTAGTCAAATGATACACGTAACTAAAATGTAGTATAAAAAGGCCTTGGACAGATGAAACAAGGGGATGGCTCTCTGGCTGGATAATAATTCTTCTCTTCTTTCGGATTGCCTGCTTCGTCTTTTTAGATGAATCCAATAGTTCATACCAGTAGAATTATGTATATTATTCATGTACAGTGAGAGTCTTGAGAGATTGTAAAAATATTCATTATAGTGAATCCACTTTCCCAAATCCATGTGGACGTAGGCCTTACGCTGAACTATATAAATATTGTGTCTCTCTATTTATTTATCCGCTATCTGCGTACGTATGACCGTACCGGAGTCTCGCCGGAGGTCCCAAACGACATCCAACGAAACCTAACTCGTCTCAGTAGACTGGAAATGACTCTTTTTCCTATCCTCACCTGTTGGCCAATTTTTATGGCATCAACATATTTAATTTCTAGAGTTTTGGTTGTTTTAAAAAGAGAAATCAGATGGGAGCAATAAAGATGTTAAAGACGACTCAAAATAGAGTGAAGTAAATTTTTAGGAATATGAATATCTCTTAATATTTGTAAATATTAGTGAAATAATTTGAATTAAGATATTTTCTTAAATTTTTAAAAGAAGATAAAAAAAATTAAAAAAATATATTATAAAATTAAAAAAATATTTGAATATTACTTCTTTAATATTATTTTTATTATAAATTTTTTAAAAAATAGTATTGTTTTTGTGTTTTGTTTATAAGTTTGAAAAGATTGTAATAAATAGGAAATAATTATGCAAAAAAGTTAAAAACTTGAAATTGAAACTATTTTTTATTCGAATAATGCTTAAAAAGAATATATATAAAAAATATATGAGAACAATTTAGAACACTTTCTTATCTAGCAAACACAACAAATCTAGTTTATTTTTATAGATAAGATAAGATAAAATGAATTAAGATAAAAAATTAAAAGTTAAATAAAATCTTGTCTTAATTCAGATATTAAAAAAATATATTTTAACAATATTTTGTGAAAATAAATGGGACCATTTATTTATTTTTTTCAAAAAAATTTATACAATATTTATACATTATATGACTATATATATATTAAGTCAAAAGGTTTTTTTTTACCGGAAAATTTTTATGTCAAAGTTGTTTCAAATGATTTGAGGAACATGGAAAGGGTAGGGGTATTAGAGAAGTTTCAGGGGGCGGCGCCGGCGCCTTGGATCGGCACGGGGAAAAGAACAAGCATGCCACACGAGAACACAAGAGCAGCCATAAGTGCCCATTTCTGTGTTTTAAAAAAAATGTTTGCTAAATATTATGTTTCATGTCAATTTACATCAATAATCAATTTTATTTTTATTTATAAGTTTACTTTTATTTTTAAAATAATAAATTTAAGAATTGAGTCATGATTTCTCGTGAACACTGCGAGATAAATTATGATTGAGTTTATATCACATGATTGCATTTCCCATGTTAAAATATATATATTTTACCCACAAAAATATTTTATAAAAATAAATTCACAAACAGACATAATTTATAAAATTATTTTTATTATAAATTAATTCTAACGTATCACATACGTCAACTTATAAACTTATAGATTTATTTTTATAAATCCTTTTACGAATATAACACTTCTAAAAAAATGAGAAACAATATATATAATCATGAAGTACGTAAATATTGTATAATCTTTTAAAAATAATAAATAAATACAAGATTTAGATAAAAACTAATAATAATAATTTTTTAATAATAAACTTTATTTTTTTTTAAAAAAAATTATGCACTCGCAACTATATTTAACGTTACTAATATATATATATACACCATTTATCATAAAGTGAAAGAATTTATAATTAATATGCTTTCATGCATGCTTGGATAATATTAATTATTAGGAGGTGAAGAAGGAAGGGCAGATTCGACTCTTTGAGACATAGCCCGACAGCCAAGAAGTTGGTATTGACGAGTGGGTTATTTCTTGTATAAAGCTAGCTAGCCAGGGGATTCTATTTCTCTCCAAGAACAGAGTCATCTAGTGTGTGATCAGATCGAGATGGGAATGAGTCGTGCTGCTATTTCTGCGCTTAAAGCTTTTGCTTCCTCTGGGAATACACCACTTTCTTCCACTTTCAGTAGGCACCTTCATGTAAGATTAATCCCCTCTCGCTTTCAGTTTTTTATATATTTATGATCAGTTACCATGAATTGTTTGAAAGACTACACGACGGAAAGTTTTATAGCCCTTGGGCTGGATATGTGCCTTTTCTTCACGCTTCTTCACGCTTCTCTTCTAGTTTTTTAATTATGAATACTGATATCTTTTAGTCCTTATTTATTTTTTAATTTATCTCATTTCATCTCAAATTTAAAATTATTTTTTTTAATTTTTTTATAAAATAAAATAAATAATTTAAAATTTTTAAATCTTAACATAACTTTTTCAAATTTTAAAATAAAATTAATATTAAAAAAATATTTTATAATAATATATTTATTTTTTTAATTTTATCTAATCTCATCAAATCAACATAATTTTAACTTTTTTCTCATCTCATATTATATTCTTATAAAATCTCTTTGTAAAACAACTCTCATATCTTAATAATAACTACACGTTCTACTACGTACTCAAATGATAGAAATTTATTGACAAGACATTACTAATATATATATATATATATATATATTTTAGAGAAATAATTTCATTTATTAAAACTCAAAAAAATGAAGTTTATAATATGACCAAAAATCAATTAATTATATATTGATAAACCACTTTTAAATCTCTTAAATAGAGAACTATATTTATCTTCAAAATGAAATAATAACTAAGTTTTTTTTTTAATGAGAAAACTAAACTTCTAACGAATATAAAATTTAAAAGATTATTTCTCAATTTTAATTTTCTTTTATACAAATAAAAAAATAAACATTAATTACAAATATAATAAATTACAACAAAATAGTCCGTTGTGAAAGCGCGTAAAACATACACGTCCATCTAGACATAAGAATTCGCAAGATTGAATAGCTTGACAACATTAAAACCTTACACAGTTATTCACAACGAAAGAGCCTCTCCAAAATGAGGCATTAATTGCAAGTATTGGTTTAGATATATGTTATATTTGTTGGTTTATTATATATATACTAAATTTGTGCTAGCTATATAGTGACATGCCAACATGTGCCATAAAAAGAAGATAAAAGTAAATAAAGCTTATTCGTTACTCTCATGGGTTGTATTTATATATTTACTATAATTTTATTTGTATTTAAAATTTAAAATTTATTTTTATTTATTTTTATTTTATTTATTGAACTCAAGGTTTCAAATTTTGTGTAAATTTACACATAAATTTTGATGATAACAAATGAATTCAAAAAATAAAGGAGTCTCAAACTCAAGTTGTTCACACAATAGAATCAAGCACATCAAGGAAGCAAGTATGAGCAAGAAGGGAACACGTTCACGTTAAAATCATAGAGTAATTTTGTAAATCTCTTAAAAATTCGAAATTAGGATTAAGGCTCAAAATTAATATTTTATCATAAAGCATTAAAATACATTTTTCACATGTGCATGAATATTTTGAAAATTTTGAAAGATGATTGATTGTTATCTTTCTCGTGTGCATGACATGATTAAATGTTTGAATTTTGAAAATTTTGAAAGATGATTGATTGTCATCTTTCACATGTGCATGACATGATTAAAAGTTTGAATTTTGAAAATATTAAGATGATTGATTGTCATTTTTCACATGTGCATGACATGATTAAAGGTTTGAATTTTGAAAATATTAAGATGATTGATTGTCATCTTTCACATGTCCATTTTATTTGAATATTTTCAAAAGTGATGAATGTTTTTCTTGACTTATGCAAAAGGTAGATGTCTTTGTTTGAGAATTTTGAAAAGTAAAGTGTGCTCCTTTTGCCATATGCAAAAAGTAAAAGATTAGATTTAAAATTTTTTAAAAGTAAAGTGTGCTCCTTTTGTCACATGCAAAAAGTAAAAAGATTTGATTTGAAATTTTTTAAAAGTGAATGATGATGTTTTTGACATGTGAATCTTTTTAAATTTGAATATGAAGCCTCATATGCCTATAAATAGATCATTTGAGAGTTTCACATTTACAACACCAAGAGCATACAACATTCATTCAAAGTTTTCATTCTCTCTTCTCTAAGTAAGCCTTAACCCTTGTTCATTTTGAGAGATATAGTTTGTGCTGTATTGTTTTTATTTCACTCATTGAGGAGTGTTTTCTGATAGCCTACCCACTATCAAATCTTGTATCAGTAAAAGGGTGTGTATAACCCTTATGTGTGTAGAAGGTGTTCTACACGGGAAATAATTAAATCACCAAGTGTGAGGTGATTGGAAGTGTAGAATGTGTTCTACACGGGGAATAGTTAAATCACCAAGTGTAAGGTGATTGGAAGTGTAAAGGGTGTTCTACACGGATTCTTTGGAGCGGTGCTGCTCAAAGGTGTAATAGGTTTCTATCTCCACCTAAAGGAGATTGAATAGTGGATTTGGGGATCCTCAAGGGGTAGCTTGAGGCGAAGACGTAGGCAGTGGGGCCGAACCTCGTTAACATACTGAGTTTGCTTCTCTCTTACCCTTACTCTTTATATTTATTGTTGTTTCATATTTTGTTTATATATTATATTATATATTTGATTTATAATTGTTATTTTTAATTCAATTCACCCCCCCTCTTGTGTTAGTCATCTGGGAAACAATTGGTATCAGAGCTAGTTGACCTGTACTGTTCATACAGGCAGATCACTCATGGGAACTCTCGCTTGTAACTGTGTCACCGAAGCAAGACTCTCCGACCATGAGTGACGGTGCACCGGTAGAGACGGTGGCCGGCTAGTCTGGTAGGTACAGTTGTTAGGTGACATAGGTGCGGCCTATAATCAGTAACAATTAGTATTAGAGCTAGAGCTCTGTTATAAGATTAACTATCTTTTGAGTTAAGATCTTATGGCTAATATTGCAGCTTCATTTGGTGAAGGTCAATCTAGCAGTCGGCCTCCACTCTTTTGCGGAGACAATTACCCATTCTGGAAAGTTAGAATGAGAATATTTCTTCAGGCTCAAGGTCGAGAAATCTGGAAATGCATTGTAAATGGACCTTATATTCCAACAAAAGTAGTTGATGGAGTAAAGGTCAAAAAGGAAGAAGAAGAGTTTGATCGTGAAGACGATAGACTTTACACTTTGAATTTAACTGCTATGAATTTATTATTTAATGCTCTAAATGGTAATGAGTTTAATAGAGTAATGACTTGCGCTACAGTAAAGGAAATTTGGGATAACTTGGAAGTTACTTATGAAGGAACTTCTCAAGTCAAGGAATCAAAAATTTATATTCTTACTCATGAATATGAAATGTTTAAGATGAATGATGATGAATCTATTTTTAGTATGCACACTCGTTTTACTAACATCATAAACAGTATGACAGCTCTTGGCAAAATTTATTTTTAAGTGGAGATAGTAAGAAAAATTCTCAACTCTCTACCAAAACGTTGGGAATCAAAAGTGACAGCGATTCTTGAAGCTAGAGACCTCAAGAATCTCGAAGTGAATGAACTCATTGGGTCACTTATCACCCATGAGTACACATTGAAAAGAGGAGAAGAAGAAGGAAAGCCAAAGAAGAGATTGGCACTTAAAGTTGTTCCACATGAAAGTGAACGTGATGAAGATGAGGAAAATGACGACAAAAATGAAGAAATTGCGATGATAACAAGAAGAATTCAGAGGTTCTTAAAGAAAAATAAAACTCCTCCAAGGAAATCCTTTAAAAAGTTTTCCAAGAAAGATTCAGGTAAAAATGACACTTTAATTTGTTATAAATGCAATAAATCTGGTCATATCAAGTCAGATTGTCCTCTGCTAAAGAAAAATTGAAACAAAGGCAAAAAAGCAATGAAAGCTACATGGGATGATGATTCAAGTAGCTCAGATAGTGAAGCAAGTAATGAAGAATCAACAAATCTTTGTCTTATGGCTAAAGATGATATTGAGGTAACAAATCTTGATAATATTGAAGATCCTTCATATGAAGAATTGCAAAATGTTTTAGAAGAGGTATATGAGGAATTTGAAAAATTGGGTATCAAGTATACTGTTTTAAAAAAGAAAAATTCTTCTTTAACAAACGAAATTGATATTTTAAAAAAAGAAAGTATTATTTTGAAAGATGAAAATCTTGAATTGAAGAAAAGAAAACTGATTTAGAAAATATTATTGAAAACTTTACGAATGGAAAAAGAAATTTTGAAAAATTTCTTGGTAGTCAAAGATGTGTTTTTGATAAAGTAGGCTTGGGATATAAGCCAAAACAAAAATACAAATCTTATAAAAACTTCTTTGATAATCCTTCTACATCAAAGTCCAATATTTAAAATTCTTTTCATAAAAATAATTTTGTTAAAAAATGATACTATTATAATTACTCAAGTTCTTCATATATGTCACATGCTATTTATAATTTTTGTAATAGAAATGGTCATAATTATTTTGCTTGTCCTATTAGAAGAAAACATACAATGACTATTAGGGCCATATGGGTATTTAAAAATCTTATTTCTTCTAATGCTAATAAATAAAGGACCCAAAGAACTTGGGTATCAGGAATTGTTTTTAATTGCTTTTGTAAGTATGCATGAAGTATTCTACAGGTAAAAATAAATGATTTTTTAGATAACGGATACTCAAGATATGTGACAGAAGACAAAACTAAATTCATTGACTTCATTTCTAAAGAAAAAGGATGTGTAATATTTGGAGATAATTCAAAAGGGAAGATCATGGAAATAGAAGGAAAGATTATCAAGATTTAGTACAAGATGCAATCAAATAGTGGAAACATGTGAAAGATCATCCAGCGGAATAAATTCTAGGAGAACCTTCACGAGGTGTAAGTACTCGATCATCTCTTAGAAATATTTGTAATCACACACTTTTTCTATCTCAAATTGAACCCAAAATATTGATGAAACTCTTATTGATAAATCATGGATTCTATTTGTGCAAGAAGAACTAAATTAATTTGAAAGAAATAATGTATGGACATTTGTTCCTAGACCTAAAAATTATGCTGTTATTGGAACAAAATGAGTTTTTAGAAATAAGAAAGATGAGTCTAAAATCATCACTAGAAATAAGGCTCGACTTGTAGTTCAAGGTTTCAATCAAGAAGAAGGAATCGATTATGATGAGACATATGCACTAGTCGGAAGATTAGAAACTATTCGAATGCTATTTGCATATGCTTGTTATAAAGATTTCAAACTTTTTCAAATGGATGTTAAAAGTGCTTTCTTAAATGGTTTTATAAATGAAGAAGTATATGTTGAGCAACCTCCAGGTTTTGAAAATCATATTCTTCCAAATCATGTTTTCAAACTTACAAAAGCACTATTTAGACTCAAACAAGCTCCTAGAGCGTGGTACGAGAGACTCAATAGTTTCTTGATTGAAAAAGGCTTTTCAAGAAGAAAAATTGATACAACTTTTTTCATTAAATACGAAAATGATGATATTCTTTTTATTCAAATTTATGTTGATGATATAATATTCGGTGCTACTAATGAAAATATGAGCCAAGTTTTTGCTAAGACTATGCAGGAAGAATTTGAAATGAGCATGATGTGAGAGCTTATATTCTTTCTCGGATTGCAAAATTAAGCAAGCAAAAAGTGGGACATTCATCAATCAATCAAAATATATTAAGCAATTGCTGTAGAAGTTTGGGATGGAAGGTGCTAAGGAAACTGGAACACCAATGAGCCCATCCACTAAACTTGATAAAGATGAATCCGGTAAACTAGTTGATTCGAAAGTATATCGAGGTATGATTGGTAGCTTATTATATTTGACAGCCAGTAGACCAGATATTATGTTTAGTATGTGCTTATGTGCACGCTTTCAATCATCTCCAAAAGAATCACATTTAATTGTAGTTAAGCGTATTTTTAGATATCTTAGTGGTACAATTAACTTAGAGTTATGGTACCCTAAGCACATATTTTTTTATCTAATCAACTACACAAATGCAGATTATGCTGGCTGTAAAATAGATCGAAAAAGTACTAGTGGAGCATGTCATTTCTTAGGTCGTGCACTAGTTTTTTGGTTTAGTAAAATAAAAATAAAATTCTGTTGCACTATCTACTGCTGAGGCAGAATATGCTGTTGCGGGTAGTTGTTGTACTCAAATTCTTTACATGAAGCAACAACTTGAAGATTTTAAACTCATATATAATCACATTCCAATCAAATGTGATAATACAAGTGCTATAAATCTTTCAGAAAAACCCAATACAACATTCTAGAATTAAGCATATTGAAATAAAATATTATTTTCTTCGAGATCATGTGCAGAAAGGCGATATAGTACTAGAGTTCACAAATACACACGATCAGTTAGCAGATATATTCACAAAACCTTTACCAGAAGATAGATTATGTATGATTAGAAGAGAAATAGGTATGATGCATGTTATGAATATCTCTTGAAAGATAGATCAGAGTTCATAAAAATAGAGAGATATTTTTTTAAATACTTTTACATAAATTTGAGGTTCTTAGCCTCATGTTTGAGACGTTCATTCTCTTCATACAATATCATGTCATTCCTATCCATGGAAACTGGCAAGCGGAATGAAGAATCCAATAGAGATTTCAACTGTTTATTCTTCTGTCGAAGGATTCCTTCCCTTATGTGAGACTCTTGAACAATTCGTTGAAGTACAACAATTTGTTCTTTAAGCTTTTCAACCTCATGGTTTTTGACTTGTAGCCACTGGGAAAAAGCAACAATAGAAGATGAGTGCGAGTCCCGAGACTCACCAAGTCGTAGATAGCATCGGAGTCTGACTTATTAGCCGAACTATTATTCTCTTGCTGCAACCTAGCGCCAATGGTAGCTGCAGAAAAGACATGAGATTGAAGTGTAGAATACCTCATAGATGGATCTAGAGGAATGTTAGAAGAATGAGCCATTGAGAAAAGAATTGAAAACTTAAAGCGAGAATATTGAAGGAATGCAGATGAGTTATAGAGATTCAATACAAATCGGATAAACTTTAAAACTGATTTTATAGAGATAGTATAAAGAATAAGACAAACTATTGTCTCTTCAAATCTTATTTAGTTAAAAGAAATACAAGATCTGCTGGACACACGTTGTCAAAAATTTTCTTACTAGAAAAACGGTTCTCTGCTCCTATCATGGCATTGACGGCCTCAGGAGAGAAGATTGATGGTTGATGCGTCAAGAGTTCCTGATTCAAGTCTGGAATATTAGTGGAAGAGAATTGTTCGGCCATTCTATCGTTATGGAAAAACAGAACTTAGGTCAAGAAGCGATTTTTTTTTGCATCCGATAGGTGAAAATGATCATTTTTTTTTTATAGAAACTCAGAGTCTTCAATCCCGTTTGTCAACAACATCAGGCGATTGTTTAAATCTTCAGCCGCACTAAAATCATAGAGTTAGGCCTGCAGCTTTTGCTGTCTTTGTCGGACACGAATAATTTTAATTATTCAACTTCAAATCTCTGGAACATCTAATTCGTCAATAACATCAAGCGGATTTAAATCTTCTTCCGCACCGAGATGATAAAATTCTGCTTCAACGTTTGCAGGTTTTGTCGGACACGGGTGGTTCTAACTTCTACAGTCTTTACTAACGCAACGTGTTATTTGTCTATTGGTTATTGTAGGAATATATCTTATTGAGCTAATTATGATTCCTTTTTAATGATGCCAAAAGGGGGAGAAGTTTTAGACTAGAACATTAGCATTGTTTAAATTGCTAAACTTGTTATATATGCTTGGAATTATATTTATATTTTTTGCTTTAAAAACTAACGCATATTCTCAGGGGGAGCTTAAGTATTCATACAGGTTTCAAGTTCTATCAAGCATTTGTCATCATCAAAAAGGGGGAGATTGTTGAACTCAAGGTTTCAAGTTTCGTGTAAATCTACACATGGATTTTGATGATAACAAATGAATTCAAAGAATAAAGGAGTTTCAAGATCAAGTTGTCCACACAATAGAATCAAGCACATCAAGGAAGCAAGTATGAGCAAGAAGGGAACACGTTCACATTAAAATCATAGAGTAATTTTGTAAATCTCTTAAAAATTCGAAATTAGGATTAAGACTCAAAATTAATATTTTATCATAAAGCATTAAAATACATTTTCCACATGTGCATGAATATTTTGAAAATTAAATTTGAAAATTTTGAAAGATGATTGATTGTTATCTTTCTCATGTGCATGACATGATTAAAGGTCTGAATTTTGAAAATTTTGAAAGATGATTGATTGTCATCTTTCACATGTGCATGACATGATTAAAAGTTTGAATTTTGAAAATATTAAGATGATTGATTGTCATTTTTCACATGTGCATGACATGATTAAATGTTTGAATTTTGAAAATATTAAGATGATTGATTGTCATCTTTCACATGTGCATGTTTTATTTGAATATTTTCAAAAGTGATGGATATTTTTCTTGACTTCTGCAAAAGGTAAATGTCTTTGTTTGAAAATTTTGAAAAGTAAAGTGTACTCCTTTTGTCATATGCAAAAAGTAAAAGATTAGATTTGAAATTTTTTAAAAGTAAAGTGTGCTCCTTTTGTCACATGCAAAAAGTAAAAAGATTTGATTTGAAATTTTTGAAAAGTGAATGATGATGTTTTTGACATGTGAATCTTTTTTAATTTGAATATGAAATCTCATATGCTTATAAATAGATCATTTGAGAGTTTTACATTTACAACACTAAGAACATACAACATTCATTCAAAGTTTTCATTCTCTCTTCTTTAAATATTGAGCCTTAACCCTTGTTCATTTTGAGAGATATAGTTTGCGTTGTATTGTTTTTATTTCACTCATTGAGGAGTGTTTTCTGATAGCCTACCCACTATCAATTCTTGTATCAGTAAAAGGGTGTGTATAACCCTTGTGTGTGTACCAGGTGTTCTACACGGGAAATAGTTAAATCACCAAGTGTGAGATGATTGGAAGTGTAGAAGATGTTCTACACGGGAAATAGTTAAATCACCAAGTGTGAGGTGATTGGAAGTGTAGAGGGTGTTCTACACGGATTCTTTAGAGCGGTGCTGCTCAAAAGTGTAATAGGTTTCTATCTCCACCTAAAAGAGATTGAATAGTGAATTTGGGGATCCTCAAGAGGTAACTTGAGGCGAGAACGTAGGCAGTGGGACCGAACCTCATTAACATACTGAGGTTGCTTCTCTCTTACTCTTACTCTTTATATTTATTGTTGTTTCATATTTTGTTTATATATTATATTATATATTTGATTTATAATTGTTATTTTTAACTCAATTCACCTCTCTCTTGTGTTAGTCATCTGGACAACATTATTAATATATTTTTATAATTTTTTATATAAAATATAAATGTCTACAAATCTTTTTTAAATTTTAATACATATTTTTTAAATTTTAATATTTTTTAAAATTTTAAAATAAACTTATCTGTACTTTAAATTCAAACGAAACTATATATTAAATTAATAATTTCTAACCGTACCCATCCACGAATGTCTAGATTTCATCATTATGTCTTTTATATGCAATGTATCAATCATTTTCAAATATATTAACAAATCCAAACGGGGCTATATATTAAATCAATAATCTCCAACCGGACTCATGCACGAATATCTAGGTATCATCATCATTTTGTCCTTTATGTGCATGTATCAGATCATTTTCAAATATATTAACAAATTGTAACAGATGTAAAATATATATATATTACAATTATAAATATGTAAATATTATATAATTATTTAAAAAAAATAAATATAAAATTCATATAAAAATAATAATTAATATTTTAAAATAAATTTTATTCTTTTTTAAAACGATTATATGGTATTTACGTATTTCACGACTGTATATAATATTATTATTTATTTATCTTTATTAATATTGGTTATATCAGTTTTTTTTTTAAATTTAATGAAAAGTATAAATTTGATAAAAAAAAGTCAATACTTTTATATTTATAATTATATATTGAATTTATTAAAATAATAATATAATTTATAATTTATTTATCTAATAAATATATTAAAAAATAATAAAAAAATATTTTTATGAATGAATAATATCATTCAAATAAAAAGAATAATGCTTGAGTATTATAATTTAAAATTTGAATTTATAAATTTTGATGAATTTAATATAAAATTATTTTAGATAAAATTATTAAATTTATATTTAATAAGTCAAATAATAAGTCCAGTAACAATCCGCATAACGTACAAGAACAGGCTGCTGCTGGAAGCAAGAACATGAGTATGCTGCCATGAATCCCAATTTTGTGGGTTGTGTGGAGGGAGTTTTGGGCATTCGTGACTGGCTCGAATCAGAAGGTCACCAGTACATCGTTACCGATGATAAAGATGGACCAAACTGCGGTAAGTTAATTTGGGGTTATCGGTGCGTGGGCTGCCTATCATTTTTATTATATATATCTACAAATCATTGTTACAAAAACAAACATGAACTAAAATCTGCATCTGTTTTGAACATTTCTATTGTTCTTCACATATACACCAGAACTCGAGAAACACATTCCGGATCTCCATGTCCTGATTTCGACCCCCTTCCACCCGGCCTACGTTACGGCAGAAAGGATAAAAAAGGCAAAGAATTTGCAGCTTCTTCTAACTGCTGGGATCGGGTCTGATCATATTGATTTGAATGCTGCTGCTGCTGCTGGATTAACAGTTGCAGAGATCACCGGAAGCAACACCGTCTCTGTTGCAGAAGATGAGATGTTGAGGATTCTCGTTCTTGTCCGGAACTTCTTACCTGGACACCATCAGGCTATTAATGGGGAATGGAATGCTGCGGCTATTGCTCATAGGGCTTATGATCTTGAGGGAAAGACGGTTGGAACTGTTGGTGCTGGACGAATTGGGAGGCTTTTACTTCAACGTCTAAAGCCTTTTAACTGTAATCTCCTTTATCATGATCGTCTCAAGATGGACCCTCAACTTGAGAAGGAGATCGGAGCAAAATTTGAAGAGGATCTTGATGCAATGCTTCCCAAATGTGACATCATTGTCATCAATATGCCCCTCACTGACAAGACAAGGTATATTGAATTTCATGGTTTAAATCTCACATACTATAAACTCTATCATTTATATTGGAATATTATATATACACCAAAATTCAAACTTACGGGAACTTTGATGTTGTGACTCAGAGGGTTGTTTGACAAAGATAGGATTGCCAAGTGTAAGAAGGGAGTTTTGATTGTTAACAACGCTCGAGGAGCAATTATGGACACACAAGCAGTTGCTGATGCTTGCAAAAGGGGACAAATTGGAGGTAAAATCTAAGGAAAACTACTATAAATACAAATAGAATATATAAACTAAATTTATAAATTTATGTAATTTTATAAAATTTGTTACATCTATTTTATAATAAAAGTAATTTTTAAATCTAAAATATTATATCAAAATACATCCATTTATAAGTTTACTTAATTCCTTTTATGTTTAAAGTATTTTTCAAATCTACCATACTTACGAAGAATACTATCTAGCCCAAGTAATTCTTTCCATTTTCTTTTTCATCTTTATGGTTTCTAATGCCATGAATCCATATTCCTTTTTTATTAAAAAAAAGATGATGGTATTCTAATTTTATTGATAAATCTAATTTATGGTAAAAGAAAATCGTGATTGCAACTCTTAGCCAATCCTGCAATAAGAAAACAAGGACATCACCAACGACATCTAATATGTCAAAATTGGTAAAAAGAAGGGAATTTTTTTCTTTTTTGTCAATCTCCAATATTTAATGACTAATAAATGGGTTTGTTCTGTTTTAAGATTGATCTCCAGGTTATGGTGGCGATGTTTGGTACTCACAACCATCTCCATGTTAGAAATCAACACGCAATTGAAGAAGCTGGAGGCTTCTGGAAGTAGGCACCGTCAGTAGCAGCTGGAAGGTAGGCGCCGCCGGAAAATTTAAGAAAGTCGGCCGCCGGAGTTCCACCGTTTTTCTCTCGTTCACACTATTTCTTTCTCCTATAAATACATGTAAGATTGTAATGAGGAAGAGAGTCGGAGGTGAGGTCCGTTGGAGAGATTAGAAGAGAGAAACCATTGTAAATAATTGATTTATTGTTTAATACAAATTCTCTTCTTTGTGTGTGTGGATGTAGGTTAAATTGGCCGAACCACGTTATATTCTGGTCTCCATATTATTTGTGAGCTTCCGCAATTGAAGAAGCTGGAAGCTTCTGGAAGTAGGCACCGTCAGTAGCAGCTGGAAGGTAGGCGCCGCCGGAAAATTTAAGAAAGTCGGCCGCCGGAGTTCCACCGTTTTTCTCTCGTTCACACTATTTCTTTCTCCTATAAATACATGTAAGATTGTAATGAGGAAGAGAGTCGGAGGTGAGGTCCGTTGGAGAGATTAGAAGAGAGAAACCATTGTAAATAATTGATTTATTGTTTAATACAAATTCTCTTCTTTGTGTGTGTGGATGTAGGTTAAATTAGCCGAACCACGTTATATTCTAGTCTCCATATTATTTGTGAGCTTCCGCCGATCCCAACACTCCAAAGGACCATCCATGGCGTTACATGCCAAACAATGCTATGACCCCTCATATTTCTGGTACCACCATCGATGCACAGGTACTACCACTACAAGAAAAATTAGCTTTTGTGATCAGTTAATAGTGAAGAAAATATTATTTGCGATTAATTTTAGTTGTAAATAATCATTTCGTTAAAATTAACTGGTTATAAATAAATCATTTTTTTGTAGTGTATTAATTATAATATCTTGTACTCTTCCGATTTTTCCGAGTTTCCATTTGTTTGTTCAATTTCCTCCATAGATGTCGAACTTGTTATGATGGAGGAATTTATTGCAGCTACGATATGCTGCTGGAGTTAAGGATATGCTTGAGAGGTACTTCAAGGGTGAAGAATTTCCTGCCCAAAACTACATTGTGAAGGAGGGTAAATTGGCAAGCCAGTATCAGTGAAACCATACACGTGCGTGCTTGTGGTTTGCTCAGCTTGCTTCTTTGTTATCCTGCAATAACCTATTCCCTTTTGGATTTTAAAACCTTTCTTCTTGTGATCTTCATGTAACGTTGGTGTAAAGATATGAAGAGAAATTAGTAACTTCCACTGGTTTTAAATATAATTCAAAGAATAATTATATGCAAGCTCCAAGGTTTTGTTTTGTTTCGTAGTAAAAAATCTTCAATTTTCTAGCCAAGGCTTAAGGCCAGGTCAATAGGTTTAGGTTAAGGGGCTTAAGATAGTCTCCTTTGGATTGAAGAATGAGTTGAACTCATTTCTATTTTATTATTATATTTTTTTTTAATTTTTCATATAAAATACAAATTCTAATATATTTTTCTCAAATCTAAATTCAATTTTTTCAAATTTTAAAATAATAATAATATGAAAAATTAAACTAAACTTATCTCAACTCTTAATTCAAATATTAAAATTTTGATTGAGACATTTAAAAAAAAAAATATATATATATATATATATTTTAAAAAAAAATTTACATAAGGTTTTTATTAAAAAATAATTCCTATCATTTGTAAAAAGTAAATTACTATTTAAAATTTTATACTATCTTTTCAACTAATATTTCTAATTAATAATGTCACATGTAATATCTATTTGATATTTTTTATATTATCTTATTGACTTAATTAATATTTTAATTAGGTATATTTTTTCTTTTTCGTAATATTTATTTGCTACTTTTGATATTGTGAGTTAATTAATATTTGTAATTAGATATATATATTTTTAAAAATTTACTTTAGACTTTATTTTTTTTAGAGTCTTTTTTTATTAGCGTCTTAAACAATTGTCTCAACGGTCGAGCCGGCCTTGGGCCAAGTAAATCAGGTAATTTTCTATATATATATATATATATATATATATAAACCAGGTAATTCACACAGGACAATTACTTGGATGAAAATTCGTTTCAAAACTTGGTTAAATTCATACTAACGACATAAACCACCATGGGCCTCTCAGTCTCATTTTGATGTAGAGACTAGAGAGTCTAGAGACATCTTATCCGCACGGGAAAAGTAATGATTTTTCTTGTATTTGCCTACCCTTATGGAGCTTGGGCCTGGAACTCTTTAGTATCTGCGTACTGTGAGAATGGCTTTTTTTTTTTTTTTTTTTTGCATCATGGGGTTTAAGCCCGAACCCAACTGGCTCAAGTAAAACGAACTAGGCTCCATTAAGGATTATAGAGAAATGAGCCCGATTTACTGATTAAGCCCTGTTGTAGGACGAACCCGTGTCTTCAGTGTGACTGCAACGACACCTCCGAAATGACTAACTATGCCTTTATTTTTTTTTTTCTACGACTCAACTAATTATCAATGAAGTTCGGCTTCTAATTTTCTACAGGTCAAAAGTTTGTAGGAACTAAATTCTGTCTGAATAGTAATAACTATTATCTCATCCTTCACAAGAAGAGAGTACTTAAATTCTACGGATATCAGTTCGAGACACTATTTTTTCATATTATAATTTTCTTGGTATATACAAAATAAGAAAACACAAAACAAAAATAAAAATACTACAACAGATTATCTGTGGTGGCACTTGAGCGTCATGCGCCACTCTAGAAGTAAACTACCGCAAGATTGAAGAGCTACATTGTCCCAGATCCATCTTAAACCATCGTTGGCGAGTTGGATCCACTAGAGGAGAGACAATGAAATCACTATCATTCAGTCCTTACGTGTGAGGAGCAGGCACTTTGTTGATCAGTAAAAACTTCAAGCGATAACACAATTGGCGGACTGGGAGATCAACGAAATTGTGCGTGGTGGCCTTAGGACATTTGAAGCCTTCAAACTTGCAAACCCAGCCTCCAAAAACCCAGAATACCAAAAGCCATCATTACCAACAAAACTAAAATAGTGGCTAGGAAAGGAAAGAGAAAGAGAAGAAGGAGACGGAGCTGGATCTCTGCTCTCCCTTACTCCGACAAATTAGTAAAATTCTAACAGACGAAAGAACGAAGTCGGGAGAGGGATATCCCTATGCTAGCTAGGAACTTTTCTAAACAAAAATAACATTAAAAGTTATGGCCACAAAAGTATTTTCTAAAAATAAATTTATAAATTGATGTTTTATATGATATATTAATCAATTATTTTATAATTCAATATATGAAATTAAACTACATCAACTTGTAAATTTATTTTACTAAAATCTCTTTGTAATATTCCAGTATACAATATCATGTATCTTCAAAATTAGAATAAAGAGATCAATCTATCCAAGAAACAAATCACATGGACAATTTTAATAACTTTCCGACGTAATAGATCCGAAAGCAAGCGTAGAGGCGATTGAATATGGATTAATCTTGCTGGAGAATCGATACATGATACGACCAAAACGAGATCAATGATGTGTTTTGATTGCAGCAATATGGTTTAGATTTGTTTCTTAATATTCATTTGTTTCTTAATATTCATTCATCTATGTGTCCGTTTTGTGAGCGGAAGGTGAATTCATTATAAAAAAAAAAAAAAAAATTGTTTATTTATTACTATTTATTAATTAGAAATAATCTATTTTAATCATTAATAATTTTTTTCATTACAAATATTTGATTACTATTATTTATTTATTTATTTATTATGTAATGAATTCTGTAAAACGGTATAGATCATCTGATCATATATTGGGAAGGAGGTTAGCTTGGGGAGGTTGCTCAAATCACGAGAATTAAAGCATCTCTTTAATTTTAACATATCTCTCTCTTTATCATATGCTGCCTTTCGAAGCGAAGTCTTGGCCCCGTGACCTTGTAGTCTTTTAATGCTTGAATTAAGAAAAAAAAAATGTAGGCTTTCACGGGCCAGGAACTGCGAGTTAATGACGAGAATCAGACGGCTGAGATTCATCTATTCCTGCTATTTTCATCTGCCCGATGATAAGCATAATCATGCAAAAATATCTGAGCATTAAAGGTAAAATCTTAGGACTGGTGGAGTACTCGAGATTCAGGAGAGGTTATGATTTTGAATGGAAAGGGTGCCCCCAGTGTCGGCTAGGTAGAAACTAGATTTAAATGTATCTAGCAGTACCTCAGTCTCACTGTCAATTGCCTTTAATTTATAATAGGTTGAGTTGTACTATATATAATCATTTTTACATTTTTTAATATTTTATTAATATGATTAATCAAAATAATTATTTATTTCTATTTCTTCTAATTTAATGTTTTTAATCTAATATATATATATATATATATTTTTTAAAGTTTCCAGTTCAGATTGTACTTTTACTGCTTCTAAACCACACACCCTTGTGTGTGTATATATATATATATATATATATATATATATATATATATATATATATATATATAGAAAGTACTAGCCCCTGGTGCAGGGGCGAACCTGTGTTGTCTATTGGGGGCTTACCGCTCCTCCAAAACTTTTGAAAATCTGTCTTTAATATATAGATTATCACAAGTCAGCCTCCCCAATCTTAATATTTTTGCCCCCCCATGGCCAAGTCTGTAATCACAAGTAACAAGTTCAAAAAAGGCTCAAAACGTACAGTATCGATTACGTTGCTTACCAGTTATATTACTAGTTATCGACTATACTTATTAACTTACTTACCAATTACTTGTAGTCTGTAGTTCAAACCAATGGTTTAAAGCATGAACCAGTTGCAGCTGCTAGCCATGAACCAGTTGCAATCATGAACCAGTCACAGCATAGTTCAAACCAATGGTCCGAGGTTTGGAGAGCAGCCCATTACATACACAGTGTCCTTTTATACCGTTGTTGCAGCCTTAGCCTGCGTTGCAAGTTGCCATGTTTGTTGGCCCTAGGTTGTTGCCGTGCTTAAGGTTTTAAAACTCGATTCAGCCTTTAAAAATCATAACTTTATCTTACAGCACTCTAGTCTCTGCTCATCCGCCCCTGCTTTGCTGTATACTTAAACTCTGGTTTTTGCCGAAGCTGAACTTCAGGAATCACCGAATCAGAACTTCAACTCGAGTCTAAACTTCATTCTAGAAGTCTGAACTTGATTCTAGAAGTCTAAAATTGAGTTGCTATTCTGGAAGATCAAAACTTGAGTTGCGATTCTAGGAATCACTTGTGAGTTGCGTGTCGCGGGTCTGCTGTCTGGGCTCCATTTGCTGGTTTGCGACTTAATCTTCTAGTTCCAGGTTCTACCATTCTCGATCTCATCTCTCGACTCTCGTTTACGGTTTTATTGTTGACTATTACCTGTTATTCTTTATAATTATAATTTATGTTGATTTGATTTCTGCTACTCGCCTGCTAGGCTACTCGTATTGTGACTTGTGCATATTTGATTTCTGCTGCTAGACTGCTAGGTTCCAGAGTTAACAGTGTGTGGATTTCATTTAATATATATTATCCTTTAATATTTGGGCATATATATAGATTTGTACGTACAACATATATATTGATTTTTGCAGACAACATATATATTATATATAATATATATTATATATATAAAAGAAAATTAAAATTTTATGTCTTGGAAATGATTTGAAATAATTATAATTTATGATAATTTGATTTCTGCTGCTCGCTTGCTAGGCTAATCGTATTGTGACTTGTGCATATTTGATTTCTGCTAGGCTGCTAGGTTCCAGAATTAATAGTGTATGGATTTCATTTAATATATATTGACATATTATCCTTTAATATTTGGGTATATATATAGATTTGTGCGTACAGCATATATATTGATTTTTGCATACAGCATATATTATATATTATATATATAATATATATTATATATATAAAAGAAAATTAAAATTTTTATGTCTTGAAAATGATTTGATATTGTACATTTGCATTACTAGGTATATTATTAGACACTTCTCAAATTTTTTATTGATTTATAGTTTTTTTTAATTTAATTAATATGAGTAAATCAAGAACAATTGATTCTTTTTTTAAAAAGAAAAACGTGAATAAGTCGGAAAGTAATATAGAATTAGATATACATTTAGAGGACTCCATAACGACTAAACATGATATTTCTAGAAATGGTGAGCGTTCTGGTCCCTTTAAAACTTTAAGAATGCAATCTGAAGAGATGGATGATACTTCTTTAGAACGTGATGAGCGTCCATCTAAAACTTCAAGAATACAATCTGAAGAAATTGATGATACCTGTTTGGAACGTGATCCAGGATTACGTCCACAAATATAGGAATTTCCTACTAACATACAAGATGAGATACGACGTGTCTATCTTAAAGCTGGTCCATATCAACCTAAACTTTCAGAATATCCATTTTCAGGAATAGGCAATCAACGTCTTCGATTCCAATTTTTTGGGTTTCAAAAATATTCAAACTGGTTGGAATACTCACTTTCAAAAAATGCTGTATTTTGTCTTCCATGCTACGTTTTTGCTAAAAAATCAATAGGCCGTCCAGGATCAGATGCATTTACCAATAAAGGTTTTGACAATTGGAAAAAAGTAAATGATGGAATAAATTATCCTTTAATAGGACATGTGGGAAAATATCCAAATTCACCACATAAAAATGCCGTGAAATGTTGTGAGGATCTAATGAATCATTTAAGATCGTCGCCGAGCTTAATTTAAAGAGAAAATTTTAAGTTTACCGCCCCCAATCATCAAATCCTGGTTCGGTTCCGCCCCTGCCCTGGTGCCTTCTTTTGTTCAAGCTTCACCATTCTGGATGGAATGCTCATGATAGTTCTTTTATTTTGTTTTGTTTTGTTTTTTTGGGTAAGAGTTCATACCAGGGTGGTGCTGCAAAATGTGAGAGAGAGAGAGAGAGAACCTGTTACCTGACCCCACATACACGTGAGCATCTTACCGATCTTTACTTTTTTCAAATGGGAAAAGGATTAAAAAAAAAAAAAAAAGTAAGCCAAAATCAGAAAAGATCAGAATTTATCTTCTTTTTTATTTTGACTGTCAAAACCAGATAAATAAGTATCACACGACACGTGTACCTGATCAGAGTGCCCCATTTGGCTTTAGTGCTCAGGGAAGCTGAAACTTTCTTTTTTGAAATAAGGGGTGCTGGTGCTTCACTATCAATCATTTGGGGAATAAGAAAGTGCAAAATTCCTGGTTTAATTGCTTTCCTTTTTAAGTACATGAACCTCAAACCTATTATGAGAATTATACGCCATTCAACACTTTTTTATAAGCATATTTTTTCTTATTCTTAACCCCATGAAAGTCATGGCTAAGTCCTAAGTATATTCCCAATCTTCTTTGTTCGTTTCAAGTACCTCCAACTCCAAGCCTTCCCCATATCAACCCACATGTTCCCTTCATTATATTATATATAGATAATAGTGTTAATAATGCTGGAGAACGGTCAGGCAGTCCAGTTTTTTTTTTTTTCATTTTTTTTTCAAGTAGATCACCTAATTAAAAATGAAGCCAGCCCTAGTTCCAAGTTATCGATTAATTTATCCAATCACGTTGCAGCACTTGCCATGTAGCCCTACGTTGCATGCTTTTTTTCTTTTTCTGAGATCGGTGAACAGGTTGAAAAGACAATTGAAATTAAGTAATGTTAGCACTCAACAAAAGCAATATATGATAGCGATTTGCCATGGCAGGGATAGGTCGTTCCTTGCAAATGCCAACAATGTAGTAGTCTACCATGGAAGAAGGAACTTCAATAGTTGACTTTATTTTCATAAATAAAGTTTATAATTAATTAAAATTTTGTTTAATATATTTTGTTTAATATTAATTTTATATTAAAATTAAAAAAATTATTTTGAGATTTAAAAAGATTGAATTTTTTATTTTATTTTATATAAAAATTTTAAAAAAATAATAATAATAAAATCAGATAAAATTAGATTGTTTGTAAACAAACTAGGCTAGCAAGTGTTTGTTATTTTGAGTAGAATGTTTCAACGCTAGTATTTGGATAGTAAAGTGATTTCGCATATTTTGTGAATAATAGAAAAAAAAAGGTATATGAAAAATTAATTATAAAATAAGAAATAATAAAAATAATAATAAATACAAAATAATAATAACAGTGGAGTACCCAATATCCAAACTAGCCAGGCAAACGAAATACTGCAATGTTATTATTATTGCCCTGATGGGTATTTATTATATATAAATTCTCTCTAATTGTTTCAGATAGAAAAGACTACAAATGAATATTTAATGCTGTATCTATTTTTTAATATTGGGCCGTTTAATTCAGTAAAAAAAATCTTAACTGATATTTATTGGCCACTTCTTTAGGGTCCCTAGACTCCCTACTCTTCCGACAAGACATGCCATGCTATGCGGTACTCTATATATCATTAACAACCAGTACTTATGTTCTTTCAGATTCTTCAGTTACTTGTGTACAATAGTACAATGTGTAGGGCAGTAGGAGGGGGATATAACCCGCATGTTTTAAGTTGCCAAATCTCGAGACTTGGTCGTTTTAAGAAGTTTTCAAATCTAAATGTCTTTACAGGGAAGATTACAAACAGTCCAGCATACGAACCAACTGTTCTAGAGTGAGGATATATCTTCTTCTAAATTTAATAATCAACCATGTTGCAGAATACTAAGATTAAAGTTGTTGGACTTTTCTTAGGCCCACTTTACGACATTGGAAATTGGAATTATAAATTCAAGTAACGAACATCTACCCACCTTGCAACTTCCATTTCACCTGTCCCAAGTACCAACTGTTCTAGAGTGAAGATATAGCTCCTTAGGAAAAGGGGAAAAAAATGTGGCTATTTGGGGTTGTGAAAGTCTTATATAGAAAGGTACATCGAGTCTCGACCGTGAGTACCATAAAATTACAAGGGGCCAACAGGCAGAGAAAGGAGTGGGTTAGAAACACACGTCGTGTTCAGGCAAAATCCATGTGCCCACATGCATGATATGAGAGAGAGAGAGAGAGAGAGAGAGAGAGAGAGAGAGACCATAGTAACTCTCACTGATACTTATAGACAGACATCATACTAATCCTCAGCAGTCAGCAGCACCAGAAGCAGCGGCAGCAGAAGTTGTGAAAAAACATACGCACAGAGGGACCATCAATCAGAGCACGCTCGTCTGTGCCTTGAACCGTTTGACACAACCGGGAGAGTTGCATTAGAGAAAGAGATGAAAGAGAAGAGTGAAAGTGGTGGTGGGTATGTGAGGGCGGATCAGATAGATCTGAAGAGCTTGGACGAGCAGCTTCAGAGGCATCTGAGCAGGGCATGGACGATGGAGAAGAACAAGAAGAAAGAGGAAGAACAAGAAGCAAGGTCTACCAAACAAGAGTGGGAGATTGAGCCTTCCAAGCTCATTATCAAGGGTGTTATAGCTCGTGGAACTTTCGGCACTGTTCATCGTGGCACTTATGACGGCCAAGACGTTGCAGGTATTACAAAATTTTCCATTTCTAGTCTGAAAGTTTCGATTTTTTATTTTTTTGGTCTTATGCGGGAAATCCCCATATGTGAAAAAAACAACCCATTTATCAAGTCTTTTTCTTTCTTGAGAATACGGCTTCATTTCATACATTTGAGGCATAAATATATGTGCTGTTTGGTTGTTTTTGTGGCACACCATTTATAAGCTTTCTCTGTGTGGCAAATTTGATGCCGATTTGCAGTCGTTATAGTACCAGAGAATATGATTTTGGGCCTTTCTGACTGAACGGCTTGGTTTTTATTTATTTTGCAGTGCTTTCGAAACCGCCGTTTAATTAGCTTCTCGAAACTGCTTGTCTTGCTTTTAGAAATTTAGAGGATATCGTATGATTCAGTTCTTTTATGTTGTATAAGTCCATCTACAAGGAATATTTAAAGAACAGCTTAAAATGTTCATGTTGGTCATTAGGGAAGTCGTATTTCCTTTTAATTTGGAAGTGGCTGAGGCTGTCTGTTATATGGTGGGGTTTTAGGTTGAAGTTGGACCGGCCTTTTCGAGCTTAGATGGGAGGGAATCCGCTGGATTTGCCGTTTCAAGTTCCTCAATTTCAGTTAATTATAAAGTTTTTTTTAGTCTCATTTGTTGGTTTATTTATGAGAAAAAGGCAGGAAATTGTATTAAAAAAACACACTTTGGGTCTCAGGAAAGAACTATTTTCTCTTAATTAAGCCAAATTCAGGTACCGTGATGTTTAGATTATTAGTTAACGTGACTTGGTTCTGTAAAGCAAGCCGCATGGAAAAAAGTTTCTTCCATATCCCTGAGTTTCCCCAGCAATGAGCTTGAGGGATGGAGTCGTGGGTCTTTCATGTGTTTCTCTTTTTTTTAAACTTGATAATCATGAGTGATTTGTGAGGATCCTTACTAAGAAAATCCGTGATTCACGGGGCTGAGTTAAGTCGACAGTTAGGTGCATTAAATTCAAAAGTTCTTTTCTTTTTTAATAAAAAATATAACTTCCATATGTGCAAATTTACTACTGATCCGCTATCACTTCAAAACCTTTAAGTAAAGAGCTTCGAATTTAGATCAGAACCTCCAATCTATACTTTTAGCTATAACTAATTTTGGATATGTTACACGCTATTTTTTCATCATCATTATCATCGCATAAGTTTTGATAAAACGTACTTATAAAAAAAAAAAAAAAAAAAATTTGATAAAACATACTATATTTATTTATGTTTGATGTTTTTCTAGGTATAAAATTAAGATTTCTTTTGACACTCGCTATATTTTGAGTCAAATTCAAAGTAAATCATTCATATCATCATTTGCAGTCAAACTTCTTGATTGGGGGGAGGAGGGCCACAGGTCAGAGGCTGAATTAGCGTCTCTGAGAGCGGCTTTTACGCAAGAAGTTGCTGTTTGGCACAAGCTTGACCATCCTAATGTAACAAAGGTAATATTTCTTAAAATGGACCACTCAATTGAAGTTCTATAAAATAGACCTTATTTGAACCTAAGACTATCTTACTCTGAGAGGATTCATGAGATCTTTAATCCCGATGTGTTGCAATTGAAATAAGTTGGTCCTTTTTCTTTTATTTAAATGAAACTTGTAGAATGAGGATTCAATATGAGTGTCTGCATGCGTGGCTGAGGTTGCCACAGGGACGCTAGGAGAGAACACTGGGCAAGAACCCAGCATTGCAGTTGGGCTTCTGTGTCCTGAAAGTGGTCCCATAGTTATAATCTTGATTGAGCTATTCCTCTAGAGACTTATAAGGTACACCTGAGCTTCAAAGTTACAAAGAGTCCATCCTGGCTTGATGCTAAAATAGAGGGTTGCTTTTTTTTTTTTTTTCAATTTTTAAAAAGAGCAAATAAAATATTGGGGTTTTTTTGGGGGGGGGGGGATTTTTTTTTTCCTCCTCTGCCTAATTCCTTGTTAAATGGGTTGAGACTTTTATGTGAATATTTTCTTTACTGATTTATACAAATTCCTATTCTACTTTTGCAGTTTTTAGGGGCAACGGTATGTGCATCAGAACTACACATACAAACAGATAATGGCCACATTGGCATGCCGAGTAATGTTTGTTGTGTTGTTGTGGAATATTGTCCCGGGGGTGCACTAAAGTCATATCTCATAAAGAACCGGAGAAAGAAGCTAGCTTTCAAAGTTGTAGTCCAACTTGCACTGGATCTTGCAAGAGGGTCAAACTCCATACCCCATCTTAATTTTCCTTCATTCTTAAAATCTGATAAATGTTTTTAAAGGTTTTGCATTTCAAGTATAAATTTCCCTCACTACATATCAAAATCTCTAATACCAGGCTCATCATTCTCCACCATTTGCTATAGGTTGTGCTATCTTCATTCGCAGAAGATTGTGCACAGAGATGTTAAAACAGAGAACATGCTTCTGGATAAGACGCGTACCTTGAAAATAGCTGACTTTGGAGTTGCTCGGATTGAGGCTTCAAATCCTAATGACATGACTGGCGAGACAGGAACCCTTGGTTACATGGCACCAGAGGTATAAACTTGATTTCTGCTAAATTGAACTCTGGCAAACCATCTCTCTCTCTCTCTCTCTCTCTCTCTCTCTAGATATAGATATAGATATAGATACATATATATGTGTATGTATATCATCGTATACATGCTTGCTATGCTAACTCATTGTTGTGGCATCCTTGAAGCTTAAGGGCCCAAAATTACATGCTGCTTACCTTACTAGGTTTCTATCACTGCCACACCTTTGATTCTAACTGTTTAATTGAAGTGACAGCCGTCTTCTATTATTCAGAAGTTGTAGCTATGAAAATCTTGGCTTCCCATAGTTGACCATAGTTTTGAATCTTGGCATTCTATGTTTGGATTGGCCGAGAAATGATTGTTAGGTTTGGCTTAGGCTGATGTTTCCCTTTTTAGTGCTTAGTTGCGCTTTACTTTAGGAATGTTTCAGATACTTCCAGATGTTTAACCAGCAATCATCTAACTTATCATCAATGACTTTGGATGGGGCAGGTTCTCAATGGCAACCCATATAATAGGAAATGTGATGTGTACAGTTTTGGTATCTGCTTGTGGGAGATATACTGCTGCGACATGCCATACCCCGACCTCAGCTTCTCAGAAGTAACTTCTGCAGTTGTTCGCCAGGTAGATAAAATATGTTTAGATGTTTCCAAACTGAAGCTGACAGATGCGTGTGTATGTGTGTGCATGTATGTCCATTCATAAATATGCAACATGAAACAACAGAATCTCCAGTTGTAATATGAAAAGGAAATTAAACTCCTCTGTGCTTCTATATGAAACTACAGAATCTGAGGCCAGAGATACCCCGCTGCTGCCCAAGTTCTCTTGCAAATGTAATGAAGCGATGCTGGGATGCGAACCCAGACAGGCGGCCAGAGATGGATGAGGTAGTGGCCATGTTGGAGGCCATTGACACATCAAGGGGTGGAGGTATGATCCCTCTTGATCACCCTCAGGGTTGTTTCTGTTTCGGCAGGTACCGAGGGCCTTGAAAAACTCAAAACTACTCCAACCAAAGTGATTCTGGTGATATGCGACACTTTCTGGAAATTCAATTTGTATCTTATTCGATTTTAAAGATTAATGCTAAAGGGAAAACGAAACTATGGAGGCTATAGGTTGAGACTGGCTCTCCAATATGTGTTACTTAATCGGACTGTAGACTTTGTAAAGATGTTCTTTCTTTCTCATGATAAAAATCCCCGTTATATGATATATCAATTGATATGATAACGGAGAGATCTTTTATTAGAAGTTGGCATGATGAGAATTTATGGTGGATTTGCTCAATGTGGTGGATATGTTATAGTTTTATCATATTTGTTTCCCATTTCCTATATTAACAGTATAGGACATCTCCTGGGTCAGACCATCAAAGTTATGTCCATGTACTATTTTCACTGAAATAACGCCTAAATAGATCTATATGGAATGTGCAAATATGATAACAGAAAACAAAGGAGTTTTGAAGTGTGAAAATTGGTGGTTTTGATTGTTTAACAGGAGAGGTTTGTGGTTTCATTTCGTCTACAAATAGTTTCATTTTCCTTAAATAAAGATGATAGGATTGTGGATTATATTTAGAGTCCGTTTGAATATTGAGATTATATGAGTTGAGATGTTTTATGAATGAGATTGTTAATTATAATAAGATGAAATGAGAGTTTTATTTCACGCAAACGCGTCCTAACATTATTTGTCCTTTAAAGTAGAATTATTGCTCCTTTGAAAAGGTGAACCTCTGTCATGGCCCATGGGGCTTGAAACAAAGGATGGGAGAGGACTCTAATGTTGCGAATTAAGACGAGAGTGGGTTTTTCTTTGCCAAAGGCCCAAACAAAAGAAATGGGGCTCAGCACCTTTTTGTTATTTACAAATGGAATCGTTCTTCCTCAACTCGCTACCAACATCTCCACCAAGTTTATTTTAGCTACTTAAAAAAAAAAACCTCTATTTTAGCTACTTAATCGTTTTTAATACTCGCTTCTATAGTTCTTTTTTTTTAAAGCTACATGTCTATGTGTGGTCCCCCTAATTTCATTAATAGTCCTCATTTATGGTAGAGGGAAATTGTGATAATAAGCAGAACACTTGGGATTTACAAATATTCAATGAAAACATCCTAAACATCAAAATCAACCCCAATATAACTATACAATCCACTAATAAATCGAATAAACCAATCTATACATGCATATCGATAAGCAAAACCTAAAATCATCTAACGTAAGACGTGCCCATCTTGTCCAATCTATACATCCCTCTGATTAATCTAAGAAACTGACCACCATGCTTAAACAAATTATTATTTTTCATGGTATCGCGTCGAGCAAAGCATCTACCACTTTATTTCCTTCTCTATAAAATTACTTTATAGAAAAGCCATATTTCTGCAATAAATCTGTTAACTGGTCCCAAAAGTCTCATAGATACCACAAGGTACATGTCTAGGACCAGGTCAAAGAGACTACAATTTCTAAGTCACATTCAATGCCAATTCCATTATGGCCCAATTGTTTACAAATTTTTATTCCTTCTACCAACGCATCCATCTCAACATCATTATTAGAAAGTGAACTGAAAATTTTTGAAAATCCAAAGATAAATTTACTTGTACAATCCCAGAGTAGACCACCTCCACCAGCAGGCCCTAGGTTCCCTAAACTGCTCCAGTCCAGGTTAAGCTTCAAACGTCCTTGCCTCGATTCCAGTCATCTCACCACTTGTATTGTATTATGTTTCTTATTTACAATCGAAACCTCCATATTCCTCAATACCCTAGTATCAGATGTAAGAGTTTTATTTAAACTCTGTGACCCACACACCCATCTTATCAGTTTGAAATAGTTCAAAATCTTATTGGATAATATTTGAGTTATGAAGGGATAAAAATTACTCCTAAGAGATAGGATTAAACTCTATATCTCTAGTTATAGTCAAATACAAACTCATAGATTTCTTGATGGTCGGAAGTCTATAAATAGCACTGGGAGGCTCAAGGGTTCACACCTACAACATTAGAGTGCCTCTAGCCATCGGGAGACACTTGTGAGGCAAACGTTGTTAGGGCGATCCTTCTCTCATAGTCAGATTAATTGTTCATCAATCAGATGGAGAAAGGTACGTTGCTCATATTATTAATTTATTATTGTAGATTATAGAAAATCAAAGATCCGTTTTATTAATGTCATGTTAAAATATTTAACATGTGGTATCAGAGTTTCAGGTTATAGATTTTTTATGATCTCAATAAAATATGAATAAATGATTATTTTATTAGTACGAAAATTTATACGTTTATGTTTTCGTGTATGTATGATTTTATATTGCGAAAGAATGAAAAATATGCCTTACGGATTGACATATATATTTAATGCATTTTACTTACATCCAGCCGCATTGCGTTTGTAAAAGAGGAAGATCAATTCTTTCAAAATTTCTCATGATTCACGATTCCACCAAGTAAAGACGAATATGCATTGATTTTACTTGGGTTTTATTTTCTTATGTCTGTCGTAATACTCATACTGTGTCGTTGGAGAAAGGGTGCTTCAGAAAATTGTAGAGTTGCCGCATGATCATGTGTAGCCTTGCCGATTTAAGATCCATCGGCTGAGGGGAGATCGGCGCCGGGAGGACGAGTTAAACTTCTCGCCGGCGTCTCTGTAACGATGGCAGTGGGCTGTGAAGCCCACTGGCCACGGCACTTTCCCGTTGTAAACAAAAAAAAAAAAAAGGGTGCAGGAAACTAACCTGAAGTCGCCGGCGGATAGAGGACGATGACATGTTGCCTCGCCGACGATGCTGTGTCGCAACTTTAAGTTGCGGTGGTTGATGTTTGCAGAACATGAGTCGGCGGTTGGCTGGCATATGAAGGTTGAAGAAGAATTAAAGATAGGTTTAGGTTTTGACATGGGCCGGGTCATGGGCGGTGGCCCAGTTAGAATTGAATGCTGAAAGATAATGGGCTGGCCACTGTTGTGGCCCAGCCCGATAAAAGAACAAAAAAAAAAAAAAGTAAGAAGGAAAGAAGGGGTCGGGCCAGCACAGTAAGGCCCGACCCAGGTCAACCCAAAACGGTTTGACCAATCATAATCCGGGTCCTGACCCGGTTTCTTGACCCGACCCGTTTCCGACCCAACTCAAATTTAAATAATATTATTTTAATATTATAATATTATTTCCAAAAAAAAAAAAAAAATCAATTAATTAATTAAAGTTCTATTATATGCATACTTTAATGTTATGCATACACATTTAAATTATGTACATGTTATTATAATTATTTACATGTATGTATGAAATGTTTATATACATGTTATTATTGTTAATTGTTAAGTACATGTATATATGAAAAGTTTATTAAATTCTATAATATTATTATTGTGATTTTCCTGTAAAATCAATTAAGGTTTGAACATGAAATTTTTTTTATGAATTTTGTCGTGGGGGTGAATGGGTACAAACTGAGGCGGTTCTGTTTAGGAGATTGGAAATTCCAAGTGTGTCCGTTGTAACCCTCCAATCTTTCCTGGGAACCTTGAAGTTCTGTCTAAGAAAGAATATTCTTTCATGGGAACTTACTTAGTGAGTATTATTCACATCCGTTGTAAAATTCATCAAAGTTCCTATTTCATGCATATTATTGCTATCCACATTATATGCATATTATTATTGTGCAGTGTCTATTTTGGCTTTTGTTATTATGCCATGTATATCCAATATGGAATAAATGATTTACGTCAAAATCAAGAGAAAATTGGTCGCCCAAAGGTACAAGATTTTCTTGATTTTGGTGACAAGTCGTTAAACCCATAGTAAGGTGGATATGATGGAGGGAACACTTTGTGTGTCAAGATCTACTCCCAAAGGAGGGTTTTGATGACACTACTAGTTTATCCATCAAAGTAAGGTTGGAGGGAACACTTTGTGTGTCAGAGTTTACTCCCAAAGGAGAATTCTGATGATACAGCTAGTTCATCCACAGAATTTAATACTGGATGGAACACCTTGTGTTTCAAGATCTACTCCCAAAGGAGGATTTTGATGACACCATTAGTTCTTCCATAATTGTTTAAATTCTGATTATTGTTTATAAGTGTCTAACTCAAAGCAATTTATTATAAAATTTTCTTGCAGTAAGCGTACCCACATCACTACACTCACAGACCTCATCTGTTCCTGTTTTGAATGGCTCCAATTTTTCTGAATGGGTTGAGAGAGTTAGGTTCACCCTAGGAGTCCTTGATTTAGACTCATCCCTTATGAATTCAAAACCATCACCTATTACTGAAACCAGTACCAATGATCAGAAAGAATCTTTTAAACAGTGGGAGAGATCGAATAGGCTAAGTTTAATGTTTATGAAAATGACCATAGCCGAAAATATTAAAAATTCACTCCCTAGTACTGAGGAAGCCCAAACCTTTTTGAAAAATGCTGAAGAGAGGTTTAAATCTGCTGATAAGTCTTTAGCAGGAACACTGATGGCTAGACTCACCACCATGAAATATGATGGTGCTAAAGGAATGCAGGAGCATATCCTTGAAATGACCAATATTGCTGCCAGATTGCAAACCCTAGGAATGAAGGTAGATGAGTCTTTCGTTGTTCAGTTTATTCTAAACTCATTGCCACCTCAGTATGGTCCATTCCAGATGCATTACAATGCTATAAAAGATAAATGGAATGTGAATGAGTTGGCAAGTATGGTAGTTCAGGAGGAAGCAAGACTGAAACAATAAGGATATCACTCTGTCAATTTCGTGAATAAAGAAGCTGGAAAGAAAAAGCACCATTACAGTAAAAAGAAGCGAACTGGACCACTGAAAGGAAAGCAACCTGTGAAAGCTAATCAGGTTCAGAACAACAGTAGCAAATGCTACTTTTGTAGGGAACATGGACACATGAAAGTTGAGTGTCCAAAACGTAAGGCTTGGTTCGAAAAGAAGGGTAAGCCTCTTACCTTTGTATGTCTTGAATCAAACCTTGTAAATGTTCCTACTAATTCTTGGTGGTTAGATTCAGGTGCTAATGTTCATGTTTCCATAACCATGCAGGGATACCTTACAAGCCAAACACCAAGCCCCAATGAGCGATTCATTTTTATGGAAAATGAGAATAAGGCTGAAGTTTTAGCCATAGGGACCTTTCGTTTAGTTTTGAGTACCGGTCATTGTTTAGACCTTCATAACACAGTATTTGTGCCTTCTGTGAGGCGTAATTTAATTTCCCTTTCCAGACTTGATATTGATGGTTATTCATTTTCATTCCATAATGGTAGTTTCAATTTGTTTAAAAACAGTTTATCTATTGGTTCTGGGTTTCTTTCCGATGGTCTTTATCAATTTTGCCTTGATAATACATTCATTAAAAATACCTATACCCAACGCCATGAAACATGTATTGGAATGAAAAGAAACATGATGAATGAAAATTCATATGACTTGTGGCATAAAACGTTGGGGCATATCTCCAAAGAAAGGTTACAGAGATTAGTAAAAGAAGGGATTCTTCCGCACCTTGACTTTACTAATCCTGAAGTGTGTGTGGATTGCATAAAAGGAAAGCAAACCAAACATACTAAGAAAGGCGCCACAAGAAGTAAAGAGCTTCTTGAAATAATTCACACAGATATATGTGGACCATTCTCCATAGATTGTTTTGGTGGAGAAAAGTATTTCATCACCTTTATTGATGACTTTTCACGATTTGGATATATCTATCTGTTGCATGAGAAATCTCAAGCTGTATCGGTACTTGAGGTATTTCTCATGGAGGTGGAAAGACAGTTAGATAGAAAAGTGAAAATCATCAGGTCGGATAGAGGTGGAGAATACTATGGAAAGTATGATGAATCGGGCCGTAATCCGGGCCCATTCGCCAAACTTCTTGAACAGCGTGGTATTGTTGCACAGTATACGATGCCCGGGACGCCACAGCAGAACGGAGTTGCTGAAAGGCGTAATCGGACCTTATTGGATATGGTCAGAAGTATGATAAGTAATTCTACCTTACCCAAATCATTGTGGGGTGAAGCCATTAAGACGGCAATGTATATCTTAAACCGAGTTCCCAGTAAGGCAGTTCCAAAAACTCCTTTCGAGTTATGGACTGGTAGGAAACCAAGTTTGAGACATATGCATGTTTGGGGTTGCCCAGCCGAAGCCAGACTTTACAACCCACATGAAAAGAAGTTGGATCCTAGAACAGTAAGTGGGTATTTTATTGGTTACCCAGAGAGATCCAAAGGGTACAGATTTTACTGTCCTAATCATAGTCCGAGAATGGTGGAAACAGGAAATGCCAAATTTATTGAACTTGGCGAGATCAGTGGAAAAATTGAACCTAGAGATGTGATCATTGAGGAAATGCGGGTAGATGTCCCTATACCTACATCCTCAGAAAAGATAATAGTTCCTCTAATTGATCATCACGATGATAACATGGAACAAGTAAATGATCACCCATCTCAGAATGAAAATACCATTAATGACCCAAGTTCGGAGTCACCAGAACAGATTGTCTTGCGCAGATCTCAGAGAGATCGGAGACCTGCCATTTCGACAGATTATGTGGTGTATCTCCAAGAATCTGAATTTGACATTGGGACAAGAAAAGATCCATTAACGTTTTCACAAGCCATAGAGGGAAGTGATTCTAGTAAATGGATTGATGCTATGAAAGAAGAGTTGAAATCTATGGATCAGAATCAAGTCTGGGACCTCGTTGAATTGCCTGAAGGTAGTAAAAGAGTTGGGTGTAAATGGGTCTTTAAGACCAAACGCGACTCAAAAGGCAACATCGAACGACATAAGGCCAGACTTGTTGCTAAGGGTTTCACTCAGAAAGAAGGCATTGATTACAAAGAGACCTTTTCTCCAGTATCTAAAAAGGACTCATTTAGAATCATTATGGCATTGGTAGCTTTTTATGATTTAGAGTTACATCAGATGGATGTGAAAACGGCATTTTTAAATGGAAGTTTGGATGAAGTGGTCTACATGGAGCAGCCAGAGGGCTTCTCAGAAAAGGGCAAAGATCACCTAGTGTGTAAACTTAAGAAATCAATATACGGGCTTAAGCAAGCTTCCCGACAATGGTACTTAAAGTTCAACGATACCATTACTGCCTTTGGTTTTAAAGAGAACATCGTTGATCGATGTATATACCTAAAGGTCAGTGGGAGTAAGTTCATAATTTTGATCTTGTATGTTGATGATATCTTGTTGGCTAGTAGTGATCTTGGCTTACTTTATGAAACCAAGGGTTTTCTCTCTAAGAACTTTGAAATGAAAGGTATGGGTGAGGCATCATTTGTGATCGGAATCGAAATCTTTCGAGATCGAAAACAAGGACTGTTGGGATTGTCTCAGAAAAGTTACCTAGAAAGAGTTCTTGAGAAATTTGGTATGAAAAGTTGTTCGTCACTGGATACTCCGATATCAAAAGGTGATAAGTTTAGCCAATCACAGTGTATTGCGATACTTGCAAGGAACTAAGGATTACCAGCTTACTTTCAAAAGAACTGACAGTTTGGAGGTAACTGAATACTCAGACTCTGATTTTGCCGGTTGTCCTGATAGCAGGAAATCCACTTCGGGTTATGTTTTCCTGTTGGCCGGTGGAGCAATCTCATGGAGAAGTATGAAGCAAACAATCACTGCTTCATCAACAATGGAGGCTGAGTTTGTGGCGTGCTTTGAGGCCACAGTGCATGATTTATGGCTGAGGAACTTTATCTCAGGGCTTGGGGTTGTTGACTCTATAGCCAGGCCGCTGAGAATTTATTGTGACAATTCCTCTGCAGTCTTTTTCTCCAAGAATGATAGGTATTCTAAAGGTGCTAAGCACATGGAGCTCAAATACCTAAGCGTCAAGGAGGAAGTACAGAAACAAACAGTGTCCATAGAACATATTAGGACTTCGCTTATGATAGCAGACCCATTAACAAAGGGTCTGATAGCGAAACAGTTTAAAGAGCATGTTAACAGTATGGGTCTTATGATGTAAACATGTTATTGAGCTCATGGATGTTACGATTCTATTTTGACACTTAATGATATCAATTATGGTTATTCTGTTTCTGTTTTCTTGTCTTTCCACTTTATATGTACATTGAATGGTGTGGATGAATGATGACAAGATAATGTCTACAATAGACATGAATTGGAACCCAAAGGCATTATTGTATTAGCCTTAATTATCCCAATTAAAGATCGTGTGTTAAATTGCTTACTGGTGTTGTGGTACATGGAAGGGAATCTGTTGATTATATAATAGAGAACCGCCATGACTCGCATTGGTAATTAGTTTGACATTGATATTATGGAACTCATGAAATGTGTTTTGAGCTATGAAAAGTTCAGGAAATAAATTTGCGCAGTATGGTTAATTTCCTGTGATAAACCCATATTAGAAAAGTATTGTTTTATGGGCGTATGGGCCAAGTGGGAGAATGTAAGAGTTTTATTTAAACTCTGTGACCCACACACCCATCTTATCAGTTTGAAATAGTTCAAAATCTTATTGGATAATATTTGAGTTATGAATGGATAAAAATTACTCCTAAGAGATAGGATTAAACTCTATATCTCTAGTTATAGTCAAATACAAACTCATAGATTTCTTGATGGTCGAAAGTCTATAAATAGCACTGGGAGGCTCAAGGGTTCACACCTACAACATTAGAGTGCCTCTAGCCATCGGGAGACACTTGTGAGGCAAACGTTGTTAGGGCGATCCTTCTCTCATAGTCAGATTAATTGTTCATCAATCAGATGGAGAAAGGTACGTTGCTCATATTATTAATTTATTATTGTAGATCATAGAAAATCAAAGATCCGTTTTATTAATGTCATGCTAAAATATTTAACATCAGAAGCATTTAATTTATGCGCTTCTGTCATTTTTCTATCAAAACCAACACCTACTGTTTAATGGAAAGCCAAACATCCGCAATGCTCTCAAGTTTTCTCTCTATTCATGCCGTACATCTTCTTCTCCACAACCTCCATGCTACTAAGCAAGGAATGAGACACAGGGAAGTCCCCAATTGTGAGGTCTGTGATGCCCGATTAAACCATACCTGGACCCTTTCTTTCCAACTTTGTTGGATGATGAACGGAACTCCCACCTTAGCCGAACGAGACCTTCCTCCATATCTTAGTTGCAAAATCACCTCTATTCAGTACATGTTCCAGATCTTCAGTGTCTCAATCCCCAATAGTTACAAGCCGAGAAAATTGAAACCCGACACTTCGCTCCTTTTCATCTACACTTAGGCAATCAAAAGCTGCTTTCCATATGCATATAGCAACCTTCTTCGACAACCACTTGTGCCATACCCATTTAACCCACTCAAACTTTGGTCATCTAAATCTGATAGCCTCCTTATAAGCCGACTTTGTAGTAAAGGTTCCTTTCGTTTTAGGAAGCCACAATAGAACATCTGTAGCATTTCTAAGAGTACCCACCCTTTCTATCACTTCTTCAGCTTTATTCAAACCCAGTATATTTTGCAACTTTTCAACATCCCACACATCATTAATATCAGATTTTTCAGCCAGAGGTGTGAATGCTTTCCCTCTGGTATTTCGGCAAACAAAGGTCCCAAACTCAAGAATTTATCATACCACAAAGTGACATTTCCTTATCTAATTCTATATTATTCTATTTCCTTAAACATTATTTCTCATTCTTTTTCTTGTTTTGTTTTCCTTTCAATAATAATTTTTAAATATTTATTTCTAAATTTCTCGTCCATTATTTTTTTAACTATCATATTTTAAACATAAATCATATCGCTACAAGAAAAATGAGTATTCATTGTAGATTATTTGTGACGAATATAATTATTTGCGGCAAAAATATGCTAATTTTGACAGAAAATAATCATTTTAAAAGAAAATAATTAGCCACAGATAATCAATTTTTTTGTTGTGTATATGAACACAAAAAATGACAAATAGACGAATATGTTAACAGGTAATATAAGCAACCATCAGCTATAGCTTTAAGTAGGAGTGTAAAACAAATCGAAAAGCTGCTTGAATCGGATGAGACTAGTCTGGTACCTAAAAATCGATTTAAATCGAACCGAACCAATATATATTTATAACTTCATATATTATATATAATTTTTTATAATATATTATTATATTATATGTTAAATTAATCTTATACCGTAAAGATTAATTTTATATTATTAATATTAACTATCAAGGACAAATACATTTTTGACATAATAAATTATAATATATATATATTCTTTTTGTAAATACATTTCTCCATATTTGATTATATATATTCATATAAAAAGTTTAGAACTTATATAGACTATAGTTAAATAATTCAATACTATACTAGTATGCGTTAATTATTATAAAATAATATACTTATACTATATTATAAATAGACTAATAGTTTAGTATATATAAACCTCATATTATTAATAAAATAGATAATACGTAAAATTGAAAAAACTAATCAAAATCAAAAATACCTGAATTTCTAGTTTCAGTAGTGAATCGGTCCATTATTAATTCTTAAAATTTTAAAATTGGTGTATATCAGTTCGGTTCTAAAAAATATAAAAATCTGATCAATCGGATCGGTTGTACCTCTAATTTTAAATAGTCTTAAGTCACTAACTATGCAAAAATGGTCATTTTGGGCTTAAAATTTGTTATCTAGATCCCCTCCAAAACAATATTTTGTGGTGGTAACTAAAGACATGAGTAGCCTTTTAACCATGGATAAAACATGGACATGAAATAGAGTACTGGTCTCGTTTGGGAAATGAGATGAGAAATCTATGAATAGTAATCAAATAGTTTGTAAAATATTAGTGAAATTATTTGAGTTTAAATGTTTTATTGGGTTTTAAAAAAGTAGAGACAAAATCTGAATAAAAATATAATAAAGTTTAAATATTGTTATAATATATTTTTAGACATTCTATATGGAAGCCTTACACCACACAATAGAAGCCTTACACCACACAGTACTTCCATCTAATAATTAAATGATTTGTTATTATTACTATTTTTAAGGGAAAAGTTGGGTGCTGGACGGCTTCAAAATCCCATTTCACAAAAGTCTAATAATATGCTGACACGTTAGCTATTATACTTTACCCACAATGCACCCGACCACACACGAAACCCATCTCTTCTAGGAACCTAAACTCTTTCTTCGCTTTCTCATTCTCCCCTTCTGCTCTTGAAGCCCGATGCGTACCCTAGCATGATTCCTCTCCCATCGTTCATAACAACTATTTCGACTCATCGCATCTTTCTCCCGTTGCTGATATTCCCTTTTCCCCATAATTATCGTCTAGTTTTCATCTCATTTTCTTTCTCTGGTGTTTTTCTTCCTTGTTTCGTTCTCATCTTCTCGATTTTGTGATTGTATCCATTAAGATTTGTGAATTTTCGATTGTTTCAATATTTTTTTGGATTTTACATTGCCCACATTACATGGGTTTTCGTTGTCTTTTTCTCATTTGCGTCATGCGATCATTGCATCATGGATTACTTTGTTTCGTTATGGAAAGTTACTTTTGGCAATGAATAAAATCTCTAATTGTAGTATTATTTTTCATAATTTGATCCATATTCTATGCTTTTCCATCTTTTTGGAAGATCTCGATAATTTTGCCTCTATCATGGCTATCTAGCTATGGAAATCGATGATTTACTGATTGGAGTAAGAAAATTTTGGGAAACTGTTATTTATGTAAAGTGTTTGATTTTCGAAAATCTTGGAAAAATTTGTGATCGATGGGTTTCATGTGTGGTCGGATGCATTGTGGGTAAAGTGTAATAGCTGACGTGTCAGCATATTATTGGACTTTTGTGAAATGGGATTCTAAAGCCGTCCGACACCTAACTTTTCCCATTTTTTAATGCTTAAATGTGTGTTTAAATAGATAAAAGAATAATGTGGTTAGGTTGGATGTGTATAGTGTAAGACTTTTTTTTTGTAGCATTTCTCAAAACTTTAATATTATTTTTGTTTTAAAATTTGAAAAAGTTAAATTAATATTTTGAGATATGTTTGGAAGTTTGAAAAAGAATGATTGAGTAATAATTATATGAAAAAAGAAAAAGCTTAAAATTGAAAAAAATAGTTGTGTTTGAGTGTTATTAATTACAAGCTTATAACCCGTACAATGTGCAAACTGTTATTTATATTAAATTTTACAACTCTAAATAATTTATTATACATAATCACTACTACATTTTAAAATATTATTAGACCCATTTAATAGTGTCAGCTTATCATGCTTACTGTCTAAAGCATTTGAAACTCTTTCTAAAACGGAAAAAAAATGTTTTTACTAATATTTTACCAGGTTATCATCAATGGCTGCAGCGTAAGTGTTTCTGAATCCAAAATTTCCAATATGGATTTTCATCATCTCAACTCTCAATGGGTTTTTGGAATTAGTCGTCTCCTTTTCTAATTAGTCATCTCTTGATCCTCTCCTGTCAGCATGTCTTATGCCATCAATATGTCTGAACTTAGATGTAAATTGTTGTAATATCTTAGGTATGGAGAGATGTCTTTATGGTGTTTCAGCACATAATCCACCTACGCCATTCAGAATACAAATCTAAATTTACATCTTTTACTAATTCTCACTAACAAAATAGCTTCAATTCTTGAAACTTAATTAATTATGATAATTTCTAGTACATATCGAAAATTTGATAAAAAATAAATCAACATTCAGATTGATACAAAAAAAAATAAATGGAAAACACCCTGCACAAATCTGAAAAAAAATAAATTAACTTAATAATCTAAACCATTCAAACTGATTTTCAGCAAAACAGAGAATCTCACAATAAAGTGATGACATTGACTCATCCAAAAAATCTATAAATGTAGTGTATAAGATAAAGAATGAGCATACATGTTGAAAAAAACACCCTAACAGGCCTCAAGACATTTATTGCTCTCTCTTCAGACAAATTTAGAGCATCCCTAATGTATGGAGAAAGCAGTTCTTTGGTGGACCCATAAGAATAAACAACCAAAATTTCCCATTATATTCCAAAAAATAAAAGTAAAAATAAAAATATCTACAAATTGAAATCGCAGTATATTCCAAAAATTAGATCCTTTTTGAACCTCTTTATGCATATTTGTAACAATATATTGAATCTTTTGTAAGATATTTTTAAAAGTCTTCAGTTTAATAAGCAGTGTCTGATTATGGAGTATTTCGAAGAAGGTTAGAAAGCCAAAAACAATGTGCAAAAATCAAATAAACAAAAAAGGAAATCTACAATTCAAGAACTCTTTTTTGAGAAATTAAATTATGTATGACACCATCCTTTGCAGATAGGGTTTTTTGTGTTTCGAAAGCCCACAAACCCGCTTCTGCACAAACTCTTTCACTTCCTCTGCATCAAGGTCCTCAAGCCTAAACATAGAAAATAAGAGAGAAAGAAGATTTCAATCAAATTCATTCCAACATTTTCAAAACAACATGTAGTCATTCCAAAACTTTTCAGAGAAAACTTTCCAATTTTTTTTTTAAGAAAGAAACTCGGCCCATTTTTTAGCCTAAACACAGCTAAAAATACATATATATTATTATTTGATATTTTTTTTAGATAGTTCATTTCTTTAATAATGCTCTAAAGAAACAAAAAAGAAAACAAAACAAATACACATAAACCATTTGAGAAAATGCCTTTGAGAAGGCGATGTTTAGTATTCAACTCTATTATTTCTCCATATCCTTTCTTACAAGCACAGTAATATTTATACACATAAAATGAAATAGATGATCTGATCATGAATTTAATCCAACGATTTACAATCATTTAGTTAGTTACAAGATAATCTTCTAGAGCATGACAGATGACAACTTTCCTCATTTACTGGAAATTTCCTTTAACAGTTGTGCTGGAGTTTGTTACTCTAGCTAATGAGCCCTCAAAGGCATGAGTATGTGCAGGTGGACCAATGATTGCATGCTGATCTGGTGCCTCAATAGGCCTCTGAGATTCAAGCGGCACCGAAGTGATGGTGAGGCTTGATTGTAGCGAATTGAACCAAGCAGTAGATAGCGGCTTTGTAAAAATGTCAGCAATTTGACATTTGTTGGAAACAAAGGAAACTTTGAGTGTTCTGGCAGCAACCCTTTCTCGAACAAAATGATAGTCAAGTTCAACATATTTGGTGCGAGAATGAAGCACTGAATTCATAGAAAGGTAGGTGGCACCAAGATTGTCATACCAAAGTGTTGGAGGATTAGCTAAGAAGACGCCAAGTTCACCAAGTAGTGATTGCAGCCAAAGTAATTCACATTTAATATTGGCAAGAGATTTATATTCAATTTCAGTGGACGAACTTGCAATGGTAGGCTATTTCTTGGAACCCCAAAATACCACGTGAGAACCAATACACAGAGAAGCCACCAGTGGACTTGCGATCATCAGAGCACCTGGCTCAGTCAACATCAGAAAATGCAATGAGATTAAAGGCAGAGGAAACAAAGAAATATAATCCAAAATAAGTGGTAAGTCGTAAGTAACAGAGAATCCGTTTTACAGCCTGCCAATGTAAAACTTTATTAACAGCAAATGAGATATCAGGATGAGTAAAAGAAAGGTACTGCATGCTACTTACAATGTTACGGTAAAGTTGGGGATCCTTAAATGATTGTTGAACCCAAAGTTTCAAATATTGTATTTACGTATAAATTTTGATGATAACAAATAATATTGAAAACTCAATCTCAAGTTATCTACGCATGAAGGGAGTTAAACACATCAAGAAATCAAGTATGAGCAAGAAAGAGATTAAGTTTACAAATGAAACTCATAGATTTTTTTTTATACATCTCTTGATAAAATTAGAAATTGGATTAAAACTCCAAATTACTCTTTTTTCTCATAAAACATCAAAATACTTTTTTCACATATGCAAGACATTTTTAAATGTCTTCGTTTTGAAAATTATATTTTTCACATGTGCATAACATCATCAAATAAAATAATTTCAAAAATTATATATATATTTTATAAAAACTTGAATTTATAAGATGACTGATTATCATATTTGACATGTACATATTTTGTTCGAAAGTCTTGAAGGGAGGTGGTGTGTTTTTTTGACAAATGCAAAAGGTAGATGATTTTGTTTGAGAATCTTAAATGGTGGTTGTGTGTGTTTTTTTTTACAAATGTAAAAGATAGATGATTTGTTTGAAAATCTTATAGGGTGATTGTGTGTGTTTTTGACATATGCAAAAAGAAAATGTTTTTGTTTGAAAAATAAATCATACTCATTTTGTCATATATGAAAAGCAAAATATTAGGTTTAAATTTTTTGAAAAATGAATGGAGTTGTCTTTGACAAATGCAAAAAAGAAATACTTTTATTTGAATTTTTTGAAAAGTGAATAGTGTTCTTATTTGACATGTGAATTTTTTTAAATTTGAAATTGAAAACTCATTTGCCTATAAATAACTCACTTGAGTTTCGCAAAAATCACAACAAGAGCTTACACATTTATTACTAAATTTTGTATCATTCTTTCAAAACTCTCATTCTCTCTTTTATAAAGTTTTGAACCTTAATTCTTATTCCTTTTGAGAGAGATATAAGTTGCGTTGTATTATTTCTATTTCACTCATTGAGGAGTGTATTTTGATAGTCTACCCACTATTAACTCTTGTATTTGTAAGAGGGTGTGTATAACCCTTGTGTGTGTAGAAGGTGTTCTATACGGGGAATAGTTAAATCACCAAGTGTGAGGTGATTGGAAGTGTAGAGGGTGTTCTACACGGATTCTTTAAAGCGGTATTGTTCAAAAGTGTAATAGGTTTCTATCTCCACCTAAAGGAGATTGAATAGTGGATTTGGGATCCTCAAGGGGTAGTTTGAGGCAAGGACGTAGGCAGTGGGGCTGAACCTCGTAAAAATATTGAGTTTGCTTCTTCTTACCCTACTCTTTACATTTCTTGTTACTTTATATTCTGTTTATATTTTATATTATGTATTTGATTTATAAGTGTTAATTTTTATAATATAATCCAATTTACCCCCCTCTTGTGTTAGTCATCTGGGCAACAATGATGAACCATCTAAAACCGTGAGCTTGGCATTGATGCACATGGGAGTAGATACTGACTTTGAGTGATGCATATTTGTGTGTTTAAGTAAGTCAGTGATTTTTTTTTTTTTTGAGATAGAAACAAACCATGAGAATGTCTAGAAACTTCAATTCCTAAGAAATGGTGCAGGGCTCCTAATTCTTTGACTAGAAAAACAACACACAGAGAAGTAATTAGCTGAGAAATGAGAGCTTGACTAGAACCAGTGACAATTATATCATCAACATAAATTAACATGTAAATGGAATCAGTAGAATTACAAAATATAAACAAAGAATGGTCAGATTTAGAGGTAATAAATCCAAGAGACAATAATTTAGAACTCAACTTAGAAAACCAAGCCCTAAAGGCTTGTTTAAGACCATAGATAGACTTACGTAGCTTGCAGACATGAGAGTGATGATCAGGATTTGCAAATCCTGAAGGTTGATGCATTTAAATGTCCTCCTCCAGATCACAATATAGAAACGCATTCTGAACGTCCAACTAGTGCAGAGGCCAAGAAGAGGAAACAAGGATGGACAAGAGGAGTCGAATGGTAACATGTTTAATGACAGGCTGTAAATATATGAAAAATATGTGCCGGCTTGTTGACGGAACCCATTTGCAAGCAAACGCACCTTACAGCATTCTAGAGTTCCGCACCCCGTTTAGTCTTCAACATCCATTTTCATCCGAGGACGTTGAGAGAGGAGGAATAGGGAATTGAGTCCCAGGTTTGGTTGGAGATGAGAGCATCGAATTCGGATTAATTACAAGAGGAAGATTGGGCTGTGAATGAATTAGTGGCAAATGGAAACACAGTTTCGGGAAATTGAACATCACGAGATGTGTAAACACGGCCCGTAGGAGGATGAAGACACAAGTATTCTTTGTGGTCTGGGCTGTAGCCCATAAAGACACTGTGTGGACCTGAAATTCATTTTGTGGCAATTAAAGGGACGCAAATTGGGCCAGCATTGACACCCAAAAACACATAAAAAATTGTAATCAGGAGCCCGAAAAAAAAGAAGTTGATAAGGTGATTGATTGTGGAGAATAAGAGAAGGCATGCGATTTATTAGAAATACGGCCGTGGAAAAGGTTTTGGCCCAATATTTTTGTGGGATGGAAGCATGGGTCATGAAAGAAAGGCCGGTTTCAACAATGTGACGATGTTGACGTTCAACAGCGCCATTTAAGCATGAGAGTAGGGACATGTGACACGATATAAAATACCATTTGATTGAAGAAATTTATTTAAGGGTCTAAACTCACCACCCTAATCGAATTGTATAGAGGCAATATTAGAGGAAAAGAAGTTGCGTACAAAATTAAGAAAGACAACAAATATTGGAAACACCAGAGATTTAGTAGACAACATAAACAACCATATATATTTTGAATAATCATCAACTACAGAGAGTTAAAATCGAGAGGCATTAGTTGACAATTCAAGGGCCAGTCCCCTGATATCTAAACACAAAAGATAAAAGGGCCTGGGTGATTAGGAATGGGATGGAGGATGGGGAAGGAAATGACCTTTAGCTAAGGGACATGCCGGATATTTAAGGGGTAAGCTAGAACTAGTAATGGGAAGACTAAAATGTTTGATAGTAAACATAGTGATCTGTGGGCTTGGATGACCCAAACGAGCGTGCCAGTTGGGTGAGGGACTTGGATGTTCGTGGACTCGTACAATCCATTTCTAACCTTGCTCTAGAGAAGTGGTGCATGGGTGCACAAATCCTTCAAAAGAAAGAAATTAGAGTAAAATTCAAATAATACTGAATTATTAAGACAAAATTGACGAACTGAGAGTAAATTTCTAGTAATTAAAGGCACATGAAGGAGTTTGTGGAGGAAGAAATTTCCAATAGAAGAAGAGAAGTGAGCAAAGCCAATATTTTGGATGGGAAGAGAACTGCCATCACCAAGGCAGACTTGGTCGGAACTATTGTATGATGCAGCATCCATGTTTAGGTTAGCAAAATCTTAGATAAAATGGTTCGTCGTTGCAGTATCCAGGGACCAAATGTTGGAGGATGGTGTCGTGGAAGAAGCAGAGTTGAAATTGGCATCAATGGACTGTGGAGGAGACACTTGAGAGGAACGATTGAACCTGTAATAATAGGTTAAAGCAATGTGTCCTGGCCGTTGACACACTTGACAGACAACTCCATTGGGGGCACGATTCATGGTCTGAGGAGGAAGACCTCCACGATAACCTCCACATCCGCGCCCCCTACCTCTAAAAAAATTACCCCTACCGCGGCCTCCTGGTGAGCCAGAATTTGGGTTCTGAACAGTTGAAATAGCTGCAATGGAAGTGCCTGAAAGAAGAGAGTTAGTCTGATGCGTGATGCGTGATTCATGATTCAACAGATAACTAAAGACTTGGTGAGAAGATAAAGGATCAGGACGGGTGGTGAGGGAAGTGACTAAGGATTCATAGTCACTTCCAAGACCAGTAAGTAAGGAAATACTGAATTCAGAGGTGGAGAGAGGTTGGTCGACAACATCCAACGTTGCTGCCAATTCCGTGGCTTTGGTGAAATAAGTAGCAATCGAATTGGAACCCTTTTTAAGCATTGCTAATTGATATTGAGTCTGCATAATATGAGCAGACGACTGGGCTGAGAACATGGTTTCAAGGGTATGCCTGACCTTGTGGGAGGTGCCATAGTTGAGAACTTGGGCAAGGATAGTGTCGGACAGGGAAGCATTTATAGTGGAAATGATCAGTTGATCTTGTAGATCCCAAGTTTGATAATCAGGATTAGGTAAATTATTGACCACGAAATGAGGGGCAAGATGAGAGCCGTCCACAAAGGCAAAGAGCCGATGACCTTTGAGGAACAACATTATTTGAGCCTTCCACAGCAAATAATTCTCATGGGTGAGCTTGATTGTAATAAAATGAGTAGAAGAAGTAACAATGGTAAGGCTGATAGTGGGTAATAAAGAGAAGGGATTATCAAGAGTGTTTTCGAATTCAGACATTATGCAAGGAGAAGAAAAAAGGACACTAGTCCGTGCCTGGCGCTCTGGATACCATAAAGAAACAAAGAAGAAAACATAATAAATACACAGAAACCGTTTGAGAAAATGCCTTTAAAAAGGTGATGTATAGTATTCAACTCTGTTGTTTCTCCATATCCTTTCTTACAAGCACAGTACATATTTATACACAGAAAATGAAATAGATGATCTGATCATGCATTTGATCCAACAATTTACAATCATTTAGTTAGTTACGAGAGCACCTTCTAGAGCAGGACAGATGGCAAATTTCCTCATTTGCTTGGAATTTCCTTTGACAGCTGTGCTGGAGTTTGTTGCTCTACTGATGAGTCCACAGAGGCATGAGTATGTGCAAGTGGACTAATGACTGCATGCTGATCTGGTGCCTCAATATGCTCCACCAAAATTATGTAAGAGCATTAACATTGGTCACATCAAAATTTATTATCAAAAGTCATCAAATTTGATGAGTTATTATTCAAAAGTAAAAAAAAAAATATATATTTTTATGTTATTCTTCCCACTTTCTTTTTCTTATTTTTGATCAAATATGACGAAAATATTTTGATGTGTGTGCAAATTTGTACTTTTCATCAATTTTTGATGAAAATTTTGATGAAACTAATGTCAATACTCTAATCCAACAATATAAAACAAAATTTAGCCATGGAAAGGAAACCCATCAAAAAACGATTACAAAAATTAATGAACTTGTCAAAGAAAAAGATAATGGATTCATACCAGATATTGTTTTCGAAATTTCAATATTACTGCACCACATTACCCAACAATGCATAGAGAAAGAAAAACTCAATTCAAAATTTTTAATGGCATATTTTCCTTAACTTGATGCCAATAGAAAAGTCACACCTTACAAAGCCATATTAGGAACACACTCACTAATCCAAAACGGAGTACTATTAGCAGAAGAGCCTTTCTCTAGTGAATGGTGGAGGGTGTCGTTTGGAGGAGGAGTCATCGTCGTCATCACCTTCTTCTTCTTCCCTGATGCCTCTCCATTAGTCCAATAGCGGGACGAAAACTCAAGAACTGGGTAATGGAACCAATGAAAACAGCGAGAACAATATAATGGAAAAACAATATAAACCATTTTTATCGTTTGGAGGAGTCATCATCGTCATCACCTTCTTCTTCTTCCCTGATGCCTCTCCATTGGTCCAATAGCGGGACAAAAACTCAAGAACTGGGTAATGGAACCAGTGAAAATAGCGAGAACAATATAATGGAAAAACAATACAAACATAGGCTCCATGCTCATGTAACTCTCATCATATTACATTTAAAGAAAAATTCAGGGCGAGAAATATACACATTCATTTCATATATGGGAGGAGGAACTGAAGCTTTCCCAGATTTGGATCAACACTGCCAGCAGCCAAATTGCCATCAATTCGAAAGGTTTTCAAAAAGGCGACAGTTGTCGAAACATACGTACTCTCATTCATATCAGCCTCTTAAAACTTTGAATATGCTAATTTGAATCAGTGTTCCATTGTATGATTGTCTTGTGATCTTTGTGCTTGATCTGTTTTTAAAATCCAAGAAATACTCTATTTTTAGGTGCTTGAACAAGGGCTGTTGTTCTTGTTCACTCCGTAAGCAATATTATTATGAGCAAAGACCACCTTCTCCAAAACAATTTTTTTTTAAAAAAAATCATTGTCATGTAAGCACATGTTACTTCTGCGAACATTTTTTTATCACCGTTGATGTGGAATGTCAATTCTTCCTTTTGTCTGTTTAGAAAGAACCTTTTTGTACTTCTTATTTGAGAGATTTGGACAAGAGCATCTGGCCGAGGTGTTTGAGAGCAGATGAAATTCGATCATTGTAAGTGTTGACATTTGATATATAAAGAAAGCCACTGATTGAAACCGTTTAGTTTAGGTTAAGGAGTTTCTTTTCAGTCTTACTTTTCATTTGGGGTAAGCGGTTTGTTTTCTTTCCGAGTTTTATGGTTTGATTGACAACTTAGATTAAATTATTTGGCTTATATATATATACAAATAGATTAGGAAAGAAATTTTGAAAGTTTTGAGATAAGAATATATGAGATACGTTTTCAATGATACTAAAAAAAAAAACTAAATAGAGTTTGTAGAGTGGCTCAAAGATTAACAGTTGAATTAATTGCACGGCTCTTTAAAATTGATAATGGCCAATCATAACCCAAAAGTTCTAGGGACCAATTATATTGATCTATTTACAAGATCGATCTAGCCACCTAGAATTAAAGTACTTGAAAGCCTAGAAACTTGGCAGAAAAAATGAAACAAAAACTGAATAAATCTCCACAGCTAGCAAAAATAGAAATTCATTCTTCAACCGGAACCTAAGAGGGGTTCCAATTAATAACTAAGAGAAGTACTCTGGATCGCGCAGCCCCATCAGAAGTAGCTGAATCGATCATGCGTTTGAAAGCTGGACGTTAGATGCAGGCTTCTGAGGCACATCTTCGTCATCGTCTTTTGGAGTTGTCCTGTAATAAACTGCATATAGTATGAGTTGAGCGGCACCAGAGATTGCGCCAATACCATTGCTGACCTGTAAGATTAATATAAAAGGTGTAATATATACGGTCATAGGTTAAACTCCATGGATGTACAAACAAAGAACAATATTCAGTACTTCAAAAAACAAAAAAACAAAAAACAATATTAGTATTAATTGCAGATTTTGTTAATTATAAGCATATGCTTGTAAATATGTTTTTTTTTTTTTAATTTTGGGGAGGGTAAATAAAAAATAAATAAACAAATATTATAATTACCCCAAACACCCTGAAAGGCGTTCAATTTTCATTCCCAAAAGTCTAACCCTAGCTATAAAAAGTCATGAGTAAAGTTGAAGTTACCAGCATGTAGATATCAAATTTGATGAGGGCATAAGCTGTCCAGATGCTACCGTTAAGGAAGTTGGCCAATGAGAGATAAAATGGCATATATTTCACACTCTTGGTTGTGATTACTTGTTTCTGTTAATTAAGATCAAAAGGGGCGAAAGATATATCAAAGATCCTCCCAATATATAAAATCAAAGATCTGGCCTTGGGTGAATGAAAACATGAATCATTAAAAATGAATTACTGCATGGGATTCAAGAGAGAAAGAGATTAGACATACCATGACTGTAAGCGGAGAAACGTACATCATAATGTTGAAGATATCACAGATGATGCCCACCATCATGGATCTGTCCTTGTGAGTGTGTAATGCCAGCATGGTAATAACAACAATGAGGACCACAAAAACAACTTCACCAGCAAGCCCTATCAGTACCTTTTTCTGTAAATAGAAACGAAAATATCAACAAAATTAACATAATCACAACATGATCTTCTTAGTTTCTTCCTTCGAATCAGTTTTAAATGAGTGCACATGATGCACTTCCAAATTGGAGTGCCTGCAGAGACCCTCTATAGTATATTCTTTAAACACAACAAATTTTGATTAAAATAAGCAGTCGGGCATATGTTAAGAAGGTTAAATATATAGCCTATTTATGATGTCCTGGAACCATCTAATTTATATGATAAAGTAGGTGAGAATGTAATTAGTCAGCCAAAGGATGATCACTAGGTCTAATTGATCTAAGAGTAATACTGGGTGTAAGTCTCAAATATACAAGTCTTATATAAATATTTTGTAATAATGTGAGTCTCATCGAGAAAATTTTAGTTTTCCCACTTTTTTCTAATGGGATCCACTCTTTTATAAAAACGTTTACGTGAAATTTGTGTATTTGAAGTTTGTATATATTATTTCTCATGATCTAAATCCCAATATTCATGTTGGAAATATTAGAAATCCAAGCAAGCATTAATTCGATAAGGGTACTGTTTAAGCGGAAAGCTCATCATGTACGTGTACGCACCCGTCCATTCTTCTGTTCCGCCGCATAGAGATAGAATATCGCTAAATAGATGAGCTCCAACGCTAATCCAACGCCATTGATTGTCACAACCAGAAGGCTGTCAGGGTGAACAAATGGCATGCCATAGAAGATCCAGAACAAGCAGTTCAGTACTGTTGCGATATAGGGAACCGGCGAGAAATCCTCCACTGCCTTTTTCTTAATGATTCTGTGAAATGTAGGCCTGAAACAAAATTTCCGGACGTTTAATGCATGAATTACAAGAGCGTGACTTTGAAGAGATTTTAGCAAACTAATAAAAAAATCTCTTTAATGTGGATTTCATTTACTTATACTCACTTTTTTTTTAAAGCGATAGTGATTGCATAATTTATAGATATTGCAAATATTATTTCTAATTTTAAATAATCCTCCGCTAATGATAAACAACCGATCGAGACTAAGCTTTATACGAAACTATAAGCATCTCTATATAATTGCATGCATACATAAAGCTGAGGAAAAAGATCAGATCAAGTACTTACACAGGCGAGAGGAAGAGCCCAAACGAGATCACATTCCCTGCGCTCGCGGAGATAATTAAAAGTATCAATGAGACCGAAATAATCAGCACATAATTCCACAAAACTATCTTAATTATAACAAATCAATTTATCTATGAACCAATTAGCACTGCAACTTTGTTCAAACTCTGAACTACTGTAACAATCTTACTAACATATATGATGAGAAAACCAGGAGATTTGTGAGTAAATTTCGCAATAGATAATTAGGAAATAACAGAAAAACACACACACACACACAAAGACAGCGACTGCATTGAGAAAACGAAGACCAAAACACCATTGTTTTGCGCTCTTTGATTTCGAAACAAAATCAAAAAACGGAAAACGAAAAACTAAAGATGAAGAAAAAGATCAGAGATAATCATTATATAGGTAACTAGGGCTCGAAAAAAGAATAGAGAAGAAGGGTGATCATGGAGCAGTAATACTCACCGATGATCCCGACGACGTTTCTAGCGAATTCAGCGCTCACCATCTTCGAAGCGTCCTCAGAATCTTGAGCTCAATTCAGAGATAGAGGGGTTTTGGAGAGAGATGATCAAGCCGAGAAGGCGGGGCAAATATATAGAAGAGCTTATAGGTGTTGAAGGAGGACTAGGAGTTTATCATAAAAAAAGGTGTTGGAGTAGGAGTAGGAGTAGGACTATGAATTTGGAGCGGATCGATTTTATCAAAATCAGATATATATTTATTTCAATTAAGGTTAACAATTTTAGATTTTTTGAATTAACTAACTTCTTTATATATTTTTATATTTTTGTTAATTAATTTGTTTTCCCATTATCTAACGCATTTATATTAATTAATTAACTATTCACACAAATATGGCCCTTTTTGGTTTTCCAAAATTTTCGCATTACTTTTCATTTTTAATTTTCTTAAAAATAATGGGAGAGCAAATAGAATATTTCTGCTATACCGGCCTATGTTTCGATTGTATCGAATTTTTATTTTATTTTTTTATTTTTATTCCAATTCAGTCTAAAATACTTACACATATATATTTATATATAATTTATTTATATAGTAACTATTATTTTGAAATATAATTTTTTATATATTTATATATAATTTATTTATATATAAATTATTTCAAAATAATATCAATATTAAAATATTTTATTTTAATACTTTGACCCATACATCTACCAATATAATATTTAAAATATTGCTAGCACATCTTTGTCTCTCTTATAAATCAAAAAAATAATATATACATAACAATACAAATATACAACATATTTTATAACAAATGTTAAATGATAAGTAATTCCATAAGTATTGTATTTGTATAAAATATTTTATACAATTATCTCTCAATTAATATTTATTATAAAATATATTATATAATTATATGGTACATAACACTTTTCTAAATCAGAACAGTGTGCATGAATTATGAATGAATGGAAGATTGCACGGAGAGACAGATCCGTACGAGTCCTCGACCGTTTGGGTTGGGGCAGTTACGTGAAAGATCATTTTGATCATTTGGGTCTTGCATTTCTACTTAATCACGGAATATACCCCTCCTTTTTAAGTCAAGTTTGATGGCTTATAAATAAAAGGAAAATGTTAAATATATTTTTAAAAAAACTTATAAAAAAAAATTACTTTTTTGTATATTAATTATTGATGTACTAAAAATAATGAAATTCAAAATTCAAAATTTGAATTTAAAAATAGAACAATACTAAATAAAATTTTAAAAATTAGACTCAAAAATAAATTTTTGAGACCAGTTATATGTTACGAACATGACTAGTTTTCGTCTCGAATAGTCATGTTCATAGCATATAATTAACCTCAAAAACCTATTTTTGTTATGTTCGTAGTATATAATTGACCTCAAAAACTTATTTTTCTTATAGTGACTCTTGACAATCTAAGTAATAAACAAATACAAAAATTCTTATTTTAAAATAAAATTAATTAAATATTCTTATTTATAAATTAAAATTTTTTAAAATATGAAAAATTCATTTTATTTACGCATAAAATTGATGTGTTTTAATGAAGACTACAATGCATTAATACACTAGATATGTACTACAAGAAGAATTACTCTTAAAAAAATAGCTCATCACAAAATAAATCTTGTAAACTATAAAAGTATAAATAAAATTACAAGTACATATAGCACTACTCTAAATAAAAATACATATCTTTTATGTAAACAACGTACAACGACCCGGGACAATTAAACTTCACAAATCTTGGATTAAATGGTTTAATCCAGATTCAGAACCTACAAATTAACTGACCAATGCGCACTTTACTTTAATATTAAACGACTCTTGGGCATATATCATATAATAAAGATTTTATGTGCAATTACTTTGATATATTTTTTGTATATTTTATTAATGAGATAATTGGCTACATCACTTTTTATAAATATAAAATAATTATTTTGGACATAAATCACATCAGTTGAGTGCGTAAGAAATACACAAATAACTGTATTAATTAGCATAACTCAATCTAAAATTCACATTATTTTTTAAAAATGTATTCCAGATTAATTTATAACCATTCGATCTCTATACAAATATCATTTATTTATATAAATTGGGTTCTTTTTAACCAGTCTTAGCTATATATGCAATAGCGCCCTATATATATGATCTATTCTCAATTTTGATCATCGAATGAATTTAAATATATAGGCTGAAAAACTTTTCCTTTTTTGTTAGGCTTAATATTTGGTCTCTTACAATTATTTTTTGTTCAATCAATTTTTTTTTATATGAGTACAATTATACTTTTATCAGTTAATGATTTTATTCCAATATATATAACATAAACTGATTAATTTGTTTGTGTTGCATCCAAATTAATGATTATGTTGCGTTTGAATGTTAAGAGTGTTTGTAAGTATTTGTGAATAATAATAAAAAATAGGTAAAAAAATAATAATAAATTATTGAATAATAATAATAATTAATAAATAATAATAATAATATGTGAAAAATAGTAATAAAATATTAAATAATAATATAAATTATTTGAAAATATTTGAGAGTATTCGATTTCCAAAACACCCCCTTATTTTCGTGCATTATATATAATATGGAGAGTCGATCATGTGGCCGCAATTTATTATAAGATTAGTGGTGATCTATGTACGCTCCACCTAGCTTGTACAAAATAATAGTACTACTATATCATATATTTAGTATTATATTTTTAAAAAGGACATAGATATATATAGGTTAGTGGGTGACATGCATGCATTCATTTTAATCAACCCTATTTATATAGTACGGACATTTATGATTACAGCCACACCAGGGTAATTGCCAATATATATATAGTTGCTGTGCATATATATGGTAGTGGGCCTGGCTGTCCTCTCTCTCTCTCTCTCTCTCTTCTACAATCACATATGGGAATACCGACAGGATCCCACCAAACGCAAAAAATAAATCTTTTTTTAATGTATTTTTTATAACATTTTTAAATAATTAAAAAAAAACATATTCAAAACTTAAAAAAATATATCCTTAATCACCAAATAAAAAAAATTGAAATCATACTCATGTCGGAAATCCCCATATGAGAGAGAGAGGGATGGATTAATACAATGAAGATCAAACAGACATGATTGCCATGCATGCATGCACCTTATTAATGCATGGTATAGCTAAAATGTTATGAGACATGATAATCCTGTAAAGCAATACTTATGACGCGCGACCTCGCTGCGCTGTACGATCGATATTCGTCACATCTGTTAAAAAAGAAGCCATCGGCCGGCCAGCATATTGCAGCATTAATTAACATTAAAGAAACAAATTATAAATTAAAGCATCATGCGTGCGTAAGTAGTACGTACCTTAAATAATATTATATTATATGCTCAAATATCTTACTTTGTACTTTATAGATTATATATATAGTCTATTAGATCAGTACTTTACCTGCACGCGGACAATATCACTATAAAAAAATTAAACATAAAAAATTAAATAAGTAGTTGTAACATTTTTATGTCTCAAATAATCTATCTAATTACTATAAAAATATCATAACTGACTAATTTTCTTATAGTGTATACATACAAAATACACGCTCACACAAACGGCATGTATATCGGTCTCAAAGGCATATTTGCAGCATTATTACTATCCTTCTCGATCAGGTGCCTCTTCCTTTTCAGTTCGCCAATCACCACTCGGCCTTCTCATCCCCAACCTTTTCCTAAAAGCTAACCCTAAATAAAGACAAAAAGAAACGTAAAAATCAACGGATTCTTTCATATAGTCAAAATTTAAACAACAAAAGCGAGAGATCGAGAGGGAGAACCTAATGCGTGCACACGTACTACAGCACAATCATCAGCTTAAAAACCTCCTTTTGCATGCAAATTAAACCCTCTTACATTTCCGGCCGGCCAGTACTACTACGTGACCTATTGATTTAAGTATTTAGTACGATGTTGATCATGTTAAACGTCCTGGCCCTTTTTACTCGATACTAACTTATTAATTATAAGGTCATTCTATGCATGATTTCTTTAGAAGAGGTCTGCATATTGATCCGGTCTAGCTATATATAATATGTATATATACATATGATCCTCATAATCATGATCATGATCTTTGCATTAATTTAGAATATAATGACTAAATTTGTTATAGGCTATATTTTGAATATCATTCCGGTATCAAGGCATTGGAATAAAATATTTCAGTGTTATTATCGTTTCGTGTATCGTTTCGTAATAATCTATACATAAATCAATTATATATAATTACATATATAGATTATGTTACAAAATAATAGTTAATATATTAATAAATTATATAAATGTAAATAGTCTAATCTAGATTAAAAAAATAACAAGAAATGAAAAAAAAAACCAAAATTGGATATAACCGAAATACAATTGGTCGGCATGGCTGAAATATCGGCTAGTACACACATATACGGCTGGTATATAAACTGGTATGAAACAATCTCTTATGTATATTGATCATTATTTTGATATGAGAAATTAAACTGTTCGATATGATACAAAATTCAAAACTTTGATAAAATGCATGTATAAATATTCTTAATTTATGCTGATAAAAAGTGAATATTCTTTTTATTAATATAATTATCATGATCATGGCTAGCTAGCTATTGTAGATACTCAAATCAGTCATCGGGATTGGAGTTGTTACCATGCACATGTACATTACTAAGAGAATAATAGTTCTATTTGTTATCTCCATGATACACCACACATTTTATTAATTTTATTTTTTTTCTTCATTTTTCTTGTAACGAATATGTGATATATAGATGATAAGTAGAACAATTTACTTAGTTTAATAATAAAAAAATAAAATTTAGATTTAAAATTAATTTAAAATTTATAAAATGTATAATATAAGATGATGAGTACTAGCATTCCTCTTTGAAAATTAAATTAAGATGAGCAACTAACATGACAAGCATTTTCTGAAACATTAGATCACAGGCAGAATATTATTGAATCATCATGACTATATTTTTGGATTAATGCATGGAAATAATTTGTCATTAATTGTTTTGCTAGCTTAATTTTCTTACTTTTAACTCTGATCGATACTGGCCGCGCCATTCTCTTAAGAGGAATAAAAGACTGATCATAGAGCTATTAAAATTTAGAGTTAAAAATTAGGTTAAAAGACTGATTGAGCTATTAATTGTCATTAATTTGCTAGCTAGGTTAAAAATTAGGTTAACTAGTTTGAGTTGGAGATCATGATAATGCTTTATAGATCATGAGAATAAAAGACTGATAGAGCTATATTTAAAAATTAGATAATGATCGATAAAGCAGTGTTAAAGATTCTTTAGACTTCTAAAACTTTCGGGGAGATGATTCTGCAAGCTAACTGTGAAACCCATTGTCTTTGTTTAGGATGGGAAAATCCCTATTTTAATAATTTAATTTTTGTTCCTTTTCTCCCGTTATTCTTAGTGGTTAGTTAATTTATGAATAGATTGATAATCACAGTACAGCCATGCATGCATGTTCTAGGTCATATTGGTGGACATGATGAACTGGGCCAACACATGGCCAGAACTAATTGTATATATGTATAAACTTCATTTTTCTTCAAACGAAAGACAGAGATGATCAGTTTACCATGAAATTTGCATGGGTACTGAATCTTTAATTCCCACTAAAATCTAAACATGTGCAAGCCTCATATGTGCCACAAAGATGCTGGCTTATAGATCATTCCTTCTTCTTCTTTTTTCCAGAGTACAGTTCATTAATATGCCTTATCTTTTGGTATCCTCCAACCCAAAGTAGTGGTACTTTAGCAATGATCAGTACTATTGGTTCGTCGATCTAAAAATATACTTGTCAAAAGATAAAGAATTTCATGACATTTAAAGGGAATTTCCTGGCATCCATTAATATTTGATCAAATACCCTGCATGCATTTGATAGTTCCAATATTAATTAGTCTAGTTGGTTTAATATTAATATATATCTTATAAAACTTCCACTAGATCATGTATATAATATTTATTTTATTTTATTCGGGTATATATTTGGTATTCTCGGAATAAAAAATTAAATTACAAGTTCTAAAAAAGATATAAACAAAACATGCAGATGATCATCTAGATATAGCTAGTTTTCTTTGGAATTAGCTATATATATATATTGATGGGTTAATTTTACTATAAGAAAAGCAGAATGTTTTTGTCACGAATAATCTTTTTAATAATTATAATTAAAATATTACAAATAATTATTTTTCTTATAATATCGATAAGTATGCATAACGTTGATTTATAAGTATGCATGAAGACGTTGATTCTTATATATGATCAGTTGGTGCGCCGTGAATATTGCCCCATCAGCATATATATTAGCTAGGAAGCAAATTAATTAGAAGAGTTCTATGCAATGTTTTTGGTACAGTACCATACCGGTTGGTGAATGCCATACTGTTCACTTGGGCGGTATAGGTACACTACTTATATTGTACCGGCCCAAATACCGGTCGTACCAGCCAATATTTCGATCGTACCGGCATATACCAGATTTTAATTTTAATTTTTTTAATTTTTTGTTTTTTTTTTACCTCAATTTAGATTAGATTATTTATATATGTATTTATATATATAATTTTTTCATATATTAACTATTTTTTTGAAATATAATTTATATATGTATTTTTATATATAATTTTTTTTATAAATAGACTATTCTAAAACGATACACGAAACGGTACCGATATCTAAATATTTCGTTCCAGTACCTTGACTGATACCGACACCGATACGGTATTCAACATTTTGGTTCTATTCTATGCACGGAACTCATATCATGTGTGCGGGTAGGCCGGGAATGATCGATGCAGATCAACTCAATGGATAGATAATTAAGTTGCCCAATTAGCAAATATATGTGTTACTAGTAGTACTACTACTGCATCATAATATATAACAAGACGAATTGTAGTTTACAGTACTGCCAGGTTAGGCGCTATACATATATGTATATTATATATATACATATCACAATTAACTAACAATTAACTAATAGTACTATAGCTAGCTGGCAAGCTTATCAAATTAATTTGATCATGTCCGTGCATGACCATCATGATCATGTGAATTTCATCCATGCTACGCTGATCAATATTTTCGAAGATGCAGCTATCTTTGTTTGGTCCGCTTCTTTGCTTGTTAATTATTTGTTTCTTCTTTGGTTTTCTAATTCCTCATCTGTTCCCTTTTGGTCTTTTCCCTTTTGCCACATGAGTTGTTGTTAAACCAATTAATTGGGTCATGATCAATATTATATATAAATAACTTCGATCCAATTATACGCGTACATACATATGTAGCTAGCTAGATTAACATCTAGTACATACTTGTAGTGCTATTGTTATATATATTACTATTAGAAAAATGGGTATATATAACCAATTAATTACAACAAAAATAGTATGTGCAAATAATCATTTTAATTGTAGTTAATTAATTATATATATATATATCTGTTTTTCTTGTAGCGTACGTTATTTAATATTAATTAATGACTTTTGAAGGAAATAATTAATTAGAAGATGGAGAACATTTTCTTAATATTCTTTCCTACATGATCTTCAAATTATATGCATGTAGTAGCTATCTAGCATCATGCATGCATGCATGTATGTCCTCGATGGTATTCATTTAAATTATAAGACCTCCGATAGCGATCATAGAGGTCATAAACATAATAAAAAATTCTCCAGCGTGACACGTTCACATGACATAGTTGTGGGTGGGTTTTGCATACATGGTCAAGGTGATCTTCTTTGTTCTAACTTCTTATTAAATGGGGGGAAAGAAAGCTACAAAAAGGGATTAAAACAAAATGAAAATTTTGAAAATCATATATATAAAAGTAGAGAAAGGCTTGGGTTCGGATAGACTATAAAAGTCCGATTTGCAGACACTCATTCAGAACGTGACACATCACTTATTTGTAGAATGAACTCTAGACTCAATTAAATGGAAAGAGAAATGATAGATACAGTCATGGAGTTGCAAGCGGCATACAGTCGTTTTGAAAAAAAGTGAATATATATGAGACCCACGTGAAAAAGTTAACTTTTTTTTTTTAAAACGACTGCACGCCGTTTGTAACTCTACGACTGTATGTAGCATTACCCAAATGGAAATATTGGCTCAAACCTCCTCAAAACAGCTAGAGCTGCTTGCGTGAGAAAATAAAAGTGTGCCGGTTTGTAAAATCACCCTGCCAGAGTTGCTTGCCGCCGACGAAGAAGAAATTTGCTTGCCGCAGACGAGATTTCCAAACTTGCTGTCGACAAGATTAGCCCAAGCCTCATACGATTTTCCCGATTACATCTTGGAGATTTTCATCCTCTTTTCCCTTAGGTTTTTCGAAATCACTAGCTTTTTTGAAAATCTCCCTTGCTTTTCCCCTACTCTTAACTTAATTGTACGAAAACTTGCGTCAAGCAATATATAGCTCTTACCATGTAATGTTCATTACAAAAATGGTCTGTATTTTTGAAGGAATTCAAAGCACAGACCACCTGATGCACGACACCACCACTGCAGAAAATAAGGATTTAAAATGAGTTCGTGTATTGTTTTTCTATGACTGAAACCAACAATTATGAGAAGAAATAATAATATTGTCATTCAGCAATATATTGAGATGCCAAAGGCTAATTCCAAAACCCAGTTCGGATACTTCTACACAATTTGCATAAGGAAGCAGCGGGCATTCGGATGGCAGGGGAAAAGCCTAAAATTGGTTGGACAAAACTGAACTTTGATTGTTTTGGGAAGGTTTGAGCGGGCATTCCGATGGCAGCGAGCAAACAATTGGGTCTAGAGTAAATTTTACAAATAAATGACGTGTTGCGTTCTGAATGGATGTCTGCAAATCAGACTTTTATGTCTCTCCAGACCGAAGCCTTTCTCATAAAAGTTCTCATAAAAGTAACCAGAATAAGGCTGGTGAGAATCATGTGCAGAGAGGTTGTGAAAGCTGTGCTGGAGAGTGGGCGATTTGACTTTCTTTTTTATTTTCTTTTATTTTTATATTAATCCTTGTTTAATAATTTTCTTAATTATATATAACTTATGTCATGTAAATATTACATGGGTCCAACGTATACCCCGACCACAAAACATGGAACCTATTTAACCCTGATCTGGCACTATAAGACACAACCATTTTTTTAAAAAAAATTACAAATTAAAATAAAATTAACAATCCCACGTCCCAGATCTTTCATCTAGAGTACTCTACTCTCGCAAAGTTTGGATTGTAATTAAACCGAATGGAGTCAAATTTTGATTTGATGAATTCGACTTAATTCAAAATATTCGAATTTGAGATTTTTTTTTTTTTGAATTTAGACTCGATAAACTAAACTTCCAACTCGAATTCATCTTCCAAACGAACTCAAGTCAAGTCAAACTCGAACTTTATTTTTAAAAAAATTTTAATTAAATTAAAAATTAAAAAACTAATAAAAAATAATACTTAATATTTAACTAGTTGATATTTATTCATAATAACAATATATTATATGCTTACATTTATTATTAATAAATACACATAATATGATAGTATATATGTATTTCATATATTATTAATAAATTATCACGTACTAATATATAAAATTATTAAATTTTATAGATTAATTATTGTACAAATTATTAACAATATATATAACATATATAGGTGTATATATTTATCAATATATGAAATAATTTTATCGAATCGAGCTAACAAGTCGACTTGAGCATAAACAAGCGAGAGTTGACCGAGTTAAGTTGAGTTTTGTCATGTATATATCATTTACAGCTCTAATCAAGCAAGTATCTGTTTTCACGAGCTTTACAAATCAAATTCGATTTCAATTTAATCAATCAAATATCAAACGGATTGTCAAGTATATTAGTTCATTTACAACTCTACCTACAGTGCACACAAAAGACTAATATTTTGTGTATATTTTATAATTATTTTTAAATATATATATATATGTTATAAAACTAAAGACAGAAATTACTATTGCAAAACAAAAATATATAAGAAACTCTCTCTGAAACTCTTAAGAACTGAAACTTTCTTTCTCTCTCTATATTTTCTTATAAATTTCATTACAACTGAAACCCCTATTTATAGGCTTTGAAATTACTATGTAAGTTACTATGCAAATCACTATGCAAGATTTAAAATAATAGTAGTGGGGTCATTCACATAATTTTAATGGTGGGATAGAGGGCGGCGGCCGTCCCTCCACTTATGGATTAATTTCATTACACTCCCCCTTAAATGACCACCCATAAAAAATCTGTCTCGTTAAAACCTTATCAAGTAAAAATCCAGTGGGAAGAAAAACTAATGGCAAATGAAAAAGAATACAGTATTCTTATGTATCTACAAGTGCTTTTAAGATTACCTCATTAAAACCTTGCAGAGGAAAATCCAATGGGACAAAACCTCAGCGAAGGAAAAAGAGTACAATCAACACATTTACTCCCCCTGAAAAGTGCATGACTATAGATCTTTGATTCTTCGCATTCCAATGTTATGCATAATCTTCTTGAATGTCGAAATTAGTAACACTTTTGTGAATAAATCTGTCAAATTATCACTAGATCGTATCTGCTTGATATCAATTTCACATTTCTCTTGAAATTCATGAGTATAAAAGAATTTAAGTGAAATATGTTTGGTTCTGTCACTTTTGATATATCCTCCTCTGATTTGAGTGATACAAGCACTGTTGTCTTCATATAAAATTGTTGGACTATTATTGATCATGGAAAGTCCACACTTTTCCTGGATATATTGAATAATTGATCTCAGCCAAATACACTCTCGACTTGCTTCATGAATAACAATGATCTCTGAGTGATTTGAAGAAGTAGTAGATAGTGTCTACTTAACAAATCTCTATGATATGGCAGTATCTCCATAAGTAAATAAATATCCAATTTGAGATCTATCTCTGTGTGGGTCTGAAAGATAACTTGCATCTGCATACCCAATCAATTCTTGATCCACGTTGATAAAATAATCTCATATCAACCGTACCATGAAGGTAACGAAAGACATGTTTAATGTCATTCCAATGCCTTCGAGTTGGTGCAGAACTATATCTTGCAAGCAGATCAACTGAAAATGTAATATCTGGTCGAGTGCAATTTGCAAGATACATTAAAACTCCAATTGCACTGAGATATGGTACTTCAGGACCAAGAATTTCTTCATCGTCATCACAAGGACGAAATTGATCATTTTTCACATCAAGTGTTCGAACAATTATTGGATTACTCAGGGGATGAGATTTGTCCATATAAAAATGCTTTAGGACTTTTTCAGTATACATGGACTGATGAATAAAAATTCCATTTGGCAAGTACTCGAGCTGCAGGCCTAAACAAAATTTTGTTTTGCCAAGATTTTTCATTTCAAATTCATTCTTTAAATATATAGTAGTTTATAAGATCTTTTCAGGAGTTCCCATAATATTTAAATCATCAACATAAACCGCAATAATGACAAATCCGATTCTGATTTCTTAATAAAAATACATGGGCATATAGGATTATTCTCAAATCTTTCTTTCAATAGATATTCGCTTAAGCGATTATACTACATGCGCCCGGATTGCTTCAACCCATATAAAAATCTTTGTAGTTTAATTGAGTACATATTTCTAGATGTACTTGTAGATGTTTCAAGTATTTTATATCTTTCAGGGATTTTCATATATATTTCATGGTCTAAGGATTCATATAAATATGCAGTGACCACATCCATTAACCGCATTTCTAATCATTTTGTAACAACCAGACTAATCAAAAATATAAATGTGATTGCATCCATAATAGGAGAATATGTTTCTTCATAATCAATCCCGAATTTCTGCAGGAAACCTTGTGCGACAAGCCATGCTTTGTACCGCACAATTTCATTTTTCTCATTACGTTTTCGTACAAATATCCACTTATATCCAACAGGCATTACACCCTTTGGTGTTTGGACAACAGGTCCAACTACTTCTCGCTTTGCTAGCGAATTTAATTCAGTTTCAATAGCTGTTTTCCATTTTAGCCAATCATTTCTACATCGACATTCTTTGACGATTTTTGACTCACTTTCTTCATTACTTCTGATAATGTCAAGAGTCATTTTATATGAAAATATGTTGTTGACAACAGTTTTATTTTTATTCAGAATTTCTCCAGTTTTCATAAAATGTATTGAGATCTCATTATTTCCAGGTACCTGTTCCTCTTCAGGGAAAAACATTTCATGACACACCTCTACAGGAGGTCCCTTTTCAGGAGATTTATATTTTTCTGGAATTTTCTCTTCAAGAGGTTCTGGAATAGAAGATTTGGGTTCTTTAGGAGCACCAATTATATTTGTAGCTTGTATTGTGGGTACGTGTTTTTCAGGAACACCAAATTCATTTTGTATTCTTTTCTTTCTGGAAATTTTGTCTTTTACACCAATAGGTCTTCCACACTTCAGGCGTACCTTAGATTCACCTATTGCTGTTTTGACAATTTGTCCTTCAGGGATTTCAATCCTTGCTGGAGCATTAACAGCAGGAATATAAAATGTTACTACACCTTTAGTGTCAGTAAATACATCCGGTAATTGATTTGCAATATTTTGTAAATGAATAATCCTCTGAATTTCCAGTTTACATTCATTTGTAGGAGGATCAAATTGAGACAGGATCTTATTATTCCAAGTAATATTTTGTTGTGCTTCAGGCACCAACTTTTCTTTACCCATTAATGAAAAATTGGATTCGTCAAACTAACAATTCTCAAAACGTGCTTTAAACATATCCCCTGTAAGGAGTTCAAGGTATCTAATAATAGATGGAGAATCAAAACCAACATATATCTCAAGTCTACGTTGAGGGCCCATTTTTGTACATTGTGGAGGTGCAATTGAAACATATACAGCACATACAAAAGTACGAAGATGAGAAATATTTTGTTGTTGATCAAATGCAAGCTATAATGAAGAATATTTATAATATGCAGATGGTCTAATACGAATTAAAGATGCTGCATGAAGTATAGCATGTCCTCAAGCAGAAACAGGTAGTCTTAATTTCATAAGTAAAGGTCTAGCGATTAGTTGAATTCTTTTGATCAAAAATTCAGTTAAACTGTTTTGTGTGTGTGTGTATGGGTAACAAGATGTTCAACATCTATTCCTATTGACATGCAATAATCATTAAAAGTTTGAGATGAAAATTCACCTGTATTATCCAATCGAATGGTCTTAATTGGATAATCAGGAAATTATGCTCATAGTTTGATTATCTGAGCAAGAAGTCTAGCAAATGCAACATTTCTAGTGGAAAGCAGACAAACATGTGACCATCGACTAGATGCATCAATCAAAACCATAAAATATCTAAATGGTCCACTTGATGGATGAATAGGCTCACATATATCTCCGTGAATCCTTTGTAAAAAGAATGGAGATTCAACAATGACTTTTGAGAGAGATGGTCTGATAATCAACTTACCTTGAAAACATGCAGAGCATAGAGATTCATTGGGTAGAAATATCTTTTGATTCTTTAAGGGATGCCCATGGGAATTTTCAATAATTCGTCTCATCATTATAGATCCCAGATGTCTAAGGTGATCATGTCAAGTCATAAATACTTTAGGGTCAACGCACTTCTGGTGCATTACCGCATATGATTCAATTGTTCTCATCTTTGTATAATACAATCCAGAATATAGAGTAGACAGTTTTTCTAATACGAGCTTCTGGCCCGATATTATTTTAGTAATAAGAAGATACTCTTTACTGCCTTCATTGGTCGTTTCAATATGATAGTCATTACGACGTATATTTTTGAAACTTAATAAATTTCTTCTGGATTGTGAAGAGAATAGAGCATCATCAATACAAAATTTGGTGCCATTAGGCAACACAATATAAATTCTTCTGGAGTCCTCAATTAAATATGATGAACCTGATATGGTATGGACATAAGCTTTACTTAATGTTAGATTTTGAAAATATTTCTTTTTTTTTTAGAATTGTGTGAGTTGAAGCACTGTCAGCCAGACATATATCTCTATCATTCAACTCAGAGATAAATAAAACTCATCAATGTGATCCATGATTCTACAAAATATACAAAACTTTTATTACAGATAAAAAAAAATATATTAATTGAGTGGAACACTTCCATCTCCAATTAAGTGTTCAATACTACCTTAAGGATGATTAAAAAAATCAGAGACATCAAGATGAGTAACTTCTACATCTACTGAATCTAATAAATCATATGATGGTTCTACTAAATTTGTTTTATGCATTTTATTATTTCCTTTACTAGAAGTTTGATATAAATCAGTTAAGTGCCTGGCCATACGACAGGTACGTGACCAATGTCCAGTCATTCCACATCTATGGCACACCTCTTCACTTTTCTTTGAAAAATTATTTTGGAGATTTTTATCCCTTTCTGAATTGTACGACTTCTGGTGATACTATATATTATTATCACTTTAAATGTTGTCACTTCTGGGACCAACATTTCTATAATTTTTCCTACCACATTCACGCCCCCGATTTCTTCTAAAGGATGCACCATTCACTTTTAGGAATGATGCAAACCTATTACCATTCATTTTAGGAAATGATATTGAGCCAGTAGGGCGTAACTAGTGGTTTGCTAATAAGAGCTCATTATTCTGCTCAGCTACTAGAAGACATGATATAAGTTCAGAATATTTCTTGAACTTTCTCTCTCGATACTGCTGCTGCAGGAACACGTTCGACACATGAAATATAGTGTAAGTCTTCTCTAGCATATCATCATCAGTGATTTTCTCACTGCATAATTTTAATACTAAGCTTATTTTAAAAAGTGTGAAATTATACTCACTAACACTTTTGTAATCTTGTAACCTCATATGCAACCAATTAAAATGAGCTCTTAGGAGGATGACAGTTTTCTAGTATTCATACCTCTCCCTTAAACTGTTCCACAAAATATAGGAATTTTTTACTGTAAAATATTCAATTTTCAATTTTTCGTGAAGATGATGGTGAAAGAAAATCATTGTTTTAGCACGATCTTGTAGGGACGTTTAATTTTCTTCTTTAATCGTCTCACCCAGTTTCATCACATCAAGATGAATTTCAGCATCAAGTATTCAGGATAAATAATTTTTCTCAGATATGTCAAGAGCAACAAATTCTAATTTTGTAAGATTTATCATTTTTTACACATATAAATAATGAAATAAATATGTGTATCTCAGAAAATATATTTATAAATTTACACAGATAATTATCAATAAAATATACCAAAGACTGCAAATAATATATTGAAAAACTTACAGAGAAATAAGGCCACTAGTTTTAGAATTGGTAGAACTATCGTACTGATTACGTGTTATAAAACTAAAGACAGAAACTACTATTGCAAAACAGAAATATATAAGAAACTCTTTCTGAAATTCTTAAGAACTGAAACTTTCTTTCTCTCTCTATATTTTCTTATAAATTTCATTACAACTAAAACTCATATTTATAATTTTTGAAATTACTATACAAGTTACTATGTAAGTCACTGTATAGAATTTAAAATAATAGTGGTAGGGTCATTCACTTAATTTTAATGGTAGGACAAGGGATGGCGATCGTCCCTCCACTTACGGATTAATTTCGTTACAATATATATATATATATATATATATATATTTTATTTGAATTGCATAAAAGTGTCACGTTGATTGAATGGGAAAAAGATTCATCACGAGGGGGTAGTTTCGTGATCGCACTATCGGCGGATCTCTATAAAACGCGCTAAACTCGCTTCTCTCAATTTTAGCTGCAAAAATAGCTTTGAACCCACTTTTGGAGAGCTACAGAAACCATTTCTGCCAGCGATTTCAGTCTCCGGCGACCGTCGTTTCCACTTTTCGATCTCTCTCTCTCTCTCTCTCTCTCTCTCTCTAAGTTTTATAAAGCTATTGATTTCTGGGCCAAATCTTCGTTTTTTTTTTGTTTTTTTTTTTTGTTCCGTAGTAATCCTATCAGCTTTTTTCTTCGGCACTCGAAGTGAAACACAAGTGGCTGGAAAAATCAGGCAGCGCTGGGGCAGAGCGGAGGGCTTGGCATGATGGGATTCTGTATATGCCCGTTACAGACGCCCGCGAGGTTGCTCTGGACCACAAGCTTCTTCCGCCACAAGCTTATGATTTTCTAATCCACCCCGCCTATATACTCCCAACCACCACAATTCTACGTACAGTACTAGAAAAGCACCTGCCACCACCACCACCACCACCGCGCCGTACGATAGTTTTTCTTCCGTCTCGTCTCGCCGGGGAAGACCAAACGAGACCACGAAGGATTGGATCATGGACTCTGGCCGCCTTTTCTTCGACCCTTCGGCTTGCCATCGCGGCAACATGTTGTTCCTCGGGAATTGTGATAACATTTTCCGAGGTATTCTCTCCAGCTATATTGTTTTTTGCACTCTTTTTTTCCCAATATTACGCCCCTTTTTGTTGTTAATTATCGCTTCTACTACATCTGATGTTTTCATATTCCCGGTCTCCGTGAAACGGAAATTCTCAGCAAAATTCATGAGATTAATTCGTGTTCATGTTTCTCATGATTTATGAATGAAGCAGAATCCAAAGAATCAACTTTGTTGTTAAACTTGATTAAGATATTATACATATATATATGTACTCATTTATTTTCTTGCAGTGATTTTTTGGGTATAGTACTAATTTCATGTTCTGTATGGGCACGTTTCTGTATTTGGTGGTGTTGAATTAGGAGGAACAACGATGATGAGCAAGGAGGAAACCTCTAAGCGGCGACCATTTTTCAGCTCGCCGGACGAACTCCTCGACGAGGATTATTACGACGAGCAGTTGCCGGAGAAGAAGCGCCGCCTCACTCCCGAACAGGTTTGTGAAGTGCTCAATCCACCCACCACCAGTTAGAACAATATGGTCACTGATCCTTACACGTATCTTCATTTTTTTTTTCTTTCTTTTTCATGCACCTTTATATTTCTTTATGATCGGCATGTCATATTCCCAAGTTCATTCTTTTATTTTTAAATCTTATCGGCATCAAACTCCACTGGGGTGATCAGTTCGAATTTTTCTTTTTCTCTGCTTCCATTGTCATATCCGAATTGACCACTTTTGAACATATACTTGTGGGCTTGTATATATATTCTTCTGTCTGTAGGTGAAGTATTAAACCAATACCTCAGAGTAGAATATATAATATTAAAGATTAGTAGTAGAAGCTTTAGAAAATATAATATTAAAGATTAGTAGTAGAAGCTAAGTGAATTTAAGAACCATCTCTTTGAAATTGAATCTCCATCATAATCTCAAATGAAGATAATTAAGATTTTGAGACTGGACTAAGAAAGTAAATAATAGGAGTCCTACGACTTGCTGTGAATAATAAGCTATTCATCTTGGTGGAGGAGCATGAAACGTAAGATTCTGATTGTTTGGCTCTGTTTTCCCAACGTTTTGGAGCAATCCAATAAGACAGTGTGACAATAATTCTTTGGTCTGAGTGATTAGTTTCTAGAGTGTTCCTTTTTAATTTTATGAGGGTAAATATTTGAAGGTGCATCTGCTGGAGAAGAGCTTTGAGGCAGAGAACAAACTGGAGCCTGATCAAAAAACCCAGCTGGCCAAAAAGCTGGGGCTGCAGCCAAGACAGGTGGCTGTGTGGTTCCAGAACCGCCGGGCTCGGTGGAAGACAAAGCAGCTCGAGAGGGACTATGATTTCCTCAAATCTTCCTATGATTCACTCCTCTTTAATTATGACTCTCTTGTCAAAGAGAATGAGAAGCTGAAATCTGAGGTATGCTTTCCTTAAAGTTGACACTTTCCATCTTTATTTTCTCTGTCATTCTTGTGAGTTGTGTGTATACCAGAAGAACTGTTAACATTCTCTGAAAAATCACGTTTGATTTGGTGATGATAATTGATTATTTTACTTGGACTTCTCTATTATTCATTTTGATATCTTTCTTGTAACAATGGTATTTATTAGATAATTTCAGTGCCTTGCTAAGCAACACTCCATCCTATGATATTGAGACACCTGTATCAGAAGATGATTGGACTCTGCCCGCGAAGAGGGTCCTGCCAATTGAGATTCTTACCTGTAAACAAACATGTGTTTTCCAATATATATAGCATCTGTTCTAAACCCCACTTTGATTTAGAAAGACAATTTAAAAAGTAATTGGAGGAATATACCTTGGCTTTCTCAATATGCCTAAAGACTCTTTCTGTGTGCAAAGAATGGCCAAAACAATTTATCCCAGAATGAAAACTGCGACTAGTTGTTAAAGAAGGTATCTTAGTCACTTTCATTAGGTTCACTGCTCACTTTGAAGAGGTTTGGATGGTGAGTTGACATGAAATAAGTTGAAAGTTGAAAATTAAATAATATATTGTTAAAATATTAATTTGTAATTCAGTCATGTCATTAATACATGATAATTTAACCGTAGGTGGTTTCCTTAACTGAGAAACTTGAAGCTGAAGACGTGGTCGGAGCAGCCATTTCAGCTCAAAAGTTTGACCCATTTCCGGCGGATGTTTTGGCCCTCCACGTCATTGTGAAGGCTGAGGACCGCCTGAGTTGTCGGAGTGGGGAGAGTGCAGTGGTGGACGAGGACAGTCCACAGGTGATGGACAGCGGAGATTCTTACTTTCCAAGTGACAACTACCCCTACTGTGTGGCTCCAGTGGATATGGTCCAATCAGAGGAGGATAACAAGAGTGGTGATGGTCGTATAAATTACTTCCCAGATCATTATCAACACCATGGGGAGGAAGAGCCTTTGAGTTTGAGTTGGTGGATGTGGTCTTAAAATGTGCTTAAACCTAATGGCTGGGTGTCGTTTACTGGCTTTTTTCATGTGAAGCTATTTACTGTGGTTAAAAAGACATAATTTATAGTTTAGTGGCTAAGATCCTAGAACTGAGATCCCCGAGTTAAGTTAATGAATAAATCAAGTCAGTGTCGTCCTGTACGAATGATGCGTAAACTTCTGGTTGAACTCTCTCTCTCTCTCTCTCTCCTGATTTCTTCTGGATACATTTCCATGCATGGATATGTTGGTAGTGATAAAAAAATACAAGAACGGCGTCTATATCTTTTGACATCAATGCAAGTGATCAAATATAAATTAAGGTAGCTGACTGCGTTGAGGGTCTGCATTTGAATTGTATTACTTTCAAGGAAAGAAATGAAAATAATCATATGCAAAGCATTTTGGGTTCTATTATATTTCTACAGGGCCTGTTTGATAAGATCAATTTTCCCAAAAGTGTTTCCACAAAACCAGTTGGAATTCTAAAACATATGCGCACTTGGTACCTTGTTGAACTTCTTAAGTTGGGTATCTTTAATAAAGCTCACTCTCCTTTCCTTTGCTCTGGGAAAGGTGGTACAGAAGTTGGTTACTTTCTTCCATAGTGCCCTGTTACTTTTTAGTGTGCAAGAACTGTGGAGGAGATCAGCAATGTTACTCACAGTGACAGACATAATCCGAGTGCTGCTGATTCTCCTTGTCAGCCAACATCTTCTGCTCCAATATCGGACAGTCACAACATGTCATCCTAACAATTAACATATGAACAACGTTTACGTACAGTCCATAAAATTAGATCCATTTACGGTTCCAACAATGAAAAGACTGAAAAACCGCCTTTTAGAATAAATTTGATTAAAATATCCTTATTTATAAATAAAAACTCTTAAAATTTGAAAAAGTTATTTTATTTATCTAAGAAACGAAAGCATTTTGATTAAATCTACAATGCAATTCACGTATATAGACGGCAAGAAAAATTATTCTTTAAATATTTATATGGACTGTTTTTTTATTTGATTTCATTGATGTGATGTCAAAGTGGCCCAATATGCATTTGAAATAGAGACATCCAAAATCAAGACTACTTCCACCATCTTACGATATCCTTTGGAAAGGCAGAGCAAATACTATTCAAGGCATGCAGATTCTAATTTTCTTCTTGGGAGTCCAGCCTCAGATACAGATGCTTCCGCAACAAAAGATGAAAATTTGAGGACAGGAGATCAGACAACTAACATTTGGATAATCGCATTCAGAAAGTGGAAGCACATGGATACTTCTATAAAGACTTTTCACTTTTGAAGGGAACAAACAGCAAAGGCCTTGGGACGAATTATGCGCTCAATTACGTGGACACTTCCATTTGACGCCTCAATAGGACACTTCCACGTGAAGGGATTCAACCCCTTGTCACTAAGACACAAAAATCCACCTCCCAACTTGCTCTCTCTCTTTTACTTTTTCCGAATAAATTCTTCCACCACCACCCCCAATCACCTTTTTTTTTTCCTCTCTTTTTAAATCTTTATTTGTCTTGTTCTAACATCTCACTCGATAGATGTATCTTCCTTTTGGAAAGAAAAAAAAAATTGACATTTTTGTCTCTACAATTTTCATTTGACAAGCCTTCCAATAAACAATGAGTCGGACTTCGGCGAGCCATAACCTATAAATACACTTGGGTTCAATTTAAGAACTAATCCAAGCCTAGTTGGATCTCTAGAATATTGAAACACAAATAAATGATCCCTGCCTTGCCTTCTGAATCAGTATAAGCACTTCTGACCTATTTTTTTAGTCTCATCCATGCAAACAGGTTGACAGAAGCTCGCTCTCTTCACTGGAGGTCTTATAACTTAGACATAGTCAAAGGCCTACTTTGTCTTTATGGTTAATCCGGAACACGTCAGCTGCTTGGTCAGCCAAAATTTTTCAATGAAATGTTCAGTTAGTGGTCATCTTTTGATTTTTACAGGCAGTTTCTACATCAAAACCTCATTTAATTCCAAAACAACAAAAGCACGGTGGGACACGGAATGATGAATAAAGAATGGAATGTGACTACACCTGCTCAACTTCAACTCTTTCTAATTTCGTTGTTTTTCCCTTTTTACTTGTTTTACATGAATTCCCTGTATTATATGTATATGGACCTTGCTCTTTTGTGAGAAAATTATCCTTCCAAATATTCTCTTTCCAAGCAATAAACCTGAAAGCTGCAGCGGAATCAACCCAAAATTGGATGAATCCTGATATGTTATCACTCCATCCTCCAGTCCTTAGAGCAATACTCATGCAAACTCTGCTTCCCAACCGAGCATCCAAGTTAGCAAGTTAGCAAGTCAGCTTTACCTCTTATGTACACATAATATTTGCAACAGCCGCCTTCCAAATAGGTTTCCGCATATCTGACCCAAAATGACCCACAATGTGCTTCTCTGATCATCAACTACAAGGCAGATGCCCGCTGGTGCTTCGCCCAGGATCAAATTGTCTGGACCAAATTACATGGGAAATTGATAATCGTCCACCCCAAGCTTAACCATCTGGCTCCTTCCTCTTCCTGTTAGACTTCCTGGTGACCTTGGATTTCTCCGCTAAAGCCAGGCTTGGAAGATCTGGTATGCTGCTAGGTTCTAATCTGTCACTCTGATCTAAAGTGGATGGTATCTTCTCATAAATGACAGCAGCATCAAGGGCGTATATGCGTAAGGCCAGGGATGAGAGAGTAGAAGTCTTTGCAGCAGCTGAAAGTGAAGACCAATACCACCACTCATTCCTTAAGTATCCTGTCTTAATCATGTCCTCCAATATGATTGTTGCTTGAACCATCTGAAAACAACCAATGAAATTTTACTTTTTAACTTTACAAAATATGGGGTAAAGTGGCAGTAGACCACATTGTAGATTATGTAGCATAACTACAATGTTCATTTTAAATTTGTAAATTCCATTTCCATTGATGATCCCTAAGGAAAACCAAGAGATGAGACTGATAAACAGTATTGATGCACTACCAATCACAAAGCACTACAAAATGTGATTTGACATTGATACGTCAATGCACAAACTTCCCCAAATAGAACCAAGAGATGTGACTGACCTCGTATATTGTACTAGCAGATTTAAGGAATGCACGCCAGGCCCATCTCCTCTCCACATATGACTTTGATGGTCTCAGAGCTTCTTCAGGGAGTGCAGCATCCATATCAAGTAAGTTGATCTTGAGTTGCCTTAAAATCTCCAAAACCTTACCTATTAATGGCCTCAATGAAGCCGCAGGGACCACACAGCAGCGATTGACACCTATATCTGAAGAATGGCCATCTAAAAAGGATATTTTTTCCAAATACCCGAGAGCTGGCTTATTATTTTTTAGCACTTGACTGTCTTTGGTTGCAGCAGATCTTCTGGGAGCATTGCCACGGCAACTGTTATGGCCTGCATTTGTTCTACAAGTATTTCCCGGTGTAACTGGCCATTCAGTAGGGTTGGGCCCATCAACTGGATCACCCACATCTTTCTGAGGACTTAACATTAGCAACACAGAATCACCCAGGTAAGGAGATATGGATTTGACAAAAGATGGGATTCCGCTTGAACCAATAAGTCCTATCTCCCGCACCAAGTCCTTGTTCGAATCCTGTGTCAAAAACTTGGAACAGATCCCATCAAAGTTATACGGGCATACCAGTCCATTCTGATATTTAATCAACCTCGAGCTGAGCTGAGAACCTCCACCTTTTGAAGTTTCTAAAACATCCATTTCCTGTATGAACTCTTCTTGAACAACCTCCCATCTTGGATTTCCTTTGCCCTTATTTATATCAACCGTCTCCTTGCAGACTAGTGCACCTGAGCTGCACCTGCCATCATTGTGCCCCGCAAGTTTCACATCAGTGGAAAAGGTTTTGTGGCAAGAGCAGCAATGGTGCCTAGTAGGCCAAATGGGTTCCAAGCAATCACACCTGTACATCTTCTCATCATTGACTACTCTTGCTTTCTTACCACGCTTCTTCAAAATTTCAGGTGTTTCCAACTCAATGCATGGACCATAGATCGTCTCAAGCAATTTGGCTGCCTTGGTAACAAGACCATTTGAAGATCCAGCTATATCACTATTTCTGCTCGATGACAAAACCATTTCAGGCTCATCCTGCCCTTGTTTTTCATTTTTCCAAGAGGCCTGGAATCTCAGCTTATGCCACAGGAAAATGGACTCTTTCAATTCGCTTCCCTTAGGGTCATTATCCTTCAACCAACCAATCAGTTCGTCAATTTCTGCATCAGTTTCATAACAAGCCCATGATGAAGAAAGGGCCATAGCATCGTTCAGCTCATATGGGAATGGACAGCAAGCTTTTGATCCCTCTAAACTCAAATAAGAATCTAAGCCAAACGAAGCAGAACTCTGCACAACAAAATTCTTGTCCATGAGGCCTCCATGATACATAATTTTTCTTTCATGTGGCACAGTACTACCACAAACAATAACCCTTGGATGTCCACTCAGTGTGGCTGAAGCCCAATATAGTCGACCCAAAGAATCACTTCCTAAAAATTCCCTCCTAACAGATAGCCTCAAAAGCTGTGACTCTATACTAGTAATTGAGTCCTGCAGAAGTGCAACATCATTCTTTACAGAGTTCAACTCAAGGTAGTAGGCTTGCGACTCATTCACAGCAACGGGGGCATGTTGACCTTGGTGAACGCTCACCATGCTAGGAGTAAAATGTCCTTGCTGATCCGACAGAGGCAAAGTATTGTCCCTTCTCTCATATTCTTGTGGGCTATCGTGAAAATATATTTCTCCAACGGAGCCATCAAGTTCCTGGGATAAAGAATGTGACGCAGGCAAACCATTTGGTCTAATGGATTTGTCGGTCTCTTGAGAAACCACGCAGGAGAAAAGATTTTCAGTTACTTTTCTGTCATCTACAGGGCCATGGACATCTTTTGAATGAACTTGAGCATCTAATGGATTCATGATTTCGATGTTATTGTCAGAACTACCATTTGTAAGTGTGTTAGCACCAACTTCCTTCATACTAACTTCCCCAACAACATTATTTGTGCTGTCAACCTTAGCAGATCGTGCAGCCAGGTTTTCTTCCTTGGCCTTAAGATTCTTCAATTCTACAGAAAGAGCACGAAATTTCTGCTGCAATTCAGATGATGACTCAGCACACTGCTCAAGGTGTTGACGAATAAGAGCTGAGTTAAGCAACTCATCACACAAAAATTTGAGCAGGAATACCCTCTGCAATCAAAATAAAGGAGAGCTATTGTTAAAGGAACATGAGAACCAGTTGAGAATGAAAGCAACACAGGTTCTAAATCATATCTTAAAAATATATAAAGGCATATAAATTATAAGTTATTTTTATCTTGACACCATCAATATGGTTTTCCATTTCGGCCATATCATTTTTTTCTAACATTTTTCTGGAAAAGAAAAAATCGGTGGCATATAGCACGCATGTAAGATGATTTCCTGCACAATGTTTAGAAGTTTTACACAATCTCGTGGCAAGAACAAAAGTTAGCATATGTAAGACTGGGAAAAATGGGAGTTTTTTTTTACTGGTTATACTCCACCAGGCTAATATGAGGGGGGTGAATACATCCCGTGTTGGCCCCATCAAAGAATGGCATGTTTGAATTAAGGTCATTCTATGATGCTTTTTTTCCCCATGATAGTATTTCTTTTCCATTGAGTACTTGGCATGGCAAGGCACCCATGGGAGTTTTTTTTTTTTTTTTTCAAGGACTGTAGTGCTGGAAACATTTCTCACTGTGGACAACTTGAGAAGGATGTATGTTATTGTAGTTAATTGGTGTTGAATGTGTAAGACGCATGGAGAAAATGTTGATCATGTTCATTGTGAGACAGCTAGCATCTTCTGAAAGATCATATTTTGTCTCTTCAGGATAGATTGAGTCATATCTTGAATTATGGTGGATCTCTTTGCATGTTGGAAAGAAAGTTTTATAGCCCAGAAAATGAATGTTTGGGGAAACTGAAACCATCTTGCTTTATCTGAAGAGAGAGAGAATTGAGATTTTGAAGATAAAGAGAATACAATGGTCGGGTTTTAGCCTTTCTCCTCGGTACTCTTTACCATTGGATGGGTGTCCTGACTTGTTTTTCATCCTCCAGCTTTCATGATTTTCAAGATCTGGAGGCCCCAACTCATCTGGATGAGCATCTCGAGTCCATCTCGGAGGGTGGGGCTTATTCTTAAGCTTGCAGTGGGGTGGAATGTCAGGGGCCTTCCCAGAATATGCCAACGAACTTGATGGCAGCACCATCTTCCCAGTTAGATGCCCTACTCTTCTCATGGAACATCTAGAGTCCTTCACGGCGGGAGGAGTTTTCTCAGAAGCTCGGGATGAGGTGGCTGGGGTGGAGGTGGTCGACGATGGTCTTCCATAGAGGCTTGGCTGTGTAGACATGATGGTTCCTGAAACTCGGTTCCCCATTCGTAATGCTGTAGTTGAATGGGAGGGCAAAAACTATCAGAGAGAGGAAAGGAGGATGATTTCTCATACGCAGTGGGTCCCAACAATGGGGAGCCTATCCTGTTGGACCGTATGTTACCGAAGGAATATAATGTGACAGATTGGGTGCTCCAAAAGGTGAAGGAAGTTCAATTCTGTGTAGGGGTAGAGTGGGTGGGCTTCGAAGAGCAGTTTATGGCCTTACTGCCATTGAAGTGGGTCACTCGCAGTCAAAGAAAACAGGGTCTAAAATCCAGCGGGAGCTCAAGCGTCTATCTTGGTCGATGATTTATGAGGGAAGCTCAAGCCATGATAAATTCAAGGGGAAGGAACTTGCCACTCCATCATGAAGCCGAAGATTGTATCTTGGAATGTTCGCAAGTTGAATAAGGCAAATAAGCGACTCCATATAAAAAAATTTGCTTTGGAAATGGAGAGCAGACATAGTTTGCTAACAAGAACCTGAACTGGGTTTTGTTTCTAGGCGGATAGTGCGAAGTGTCTGGAGTTGTACGTATACGGATTGGATTTATCTTGCATTTAATTGGGCCTCGGGTGAAATCTTAGTGATGTGGGACAAAAGAGTCGTGGAGAAAATGGAGTTTGTGGGGCAGTTTACTGTGGCACGTTCTTTCAAGAGCATGGTAGATAGTTTTTTGTGGGCTTTTGCAGGTTTATATTGACCAAATCTAGACAACAATAGAAGACGCTTATGGGAATAACATGTTGGGTTACATAGCTGGTGGGAGCTTTCCTTGTGCATTGGAGAGGATTTCCATATCATTAGATTCCCTAGTAAAAGATCGGGAGACAGTAGGATGCGCCCAGCAATGATTGAGTTCTCAAATTGTATTTTTCACTTAAATTTGTTAAGACATTCCTCTCATGGGGGGCACTTTTACTTGGTCAATAACCAGTCTTGGTCCCCGACTGGACAGATTTTTAATATCACATAAGTGGGAGGCGCATTATCCAAAGGTGTGCCAAAAGAGGTTGCCACATCTTTGCTCGGATCATTTTCCCATTTTGTTGGATTGTGGTGGCATTCAAAGCAGGTGCCGATACTTTAAATTTGAAAATATATAGCTGAAAAGTAAAGGCTTTGTGGATAAGGTCAAGCAATGGTGGCGGTGGTCTTCTTATCAAATTCATGGTACCCCATTTTACATCCTAGTAGGTAAATTAAAAGCTTTGAAGAATGATCTAAAGCTTTGTCCTTTGGAGATATAGGGGAGCAAAAGAAATCCATGGCGGAGGAGTTGCAACAATTTGAGCGGATACTTGAGACTAAAGTCCTCTCCCTAGAAGAGTTATCACGAAAGATGGAGCTGGTTTCAGAATTGGAGAGCTTTATCTTTGGAGGAGATATCTTGACTCCTGAAGTTGAGAGCTTTGTGGTTGAAAGAAGGGGACCCGTGCACAAAATTTTTCCATAGAGTTGCCAACTCTATGGAATGCTGAATATTAATGTATGGAATGCAAGGAGGCCCCTATGATTCAGGATCATGTGATGGATTTCTATGAACAAATGCTTACAGAACGAGAGGAATGGAGACCAAGACTTTGATGGTCGGTTTTGATTCTATTGAGCCTCACAAAACAACTTGGTTGGAGCGGCCTTTTGAAGAAGAGGAAGTTTATGCAATGTTTTGAATACCTTACTGGTGAGCATACCGGTCAAGGCACTAAAACGAAATATTTCGGTACCGGTACAATTTCGTATACTGTTTCGGAATAATCTATACATAAAAAAAAATTATATATAAATATATATAAATTATATTTCAAAATAATAGTCAATATATGAATAAATTATATATATAAATAATCTAGTCTAAATTAGGATATAAAAAAAATAGCAAGAAATGAAAAAAAAAAAAAGTGAAATCCTGAAATCCAGTACAGGCCGGTAAGGTCGAAATTTGGGCCAGTATGAAACAGACCCAATTTCTGTACCGGTCACTACTTCGGTACAATACGAAATTCAAAAATATGAGTTTATGACTTAGTGAAACGCATGGTTAAATATAAAACCTTTAGTCCAGACGGTTTCTCAATGGGATTTGTTTAATCATGTTGGGAGGTAGTGAAAGAGGACATTATGAATGTGTTCCAAGAACTATTCTCATTTGAGAAGTTTGAGAAAAGCTTAAATACTATTTTTATTGCACTAATACTGAAGAAGATTGGAGCATCAAAGATAAAAGATTTTCGACCAATTAGCCCTGTGAATAGGGTGTATAAAATTATCTCCAAGATGCTCGCCAACCAATTAGGAGAGGTCTTCAGGAAGATCATTACGAAGACTCAAAATGCGCTTGTTAGGGTCGGCATCCTTGATTCAGTCCTTATAGCGATTGAGGGCCTAGATAGCAAATCAAAGGCAAGCTTCACAAGGGTCATTTGCAAATTAGATATGGAGAACGCATATGACCATGTAAACTGGAACTTCCTTCTATATCTGCCAGGAAGATGTGGTTTTGGGGTTAGATGGCGTGCGTGGATTAATTGGTGCATCTCAACAGCAAGATTCTCAGTATTGATTAATGGTTGTCCTACTGGGCTTCTTTTGCAGCTCGAGGTCTAAGGCAATGAGACCCATTGTCCCCACTCCTCTTTGTTATCATTATGGAGGCATTGAGTAGGATGGTCTCAGTGGTGGTTGCACAAGGTTTTGTGGCTGGATTTCCAGTTGGTGACCCCAATAAGGGCATTATTACTATCACATTTACTTTTTGCATATGATACGCTACTTTTTAGTGAAGCAAATCGAAACCAATTGAAGGCTTTGAAGGCTCTCTTATTATGCTTCGAAGCAGCATTAGGCTTGAAATTGAATTTTGACAAATCGAAGTTAGCACCAATGGGGAACATCAGGAATACTCAGCAGCTTGCTAGTATTATTGGGTGTAAGGTAGTCTCTCTTCCCATGACTTATTTGGAACTACCTATGGGGGCTGGGGCTGCCTCAAGGGCCTCATCCTTATGGAACTCTGTCATTGAGAAGATAGAAGAAAACTAGCGGGGTAGAAGAGATTATATCTGTCGAAAGGGGGCTGGTTGACTCTTATTAAGAGTACCCTTTCTACCTTAACTTATTATTTCTTGTCTTTGTTTCCAATTCCAGCATGTGTGGCGACCTGGATTGAAAACTTTTATCGTGACTTCTTATGGAGTGGCATCAGAAAGGAATTTAATTTCACCTGGTGAGTTGGGATAAGGTCTACAAATCAATATTATCAGGTGGTTTGGATATAAGAAACTTGAGAACTTTCAAACGGGCTCTACTTGGGAAGTGGTTATGGAGGTATAATATAGAACCAGAAGCCCTATGGAAACATGTGGTTGATTGCAAATACAGAAGTTTGTGGGGTGGTTGGTTTACCGAAGAAGTGGAGCCAATGGTGCGGGGGTTTGGAAGCACATTAGGTGTGTTTGGGGGGATTTTTAAAGCCATTCTGAATTGGTGTTGGAGGGAGGTCTCGCAACAAGTTTTGAAGGGACATATGGTGCAAGATTGGGAAGTAGACATCTTTGAGACTTTTTTCAGCTTATTATACTCTGTGAAGCCGAATAGACAAGAAGCTAATGGGTTGTGGTAGACTCCAGCAAGTAAGGTACTTTTTCAGTTCGTTCCTTTTATAAGTTTCTTACCCATGCAGCAAATATTCAGTTCCCGTTAAGGAAAATTTGGAGAAATAAGGCACCTACGAAAGTGTTCTTCTTTGCATGGACAATAGCTTTGGGGAAGATCCTGACTATCGACAATCTGAGAAAGCACAAGATAGTTATTCTAAACTGGTGTTGCCTATGCAAGAGATCCGGCAAAACAGTGGGCCATCTCTTGTTACATTGCGAGATAACTAGAACCTTGTGGATTGAAGTGTTAAGCCGAGTTGAGTTATCCTTTGTAATGCCTGCAACCGTGGTGGATTTATTAGCTAGTTGTACACTACTGAGAGAAGTCCCACAAATCAAGGTTGTGTGGAAGATAATCCCGATTTGCATTATGTGATACATATGACAAGAACGCAACGATCGGACATTTGAAAATAAGAAGCAATAACAAGGGGAACTTCGTACTTTATTTTTCCGTACTTTATTTATACGGGCCATAGGTTTAAATTTTAATGGCCTAAATTTTTATGAGTTTCTAGTTTCCAATACTTCAACCTAGATATGTCTTACCTCTTGTATACCATCTTGTGCACTTGGGCTTTGTCCATCTTTATTAATAATATTTACCATTTACCTATCAAAAATTGATTTTCAGGATCTTTACTTTTTCTGCATGGGTGTCTCTCTTGTACACTCATTGTACACTTGGGTCATGCTCTTATTGCTTATAACTATATTTGATGTATCACAAAAATACTAATATTAAAAAATCAATTGATAATCATTTCACTTGGCTACTAAAGTTCCCTAGAGCTAAATTTTTTGCTTTGCCAGTCTTACATCTCAACTACACTGAGGAGAAGTATTTTGTTCAATGATTGCCACGCTCTTACCTTTCACCATTCAGCATGCATGCAATTATTTCATCATTGATAGACGCAAGCTACTAAAAGGAAGCTATTTTGAAGTCAAATACAAATATACTGTGAAACAACGCCATCCCTGAATCAAAGACATGATGGTATTTAGTTTTATAAGAACTTCAAAGTGCAGCATTAATTAACCTATTCATGTGTAGGAGACAAATATAATAGAGATGCTTACTCCCTCCACAACATAGAAGCATACAACGAGATATAAGGATACTGGGAAGATGCAGAGAAGATACGTATAAGAAATATTGCGCATATCCAACCCAAACAGGAGCAGAGGAAATGGAGTATAAAGCAGAGCGTGAGAAAGAGGAAAATGGACAGAGCATCATAACATCATTGTCATGGTGTTCTTTCCAATTTGAATTAGCTTGGATAAAAATACGAGTAAATAACAAACAACAATCTGCCAGCTAATGGCCAAAATGACATAAACTCATAGAAACTTCCATAGAACTAATCAATATCAACCATAGCAACAAGCCAACATTTCATTCAAAAAAAAAAAAGGTAACAAGCCATTATTAAAGTAGGGTTCCATAGACAAACCTCATCTACATTGAAATCCCAATACTCTCTCTCTTCCATTGCAGAGGATATATGTGTAAGGGCTTCCAAGTGAACACGGGTAACTTCTCCCTGATGCCTTTTACTCTGTTGATCGGTGACCTGAATGCGTTCAGGTGCATTTGGAATGATTTGTTTACCAGCACAAGAAGGACAGTACCAGTTTCCTTCAGGAATCCTTGCAAGTGGAGGATTCAAGCAATAAGTATGATACTCAGCATCACAAGTGTCACATAATAAGACGCTGTCATCATCTCTATCAATTCCACAAACTTTGCAAACTCCCTCATCCCAGGGGGCTTTGGGAATCACAGTAGCAGAAGCAAGCAACTCATCTATTTCCTTTCTTGTTTCAGCATTAAAGCTTTCCAATTTAGTGTACTCTGCAAACTTCTGGACAACAGTGGCAACCTGCAACAACAGAACTACAAAATCTCAACACATGTTCTACATTAATATGAAGAAGATTGGCGTGGTAAACCACATGAACAGATAAAGAGAAAAGTTTGAAATTAATACCAGATCAATTGTATAACTAAATTTCCTTCTAGAGACTCATACACAAACTCCTCTGTTTTTCAATATTCTATGTGATTGAAAAGGCACTATTCATGTATAACTAATCAATAAAGTTGTGGAGCACACAGTGACTTCAATGTACCAAAACAACCTCCACAAAGAGAGAGAGAGAGAGAGAGAGAGAGATGGAGAGAGGTTACAAACCTCCTTTTCATATAAAACTTCAAATTTCTGAGATAATGTCTCAGCCAAATCAACAAAATCAGGTTGATCTCCATAAGCAGTTCGGACATTGTTCCATAACTGCAAGGTGAAAGTTCCACCATCAAACTAAAGGTCAATAAACCAAACCATGTCACTTGAGGGAAAGCTAGAACCTGAATAACCCCAATGATAAGAAATCGGATATAACTTCTCACACGTAAACATGTGAGACCTTATCTACCATGCATAGATTTAATAGCCAATCTGTACTGATATCAGATTATTGATTGTATTCCATTTTGTTAACCCACACAACTATACCCTAAAACTAAGCAGATAAGAAGGGTAATCAATATCCACCCATCTAAAGGAATTTCATGATAAGAATATTTACAAAGTAGAAGGGAGAAAATATGGAGACAGTGGTTTGGCTCCAAAACATTTTTTTATTAAAAACAAAAAAAAAAAAAAAAAACAGACCTCCCGAACATCCTCAAGAAAAGCTTCCTCAGATCCACCATAGGCTTCAGTTGCCAACCTCAAATCGATGGTCCTGAAGTCCAAAGGACGAGATACCATCGCTGGAGATCCAATAAAACCCTCGTCATCGTTATCACTTGAATTTATTGGTTTTCTCCCTAACAGATTGCAGAAAACTTTTGCGTCATCAGCAGCAGCAGCAAGACGTAATACAATACGACAACGTTTCATAATAATGTCAGATAAAGAAACAACAGTCTTCTGTTGTATTCCCTTTACTGGCTTTTGTTGCACTTTAACACCGCACACATCAGCTAGCACCGAAAGAACAGCTTTCTGTGCACAATAACAAGACGCATTCAATATAGAATCATTCTTAATGAGACATAATAAATATAATTAAATTTTTAAAAAAAAAAAAGCCAAAATCAACTAGTTACATGGTAAAGAACAGAGGGAGACAAACAATTCAGAGAGGGCTTTACAACAAATAGCTAAAACATGCAAGCTTCGCAATTGCACATGGCTGAACTTTGATCTCATGGGTTTTTCAATAAATAAAAAAAGTCTTGGATCAGATCAAAATAATTACCTTGAAAGTTCAAGAAAGGAAACTTGCAATATAAGAAAGCAAAACCAAATACTAAAGTACAAAACAAATTCTGCCAACGCAATCACTAGCATTTCCAAGTTCCCTTTATCACCAAAGGATAATATGACTCGTTGAACCCAGCCTCCAACTCCAAGCCAATCTATTTATACATATTAGTATCACTTATCAAAAAAATTCATACATATTAGTATCACTTCAACCAGTAGAACAACCAACAAAAACAATTAGCATTGAGTAGAGAAAAAGGATTCTTCAGCCTGGGTCAGCTTTGTAAGTCAGCTCAGTTTTGACAGTGCTATTAACAAGGAACATTCAATTGAAGAGAGAGAGGACACTAATATCTTTGCTTTGACATTTTGAGATCAGAATGAGAAAAAAGTACAAAGGAAACCTATCTTTCACGTAAATAACAAGAAGTACTGCTACTACAAGCAAGTACCTTATAAGTGGTAATAACATACTAAGACCCTGAAGAAATGTTCAAGAACCCATTCTGTTAATTTACTTCAAACTGAAGTCTTTGCATTAACCCAAATCAATATCTGTAGTTACAACCTCTTACAAACTATCAAATCATCACAGAGGGAGAAAATGGCAGCTAAAATAACAGGATGAAGCAGATCCAGAATTTGCACGTTTTCTTCAAATTCTTAAGATTTAAGGATGGCACAATCCCTACAATATTACATCCCCTCATATTAGGTCACGCGTCTGAAAATGTTACCATTCAAAGTCTGCATTAAAAGATGGACAACGAACCATGCCACCTAATTTATAATTATACCACTCACTTTGCCCCCTAGCCGTGGCACCACATTATTAAAAAAAATAAAAGCACAGACATAAAAGGGTAGAAATCATCTAGGATTTTAGGCCTGGTTTGCTTACAGAAATGAAACCAGAAACTCAAAATACATCTCAAACTCATCATTACACTTTTTCAATTCCCCATATAAAATATAATAAAAAATTCAACTTTTTCAAATTCCAAAACAAAATTAATATTAAAAATATATATTACAATAATATTTTATTCTTTTTTTAACTTTTATTTCATTTCATCTCATCTCTAAACACAAACCAGGCCTTAGTCTTCCTCTTTTTGTGTTTTTGGGTGCCATTTTGTTTTAAATAATATTTTTTTTAAAAAGTTAGTAAACCACGTGGCACCACATTGTGGTGCTATGTCAAGGGGGCAAAGTGAGTGGTATAAATAGGGGCATTTTCCTTAAAATATTTAAGACTTATTTATAATCATTTAAAGGAACAGATAACTTTTTTTTATAAGTATAAGAGATTTTATTAATGCAAGTAGATAGGCATAGCCTAAATACACAAGAAGTATACAAGCGAAAACACCTAAATACAAGCTATGAACTAGGAACTAGTAAAGTCTAAAAGACAAACATTTAACATATCCCCACTCAATACTTCAATTTTGCCCAAAGATAATTTGAAAGAAAAACTCTCTAAAGCCTAGTTTGTTTTCATAAACACCTTTTTTTTGATAAATTAACACTTTATTGATGGAAATAGGCAAAGCCCAAGTACACAAGATGGTATACAAAAGACGAGGCCTATCTAGGTCGTGGGTGGATTGGACGATACAAAAAAATCATTAAGGTTAAGACCATTAAAATCTATGGCTAGAGCCCAAAACAATAAAGTTCGATAAAAGTGAGAGATAAGCTCCTCCGATGTTCGTTCTTTATCTTCAAAGGTTCTATTGTTGCGCTCTTGCCCAATGCACCACATAATGCAGATAGGGACCATCTTCCACACTGATTTGATGGGAGTAGCACCTCCAAGAGATATCCAACTAGCCAATAGTCCAATCACTGAGGTCGGCAATATCCAGTTCAAGCCAACACGGCTGAAGACATCATCCCACAAGTGTTTGGCTAATACGCAGTGTAGCAAGAGGTGATTCACAAATTCTCCTAAATTCTTGCACATGCAACACCAATCTGTGATAATGATTTTGCGCTTTCTCAAGTTATCAATGGTCAAGATCTTGTCCAGTGCAGCCATCCAAGAGAAGAAAAAGACTTTTTTTTTTGGGGGGGGGGGGGGGGGGGACCTTATTCCTTCAAATTTTCTCCAAGGGAAGTGTGTATTCGTTGAGCGTGTTACCGCTTTATAAAAGGATTAAACCGAAAAGTTACCCTTGCTCGACAGTGTCCACCAAAGTTTATCAGCTCTCCTTCCTCTGGGCATAGTAGAATAAATGTAACTGAAAAAAGTCTGAAAACTGTCCATTTCCCAATCTTGCACTGCTCTATAAAAGATGACATTTCATTGAACTTGGTCGCCCGATCGAATCAAGAAATCTGCCACCGAAGCTTCTTGGTCACTAGCTAACCTGAAAACGGCAGGAAAAGTGTCTTGTAAAGCTTCCTCCCCACACCAAGTGTCCCTCCAAAATTTAATCCAAGATCCAACACCCAATACTAGTTTGGTATAACTGGTGAAGACCTCACATCCTTGTCTAATATGTTTCCACAACCCCACTCCGTGGGCCCCATGCACCTCTCTAATACTCCAACCCCCCCATAGGCCTCCATGTTTACTCTCTACTACCAGTTTCCATAGCGCATCAGGTTCCAAATTATACCTCCATAACCATTTACCAAGAAGAGCCCAATTGAAGGTTCTTATATTTTTTAAGTCCAAACCACCTAAAGATATTGGGTTGCACACATTGTCCCATTTGATTAAGTGAAACTTGAATTTGTCCCCCATCCCACTCTATAGAAAGTCTCGATAAAGTTTTTCAATCCTTTTTTTCACAGCTGCAGGGATAGGAAATAAAGACAAATACTAAGTGAGGAGATTAGAGATGATACTTTTGATCAAGGTCACCCGGCCACCTTTGGATAAATACAATCTATTCCAACCTGCTAACCTTCTTTCAATCTTCTCGATGACTGTATCCCAGATTGAAGAAGCCCTTGAAGTTGCACCCAACGGCAACCCCAAATACTTCATAGGGAGAGTGGCTACTTTACAACCAAGAATGGTAGCCAACTGTTGCGGGCCAGTGACATTCCCAACTGGTACAAGCTCGGGTTTTCCAAAATTAACTTTCAAGCCTGAAGCAGCCTCAAAGCATAGTAGGAGGGCCTTCAGCACCCTACGTTGATTATGATCTGCCTCACAAAAAATTAGGGTGTCATTAACAAATAATAAGTGAGAGATAGAGATGGTGTCTCTCAATGGGTCACCAGTAGAAAAACCTGACATAAATCCCTCTTGAACCACAGTTGATAACATCATACTCAACACTTCCATGATAGTAACAAAGAGGAGTGGGGATAGTAGATCTCCTTGTCTCAGACCTCGTGAACTACAAAAGAAACCTATCGGGCTGCCATTTATTAACACTGAAAACTTTGCTGTTGAGATGCACCATCTAATCCACTTGTACCATCTAATCCACTTGCACCATCTCTCCCCAAAACCACATCTCTCTAATATATAAATGAGAAAATTTCAATTTACATGGTCGTATGCTTTCTCCATGTCTAACTTACAAATGATCCCTTCTACCCCTGTCTTTAGTTTGTTATTTAGGCACTCATCTCATCTCATTTCATCATTACTACTTTTTCAAATTTTTATATAAAATAAAATAAACACTTCAAAATTTTCAAATCTCAAAACAATTTTTTCAAATCCCAAAACAAAATTAATATTAAAAAAATATTTTATAATAATATTTTATTCAATTTTTAACTTTTATCTCAACTTATTTATGAAAACAAACCAAGCCTAAGTTCTCCCAACGAGCATTCTTTGTCGTCAAAACAACGCCCATTTCTTTTTAGCCATAGAGATGACATTAAGCATAGTGGGAAAAAGGAACAGATAACTAAAGCTTTGCAGACACGACCGTCTTTTTAACTTCAATGGACAGAAGAATTCTGCCCATTCTACCAGCCAAAATTACAGCAACAAAAAAGGAAGACAAACCTCAAGAGCGATTGGATGCAAATTAAAGATACACTTTGCTTATGGTCCTAACAACTAGATAGGTTTCACAAGTACAGAAAACAAGTTACTATAAATAGCACCTTCGTAGGCCCAGAGGCATTGCCCTTATACACTTCCTTACTGATTGAATGTTGCAATATTTTTTTTGCCCACTCTGGCGGATCTTTCTCCAAAGCATCATAAACACACTTTCTAATTCGTGTACCCACATTTGTGGGTAATTTTCTAACTGGTTCTAGCACCTTTGCCCACTCTGGGATGTTACCATCATTTCCATTAATATTTTCAGCACCACCAGTTGCATCTGCACTAGACCCTTCATCTTCTATGATAAGAATGTATTTTCCTCTGTTCAAAGAAGCAAAAATTTTCTTTGTAGCCTCTGCAAGCAACTGGAGGTTAAAGAAGAAATGCATTAGAGCATGCATCCTGATTTTCTCTTTCATTTTCAACAGTAGCATAGTTATAGCAACAACCAGAAACACTGGAAAATGTGCAATTAGTATAAATCAGAAATCTGAACCAAGATAATCTAGCATGAGAATGTTGAACATACATGTAAAGGAATGCCCTGAATTGAAATATCTATTCCACTAACATTACAGAAGAAGCATGCATAACAGGGAAGTCACGGTAATATATCAAGTTTAGTCAATGAATTTAACAGGCATTAAAGAGACCATATTTCTCTAGTGAAGTTACTTGGAAAAAAATAACAAAACCAAGAACCATAATAAAGTATATTGGAGAATAGAAAGAACTCACCAAAAGATTTTTAATTTTGAAGTGAAGCTCATCTCACAAATCAATAATCATCCAAATGAACTTTTAAAGATTTTAGAAAATGAAAGCCACATAAAATCTACAAGATAAATGTGTAAAACATGATTCATTTAGCAAGTTTTTTCTGCTAAAATGTTTCTATGGCCTGTGTACTTGGATTACGTCTATTTATCTCATCCATGAAATTCTTGTTTACCAACAAAAAAATCTGCTTATAAGATAACAACCACCATGTGAAACATGCATGCAGTAACACTGCACAAAAGAGAAAGCTCCCAATGGATCATACAGCAGAGAGTCCAGAAAAAAGTCAACATGCTCTCCGATATATCTATCATTTCTTCAGTTGTCATAGCAGCAATTTTGGGAGATCTGTATCGCAACAAGAACACATCCAAAACCCATAAAAGAAAGAAGAAAACTACTGGAAACCATGCTAATCCCAACAAGTGTATACAGTTCATAGACAGGGCAGATTTGATTCCAGAATGAAAATAATTGAAGGCAACTGTCCTCAAAATTTACTTTAAAACATGTAGCAATCAACACTCGTGTAACTATGACACATCGAGGCCATGCAAATTACAATGCCAAGAAAGTACCTTTTCAACGAGTTTAAGGTAATTTAGTATTGCTTATAAAGACAAAGAGAATAATAGACCATAGAATACTAGGAGACTTACAAGAGCATCAGCTTCCATCCCAGCCACTCCAGTAAGTGAGCCACAAAGCAGCCCACCGTCACCTTGCAAGCAGCGAAAGACTTTACCACCTTCACGAGCCATAATCTCAGCAGAATCAAGATTACCATCCATGGATAAGACAGCCAAAATGTATCTTCGAGCTAATTCTGGCCAAGTTAGTTCATTAATAGGGAGCATATTGATCTCAGTTCTTTTTGCCAGAATACCACCATCCACATCTTTCTTCCTTCCCCGTCTTGATTTCGTCTCTCCAGAATCAAAATTCAGATCTAGTAGTGCTGCAGCCTTGGATTGAAGCTCACCTCCCAGCACTCTTAGCAGCGACTTGTGAGCCTTCGTCAAAGTCACACCAGAGCATCTGCTGTAGGTAAAAGATGCACATTTAGCTTGAGTTGCTTCCATCCTTTCTCCAGTTTCCATTCGTATAAACTCATGTGAGTTTTCCCCTTCTAGGGCTGGACCAGATTCACAGCTTGGGGATAAGATTAATCCACTTGTACGATCAATTCTATCTGAATGTACACCTTGACTCCCAAGCTTCTCCTCCTTTCCAAGTTTTTCTAGAAGATTTTCACCACCTGACCATGGGTTGATGAGTTCTTCTTCAAGTTCTTCTGGTGATAAAGGCTCTTTTAGACTCAATATTTTATGAAAACGCCATAGTAGCTCCCATGCCTGGATAATAACAAACAACCAGTAAGGCCTCGTGTAGTAGCTGGTAAATCATGCGTCTGAAAGCACAATTATAATATTTAAATCGATTGTTATACTTGCAAGTTGCATGGACATACCTGATAGACGTCACCAACAAGTTCAGAAGGAATCCTCAAGCACAAGGGGTTACCAGGTGGAGGAGGATCATGCATGACAGGGTTTTCAACCAGCCTGGCCTTTTTGGATCTCCTAAATAAACCATCTAATTCTTCATCTTCAATATGATGCACTCTACCTTTCAATTTAACCATGAGGAGACCATTTCCAACAGTTAATGATGTAGAAGAATTACCTCTATTGGTCAAAAATTCATATTGCAAACAGGCGTGTACCCCTGGAAGCTGTTCTATGATTTCCTGCACAAATTCTGCATTTAATCCAAATCTATCATGCTCCAACCATTTCTCCAGTACCTCAAGTGAAGTGTCCAGCTCCTTGTCACTCTGAAAGACAGATGGGATAGTGAAAGAGCTTGGCTGACCACAAAATTTAGCTAGTGAAGTCAAATTCCTTTTGTTTGTGTTAGTAGTTGCATCGCAATTAGGTATTCCTATTTCCTTTTCAGCATGCTTGCAGAATAACTTTAAGGTGCCTTTGTGTTTACAGATATCAGAACAAGTAGCAATGAATTTTCTTGACACAATCCTCCATGCAGAAGACAATGACCGATCTTCTGCTGAAATCTCACCAATTTCATCTCTCAAACTCAATTCACCAGATAAAATAGATCCAGATTTGTCATCGAATAAACTAGCTTCAACCTGTAATCTGTTTGGTGTCTGAACATCACAGGCTCCATCTGAACATCTCCAAAAACAAGACAAAACATCATTCTCCGAAGGCGGGCACGATTCTGAGAGAATCATCTTAATGCTGCCATCATAATCACAATCCATTTCATGAGAAGTACTGTCATCGCCTTTTTCATTAGCTTGACTGACAAAATTGTTCGAACTACAAAGGACAGTTATCCCATATGGAATGGGCAATGAAGAGCATGAACATCTTTTGATCCTAAAGATAGGTCCAGATTCACCACCATCTGCCACTTCACACATAAAAAGAGAACCAGTAATCTTATCGTGCCAACAGGATCTATAACCTACAGTCCAGATCTGGCTAACATTATGATAAGATGGCCTAGCATCAACTTCTCCCAGGGCAAGAACAAAGAAATCTTCAAACTGCACAGGAAGCCAATTCTGAAAGTGTAAAACACGCACAAGAATGAGGCAATATGAGCTAGCTGAAACTTGTCACATCCTTAAAGCAAAATTAAATTAAAAAGAATGGCTCTCTTATCATCATGTAATCAGGGAAAAGAAAAACTAATTCAATAACACGTAAACTTACATTACACTGCTGAAACCCAGAGTCGGTATTCACTGTTGTCCCAACTTCTGTAATGTTTACATCATTACCAACTGTACTTGCACAGACTTCCATGGTATTGGACGAGATCTCTTTGCAATTATCGCTGATCAAAATTTTCTTTTTTTCAGTAGAACCATTTGAAGTTGAAAATCTTGATGGCTTTCTTTTCCTAGACAGATGAGACTTTCCTGATATTGACTGTGACCCTTCACTTCTTGCTTCAAGCTCCACAGAATTGATGTTAGACACCAATCCAAGATAACAAGCAACTTCATAAACAGAATCGAATATATTCCCATCTGGGGCACGGTAAACTGGATAGAGTTCACAATTGACCACTGATTGTCTAAATTCCACATGCCAACCTTCCTCCAATATGGTATGTCTTTCAGATACAAAATCTCTAAGAGCCTGCAAAAATATCTCACTTGGATTCCGAGATGGTAGCCTAACAGCTGTATTATTACTACTCTTACGTATTCCTAATCGGGAATCCAAATCCACCACTTCAAGTCTTCTAGTCAAAACCTTCGGATGATGTAGAATATCATCAAAACCCATTTTGACACTTTGTCTCAAAATCCCAGAAGCTTTTTGAAAGCCAAAGCCATTTCCCGCGTACAAAATGTTAGAGGTCACTGGAGCACCAAATGAATCGCCACCAAAAAGATTATCACCTGGAGCTTGTTTTCTAAACCAAAATCAATGTAACTAGTAATTATGGAAAATACATTTCAAGTATTCACTCAAAATGTTAACAAATAAGCAAGCATGAAACATGTCTTGGAAACCATTTATTACAAAATAAGATAAACTCGCATCTGAAAAAAGAGCTTGATGGTTAAGCTCTAACCTACCCCACCCCCAACAAAAAAATTTTTATCAGTAAATTACACCCCCCCCAAAAAAAAAAAACGTAATATATATAAGTAACTATAGGGTTTCTAAACCTTAAAAATAAACTATATGGTTCTAAGGATGAAAGGGAAGGGTATGGTTTGGAGCTATAAAAAGAGACAAACTTATGGTTTGGGTCACTTCTGAACTGAGAACACTGAGCTGGGAATAAGGTTCGCATATTCTTGAGTTATTTTGAGAGCTAAGCCTATAATTTGATCCCAAAAAAATGCAAGAAAACTAAAATAAAATTGTAAGGAAAAAGAGAGATAAACTTCCACATCACGCAAGGATTCAACATTAAACTTTAAATAGAGGAGCATTACAAAATCCTCATGACCATTTTTTGCTGACAATTCTCATAAATGAATTATTCCTTGAATGGAAACCATGACAAATCTCATAAATGAATTAATCATCGAATAGAAACCATTACAACCACAAGATTTCTCAAAACCTAAATGACTAAACCTAGGAATGCTTGAACTCCTTGGGTTTTGATGACCCCAAACCATATAACTAGTGAAACCCAACAATATAATAAAACTTACAGTAAGATCCAATTGACCCAAAAATCAGCCCGTATATTTCTAAGTAAAAAGAAAATTATTAATCCACATAATTAGGCAAAGCCAAAGTAAACAACAAGTATTTAAGAGAAAACACCTAATAACAAAGATCACCCATATTTAGAAGTCTTTTATACATATATAAATAATATCCAGAAATTTAAAAACTAGGAAAATTCCTCACTAACGTAAACGTACATTTTTTTATCCATAAACATAATTTGTTTGAGCATAAAATAGCACTAATGTAAAGGTACATAACACCAAAAGAAATATGGAAAGAGCAACAAATTAGTACCAGGATATACAACAAATAAGCCCCATGTTAGCAAGCCAATCAAGGTCACGAGTGGCCTCGGCATCATCTATCATGTGCCAACTTAATGCTTGAAAAATAGAATTATTCTTGCACATCTTTTGTAGGCCTTGTATGTTGCCATAATCTTACGATCAGTAACACATCCAAGACGGAGAGCTAAGAAGTTGTTCCAAACACCTCTCTCAATAGCTCTTGGGGAAAAAAACAATGACTCTTTGAAGGTGCTGATATCCCCATTGGCCACTGGTAGCTTATGTTTCTCATTTCAAAGAAATTATAAGTATTGTTCATGATAAGTATTGTTGAATGTGTAATTGGCATTCTCCTGTCCACAATCCAGTCTACAAGAGTTTAAACAGGTATTTAACAACACAGATTGTGGATGGAGTTCAAATGGGGTTAATGGACCACATTGGGTGAGGCTTTGGAAACACATAAGAAGAGGCTGGACCAACCTCCATCGATCAACAAGCCTTGTAGTTGGGGATGGTTCTAGAATTAAATTCTGGGAGGACTTATGGTGTGGAGATCGAATCCTCAAAGAAGCCTACCCAATAATGTACAGCCTTGCAAAAAGAAAGACAGTCTCATTAGCAAAGCTTATGGATCTCCCTAGTGGATCACCCCAATGGAACATCATTTTTCTTAGAGCTGCCCAAGATTGGGGAATTGACACATCTACATATTTCTTCAATCTTATACACAGCTGTCGAGTGTCTGGAGCAGCGAATAAGATGATATGGTCACCATCCAAGAAGGGGAGATTTTTTTTTTATAAGCATCCAAGAAGGGGAGATTCACTGCACACTCATACCATATGTCTCTTATGACACACTCTACAAGAACCTTTCCCTGGAAGAACATATGGGAGACCAACTCAAAAACCAAACCAGGCCTAAGGCCCCCTACAAGCTTCTTTTTTTATATGGACAGCTTCGTTAGGGAATACTCTCACCTTATATAATCTAAAGAAATGCCGATTCATTGTATTGGATTGATATTATGTGTAAGAAAGAGGCGAGTTTGTGGAACACCTCTTATTGCATTGTGGTGTAGCCACGAGTTTATGGAATGACATCTTTGCAAGAGTGGGACGCATTTGGGTAATGCCAAGAAGAGTTGTTGACTTTTTGGCCAGTTGGCAAGGCATCCGGGATAACTCTCAAATTGCAGCTATGTAGAAGATTACACTGACCTGCCTATGGTGGTGCATATGGATGGAGAGGAACGGTTGGAGCTTTGAGGATCGTGAACGGACAATGGACGAGTTTGAAACCTTTTTTCTGCACACTTTATTCCATTGGTCAATTGTAATAGAATTTAATGGCATGAATGTACATGATTTTCTTGTATCTCTAGACAGTCATGCCTAGGTGTGGCTCTTGTATATATCCTGTGTACTTGGCTTCACCCTATTATCAATAACATTTCTTATTTACTGATAAAAATAATATTTTTCAAGCAAACAGATTGTATTTATACACAGACAAGAAATTGCCACAATTGACAACTATACTTCCAGAAAAACCAATAACTTCTGAAATTGCACAAAATATGTGACAAACAGTATCAGATGTCAGAACCTATCTAAATATAAACAAACTTTCAGGAGCAGTTAGCAACATAATACAAATTTGACTACTGAGGAATCTTTGTTCAGAACCACTAAAGCGTAAAACTGGAGAGTCCAATATGGACACAAGAAAATAACAAGGAACTACCATAGCAAGCTGATATTTTTTTTTATCAGTAATTGATAAATTTCATTACCATAGGAAGCTGATGTAGGACACAAAAAACGTGGCAGCAGATTTTGAGCAATTTCTAGAAAACTAGGATTTCTGAATATTTGAAATGTATTGACATTTACCAACTGTGAAGCACAGGGGCATCACGATTTTCCATGTTTAGCACGTTTAATGTCAGATTTTAATTTGACGGCAAGTTTGCTGATTGTTTCCTTATTTTGTCGACAACTTTCCACATAAGAATATTTTGTCCTCCTGCTAGTAGCTTCCAATACCATTATAAATTTAAGGCAATTTAATGCAGGAAGATGGATTGCTTGGAATTAGAAAAAATCGTAATTTCTACAACTCCAGTAGTTGGCAACCATTAGAAGACACATTCCTGACATGTAATTGGTTTCGTTTTTCTATATATTTCCTATATACTTGGCTTTTACCTTGTTACTTGTTATAAAAAAAAAAAAAAAAAGACAACTCTTCTTCTGTTATTTTGTTTCAGCTACATCACAAGCCAACACTAATATAACCCAAGTTAATTCTGAAATATGGCATTACCATTTGTTGGGTTCCAGACTTGATGGTGTGTGCTTGCCAGCAGAAGCTTTTTTTTTATGAGTAAGAGGTAAATTTTATTAATGAAAATGAGAGAGGCATAGTCCATGTACACAGGGAGCATACAAAGGAACACCTAGTTATAATCTACGAGCTGTAAAGAAAGACAAAAAGTCATGAACATCGTTTTCATTAAGTACAATAGTTGAAAACCACAGCAGTAAGGTTTGCACAAAAAAATTCTGCAGCTCCGTCATTGACTGCTCCTTGTCTTCAAAGCAACGATCATTCCATTTTAATCAGATACACCATATGAGGCACAACGGAATCATCTTCCACATTGCCGCCACCTAAGGACAGCATTGTAATTTCTTCCAGAAACATAATAAATCCACCACCCTCGCTGGCATTACCCAAGGAACATCCACCCTGCGAAAGATCTCATCCCACAACCCCCTTGCCACCTCGCAATGCATCAGAAGATGGTCCACTGATTCTCCAGTCTTCTTGCACATATAGCATCAATCCAATACTACACATCTTTAGGTTATATGTGGTCAAAATCTTCCCAAGTGCAGCAGTCGAAACAAAGAAAGCTACTTTAGAAGACACCCAAGACCTCCAAATATTCTTCCAAGGGAATGGAACATTACCTTGAGCTGTTAGGATTTTATAATATGCCTTAACTGTGCTTTTGTTTTTTTTTTTTGGTATGAACATGCCATTGCAATATGTCCCTCTGTGCCGTAGGACTTCCCATGGTATAAAGTAAGCTGAAAAAGTCTAAAACAATGGAGAGTTCCCAATCATGAAAATCTCCAACAAACAAAATATTCCACTGATGGGAACCACGAGAAAAAAATCTCAGATTTACTACTGAAGCCTCCTTATTTATTGCAATGCCATAGAGAGCTGGAAAAACTCTCTCCAAAGCATAGTCACCTCACCACACATCTGGCCAAAACCTGACTCTAGAACCCTTACCAACCACAAAACAAGTATGTTCCGCAAAGCAAGGCCAACCCCTCCTTATGTATTTCCATAAACCCACACCATATCTCCCCCACTTCATTTGAACACCAACCCCCCCTCCCCCCAAGCACTACTATACATTGCATCTATGATTTCCTTCAACAAAGACTCTCCCTCCAAATGATACATCCATAACCATTTCTCTAATAAAGCTTTATTAAAAATTCTCAGGTTGCACATGCCCAGACCCCCAAACAGAATGGGAGAACACTGTATTCCAATTAACCAAGTGAATTTTTTTTCCTCTCCCATGCCCCCCCCATAAGAACCCTCAAAAGAGTTTTTCAATTCTTATCACCACCCCCGCCGGCATAGGGAACAAAGATAAATAATAAGTGAGGAGATTAGTAAGCGTGCTTTTAATAAGGGTGAGACGACCCCCATTTGATAAATAGACCCGCTTCCATCCAGCCAACATTTTCTCTATCTTCTTCACTACCACATCCCATATGGCTCTAGCCTTAAACGTGGCTCCCAACAGTAGGCCCAATTATTTCATGGGTAGCAAGGAAACTTTGCAATCCAAAAAGCCTGCTAAATGCGTAATGTTTGGCACCGCACTCACCGCAACCATTTTGGACTTTTCAAGATTCACCTTGAGCCCTGAAACTGCTTCAAAGCATAGTAACAATGCTCTCAATGCTTGGATCTAGCTAGCCTCCGTGTCGCAGAAGAGAAAAGTATCATCTGCAAATAAAAGATGTGAGAAAATAATGGCGCTACCAGTGTCATTACCCACCTGAAATCCAGATAGGCATCCTCCCCCTAATAGCAGCCTTCACCATCTACCCTAGTGCCTCCATGACAATGAATGATAACAAAGGAGATAAAGTATCTCCTTGTCGCAAATCCCGAGAACTATCAAAAAAACCAACAAGTGTACCATTCATAAGAATCGAGAACTGAGCCATGGAGACACAAAACTAAATCCAAGAAATCCATCTATCACCAAAGCCACACCTTGCCAGCAGAAGCTTAATCCAAAAACATAGTAAACCTTGTCCTACTCGTTTGGCAATCTCTATAACTCACCCAAAACGCAAGAAGCTTACAGAGATTTGCCATGAACAGGTCGGTTGACTCAGTTCTGACTGATACATGGTAGATGAATGGCATTTTAAACAATGCATGGCACTTCATGGACACATGCAATCATATTGGTGGCATACATGGGACGGCAATAGACATACACAGTAATGCAATAGTTTGATGCTACAGAAAACCACATCGCAGATGTCATTGCAGCTCTGCAGATGTCATTGCAGCTCTGCAGATGTCATTGCAGCTCTGCAGCTGCCATATATACACTATGTTGTCTAGGAGGTCTCGCCAGAGTTTCAGGCTCTCATTATCTCCCTCTCTCTTGATGACCTAAAATACCTAAGTACAGCATGCGAACGTGATGCATTACTTCATATGTAACATAACGACTCGTATTCGAAAATTTGCCTTTATTTTTATTTAACCGCTATTATAAAGTTTCAAACTACATCTTTACCATTCGCACCAAAAGTTACACCACGTCAACTTCATCCAGCTAAAATTATAACACGTTATAGATATATACTCAAAATCACGATTAACCTTAAACTTTCAACTAGTAAACTAAAACTAAAAATGCAACACCATACCTCAAATCCAGGATCTCCATGCCTTCGCCGTCGCAGTCTCCTTCGAAATCGCTGGGGGGAGAGGCGTTCATATCCAAAATACACTTGGACTTGACGCCCAAGGGCCAGCGTTTGCTCTTGACCCCACTGGACTCGCATTCCGTGCATACCCATTCGTCCAAGTTCAGGGCCAGGCGGCCATGCATTCCGGCACAACCCGAGTGGAAGCCGCGCTCGCAGCCGTCGCAAACGACCACTTGGCCACTGACCTCGGGGTTTCCGCACGCGGCGCATGCCCCGGGGTCCCGCGCGTCGTCCTCTCCAGGGAGCCCCGCCGGTCCCCCCGGAGGCGGCGGAGGGTTGTCGTGGTAAGCCCGGACAACATCCAGGGAATCGGGTAGGGTTTCGACGAGAGTAGGGGAGGGGATCTCATTGAGATCGATTCCAAGGCCAGAGCGAGCCTCAGAGGGCTTCGAGTTGGAAAAAGTATGGTCTTTGAGTTCGCCGCTTGTCTCGGCGAGTTCCATTATCCGAGTCTCCACCCCAAGTTGCAGGTCGGGGAGTCCCGATTCGGCACTCGTGCCATTGCTCACTCGGAGATTCAGATATCAGTGAGTGTACGGATCATACGGCCACAGAGAGAGAGAGAGAGAGAGAGAGAGAGGAAATGCCGAAGGGGTTTTAGTTTGGAGTTGGAGCGAAAGACAGGAATGGGACCAGGGGAGTACTCGTGGGGGTCGGGAAGCAATTCAGATGAAATTGGATATCGTTTACTCGGGTCGGGAAGTGATGCTTGCAACGCAAGTGAGACCCACTCCCACGTCAGCTATTATTTGGATTGGATGCAATCAAAATTACATAGTCTATTGTATTTTAGCTTTTTTTTTTTTTTTTTAAGTGGGTAGATTTATAATAAATATTAAGGTCCTATTTGAATTTGGAAATAAGATAAATTGAAATAAGTTGAAATAAATTTTAAATATTATTATTATTTTAAAATTTGAAAAATATGTATTGAAATTTGAAAATTTTGTATTGGAATTTGAAAAATATATATAGAAATTTGTGTTTTATATAAAAAAATTATAAAAATATAATGACTCAACTTACTTCTAAATCCAAACGGGGCCTAAATTATTTCTTTAATAGTGATTTAATTTTTAATTTTTTTATTTTTTAAGAATAAGTATGCATTATATATGTGAAGGAAGTTCTCAATAGGCTAAACCCGAAGAGAGGGGAGGGGGTACAAAACCCACGGTCTGCTAAATCAACCTAAGTTTAGGCCCAATCGAAGGTCCGGTAGACAAATATCGAGCATCCATATTATTAGAAAAATTAGCCCGAGCAATCCCGACTGTTCGCCGAGTCAAAGTGTATATTCTCTCCCACACCACAGCCAACTTTACATTAATGATAACGGGACCTCTATTAAATCTGATAGAGCACCACGTGGTGCGTAAAGCTAATTCAAATGTACTGCATTTATGGCAATACTAGATAGGGAGAGTGCCACCTTAATTACTATCTAATGTTCAACTTGGCCGAGCATCGATTGAAAGGATTAAGCCACCAAGGATGGGACAGAAAGAACCGGGCTATCATTCGACGAGTGACGATCGGGTAGTATCACTCCGAGACACCCGTTTTCCCATTCCCATTGTCAGAAGGAGCATGCCAACATCTATAAATATAGGCCCAATTCGCCCATAATCAAATTAGAATATACATTCATTGACACTTTCACAACACAATCTGTGAGATCATTCATCTGAAACTAACTTTTTCATCGAAGCGGTCTTGGACTTCAATCCACTCTTATCTCATTTCACAGGAAGAAGTCGACTGGGATTCCAAAGGACTAGGCCACGAAATACGTTACAAACAATATGTTTCAAGATTTTATACATCTAACTAACTAGTAACTATGTCATATAAATCAAGCATTGAGAATGAATGCATAAGTTCTCCACCTTGGGGACTCTGGCATAACGGAAGAGATGACAAACATAGAGTATTTATCATTAGCGAAATTGGGATGAACATTTTCATCCATCCACAACCTTCGTTATAAGCACAATCATGTTCAGTCTTTAAATTCATTAGTAGTGTTCACTTAAGTGTGCTCGTAAATTTTAGTAATGAGCTTATAACCCACAGACAATTGTTTATACTAAATTTTATAAATATAAATAGTTCATTATACATAATTATTATCATAATATTAAAAAAATGTATATGAAATATATATGAAATGGAAAATGCATATAGAGTTCACTTTATCAATAAATATTTTATAACAATTTACAATATTAAAAATAATATATATATGTGTGTGTGTGTGTGCGTGTGATTGTTTAATTTGAACAATGTATAATAGATACAATTAGTATAAGACATGATTGTGTGTTTATATTTTATATTAATAAAATTTATATTTTAAAATATTATAGCAATCTATCATTTAAAAAAAACAAATATTCTCTTAAATATAGTTATTTATAATTCTTTTCCTTCAATCAAACAATTGAAAATATTGAGTTGGAAAGAGTTGTAAATGTTGACTGTATAGCTTAAAATGCATAAATGCAATGAAGGTGGTTTCCTTTATTATTCATCGGTCTTAAATTGCATGTAATTATGAATATATGAATATTGCAGTATTTTTGCCTAATTCATTGTAGAACACGACTGTTATATTTTTGTCTTTGGGGAATCCAAGCCGAATGGGAACAAGTGGATTTGTTTGGGATGACAAGGGATATATAAGGTTGGCTTTTGCCAAAGACCTGTCTCATAAATCAAATAATGAAGCTTAACTATTGGCTTTATATTATAGTCTGCAACATTGTAATGAGTTGAATATTTATAGAGTGGTGATTGAGCTTGATTCATTGTTAATTGTCAAATGGTTGGAAAAAGACAAATGTGGCATATGTAGGGGTGAACACTCGACCCGACCCGACATGATAAGGGTCATTCCGGCCCGACTAGACATCTTTCAATTCTGATACCCGTTACCCGATATGCCAATTGATTATTAGATATCTATATCTATATCTCTCTCTTTTTTCTTTTTCTTTCTTTTATTTGTGTGAGGTTTCTCTCTCACATGTTTCTCTCTTAGTGACGCACTTCCAAAATCCCTAACCCATTTCCAAAACCTTGCAATAATTCTAAACAACCTAATTTTCATTATCTCTTAATCCAAAACACTGCAAGAATCCTAAACGCATGTACGTACCTAAACTCATGAATTGGGCAACGATCTAGATACACAAGAAATTTTTTTTTTCGAAAAAACGTTTTGTGTTTTTGTCGATTTTGTCCTTAGATATCATTGGAAGCGTTGGCCTTCATTGCTTTGCAAAGGTGGACTTAGGACTCCATTGTTTTGCAAATGTGAACCCAGGACTCCATTGCTTTGTAGAGGCATACCTGTGACTCACTTCCAAACATGTCTGATTGTACAAGCATGTCGTCGCATCTCGAGAGGTATTCCTTGGGCAAACTGAGATCCGGCTCCGTTCAAACTATAAAATTGAGATTTGAAAAAGTTCCAACTAAGGAGGAAGGTCAGAGAGAGAGAGAGAGGACGAGATGAGATGACAACGAGATTTGTGAATGTGAGAGATGGGACTGGGAGATGAAATTGAAAAATTGGGCTAAACTTGTAAGTCGCAGAAGGGATTAAAGGCAGGTAAATACTCGTTGCCCGATTACATGCAAACGAGTCAAGAATTCGGAACGGAACAAAGCAGTATAGCAGGTCGGGTCGGGTTGTTGGTAATTTGTACAACCTTAGGCATATGGTATCTTGAAGACTATTGGAAAATAATTCAAGAGATGATTTCTAGCATTCAAGTTAAGATAAGACATGTTTATCGAGAAGGTAAGGCTGGAGCAAATTTTTTAGCTCATTTAGTTTTGGCCCAACTTTTGGCACATGGATTAATTTCAATGATATTATAAAGGAGATTAAAGGAATTTTGAAAGTGGATAAAATGGGGCTCCCGGTCATTTATTGTTAGAGTTTATTATTTCTTATATAAGCCTGTTCAGACTTGTTCTTGTTATAGGCTTGTTTAGTTTTTGTTTTCTTGCTTTGTTTTGCCTTGGTTCATATTAGGGAGGGTTTTATTTTCTGATTTGTAATCTCCCAAATGCTTGGTTTGCAATTACGGTATTCTTCTACCATATGTGAGGGCATATTAATAAATTTAGGATGGAGCCATTATGTGTGGGGTTACTGACCCTTCAAAACAAATTATATAGATATTGATTTTAAAAAGCTTATTTGTTCTAACTTATTTCTAGACTTATACTAAATTTGAAAGTGCTTTAACATTTCATTACCAAACAAACTAATTTTTTAATAAGAGTTTTATACGTAGTTAAAAGCAAATTTTAAATCCTACCACAAATCCAAATAGGTAATATTGATGTCATATTTTATAGCTCGAACAACCCCATGGTAAGTTGATCATTTTCTAGAGAATATAAAGAAATTAAAGTTTGGGGCAGTGGAATACACCTTTGATACTTAAGTCAATTGGGATATCTTATTCTAAAATTTAAGAGAGCTCAAATGTAGGGGTGTAAGAAGACTGAACCGGATCGGGCCGGATGAAATATGGTCTGGTCTGGTCCCATTTTCTCCCCCTGGACTGGACCGAATGCACACCTATTTATATATATATATGTGTGTATATATGTATATATGTATATATATAAGTAATAGTATATAAATTATAATATTACAATTAATATAGATTAAGAGTAGTAGTATAACTTATTAATATAATATATACTCTTATTATATTAACATATTATAATTTATAATAGTTATAATATAAAAGTATAAATTGTAATATATGTATATAGAATATTACTAATAACTTATAAGTAATAAGTGTATTATTATTATTTAATATATTATTACTAATTTATCACTATTCACTAACATATAAATTTATAATATACTAATGTAAATTATGTAATAGTATTATTAGTTATAGTTAACCAACCTATAATGCATCACTAAATTACTATTACTATGAAGTATGATCACTATTCACTAAATTACTATTAACGTTGTTTTTAATTATATATGAAATATGATCATTGATTAATCGATATGACTTATGAGGATTAAATTAACTAATTAATTATGACTATATAATATACAATATTAGTTATAACTTATAGTATAAGTATTAAGTCTAAAGACTATAAGTTATAACTATATATTTTGTTTAATATTTAGATGAGATTAGAAATTGACAATTGACAAAAATGATTATTTTTTATGAAAATAGTACTAGTATATATTTAATAATTTTTAAATTCTGACAAAAAAAATATATTTAATTATTGTAGGATTTTGAATCAAATTTGGTCTATTAAATCATATGGGGTACTCCTAGACCGGACTGAACCGCCCCTGAACCGAATTTGATTAGGCCGGTATGGACCGAATTTGATTGGACCGGTATGAACCAAATAGGAGTTCAGTCCGGCCTAGGGTGAGAAAGTTTTTAGACTGAATAGAATCAGTCCACATTTTTCCCGCACCGGACCATTTATATCCACATTCAAATGAAAGTGTTTAGAGTTTTTTTATCCTCGCGATGGGATATATAATATCTATACTTGGTAGGGGTAGTCCATTGGCAGGCTGTAGTGATGTTGCTCCGTATTCAAGTCGTGTCCTCTTCTAACATTTTGCCACACGACTAGTCATTCATGTATGATCGTGGCAACCGGTGACAATTCAGGGTTCACATAGTGGCATACATGTCTTTGTCCTTCATTAAATGCAGTGTGGCCTCAGCATGGTGCGCCCACATCCAAGTTTGTCCAATCGTCGGTACCCAAGGACGAGGGTTGTTCCTGACCTTATGTGTATGGGTTGTCGGCTAGTAGATGTGTCAGGCCTTTTGACTTAGGGATCCACATTCTCGCCCTTTTTGGCACAATCCATCATGTTCTTCTATATCAATTTTCCTCTCTCGGATTACTTTTTAGATCTAACAATGCCTCATGAGCTAGGCTATATGGTTTGGCTTGATGCTAAGACCCTTTTGATATATTAGGGGTGGGGGAGGGGGATCAATCTAGATTCTCCCTTTTGGAGAAGTAGGTCTGTACCATCAGATAAACAAGCCTTAGCATTAATAAGAATAATGATAGTGGCTTCATTCATGTTTCCATTCCCTACTTGACCTAATATCCAAGTGGCTAAAATAATAAGAAAGATAATTGTCACGTAGCCTTCTTCTCCATTTTCGCAGCTTGCATCTCGAAATCTCCCTTCCCCATTCATCTCTCCCTTTTCGAAAACTCATTCTCCATCCCATCTACATGCCTTATTCTTCCTCAAAGCACTTGTTGTACCTTTCGAAAATCCACCTTTTTATCCCCTCCTAAAAACCCACTTTCAGCTGTTATAAAAAAAAAACCACTTTCAGTCTTCTAAGTGCGAGTTCTGACATATGCCATTCTAGTAAGTGGATCATCATGAAATTATTTTTTCTGGATTTGCCCCGAAATTTCAAGTTTTTCTTAATTTGATTCAATTTTTTGAGAATAACATGTTTCACTTTATCATTAATGGAATATTGGTCAAGGATAGTCTAAATAGGTTTGAAATTTGTTACATAGCAACCATGTTTTCATGAAGGAGATGCATCAAACGGGCTAGCTTTGGTATGCTAGATTTGAGGTCGGGCAGAAGAGATCTCGATGTTGGAGGAGATCTCGGATGGAGCACATAATCAAGATTTGAGGGATAGGGAGAAGATGGGTTTGGGGGTTTTGAAAAAATATCTTTTATTCGATGCAAAATGGTACAGAGTGAAAAAAATAATAAAAATTACATGACACGCTATTTCAAATAGTACATAAAAAAGAAATTTAATAAGCGGTATCTGTATAATTGTCCGTATTAATAATATTAGATGTAGCTAAAGTTTGAATTATATAAAAATATATATATTTTTAAACTAAAATTTTTTGTTAAAAAACTAATTTTATTATATAAATTTTTAATTTTTAAAAAATACACTGCACTTATGGAGAAAATCAATTTTATTTCCCTTCGAAAAGTGACGTTTTCTTTGGAGTTTGTCAGTTTGCCTCGTCGGTTTCGAATCCCTTTTTTAAGGAAAAAAAAATCTGAATTAATTAAGGACAATGATCAAATGGTGGCATTACGGATAATTTAGGGAGGAAGCTCCGGGCATTTCGGAAGGCAAAATGCTAACATATTTATTCGTTTTTAAATTACAATTGCAAGGCTGATCGCAGTCACATGCACCGACCCCGCCGGCTCAGGTCGGGTCACGGTCTTTCCATCCACGTTTGACTCGCTGCTGTCTCCGGTTAATAACAACTCTCTCTCTTGAAATCCGCCCAATTTCTCAGATATTGGACCGATGATTGACGCGTTTTCATCCCTGTCCGGCCGATCATTCTTTGGTACTCTCTTTCGAACTATCCGTGCGTTTCTATGTACTCGTATATGTATGTGTTTTCGTTTTTCGAACTTCATTTTGCGATCCCGGTTCGGTTTAGGGTGAGATCTTTGCTGTTTTTTTTAGTTTCACAGTCTCTATTCGGTTTTACATCTTACTTTTTTGTTGTTTTTATTTGCTCATTGCACCGCTAGATATTCGTTAGATTTCATTCTTTGGTGAAGCTTTTATTTCGCTCTCTGTCTCCTCAAACTTTGCTGTGTGTGTGTGTGTGTCGGGGATTAGGGGTTTGTTTGGTAGTGAGTTTTGCAAGGAAGATAACATGCATTACAGTTTTTGGGTTTGGTTTCGAGTTGTGACTTCTTGATTTTACACTCGTATTTTCATATTGTAGTTTATTCATTATCGGCGACGCTGGCCGTTGTCTTATGTGTAGTTATTTCATTTCGGATTATTCGTCGTTGGAGTCTTCAGATCAAACGTTATGCTTATGGGCACCTAGTCTAATTCTTAGGTCTTCATTTTGTTAGGAAGTGTGCTTCTCTGTGAGAGTTTTGAATAATGGAAGATAAAATTTGTTTAGCAAGGTGCTGTTGGATTTCTTGATTGTTGATTTGCTATTATATAGTTATGCTAGAGAAGATCGCCTCTCAGAATGCTCTGTAAGATAATATGGTGGAACTCAAAAATACTTTAGTGCTAATAATATCAGTGTTTGACTCTTAAATTCATATATTGATCAAGCTGAGTTGCAAAGTGGATCCAAGACCACTTTCATGTCTATTATTATTTTAGACCTTTTTGATAGTTATTATTATTGTAGACCTTTAGAAGGAATCACTATTATTAAAGCTTTTAAATCGTTATTTATGCTCTGTGGTTCTTAGAAATGATGCCAGGGCAGTGTTTTGACATCTCAGTAAAATGGGTTCATCTTTAACAGTATGAAATGAAGGTGGATATAAGAATCTGTTTATAGTAGTGCAAATTCTGTTTTCAATTGTATTAACGTCTCTCATACTTCCCTTTTATTTTTGATTATGAGCATGTTGACAAATTCTATTGTTGTGTCATTGTCTTAGGATTGCTTTTGATGAAAGCCTTTACCTTTTGTTCTTGAATCCTAGGATGAAGTAATGTCAGGGAAAGCTCTTTGAGATCTCAATAAAATACCTGGATCCAAGAAAAAGAATCAAAGCTCCAGTAAAATGAGTTTTACCAAGCAGTTCATTGGGAATGCTGTTGAAAATGTTGAAGAAAGCCAAAAGAAAAACTCTGCGGCCATGGTTTCTCCTCAGACTAATGGTAATGAAATTGCTAATACTACAGCAGAAACCGGAAATTCAGAAGTGGAATACATTGAATCTGAGAACTTAAATGATCTAGAAGATGTTGATGCGAGTCTTAAGGTATTATTCTTGTTTCTTGTTTCAGTGGGTCAGGGTGGGGGGTGCTTATATTTTCTTTACATGCTGTTTTGTTTGAATCCTGAACGATCATGGATGGACAGTCTGATACTTGGAGATCAACTCTTTTTATGGTGTGCACATAATATATATTTTTTCTTTTTTCTTTTATTGACATTTCAGATACTCTTAGCTTCACTTGACTCTAAAGATTGGGTTCTGGTGTGTGAAGCACTCAACAATGTACGCCGTTTATCAATCTTTCACAAGGAAACAATTCTTGACATGCTGTAAGTTTCAAATCCTGGACGATCTGAATGACCTTTTGCTTGTCTAATTGGTAAATGTGGTTAATTAATGCTTTTATAATTTTTTATCCACGTCCATCATTATACTGGTGAATAGGGGAGATGTGATTTTACTGGTGGTAAAGTCCTTGAAGAATCCGAGAAGTGCTGTTTGCAAAACTGCAATTATGGCATCTGCTGACATTTTCAGCGCATACAATGATAACCTTATTGATTCATTGGACCCTCTGGTAACTTATGTTTCTCATATGCTTTTGCCATGCCTGATTGCTTTTTGGTGAAATGCTCCAATCATTTGCATGCAAATTCATTCTTACTCCCTCTTTTCCTGAATGTGATATAATATAATGGGTGCAGCTTACACAGCTTCTTCTCAAGTCTTCACAAGACAAAAGATTTGTATGTGAAGCAGCTGAAAGAGCTTTACTAGCAATGACTAAATGGGTTTCACCTGTTCTATTATTACCAAAATTGCAACCATATCTTAAGAACAGGAATCCTCGAATTCGAGCAAAGGCATCGATGTGGTTTTGTCGAAGTGTTCCACAACTGGTAAGAAAAAGACAATAGTTATGTTATTTGCTTATTTTTGTAAAGTAATATTTATCGTGTATTTTCTTGAGTACTTTCACATTTAGATTTATTATTTACACAATTATTTACTCTCGTTCATCTCTTTTATGATATTTCTCTGGCTCTTGGGAAATTTGAAAGAAGAAAAACCATTCTAAACGAATTTGGAAAGTAATCCGTTTTCGTAACATCTCTTTTATTTTTCTGATGACAACCTTTTGAGGGGTAAAAACAACGTGAAGTACTTGTATTTGCCAGTTTGGTTAACACCTCTCATCTGGCTCATTTTGTTTTTCAGATGTCTGGTTGAACTTTAAATTGTGTATGTTTGTTTGAGATTTCAGCAATGACAAATTATTGTGTATACCCTGTGAATAGCCTCTAGATTGTGTATCCACATGCGTCCCAAAGGTGGTAGAATGTGGTCATGCACTAAACCACATGGAAAATAATGTCCTCTCGATTGCATTCCCTTGGTTTAAGGTCCATGTTGATATATAGATTTTCTATTTAGTTTGTACTGGCTGCTGCTTGTTTCCTGCTATGCTTTCAATGTCATAACCTTATTGTGTATACCCAGTATTGTGGGTGTCGACAAGCACCACTTTTTCCATGTGTATTACTTACTGTATATGCTAGTTTGTGTTTGGTATACTTCTTGTTCTGCCACTTTTTTGCTATGTTTACTCTGTAAACTTTTCACGGACCTATGAAAAACAGGTCTCAGGGTTCCTTTGAAATGTTAATTGTGTATGCCCATTGTAATTAGATCCTTGTGACTTTTTCTCCCCATATAAATGTTTGTGCCTCTGCCTAACATGCCTGGAGTTTGATGCGCTCTCTCTCTCGCTTGTGTGTGTGTGTCTACCTGTTTGCTGCAATCACATCTGATGGTTAAATGGCTCTATTTTATTTATTTTGTAAATTTATGCAGGGCCTAACATGAATCAACTCATAAAAAGAAGAAACCAAAATAGTGGAAAATACTACTGGTTACAATATATCTTGCACTAGTTATTAGTTCTTATGAAAAGAAAAAGTTATTAGTACTTCGACTGCCTGGTGCATCTGGCCTTGGTTTGCTTGGACAGGAAAGGTTTCTTACATTGATTTTGAGATAGTGTTGTTTTCGAATGTCTTCTGAACTTTCATGATTGGAGTGCATTATAACCCATTAATCGAAATTGTTTATCTTATTGTCAGAGGATGCTAAGTTGTCTATATTTATACTCCCCTGATTTGTTTGTCTTGTTTATGTCAACAGGGTGTTGAAGGCATAAAAGCATATGGTTTTGACAAATTGACCCAAACGGCTGCATCCCAGCTCAGCGACCAACTTCCAGAGTCAAGGGAGGCAGCTCGAACCCTTCTTCTGGAGCTGCAAACCGTCTATGAGAAATTCCGTGACCCCACAGAAACAGCTGTATCAGAGGATCCAGATATGGGCTCTTGGGAGAACTTTTGTCAGTCAAAACTCTCTCCTTTAAGTGCACAAGCTGTCCTTCGTGTAACCAATATTGGTCAGGAGGGTCTTGTTTCGGGTTCCTGACACGAGTTTATATAGAACCACATGAACTTTAGTGAGTACTGTCCTCATTTACCTACACATACGGGCTGTAGCAAGCCTAGTCTACAATTCCATTTTGTCTTGCTTTGATTTGCTTTACTGTCCTCTTCTGTAAATGAATGCGAAACATTGAAATGTTTGGAATTGCGGTTGAACCTTATAGTTGAGCAGGAATTCTTTTTGATAATCGATGAATTCTTTACTGTCATCAAGGTCACATTGGAGATTTTTACATTTTCACATTTGAAAATATTATTCAATTTTGTGAGCCTATTGTCAAAGCTTCCATGTTTATTTTTTGAAGTTTGAACATATTTCTGAGATTACTTTATGTTTTTTGTTTTTTAACATATTTGGTGGATCTTCTTCTTAAATTCAGATCCTTTAATTAGGGTTCCTTTCAAAGGCTTGCTGTTTACTTAATTAAGGTGTACATCTTTTCCTTTAATGAAAGTAAAGTTTGAACGGAGAAAGCAGATTATTCCGAGAGAACTTCGTTTCTTTATGTGGCTCTTTAACCATAATGACATCACAACTAATGACAGAAAGCTCCAACCACCACGGCTATAACATTTTATCTATGACAAACAAAAGGATGGGCCTCATGGTTTTAAAAAATCTGATTATTGAAGTAAGCCAAATTACATCATTAATAAAACAAGAAATCATGAGTGTGAGCGTTGAGCTGCATGCATATTGAATGCATGGCATAGCTCCGGAAACTTATGTGGCATAGTAATATTTCAGTCTGGTTTTTTTTTTTTGAGTTTATCGTAATTTAACTCATTTTCTTTTATCTAATCATTATAATTTTTTTAAATCTTTATAAAAAATAAAATAAAAAATTTAATTTTTTCACATTTTAAAACAAAAATAATATTAAAAAAATCAAATTTAATTTAACTTTTAAATTTTATCTCATCTCAACTCAAAAAACAAATTACGCTCAACCCTAAATGATCCATAACTATCACCATAGAATGTGATGGGCCTAGACCTTGGTGATCGGTCTGGTTGGGGTGTCGCCAAAAGTGGCGGAACCTTGAGGTCGCCCTTTTGGAGATTATTCAATTCCACTTCCATGGTTGAATCTGGAGTTTTTTAGGATTCCGTGTCGCAACGAGGGAAAAGAAGTAAAGAAGAAGAAGACGACATTGGTGGTTATGGAGCCGTTAAGGACAGGAGCGCGCGGGAAAAATAATAGGTAATTTGATTCTATTTGGTTGTTAAGAGCAATTCACATCCGTTCTCTTACAATTTTTTTTCAAATTTTAACCAAAAATCTCATTTTTTATAAATTTTAATCTTCTAAATCTCATTCTCTATATTTTTTCTCATCTATTAAAATAATATTATTTTATTTACTATTTTATTTCATATTATAATATTATTTTTAATAAAATATAATAAATTTTAAATTTAGGAATGAATAATACTCCCCTAAACATGGGAGAGTACTATTTATAATATCAAATTCTCCGTATTATGGGGGATCGGATTTCATCTCTAAATAATAGCTAGATCCATATTATAAAAGACTGGCTGTAACTTGTAAGTGCTCTAAAAAAATGGTAATAATGGGGTTAGGCTTTGGGTCATGGTTTCGAAAGCCACACTCAGTATATGCGGGCCTTTCTCTTTTTAAGAACTGAATGTTAGGTTTTATGTATTGGGCCTAATCGGGCATTGGCTAATGGCTATAATGAGTTATTGTCATATTTTTCCATTTTGTTTTTCTGTCCCAAAACTAAGGGTGAGCTCCAACTTTGACACAGTGAAATTCCTCAACTCTGACATCCCAATTAGAGCCTGAGCTCAAAATTAACTTCGACTCTAACTTTGATTTTAAGAGAGAGAAAACTACAGATCTGCTACGCGTCATTGGTATTGGAGCAAAGACAATTTCTATTCAGAGTTAGTTTTTTTTTTTTATCTTTATTTTATCTCAAAAAATAATTTTTCGTTGAATATATAAGCACCATATAATAGTTTTTAAAAAAATAAATAAAACATAAAATTCACATGAAAAAAATAAATATTTTAATATTAGATTTCATTACTTTTCAAAATAATTACGTACTATTTATAAATTTCACAACTATACGTAACATTCTCTCTCACACTTGCACTTTTCCAACATCCAAATAAAGAATAAAATTCTCAAATTCTCTCAAACTTGCAACACCAATTGAGAAGCTTTGTAAAACTTTGGCCAGCCCCCATTGGACCTCCTTCGTTGTTGAATGCTACTTAGCACCGTCAAGATCGCGTTCTTGTACAAATAGCGTTGATTGGGCACTCCTTACCATCAAGCATTAGCCACGAACTACACAACCCAACTGCAAGTCATTGTGAGGGAGATTATTGATGTAGGAAGATTCGAGTTAGATAATGTTAAATTGTTAAATTGTACGTTGATAACGTTAAGATACCTTAAATTGACAGATCATTGCAAATGTGACAAGTAATTATGATATTTTCTTAATTATGACAATTTTGAGTGAGTTTCAATATTTTAGTTATAATTTTGGTTACGGGTGTCAGAATCATGCATAAGACTACAATTTGAAAACTTTTTTTTGGCGCACACATCATGGTCACAGAGATATATTCGCTTTGCATTTTTTTTAACTTAAAATCTATTGTTTTCCCTTTCGAATCCTCAATTCTAATCTTTCTATTTCTTATTTGGTATTATTTCATTTATCATTTAAGAATTGATTTTGAACTTGATTTGGGTTAAATTTTTAGTAAATTATTTCTTTTATCACATATTTGATTTTGATATGATTATTGACTTTTTTTTTTTAATTTTGATAAAATCTCAAATCAAACAATTTTGCCTATATAGTTTGGCTTGTGGATTATTTTTGATATTATTTGATTTGATCATTTTCAATTGAATAGTAAAGGCATTTTTTCTGTATTTTTGAGATTCTCTCGCGTTCTTTCTTGCAAATCATATGTTAAAACTAGTCTACAAAATAATTGCTATTCTATCTCGCGCTAGCCCCTCAAATTGAATGTAATGTTTTTTTTTTTTTTATCACATTTTGTAGTTATACTAATTAAATGTTAATAATAATTATATTCTATTTAAGTTAATATTAATATTTATCACATTTATTAAATATTAATATTAATAATGATTATTTTCTAATTAAATTAATAATTAATATTCTAATTTATACTAACTCATTAATTTGTTTTTATCATATTTTATATTCAATAATAATAAATCGAACCAAATTTCTTACTCGTAGAAAATACCTACATATTTGGTGAGAGAAGTGAGAAAGGAATATTATAATATTTGGCCAAGTTATTGTTCATCTACATATTTGATGAGTTACTGTAGCTAATGTCAAATTTATGTGGACATGCTTAATTCAATGTAGGGTGTTTTAAGTGTCTTGTTAACTAAATCTCGTTAAAGTTAAATTTTAATCAAGTCAATGAGAGTACTTTTATTGGCATCTTATTTTTTCATTTTTGTATTTTGTCCCAAGATTATGGGTGAGCTCAACTCCAACTGAGTCGGATTCGTCAACTTTGATCTCCAATAAGAGTCGGAGCTCAAAATAATTTCGACTCTAATTTTGATTCTAAGAGGGATGTTGCCCAGATAACTAACACAAGAGGGGGGGTGAATTGAGTTGTATTTAAAAAAATAACAATTATAAATCAAAAATATAATATAAAATATAAATAAAATATGAAATAATAATAAATATAAAGAGTAAGGGTAAGAGAGAAGCAAACTTAGTATGTTAACGAGGTTCGGCCCCACCGCCTACGTCATCGCCTCAAGCTACCTCTTGAGAATCCCCAAATCTACTATTCAATCTCCTTTAGGTGGAGATAGAAACCTATTACACCTTTGAGCAGCATTGCTTCAAAGAATCCGTGTAGAACACTCTCTACACTTCCAATCAGCTTACATTTGGTGATTTAACTATTCCCCGTGTAGAACACCTTTTACACTTCTAATCACCTCACACTTGGTGATTTAACTATTCTTCGTGTAGAACACCTTCTACACACACAAGGGTTATACACACCCTTTTACAAATACAAGAGTTGATAGTAGGTAGACTATCAAAGTACACTCCTCAATGAGTGAGATAGAAACAATACAGCGCAACCTATATCTCTCTCAACAAGAACAAGAATTAAGGCTCAAAACTTTAGAAAAGAGAGAATGAGAGTTTTGAAAAAATGATGCAAAACTTAGCAATAGATGTGTAAGCTCTTGTTGTGAATGTTGCAAAACTCAAGTGAGCTATTTATAGGCAAATGAGTTTTCAATTTCAAATTTGAAAAGATTCCCATGTCAAAAACATCATCATTCACTTTTCAAAAATTTCAAATCTAATATTTTTACTTTTTGCATGTGACAAAAGGAGCACACTTTACTTTTCAAAAATTTCAAACATAATCTTTTATTTTTTGCATATGACAAAAAGAGCACACTTTTCTTTTCAAAATTTTCAAATAAAGACATCTAACTTTTGCATAAGTTAAGAAAAGCATCCATCACTTTTGAAAATATTCAAATAAAACATGCACATGTGAAAGATGACAATCAATCATCTTAATATTTTCAAAATTCAAACCTTTAATCATGTCATGCACATGTGAAAGATGACAATCAATCATCTTTCAAAATTTTCAAATTTAATTTTCAAAATATTCATGCATATGTGGAAAATGTATTTTAATGCTTTATGATAAAATATTAATTTTAAGCCTTAATCCTAATTTCAAATTTTTTAAGAGATTTACAAAATTATTCTATGATTTTAATGTGAACTTGTTCCCTTCTTGCTCATGCTTGCTTCCTTGATGTGCTTGATTATATTGTGTGGACAACTTGAGTTTGAGACTCCTTTATTTTTTGGATTCATTTGTTATCATCAAAATCTATTTGTAGATTTACATGAAACTTGAAATCTTGGGTTCAACAAGGGAGATAACTACGACTCTACTACACTTCATTGGTATTGGAGCAGAGTCAAAGTTTTTATTCACAGTTGGGATTTATTTCTCTCTCGCACATACACTTCCCCCAACATCCAAACAACATCCAAAGAAAGATCAAAAAAATTCTCTCAAACTTGCACCACCAGTTGAACTTGAATGAGAAGTTTTAGAAAACTTGGGCCAAGCCCAATTGGACCTCCTTCGCCATTGAGTGCCATCTAGCACCACCAAGACCACCTTCACGCACAAATAGCACCTATTAGGCAGTCCTTACTGTCAGGCATCGGCCATGAACCACACAACCTAATCGAGAGCCATTGTGAGGAAGGCACCCAAATTCATTATGTTTTCTTTCATCTCGAGCTCCATCACCATGCATAAAATATGTGTAGCTCAGCTAGCATACATGATCTATCTCCTCCATTTCCTCGACCTAACATAACTCATTTCACAATTCTCTTGAACTCAACCCCACGCACAGAGCCTTAAGTATGGCACTGCTATCAATCTTAGTTCAGCCGCCATCTCCATCGCACCCAATTCTTCTCTCGGTCAACATCATCCTACTCTTCACTTTCTCAATTCTTATAGCACACACACTCTCACTTTAATATGTTTCTCTTGACCAGTGAAAACAAGTGTAGATTGAAAACCAGAAGGGGAAGAAAAGTTAAAACTCGTTATGTGGCCCTTATGGTGCCATTTTAGGTGAAACTCAACCTAAACAAAATTGTTCTTGTGGGGCTCGAACTCCATTCATAGAGTTAACAAAAATTGCCACAACCATTAGGCTAACTGGCTTTTGTTGTAATGTAAAATATACAAAATATAGCTATTGGAGTCAAAGTTAGTAATCCAGTATCATGTTCAATTTCGAACTCCGGCTTTAAACTCTAATTTTTTCAACTTCAATAGAATTAGAGTCGGACAAAGTCGAAAGTACAGAACTTTTGCTCGACCTTACCCAAAACTTGCGGCCTTTACCTCCTCATAAGTAAAACATATTTTCAATGAAGGAATATTGTTTGTTACCATATCCATGAATGATTTAGGTTGGTCAATCACGATTAGAAATTAAGGTTATGTTTGGATGTTGAGTTGAATTGTATTTTTTATGAATAATAGTAAATTGATATGATTGAGTGAATTTTGTGAAATCTACTTAAAATAAATTTAGATGTTAAAATGAATTTAGATATATTTATAAAAACAAATATATTAGAGCATTGACATTGAATCCATCAAACATAAATTTGATAATTTTTGTTAAAAAATTTCCACATTAGATATATCAAACTTCTTAATATATAACTTTGAATTACAGTAAATTTTCATAATCTTTTATATTTGAAAGACTACTATTCCAACTCTAAACACATACTTTAATATATTTTATTCTCTTATTTTATTTTTCTCACGTTCTCTTTCTTATTTTCTTATTTGGTTGAAAAGTAATTATTTAAGTAATTACTTGGTTGAAAAAAATTAATTTTTTAATAAGAAATTAAAAAATATTTTTTAAAAATTTGGTTGAAAAATAATTATTTAAGTATCCTATTATATTATTAATATACATATGATTATTATAATTACAAAATATAAAAAAAATATATAAATATATTTTTATTACAAAAATATTATTATATTATTATTTTAATAGATATAATAATAAATCTAATATAAAATTATAAATTTAAATATTTAATCAATTTATTAAAATTATATATTTTTTAAAAATTAAAAAAATCTATTTAATGTATTCAATATCAATACACTGCTCCTCTGACATACCAAAAGTCACTCTGCCGATATCAATCCTATAAAGATTTTTTTGTTTCCAAACTGCACTTGCAGCAATCCGCAACAGAATGGACAAAAAGTGGTTTTCATTTATTTATTTATTTATTGCGGTCATCGGTTTGCACTTGCAGGCACTATGTAAAGAAATTGATGTCACTACGGAATCTCTGGTATTTATATAATGAAAAAATATACTCAATTTTTTATTATTCACATAATTTTTACTCACTATATTTTATTTTATTTTATTTTTAATTAAATATTTAATATATAAATAATGAATAAACAAATTAAATTAGTTTAAAAAAATTCAAAATAAAAATATTAAAAATATAATAATATATAAAAGATGAGAGGTTGTGTAGAACTCCCTTTTATATAATAAACCCATTGAACTTATTTACGGATGCATGCTCAGTTTGGCATTTGAATGGTAGAATAGATTTATATATGAACTGCACTGAACTTATCAATTGAATATAGTCAAAGAATCAAACGGGACTAATACTCCCCCATCCTTGGATAAGTACTACTGAGTACTAGTGAAGGATAATGACATGCAGCTAATTATTAACTCCATTTTCATTCATCACAAACATATATATATATATATATCTAAAATAACCTAATATATATATATATATATATATATATATATAAAGTGGTTCATACTACCAATGAATTTATACATGGTATGATCAGTTCGAGTACGGGGCAACGTCCAAGTGATGTGGATGCAAGCAGCAAAGGTTCAGATCAAAGTAATTAACATTAACACGAGAGAAATAATACTATTTGTAGAAGGCTTGTATAATTTTTGCATATATATCGTATATAAATATTATTTTCACATATTTTTTAATTTAATTATTTATATTTTTATATTTTTGTTTATCTCTTATTATATATATTTTTAATTTATATATATATTTTATATTTTGACTAAAATGATATTTTTGTTACGTTATCGATTTTATGAAAGATATGTCAAGTCGTGTATTCTTAACAATGCTTTTAATATAATACAAAAATATTATAAAATTATTAATAATTGCCTACGCAGGACTACGCAAGAACATTTACCTTTTGCGTGTACTTTTTACAATCGATGATAATCTTATGGGTAGGGTATTTACGTACGTACGTATGCATGTATATTGCATGAACATGGTGAAATCAGGATTTTATTTTTGGGAAGGCCAATGGCAAAATGTGAGGTACGTATTAATATAAATATTTATATTTTATATGTAAAAGCACTAGTAATCACACCTTATAAAATTATATTAAAAAAATATATATTTATAAATATCTTATAAGATGATTTTCTTTAAGATTTTTATAGTTTGCTAGAGGCTATTATATAAAAAAATATTAACTTAGAATTTTTTTTTAAAATTAAACTTGATAACAATCTTTTATGGGTGTTAGTAAAGTTAAAAATTAGAATGAAACTAATTGAATATTAAGATTTAAGAAGATAATTTTAGTAAAAATTTGAAGGACTTAATAAAAAAAAGGAGGGTAATTTAAAATATATATATATAATATACAAATTTTTTGAAAATTTTTGAGGGGTTACATCGTGGTTCCGCCCTTATGCATGAGAGTATAAAATGTTACCTATAATATAAGATGCTTAAATTTTATATAATTATTTTGAAAAAGAATAAAATTTAATATTAAAAAATTAAAATTTCCACTTATTTTTTTAAAATAATTATATAATAATTATATAATTTACGGTTATAAATATCATTTTTTATTAGATACAACATCGATCTTAAAAGCTGCTAGCTAGCCCATGAAAATATGAGTTATAATAAAGCAGCACGTAACGTTGGTCTTTATCAAATATTAATTAGGATCTATAATTAATTAATTAATATTGGATATACCATGCATATACAGCTAGCAGCTATATATAATTAGGAATAGTGCTGGCCACTGGCCAGCCATGCATGACCGCTCGATGTGGTCACTCTTCTCGCGAAAACGAAGGCCGGTTGGCGTTTATAATATAATGCATGGGCATCTTTATCTAGTAATTATATAGCAAGCCTAGCTGCGCGCCACTTGTTTCAATCCTATCTTCATGATCATGACTTTTACTCTATCTTGTCTTTACTTTATTTTTTTAATTAAATTAATTATGTCATTATCAGACATTAAAAAATTATAAAAATTATTGAAAAAAATTGTGATGAATTATTTATAATGAAAATAATTATTTATTATAAAAATAAATTTATTTTGACAGAAAATAATTAATTTAACAAGAAATAATTAATAAAAAATAAACTTTTTTTTTATAATAAATAAAAATCTCTCATCCATTCCCTTTTTATCCAACTGCAATCTTGTTTAAATATTAAGTTGAATTGAGTTGAGTTAAATAAAATATTATTAAAATATTATTTTTTAATATTATGAGTATTTTGAGATTTGAAAAAGTTGAATTATTTATTATATTTTGTATGAAAATTTAAAAAAATATATGAAAATTTGAAAAAATTATAATAACTAAATGAAGTGAGTTGAGGAAGGTTAAGAATCCAAACAGTTAATTAAATACTTTGATCTAATATATATACATGCTTATCACATATATATACTAGTTAACTTGGAGAGGGGGTTTTGTTTCATTGGCCGGATAGATAGTTAGATGGATAAATCATGTGTTTTGAAAAAGAGGGGAGTTGGGCAGCAGCGTGGCTGCTGCAACAGCTCCTCACAGAAATTATTATTTATGAACAATAAATAATTTGAAAAAAATAGATTTCTTTTTTTGATAAAGGAACTCATGAAAATGATCATTCCATGGGCCCCTTAGTCCTCAGGTACTCTCACTTTCATAATTTGTCGATTAATGATCTTAGAGCTAGCTGCCCATTTGCGTTTGGTAGGTAGGCAAGAAAAATGAGAGGAGTTAAGAGAAAAGAGTTCAGGCATGCAGGAAAAATGTATAAGTTTTTTGAATCTTGATGATCAACATATATAAAAACACTCATTTCTCTTAACTCCTCTCAACATATATAAAAATGATATTATGTATTTATCATTTTCTTGATATTGTGTGTATGGTATTGTCAGTGTATCGTTTCTCTTTAACCAAAAGGTTGAAACAGTACCACAACTTTGACCATTCGCCTCTAGAAAGATCATCAATGCTATGCCCACCTCTGTAGATTCATATTGATATAGACACATCCATCCTTTTGTCATTCACTCAGTACTAATTTATACGCAAGCAATTCCACACCGGCCTTCTTTAATTAATTGTCTGCTTGCGTCGGATTCTCTTTGATCTGGTCCCAGATGCCTCAGTACAACAATAATATTATATAGAGTTGTGAAAAAAAATAGAGTCAGTTATTAATTTTATATTTTTTACATAAATATTATATTTATTTATTTTTAAAAAATATTTATACGACATTTACTATTACAAATATTACTTCAAAATAGCACAAATAATTAGAGAACACGACCAAATTAAGCTTTATAAAGCTGCTCACTTTGACTCGGAACTTATAAAAGCTGTCCAAAAATTCATTGCCATTGATCAACATAACGTGTTTGGAAATAATTTATTAATTTCGACGCTAATAAATATAGGTAGTTTACGTCACCAAACCCTTTTTCAATGGTAGACAGTAGACTTTTTCAATGGATTCCCCCTCCCCTTCCCTTCAAAGCATTTCTTTCATCCTCGCCAGAGTATTCGAAACCTTAATCCATCTCTCGGAATCCATTGAAGCCCATTCCCTCGAAATCTATTAAAGTCCTATCATATGTGTTAAATACGTGTTACAATCATGGTAAATAATATAAAATAATAATAATATAAAAAACTAAATTAATGCGGTTTGACAATATAATTGAAATAGACGAGTTTAATGCTGCATTAAGCCATGTAATTGGGTTGGACAAGTTTAATTTTTTTTTCTTCTTTGGCTTTGAGAAAGTTCCCTAATATATATATATATATATATATATATATATTATGGGTGTTTATTTAATCAATGTATTTTAGTTTGTTTATTTTCTTTCTTGCGTTTTTCTATTTTTTTGGAGTGCCAAAAATCCTCATCTTCTAGATTCTTAGGAAACCCAATTCCTTTGATTGATCTGTTAATGTTTTCAGTTTGCCTGATTATTATTAGTTTGATTTGTTGTCTTTACTCAAATTAGTGGAGTTTTTCCTCTACTTCTATTTTCAGTTTTTGCAATTTTCTTTTTGTGTTTGCTTCCTAAAGTTATGGGATTAGAAAAAATGATTTGATTGACAAGCTGTTTGTTGAAATATGTTGTAATATATATTTAAAAGTTGATGAAAGAAAATTTGAGAAAAATAGTTGAGAATTATTTGCAGGCTGAGATCTCACTTGACTGTCGTTTGAGCTAAGTCAATATTGAAATCTCGTTCAATTGTCGCTCGAGTGAGAGTCAGACAGTGGTCTCGCTTGAGTTTCGCTCGACGTTCACTTGAGCGTAAAACTATTAGAATAAACTTATGCAACATCTAAAGGAAAGACGTGTCCCAACTAAAGTGATTTGTGTCGTAATCGTTGGTCGCTCAACCTTGCTCGATGAGTCGCTCGAGTAAGAGTTCAGACAGTGATCTAACTCGACACTCGCTCGATGTGTAATTCGAGCGAGAGCCAAGGCAATGATTTCGCTCAACATCCTGCTCGAATAAAAAACGGTTAAATTGAAAAATGAAGTGATTTTTTACAAATATCATTTCAAACTTTATAAATAGTGTTGTGTCAGATCTGTTAAGTCACGAAAAATCCTTCATCTTTTCTGTTTCTGTCATTATCAATAAAAATTCAATAAACTCTCCAAAATTATTATTTGTAGAGTTTAAAGACTTTGTTATATTTTAAAGGTGATTTACTAGAAATTTAATAGTAAATTCTTAGTGAGTCATGGAAGTAAATATCGTCTTAAAAATAATATTTTTATATGCTTCAAAACCTTATCATATTTTAAGATTCTCTTACCCATCTTTAAAATTCTCCAACATTGTTGTAGTTTCAGTATTTGCCTCCAAAGTTAGGATTATAGCTGGCAATACCAATTCTAAAAAATCAATTTATTACAGCTCATGAAAATGTTATAGTCGTTTATACATCTTACCCCAAAACCAATTATAAACTTTCGTAGACATCAAAATATTTACGTTGTAGGACTCGGCACATGCATACCCTCAAAATATTTACGTTCGGCTTGTGTTCTGGTCGGGAGAGAGGAGAGAGATAAGAATGAGAGAGGAATTCTGAAATACCCGATATTTGAACGAAACTTACTAAAATACCCGATATTTGATTCGATATGAAACAACTATTTCTCTCATATATTCAATACGGTGGTTGGTATAGCTATAAATACTAGCCGATATAGAACGAAATTCTCAACATTGCCCCTTACTCCTCGGGTACTCACTTTCATAATCAGGCATGCAGGAAAAATGTAGATGGGTTTTGATGATCAACATACATACATGTACATATGCACTCAAACATGTACAGAAAAAATCAAATTATAAATAGAATAAGTGGCACAAAAATATTAAAATCGTGACAATTAATAACTGACGTTACGTGATTGATTTACTCTACTTGTACATTTGACTAAAAGGTTGAAACACGACACACAACTTTGGACTCTAGAAAGATGGATGCTCTGCCCAGTGTGCCCGCCCACCTCTGGAGATTATCAGGATAGATCCATCCATCCTTCTTGTCATATATTCACTCAGTACTAATTTAAACGCAAGCAATTCCACACTCTTCTTCTTTTAATTGTCATCTTCAGCTTGCTTCGGATTCTCTTTGATCTGGTCCCTCATGATGCCTCAAGCTAGCACAAATAATTAGAGAACCAACGTCGATCAAATTAAGCTTCAAAAACCTGCTCTCTTTGACTTGGATCTTCCTATTTATCAAAATCAAACAGCTGCTGAGTGAGAAATTTTGTCCAAAAACTCATTGCCATTGATCATTAACATAACGTGTTTGGAAATAATTTATTAATCTCGACGCTGATAAATATAGGTAGTTTACGTCACCGGACTCCTTTTTCAATGGTAGACTTTTTCTTCTTCTTTTCATGAATGAGTTAGTAGCATTGCCCTACCATTGCTATCTATATAGGGTATTATTGCAATCTTATTTTTTGTAGCTTTCACTTCTTAAATAGATAAAATAAATATAAAACTTACGTATAATATCAATAGGTAGGTAGGTGAAAAAACGTGTATTGTATTAGTTTTCGTTATAGATATATATACACACACACACGAGAAAAGTGTTAGAGATATAAAAAAAAAAATTATATATAAATAAATATATAAATTGACGTGATTTCATATTATTTATTAAATTTATTTTATTTTATAATAAAAATATTTTTATAATTTAATAAAATATATCAAATTATGTTAATTTATAAATTTAATTTTTTAATTTAAAGTATTTATGCTTAATTTTTACGTGAGAAGTTTAGTTTCCATTTGTTTGAACCTTAAATGCACAGATTTGATTGGTAACCGTTCTTTTTATTTTTGCCAAAGGACTACGTCGGTAGCGGCCTATTAAGGCCCCGTTTCTATTCGATAACGTTGTCTCGTCTCATTTTAAATTTATTTTTATGTATTTATATAAAATATAATTTTTTTAAATTTTAATGCAATTTTTTTAAATTTTAAATTAATTTTTTTAAATATTAAAATAATAATAATATTAAAAATTAAATTCAACTCTATTTCAATTTCTCTAATCTCATTTTAAATCCAAACAACTCCTAAACGAGTCATTTAAATGGACCATTCAATTCAAGGTGGTCCACTTCTGCCGTAATATCCGCGTCAAGGTTGCCACCTCAAGGGGAGAAGTTGCTTCAGTCAACAGTGACTAGCAGAGGGGTTTTACATAATATACATAATATTTTACATAACACTTTATATAATACATATTATAAAATAAAAATATTTTTATAATTTTTTTTATTTGTAATTCTCAACTAGAGATTGCATATACAGATACTTCATTAAATGAGAAAACACTTTATTAATAAAAATATTATTGTAATTTAAAAAATTTCAAAGACAAAATTACCTAAACTTGTATAAACAATTTCCAAATAAAAATTATATGTAACATTATTTTTTTTAATAAAATTATATTAATTGTATAAAATAATTTATCAAAATGGCCATTTTCTATAACATATATTGTGTTAAGTGTTGTGTAAAATAATCTATTATTCTATAACATATATTGTGTAAAATAATCTGCTGTAAACAAGTTATCACTAATAATTTAGAGATGTTAAGTCTAAAAAATAAAAAAAACACATTAATAAAGAGAGAGCGTCTTAATTAAATTTTATCATATTATTTTTCAGGTCGGCTTAAGATCAAGGGTCCTCCATTTTTTTCAACGTTTCTCAAATAATTTGGATGTGCATATTTTATAAGAGCATTTTTATTGAAATTATCTAAAGTTAAATTTTAAAAAATATAATTTTACATATATATATATATATAGAAAAATAGTTATATTTGATCAAAAATGAGGAAAAATTTATAGAAAAAAGAAATAAAAATATTTTTTATAATCAAAAGTGAATAATAAAATTAAAAATTTTATCAAATTTGATCAATGTTGAACAAAATTTTAGTTTTATTATTTATAAAAGTATTTTTATTTTTATTTTTATTTTTATTTTTTTACTTTTATCTTTTTATTTTTGATTAAATATGATCAAAATTTGTTGATAAATATATAAATTTATATTTTTTAAAAAATAATTTAAAATCATTTAATGAGAGTACTCTAATAAAAAAAATTGAAGAAAAAAAAAAAAGACAAAGTTGTCGTATGAAATGTGTATAAAGTTAGAGTTTGGTATGAGTTAACCGGCCATATATACACGCATCCTCTTAAGTGCGTGCGACCTGCTTCGTTTACAGAGCACATAACCCACCTTTCCAAAAAGCATGTTAATGTTTCAGTGAATGCCAAGTGGAGGAAAACGACAACCTCTCCAAAAGATTCCATCTAGAATTTGCACCAAAATAAAGAACTGAAAGCAAGCAGACTGCCCAGAAGCCACCTATATTCAGAAAAAAACAACACCCCCTCGTATTTGTAGCTCCAATTCCACCCACCTACTTGTTGCGATACCATTCTCTCTAGATGTTCTTGGCGTTTCGTGTTTATTATTGATTTCTTGTCTACGTTGGTTGGTCAGTTTTTTATTTTATAATATTATTATTAATTTTTTTTTTAAATTATTGGGATAAAATTTGGTGGGTCTTTAACTACCTTTTGCACTCTCAAGTGAAACAAATCGACATATTAACTGGGGAGGGTTATAAACCTATCGGGGTTCCCCTTCACTTGCCTTCAACTTGTTCGAAGAAATAAGAATGTACTTTCTCTGATTCTAAGGCAGCCCAGCATGGATTTGGAGGGTGAAATCCGTAGCCAGCCAATCAAGGTAAGACATGTGGCAAAGTACTGTGGTTAGTTTCGTGAAAGACCCTCCCAGAAATCCTAGATTTTCTGATCATCTTCTTGTTTTTTGTTTCAGAAGGAGTCATGGAAGACACTCTTAACATTGGCTTATCAGAGCTTAGGTGTTGTCTATGGAGATTTAAGTACTTCTCCATTATATGTATATAAGAGCACTTTTGCTGAGGATATTACGCATTCAGATACGAATGAGGAAATATATGGGGTTTTATCTTTTGTGTTCTGGACACTTACGCTTGTGCCTCTGCTCAAATACGTGTTTATTGTGCTTAGAGCTGATGATAATGGTGAAGGTGGGACCTTTGCTCTCTATTCACTGCTATGCCGCCACGCCCGAGTCAGCGCATTGCCCAATTGCCAGCTTGCTGACGAGGAGCTATCGGAGTACACAAAAGACGGAGTTGAATCCAACTATGGAAATATTGGGTTGAGACTAAAATCGACATTGGAGAAGCATAAAGTGTTGCAAAGGGTACTGCTTGTTCTGGCTTTGATTGGAACTTGTATGGTTATTGGGGATGGGGTCCTTACACCAGCAATTTCTGGTATTAGAGGTTATGATTTTTCGATTTTATTTCAAGTTCTTAGCTTGGGATGTCACTAATTGAGAATCCTTTCTGATTTTGATCACTGTATAGTGTTTTCGGCTGTGTCCGGGCTGGAGCTTTCCATGTCAAAAGAGCACCACCGATGTAAGTTTCTTCACTATTTGGCCGACATATGTCGAAATTCATAACTATCCGGTAAATCTTTCAGTTGATCTGCAAATAAAACATGTTTCATAATCACATGCTGTTTGCAAATAAAATATTCCCTAATATCTTAGTATTATAGTTCTTGGTGAGCACCGAGTGATACCAAGTTCTTATTGGTGCACTTTTTCTGAGAATTTTAATGTCTTCTATTTAACATGTTTGGTGACGATTAAAGAAGCAAATTATAGATTATAGTTAGGGATATGTCGTGATTCTATCCTTACATACTGCTGTTTAAATATATTTGAAAATCCAAAACCTTTTCTTCTCCTTTTTCAATGGACAGATTTGAAGTTGGTGGACTAGTTATGAATGTTGTGGACCTTGTGGTTCCCTACGTAGATAAGCAAGACAAACTACCTGATTTAATCAAACAATATCACTACGAAAGTTTAAAAAAAAAAAAATATATTTACATTAAAATAATGTTGAAGGTCAAGTTGATGACGCCCTGTCTATTAATAAAGATGGAATTTGTGGCTAAAGAGAGTGACCTAACTTATTTGTGAAAAGATAAAGCTATAAGGTTTACCTTTTATAAAGTTGAGCTATCTAATGAGGCAAAGCAAAAGTGTTGCAGTTTGGATAAGACTCCAACCAGGATGAAGATGTGTATAACGTTGGAGGGCATTCAGCATCTCTGTTAGATTGTGTAATTGGAATTATGATCATTATTAGACTGGTCAAATAAAGTAAGAACTATCACTAAAGGCCCCCATGGGGTATACTGTATACATAATTGTGACCATGGAATTAACCAAGCCCGGATCCACTTGTTCCTGTCCCAGGCATTGCAGTGCACATACCAGAATGAAGTCGTCATCATCATCATCATTCTTTCATAAACTTCAACCATTGTGGTCGAATCATCTCCTCAAGTCACTATGGAGTATATCTGAAGATATGCATGGCATCTCCACTTTCTAAATCTCCATTCGTTCTTCAACCGCCCCTCTTATTCCCATCATAGGTGTAATCAGCTTATTTGTCCTTCTACTAGTGGTGTACTGTCCACTGCCCTTTTTTAGCTGGTCCTGCTGTCTTTAGTTGGTGGCCTCTACAATCTGTGGCATTGTGTTCCCCACCATCCATCAAGGTTCAACAAAGTTGCCTAATTCATGGACTTCAATCGGCCATTTAATGGGATCATACAGCATTAGCTTGGAAAAACCTAGTATAGCAATTATAGGGGAATGCTTGCCAACATAATCTAGAATGACTGGGATTGAAATTTTCCCCTTTCCCTTTATAGGTGGTACTCTTTATTCACATTTAAAAAATACTTAGCAACTAAAATCTTACTGCGGCCAATCACAAATTAAATGGAAGTTATTAAGCTTCAAAACGATTCATTCTTAGTCTCACTTTTTTTTTTCTCAAGAATTTAAATTTAGTAACAAGGTGTAAAACTGATTTAGTGATAGTTAAGTTGAAAATGGCACAACTGTACGGAATATTTATATACTCACGATTCCTAAGACTTGTGCATCTGTCATGTTGGTGTTAAATTCAAAGGCAATACCAAGCGAATTTGAATTGCCAGATAGCTGATGATAATATGATCTGATCATTTATGTGTATCATACCCATATGGGGTTATATCTATGAACGCAGGAAGTGCTTCCATAACCATCCATGAAAACAGTAAAATTCTTTCAAGTAATATTTATCATATATATGCTGTATGGAAACCCTGTTTTCATTTCCTAAATGTTACTTGCTTGGAACTTTCTGTACTTGACCAGGTAACTCTTTCAAGGAGTTGAAGACTTACAGTTAATATAACTGTCTCTTTTAATTGAAATATGTGCCTTTATAGTCCATGAGTACGCTTCATTTGGAATTTGTAGCATTGCTTTTATGCTAGCTTGATGATCTTGATATAAGTAGATGAGATGTCTATCGACTACATACCTCAAGAAGAAGCTTTCTAAAGTTCTGAAGGTTGATTAGGGATATCAGCAATGCTAACAGAATATGATTTCTCATATACTTGAGCACAGTATTCTGTTCCCTCAAATTTCATTGATTCTGCAGATGTTGAAGTCCCAGTTGCTTGTATCATACTGGTCTTTTTGTTTGCTCTCCAACATTACGGGACACATCGGATAGGATTCCTCTTTGCACCAATCGTGATTATGTGGCTTTTATGCATCAGTGCAATTGGTGTGTATAATATCTTCCACTGGAATCCCCATGTTTATCAAGCACTCTCTCCATACTACATGTACAAATTTTTGAAGAAGACACAAAGGGGAGGGTGGATGTCCTTGGGTGGGATTCTTTTATGTATAACAGGTACAAGAATATAGAGTGTGTACTGTGCACTCTATCAATTTACCCAATATAATGTTTTTCCCTCTAATAATAATTTTTCAACATTTCAGGCTCAGAAGCTATGTTTGCTGATCTTGGACATTTTTCACAGTTGTCTATTAAGGTAGATTTATCTGATTTTGTTTATTGATGGGTATATGACTAAAATCTGCAAAAGAAGTTTTCTGACTGTGTTTAGTGGATTCTAATAGAAACTAAAGAGACACTCTCGGTTCATCACTGATGATATTCCATGGGACATATAATTTACCATAATTGGGTTGAAATATTAATGAGGAAATCGAAGCATAAAATAAATAGATGAAGTTTCTACTAGTTGGTTCAGCAGCTAAAAATTCTAGTGCCCCAGTTCAAATAAAAGTGCATTAATCAGACCAGCTTCTCCTCTGGTAGACGTTCCTATGTTAAGTAAAAGATGCGCATGGTCATGCTTTATAACGGCTTCACTTGTTTATGTTCATATATAAACGCATGGTAAACTATTATACAACCATTACATGCATGCTACTTGTTTAACAGAAAGCTCCTTTGCAGATTGCTTTCACTTGTATGGTGTACCCATCCTTAATCCTAGCATATATGGGACAAGCTGCTTATCTTTCTAAGCATCATGCTATTGAAAGTCACTATCGGATTGGATTCTATGTCTCAGTACCTGGTAGGTGCATACTAGTGTTACCTAGAGGATGAGAATCTAGTTTAACTCTAGGCTTGGGAATTGACTAATTTCAAGTACCGACCTTATTCTTTCAGAGAAAATAAGATGGCCTGTTCTGGGAATAGCCATACTTGCGGCCGTGGTGGGAAGCCAAGCCATCATTACTGGGACTTTCTCTATTATCAAGCAGTGCTCTGCTTTGGGTTGCTTTCCAAGGGTCAAAATTGTCCACACATCATCTAAAATACATGGACAAATTTATATTCCGGAGATCAATTGGACCTTAATGCTGTTATGCCTGGCTGTTACCATTGGCTTTAGGGACACAAAACGCATGGGTAATGCAGCAGGTACTACAGTCCACATCAAAATTTGTTTTGTGTTCACACAAAACGTTTGCATCAAGTTGTTCTTTGTGTTATTCTGTGTCTCCCTATTTCTCTCTTCTTCTCTTTTCCCGTATCTGGTGGTTTATCACACGATTCCTTGGTAGCCCTCTGATCTTGGCCTCGTGTATAAGCCTTTAAAATTTTTACCTGTACCGGGACGACAACTGATTAAGCTCTTCTGCATCTTTCATTGTCGAAAACTGCCTTGATGTATCAGCCAGGAAACATACTAATTATTTTATTAATGGCGTGGAGACTTTCAAGTACTAAACCCACCAAAAAAAGAAAGAACAGCCAATAGGTTTAGTTTATACGTTGTGAGTTCTAATCATGAATATAATGTTTCATGGGTTCTAATCATCATCACTTTTACAGCATCTTCTTCTTTTGAACAGGTTTGGCTGTTATAACCGTTATGCTGGTAACGACCTGCCTGATGTCTCTAGTCATTGTCCTTTGCTGGCACAGAAGCATCTTCCTAGCCATTTGCTTTATATTCTTCTTTGGCTCCATTGAAGCACTCTACTTTTCAGCATCCCTCATGAAGTTCCGTGAAGGAGCTTGGGTCCCCATTGCCCTCTCATTAATCTTCTTAATTGTCATGTACGTTTGGCATTATGGCACACTGAAGAAATATGAGTTTGATGTTCAAAATAAGGTATCCATCAACTGGCTCCTCAGTCTTGGTCCCGGCCTTGGAATTGTTCGAGTCAAGGGCATTGGACTTATACATACTGAGCTAGTTTCTGGGATCCCAGCTATTTTCTCTCACTTTGTCACCAATCTCCCAGCTTTCCACCAGGTTGTAGTATTCCTCTGCATCAAATCTGTCCCAGTGCCACATGTAAGGCCCGGCGAAAGGTTCTTGGTCGGAAGAGTTGGCCCAAGGGAGTACCGGCTCTATAGATGCATAGCACGGTATGGCTATCGCGATGTTCAAAAGGATGACAATGAGCTCGAAAAAGAACTTGTTTGTAGTATTGCAGAATTTATCCGGTCAGAGGGACTGGCATACAATGTGGGAACAGAAGATGTGGAGAATGATGAAAAGATGACAGTTGTGGGGACTTCATCATCGAACGTCGAAGGTGTAAGAGTGTGTGAAGATGATGGAAACGTTGGAGAAATGGCAGGTACTTCAGAGTTGAGGGAAATTAACTCCCCAAAAAGGGTTAGGAAGAGAGTGAGATTTGTTGTGCCAAAGAGTCCACAAATTGATATAGATGCACGTGAGGAGTTGCGGGAACTGATGGATGCTAGGGAGGCAGGAATGGCATTTATTATGGGGCATTCATATGTGAGAGCAAAGAAGGGGTCCAGTTTGATGAAGAAAGTGGTGATTAATCTTGGTTATGATTTCTTGAGGAGAAACTTCAGAGAACCAACTTTTGCTTTGAACATTCCTTATGCATCCACTCTAGAGGTCGGAATGGTGTACCTTGTTTAATCACTGAGTATAGCTTTTTTGTATTTTGCGCTTTCAGCATCTGTATCATTGTAAATGGTGTATCGAAGTTCCTTTTTGTTTTCCTTATCTTTTTGAATTTACAGAGCAAACGCCAAACAGGCACAAAGTGCCCTATGGAGCTGAGGTTTGATCTGCCGATGGTAATAGTCAAACATGTATGAATGTCTTTCCTTGGACCTCTTCCTCCATTGCCTTAAAAATAAACGACAGCTTTTTTTTGCCGTTCAGTCGAGCATCTAAATCATATACATATACTCTTGGAAAGCTTGACACGAATTAAGTACGGTAACATTAACATCACCAGCCCGGAAATGGTATTTATTTTCCGCCTTAAACTTCAGTCTTTGTTTTGCAGTTTTCGAAAGATTTTTTATCAGTCAAATCCTTGAGCCCGACCATGATATGAACTGGCCAAATGGAACCTTATTTTTAACATCTTATAAAAAGTTTAAAATAAAATATTTTGAAATTAGAGTCAAAGTCTATGAAGTGAATAATAACCTTAATTCAAACAAGTTAACAACCGAACACAACCTTTAGGATGCTGCTCTTGAGACAAGCCAAATCTTCCGTCACACAAAAGAACAGAACAGAACAGAAAAGAAAATAAAAGAGAGATTTTGTTTTGAACCATTGAAGATTATGGTCTCGTTTATATTCGAAGACGGGTTTAACTCATTTCAACTCATCTTTATTTTATTATTATATTTTTATAATTTTTTATATAAAATATAAATTTTTATACATATTTTTAAAATTTTAATACATATTTTTAAAATTTTAACACATATTTTACAAATTTTAAAATTATAATAATATTAAAAAATAAACTAAACTCATCTCAATTCAATTCAATTGAGCTCATTCCCTAGTTCAAGCGGATCTTAGAATTAGGAGGAACTGAAAAGAGGCTGAGGCGGCCACCGTTCATGAAGCTTGTAAACCACTCTGCTAAAAACTTTGCTTTCTTTATAAGCCACATCCCAAACATCTTCGACTGTCTTCCTCAGCAGGTCCAAAACTACGTAACACCTAGCTGCACCTGTTAAGCACTTGAAAATCTTATTGCCAAATGGAAATGCTGCCACCCCTGATTCTGCCTTCTCACTCTCGTTTGCCCTTACTTTCTTCCCTTTGAACTCAGCTCCCTTCTATTTTCTGCAATGTCTTCCAATGGCCATTATTCTCTCCTCGTCTCTCACTTCTTTCTCTCTTACAAAGACTTTTACTAATTAACATGTAAAGCTTACACCGTCGCATTTGAGCATTTAGTCCCTTCTTTCATGTTCTACTCTGGACGCCAGCAACGATGAGAAATTGGGTTCTTGTTGTGGCTCTCGTTTTCGCGGTTCTTTTCGGTGGATTTTCTTCCGCCTCAGCCACACATCCTGCGAGTGAGTATAAATTCTTGTTTTCAGATTCTCTGCTTCAAATTCTTTTCCAAGTTTTTTTTTATTTTATTTTCTTAACATTCTGAAACATTTACAGAAATTGTAAGTGGTGTTGTCTCCAATGTGGTCTCTGCACTCGTTAAGTGGCTATGGTCACAGAAGTTCATCAACAAGACAGGTGCAGGTATATTAACGAGCAATATTCAGGTTAATGCTAATAAAACAAAAATAAGAACTTTTCAGGTTGATGAGTTTGTGAGATTTTATTTTATTTTTTCCAGCGGTTTCTAATCGTCCCATCATGAAATTTGAGAGTGGATATACGGTGGAGACCGTATTCGATGGAAGTAAACTTGGAATTGAACCATACTCAGTTGAAGAGTCTCCAAGTGGGGAGCTTCTGCTTTTGGATTCTGAAAACAGTAATATCTACAAGATTTCAACCCCACTGTCTCGTTGTAAGATTTTTTCTGCTCCTACAGTTTTGGAATTGTGCAAGATTATGTTGTTAGTGATTTTGTGCTTTTAGTTCACTGCAATTTCCGTTAGTCTTTAATATTTGCGGTCTTTCCTTTTCTTCCCATAAAGCAGTCCTGAAGACTGAACACCCCATTTCGAGTCTCTAGCAAATAAGTTATCTGTCAGGCAATTCAAATTAGATTCACACTCGAGACATTTTATTTGTTTATTTTTGATACCTTTCCATACTAGATCTTGGCAGAATGCAGATTCACTATTGGGTAAATATTATAAATGTATGCTTTTGTTTAGTTGAAGCCTCCACTTTCAAAAGTACAATAGGCCTTTTAGTTTAGGTTTTCCAAACCCGAGGCCATCGTTTTGGAGATATCTTTTGTTTTGAGACCAATATTCTTTAAAGTGCAACCACACTTCTTGAGCACTCATCTAGTTGCCTTTCTTTCTTTCTTTAACTAAGATTTAACGCTTTTGTGTATTGCATTAAAAAAACGCCAGCACATTTATTTTGATGAGATAACTTGTTCCTTGAAGAAGATGATCCACTCAAATGTTTATATGGTTAATGGATACCCAATCACATTTTTCTTTTCAAGTTGTTTGATTATATGGTGTCGAGAAAATCAATCAGATGCAAGCCAAATGTTGTTTAAGTTGTCCTTTATTTTTCAGTTGGATATGCATACAGTCTACCTCTTGGACAGATTTATCCATATCCCTTACCTCTTGGACAGATCTCAAGATGCATTTCAGTTTTGTAATCTGATTAAGTTACTTCTCCATTTTCTGGGAAATTACTCTCTTCATCAAAACCCATTGTTATAGTCTTAGCATGCTCAAGATGCCTGTATAAACCACAGATGGCAGGCCCAAGCTGGTTGCTGGATCTTCTGAAGGATATTCAGGGCACATAGATGGGAGGCCAAGAGAGGCAAGAATGAACCACCCGAAAGGGCTCACTGTGGATGACAGTGGAAACATTTACATTGCTGATACAAAGAATATGGCGATCAGGAAGATCACTGATTCAGGTAAAAAATGTATCGAAGGTTCCTGTGGTTAAAGAAAGAAACTTCTTCTGTAATGAATGTGTTAAAAAGCTTTCAAACCATGGGAACAAAACTGTCTTCAAAATGTCCCATCTCCCCAAGTGCATGAAATTCTGGCATTCAAGTCACTTACTACTTTAGAATAGGACCTGAGTACAATTTAATTTTGTCTTTGTGCAGGGGTTACAACCATTGCTGGTGGAACATGGGGCCGAGGAGCTGGTCACGTTGATGGTCCAAGTGAAGATGCGAAGTTTTCAAATGATTTTGATCTTGTTTATTTTGGAGCAAGCTGCTCACTTTTGGTTATAGACAGAGGAAACCAGGCAATTCGAGAGATTCAACTAAAGGATGATGATTGTTCTTCCCAGTATGATACCAGTTTCCATTTAGGTATCAAGGAAACAGTGGAAAATTTCATCTATCATTTTCTTTCAAGAGGAGATCCATAAAATGTGTTATATAACATTGCAGGGATAGCAGTGCTTGTTGCTGCAGGACTTTTGGGTTACCTGCTGGCACTGATGCTGCGAAGGTTGCGAGCTATGTTTTCTTCCAAAGATGTAAGTTAAATTGTTAAATTGGGTTGGTGACTGGAGAGGTGTCTCCATAGGCATCTTTGTCACAAATCTGGATATCAAATTATGACTTTTCAATCTGTTTGCCCAAAGAATGAAGAATAGGCATCAAATTTACATTTTTAACTGTCTTAGAATGGTTGTTATAAGATTTAAAAAATTTTCACTTCTAAACTTGTTTTGAATGGAGCATGTATCTAATATATATTCTTGTTGCAAGTTTTTATCATTTATTCATGAATCTTATTTATAAGAACATGCATCTTGAATATACCGAATAGTTTTATTTCCCTTTGGTCATATTCTGAAGTGTTTTCTGTGAACATTTTAGATGCCAACATGTGCATATGCTTTGAAGTGTGTTACTCCTGCTGCTGAAAAAGAAAAATATTTTGAAGTTTCCCCAAATTTAATATACTTCCTACAATTGTCCAAACCCTTAAAAACAAAAATTTCTGGTGGCAGACGAGCAAAATTGAAATTATTCACTACGATGGAACAAGCAAGGAGTATTTCTCAACTGATTATTTTCATGTCTTCATATTATGAGCAGAACAAACTTCATTTTTATATTGCAGGATTCAAGATCTCCCATAAAGAAAGTTTCACCAGTGGCATCGTATCAGAGGCCTCGTGAATCAGTCAGGCCCCCCTTGATCCCACCTGAAGATGAACCTGAGAGACCAGAAGAGGGATTCTTTGGTTCAATGGGGAAGCTTGTCCTCAACACTGGCTCATCTGTAGCTGAGATATTTGGGGGATTATTTTCAGGTTCAAGAAGAAAGCCCCTCCTCTACCATCAACACTACCAACAACTGAATGAACATTCAAGGGCATGGCCCATGCAAGAGAGCTTTGTGATACCAGATGAGGATGAGCTACCATCACTAGAAACTATACCATCACTAGAAACTATACCACCTACACCGAAAAAGGCTTACCCTTTTATGACCAAGGACCTTGAGACGAGCCTCCATAGCAAGCAAAGTCAAGCTTACCATAATGGATGGTACGGTGATTCCCTCCAACAACAGCTTTACAGGCAGGATCAGCAACAACAGCATCACATGCAACATCAGCAACAACAGCAGCATCAGCAACATCACAAGCATTTCTCACCAAGCCCACAAACCTACCCTGAAAAGAGATGCAAAACAAATGAGGTAGTCTTTGGGGCAGTTCGACAGGATGGACAGCGAGGAGCGGTAGTTATAAAGGCTGTTGACTATGGAGATCCCATCTCTAATCACCGTAATATTCGACCCCGACTCAATTATACAAGTTACCCTCGTTGATATCCATCATCACTGCTACATGTTAGCCAAAGGGATCATTGTAAACTTTGCAATGATAATATATATGTGTGTGTATATATACATATATAACTTATGTTGGAGGTATTCCTGCTGGCTGCTGCTTGTTTTTCATTTCATTTACTCAGGCGTAATGTACTAATGTTATTGTACTTTCTTATTACTGGAAACCTAGAGAATCATATTAGTGCAAGTGTACTCGCTGAAAAGAAAAGAAAAGATGGCGATAGTTTCATGGAGAAGCTGTGTGTAGTCGTCTTGTTGCCAAGTGAAGACAGAAATCAACTTGAAGAGTCATAAAGAAGGTAATTCCTTGGGCACAGCATGCTAAGCTTACGTATCCTTTCTACCGAATTTGAGATCATCTTTCCAAATTAGATGACGCGGAAATTCTCTTAAATTATGTTTTCAAATTATGCATAACTAAGGACCAAGACAGAGATCATCATATTATGATGTCGTGTCTAAGGGAAAATTTCAAGATATTTTCTTTCTTTAGACGGCTCTGAGCAATTAGCTTCGAAGTAGGTAATTTAACTGGCTGTCTTGTCTGGCATTGGACTTTTAATGCAAGTGGTCAAGGTAAAAGCAATATAATATTCTTTATTCAAGAGCTTTATTATTATGGTGCAGCGATCAAAAACATGATGCTGCAAGTTTTTCACATATCGTTCATAGCATACAAGTAATTCTAATTCCCTTAAATGAAAGCATAAATCTAGTAGTTAATTATTCTTAACTATGTGTCTCATGACACATTTTATGTTGTTTTTTCATAAGATTCTCTCGAACTTTTATCCAAACTCAAAAGAGTCTAAGTTTGGATAAGAATTTGAACGTATCGCTTTCCCAACCAGCCAGCCGCGTGGACACCATTAACGAACTAACGATGGCCATCGCCATCGGGGCTTGGACCTGATTTAACCTCCATACCCCAAAGGCCGAGAACTCCAGCAATACGATGATGACCCGTCCCTCCTTGGCTTGCACTTGGCAGAGTGCGGGCTTCTGCGGTAGAAAGTAGCAAAACGAAGGAAAAGCAGCAAATGACAAGAATGAGGAAGTGGCGTGCGTGAAGTGCTTGTCTGGCCATGGATTAATGCAGCCTGATCAAGAATATTTCTATTTTGTTTGTAGAGAAGGAAGAAGTTGGGATGTGAAACTGGGTAGTAAAGTTTTGGTATTTATAGTAATCAAGGATGGCAAGAAGTCATTCCAAAATATAAGAAAGAACAGAGCCTGTAGAAACAGGGGAAATTTTGCACCGGTTCCAACACGCATGGGAAATCTGTATGTTACGAAGCATCCAAGGAAATTCAGCTGGAAGTAGAACCATTTGGGAGGCCGATTTAAACACGAGAGGCAACTTTGAAGAGTAGTGAACACTAATGGAGGTGGAAACTTGAGGCCATTTTTGAGTACTTGAATGAGAAAAACCAAGATCAGCAAATTTGAACTGGGAATTTGGAAAAGATTCCAGTCCTACATATGCTTCTTTGACCAAGTACAAATGCTATCAACAATATATATATATATTTTTTTCTCCAGTGCTGGAATTCTTCCGAGTGTTTCCCCACTGCATTAGATCGTAGACACTGGAGAAAAAAAAAAATAGTAAAGAGAAACCCCAAAGACTATGCATAGGAACAGGGTAGAATTTGCCCACCCATGACATAAGAAGTCATTGGAAAAGGGAGTTGAGCAGAAACTATGTATCATAAACTACCATTTTGGTAAAGGAAAATGCTACTTAGCCTCCTAAATCTAATAATCTTACCGCTCAAAGTTACTACTCGAGTATTTTAATTTTTTTTAATTATATATATTTTTATTTAGTGATAAAAAAAAGTGATTATTACTGAAATTGTATATTTCTTACTAGTGAAAGCAGTCTACTTTAGGTAGTTATTACTTATCCTATACTTATCTGCTTGTAGTTCTTAGTTGTAATTCATTTGATTTGAATCCTAACTTCACCAAGGAGGAATCTAAGAATAAGAGGGGTAACTACTATTCTGGTCTCCTATAAAGGCTTAGTAAACGTTGGCCGGCCCGCTAACACCACCTTTTAGTAAAACGTCTATAGACAATGTGGATTTTTGAACGTGAAAATTTAAAAATTAAGGGACTTTGACTAATTTGGTCAGACCAGCCAACTGATAATCCAAGTGATCTCATAAATATTGTCATGTTTTGTCAACAAAAACACTCGATGCCCACTACAAGTGTTTTTGTTGACAAAACATGACAATATTTAAAAAGAAGAAATTTTTTATTAAAAAGAATAGTATTTTAATAGGAATAATATTAATAGAAATATTAAAAAGAATACTACAAGTGTTCTCATCTCCTTCTTTGTAGGAGATGAGAAGGCAGAAATCATATTAAAAAGAAGAAAATTTTTATTTGCAGTTGCAGACCTTTCATTAAATAGAAAAAAAAAAAACTATTTTAATAGAAATATTATTGTAATTTAAAAAATTTTAAAATAAAATTAACTACGCTTATATGAGTAGTTTCCAAATAGAGACTTTGTTTCAAAAGTGAAAAAAAATAGATGTATTGTTGCTGTGAGGGGTGTGCCGGTTTGCATGGTGTGCCGGTGCACACCGACTGGCTCAGCACGCTCTAAACAGAAAGACTGGAGGATTGGAAAGAAGACAAAGGTAATAACATTAGTTTTCTTTCTTGGTGCAGCCCATTGGGCTACACTATGGGCCTCTATATCAATATTTGTACGGTTGTTGGGCTTTGTGTAGGTGATGATTAAAATATTAAGGATCAATTAGCCCCTTAAAACACCGACTCATGACAAAAGTATAATAGAAATAAGATTAATAAAAGTGACCAAATCCTTTGGATCAATTGATAATATCTTGGTTTCTTATTGAAAGGAATGAAATTAATTACACCTGTCAAGCATCTATGACAAATGGGACAAAATGATAGGTGATGGAACTGAAAGGTGAGCTGATAGACATTGGGGCAGGATGCAGGAATTAAATAAAAAGCAGGCGGTGAAATGAAAGTGTGGAATTCTACTGACACACGCAAGGGAATATCTGATCGTTTAGACTGAAACTTAGCTATAAAAGGACTCGAATAGATGAAAGGAGGGGGCTGGCTCGCTCTTTGGCTAGAACAATTTATGCGCTCTCTTCTTCTTCAACCTCAGCTTCTCCAGATTACTCCAAAAGCAGCACGACGAATTTATCTAAATATTCATCTATATTTTTCTTTGTACAGTGAGCTATGAGAGACTGTAAAAATCTCCATTATAGTGGATTCTCATCCCCAAATACTCGTGGACGTAAGCATTCGCCGAACCACGTAAAATTGGGTGTTTATCTCTTTTTATTTCATCTGTTATTACGTACGTATTGTAATGTCGGGAACTTATCGGGAGTCCCAAACGACCTCAAATGAAACTCAATTCGCACCAGTGAGTTGAAAATAATTCTTTCTCTCAAATCGACCTATTGGTCGATTTTTATGATCTTAACACTTATTAAGAGAAACAAGGTTGGAAGCCCCCTCCCCATGGATTAAAAACAAAAATACAAAAGTGACCAAATCCGACCATTACTCCTGCCGTCTATTACAGTTGTAATTCTGACCGTTAAACAGTTGTAATGACAAAATAAAAGAGAAACGTGTTAGGAATAGCAGTACGACAGATGGCAACATCCAACGGTTACAGTTATTTCTATGAAATGTTGTACCATCCAAGTCAACATGCACACTATAACTCGATGGAGTTGAGTTTTGGATCCTCCATCCCTTTGCTTATTTCTTATCATTTATTTATAAAAATTGTTTAAAGGTGAGGAAATTGGTGTGTTGTCTCTTTAATGAATCAGGCTGGATTTCGACCGTTAAAACTTATATGTGGCTTTTAAAAACCACCTAAAATGAGCTGTCGAAATTAAGTAGGAATATATTGAGTCATTGATGATTGATTCATCTCAATAATAAAACCCTTTGTAGATAATTTCTTTTAATTTTAATATACGAGATTCTATAAATGTCGTCCTTTCATTTCGGTAGGCATGTACAAAGCCAACCAAGCTTCTGTTACGTCTCCTTATTTCTCCCACCAAACCCACGCATTCACTGCCACGGCGAGAGCGAGCGAGAGAGAGCCAGAGAGAGACAGAGAGAGAGAAATTGAGTTAGAGTTTGCAAGAAACTCTATCAATTTCTCTCCTTTCTGAAAATCTCTCGAGCAAAAGGCGACTGGAAATGTCGTCAGGGCAAACCCCTGATATCTCCCCACGGGAAAATGACGATATTAATGGGCTCTTCTTCGCCGACAGAGGTTGCTGCTCATGGATGCCGTGTATGGGTTCCGGGAGAGCCTCCACCGTCGGATCAGTCTGGTGGGAGCAGATAAGAACGGCGGAGAACGAGGACAGGTGGTGGACTCGGGGGTGGAAGAAGTTCCGAGAGTGGTCAGAGCTCGTGGCCGGTCCCAAATGGAAGACCTTTATCCGCCGCTTCAACAAGAATCGGACCGGACAGGGGAAATTCCACTATGACCCTCTGAGTTACGCGCTGAATTTCGACGAGGGGCCGGCGCATAACGGTCACCTGGATGAGGATTATTTGGGCCGTGATTTCTCCTGCCGGTACGCTTCGATTCCGGCTTCGGCGAAGTCGTCCATGGATTTGGGAAAAGACGCGCCGTTGTTCACGTGAGGCGTGTGGAGATGACAGGCAAGTTTTTCGTTTTTTTTTTTTTCTGTTGAGGCACGCTAGTGGCAGACTGCAGCGCCGATTTAGAGGGAAAATGAATTGTGGAGAGAGGACGAGAAAATCGCGATGGTTGGGTTGACTTTTTCTTTCTCGACATGGGAAGCAGGTGGTCGGTGATTTTTTATTTATTTATTATGATAGATTCGATAACATGTACGTTAGAAAAAGAAAAGGGGGTTGTGATTGTATACGGTGATGTGGAGGATCGTTAACGTGGGGGTGCAAAAAGGAATTTACGATATTGGATTTTGAGCAGTGAACTTTTCTTAGAGATTTTTTTATTTCGAATACTATGTGTTTGCTTTATTACCCGAAAGAAAAATTCCAGACAAGTTCCAACTTTAAAAAGTTTGTGTTGGATTCTTGAATTGTTTTATTTTTTCCTGGCAATCAACGCATGCTATCATGTCAGCGATCAGATAGGATGAAAATTTCATGTTTTTTCAAGGGCGTAGTGAATGGTGCCATATCATGCTGGAATAGGTGAAAAGGGTGATGTCCGGCCACTAATTGTGGTAGATGAGATGTCATAAAGACATGATTATAGGCACTCATGATAATTGATATTAGAAGTGGAAGAAGCATATTCTAATGCATTTTCTTTCTATTTTTTGTGGATTCATTTCATAGGTAGAAATGAAATGTTTACCTTAGTTTGTATAGGCTTTAGAATCTCTTATAAATTTGACTTGAGGATTTTCAACAATTAAGAAAGATATTGACAAACTTCATTGTGATAATATGAAGTCATATTGTTTACAGAACAACTTATGTGAGCTCTAGATTTATCTTTTTCTAAATTATAAAAATCATTTTGATCCAAAAACTCTTGAGGATGTAAATTCGTTGTAATCGAGCCGAGTCAAGTTAAGTTTTGCCTTGTCGAGCTCTGCTTGATTAAAAATACTCAAGATTGAACCCGAGTCCAATATTAAGATTTTTATTTATTCTTTATTCGAACTCGAATTCGTTTCACAAATGAACTTGAGTTGAATTGAGTTTGAATTCAAATTAAAAAATTTTAAAATTTTTTTGAATAAAATAAATAAATAAATAATCTAATAAAAAATTAATAGATAATATTTAACTAATTAATATTTATTCACAATAACAATATATTATAAGTTTACATATATTATTAATTAATACACATAATATGATAGTATATATCTAATTCATACATGGTTTTCATGTACTAATATATCAGATTATTAAATTTTATAAATTAATTATTGTACAAATTATAAAATATAACTATAAAATATATTTAATATATAGACATAAATAATTAGATTATATATTATATATTTAATTATAAAAGTGCTATACTTATATGTATATTTATTAATATACGAATAAATTTTAATCGAATCGACCTAACGAGTCGACTTGTGCATAAACAAATGAATCTTAACAAGTTTTAGTTGAGTCGAGTTTTATCGAATATGTATAATTTACTAATTGAATATGTATATATTTTCACGAGTTATTTTTTTTATACGAATTAAATTCAATTCAAATTTAATCAAAAGAGTATGGAATAATTATCAAATAGACTCATCTTAACTCATTTTTATTTCATCATTATATTTTTATAATTTTTTATATAAAATATAAATACTTATATATCTTTTTCAAATTTCAATATATATTTTTTAAATTCTAATATATATTTTTTAAATTTTTAAATAATAATAATATTAAAAAATAAACTAAATTTATTTCAATTCATTCCACCTTCAAATTCAAACGTGACTTCGTGTATAATCCGTATAATCCTAAATGTAATCTTTGCATCCCCTTCCATTCTATCCCATCCCATCACCAAAGTCAGTCTTTTGATGGAGGGTTTCCGTATCTGTCTTTCTCCCTACTCATCATTTTTCTCCGCATATTTACAGTCTTTGGCTGGCCATCCCATCAATACTCGTCCACCTGTTTCCTTCTGGAAGCATGGTACCATTGGACCATAATTGTGCAGGATTTGTGTACCTGTTTTACATAAAATCTTGCTTTGTTGTCCTAGCTATTTTTAGAATTTCTTGGCTTGTTCTTCTTGTTGCAGACTTTCAATATCAAATGCATTCCCAATACAAAGAATTGGTCCACCCAACCCAACAGAACTTAACTTGTCTGTTTAGATAATTGTTCGATATAAGTACGCCAACCATTTGGTCCCACAACATTACACAATGGAATATCGTGAATCGCCTTTGTTGCATTACAGCAGCCAGATCATCTTCCCAAAACTTCACCAACATAAAGATGGCAAAATATGCTATTTATCATCGTTTTAATCATTGATCTTAAACTTATCTATCAATTATGGAATATATCAGATTATAAAATTATTTTTATTATAAAATAAATCTAACAAATCTCATAAAATCACATCAGTTTATAAAAATAAATGCACAGACCGATGTTGCTTGATAGAATATATCAAATTATAAAATTATTTTATTATAAAATAAATCTAATAAATCTCATGAAATCACATCATTTTATAAATTTATTTCGATTAATTTATTTATGCATGTATAAGTTCTCATGAAAGAATGATGAATAGTATTTTCATACCTAGAAAGACAAAATGTTACCGGAGATTAACTAATTTGATGCAGCCAAATGGGTTGGCTGGCCTTTAATTTGACTCAATCTGCCCAATTACGATTCCTTGTGAGTGGATGGATCAACTTAACTGGATGCCTCTGTGCTAGGGTTTGGCATTTGAGCCGAGTATTATATACTGATTCATGAGCGTCCATTGTGTGAGCCATAAATTGGAGACAAGTATCCCCTAAAAAGGACTAAAAAATAAAGGGTGGTAATTCTAATTCATTTCAAAGTACTTGGACAGCACGAATGTGGAGCCCCTTTTAAAGTACTTTAACTAATAATAACTGGTTGGTAGAGCGTTTGCATTTTTCTAGGGAGATTGAGGAAGACACTATCATTTCCCATAAGCCTGAGTTTTGTCAATAAATTGGTGGAGTTGGTAACATTATATCTCTACATATTCCACCGACGACATCCACTCTCCAAAATATTACAAGAAAAAGAAAAGCCATAAAAGTGAACAAGAAAGAAAATTATTGTAACCATTATCATTGGCAAAAGAACCATCAAAATCCCCACTTCTTTCTTATCTTATCTTTTGTTTTTAATTTTGGCACAGCTTTCTCTTTTTCCGTCTTTTCCTTTGCCCTCTTTTCCAGTCTCATTTTGACTGTTTCTGATATTAATCCAGTGTAGAGACACCTTCACTAATTGCTGAACTTGAGATCTAACCACATTTGAAATTAAATCAGGCATAATTAGAAAGGTTAACTTCAACAAGGCCACATGGGAAGAGCAAAGTATGACCCCACAGCATTGCCAGTACATCCAATTTTTGAAACAAAGGTCTCATATCACAGGAATGAAAGATTCTCTCACCCAGCTTTTATGGATCCCACCACCACTGACCAACCCAAAAGATCAACCATCGAAAAAGATTATGTTCACATTCTTCTAAAAGAGTATTTGCAAATAGTTAAGGAGATTAAAGAAACAAATGCCTCAAAAGGCAAGAAAGCATGAGCACTCGTTCCCTTCACACAAATCATAATGCTGGTACTAAGCTAGAGAATTGAGAGCCATATCAAGCGTTTACAGTTTTGAGAATACAATACAAATAATTAAATATACATTTTCCTATCAGCTTCAACTTTTAGGACCGGCTTGTTTGTATAATAAGAGTATCTCAGAGCATTATTTAATAGTTTATGAATAATAGTAGAGTAATATGGAAATATCTAAGAACAGTTATGTTCCCAAACAGAGCCTAATAGTTTAACATAGTATGAGAGTACTGGGTTCGAAAGAACTTTAAATATATTTGTTGGGTCCAAACAATGTAGAAGTCCTTAAAACTTTTGGCTTTGAGTTAGTGTTACAACATGTTTGTGATCTTTTCTACAGCAAGGTTGAGATGGAAAAGAGAACTATTTTTGGGATAAATTTGATAAGAAGTTTTGAAAGAAACAGGTTCAGAAGAAGTGCTTTTGTAAGCCATTCCAATCGATGATTATATGCTTCAATTTCTATGCGCATGCTCCTGGGCTGATACTAGTTTACATCCCCTGAACTAGCTAATGTATCAGTTTTCTCCCATCAAAATGTTTCCATGAGTTTGGCCTTGAGATCATTAGAATTTGCAAAGTCGACAATGCACAGACATCGATGATATTTACATCAATGATATTTCTCTGTTAAAAGACACGAGACATCATCTGTTCATCCCTACAATGAGATCAGGACCTCAAACCAACTATGGGTCATCAAAGTAGATCCTATATTGACTTATCAAAAAAAGTAGATCCTATATTGTCATTTCCCTAGCATAAGAAAAATCCCTTGTTTTTGAGACGAGAATTTCAGGTTTCAAAACAATAGATGCCGTACAATCAGAATATGCCACATCCATTAATCATAATCGATGAATTAGCATAATTTTTTTAAATTTTTTTTTGGGTAAGAATAGCTTAAGCTTAATAAACTTCAATCAGTAGAAGATATATAAACTTCAATCAGTAGAAGATATATAGCTAAAGTAAACAACTGCACAAATACCTTCATGTCCCTTGTTTTTTATTCATCCATGGAAATTCCGTACCAAGAGAAGGTGGCATGCTTATCTGTGCATCTGAGGAACTTGAAAATTTGCCTTTCTTTGACCACTGCCAGATCTTGGAAACGGAAAAGCTCTCACCTTTAGTCACAGTACCAATCTTCTTCCCTTCCATGTCGCCATTATCTGAGGTATTCCCATTATGATCCATTCCCCTTGAGAGTTTGATATCATGGTGTTGTCGATCATGGCACAATGCAATCTGGAGGTCTGAATTGCCCAGAACATACTGATACGATCCCATTGAAAAACATCTTCTTGCATCTAAGTTACTGCTACTTGTCTCTCCCCCTCCAGTCTCCTCTGCCCCAACATTTAGCTGCCTGAATTTACCAAGTCTCACAGGAAATACCCCCTTTTCAACAACAATTTCGTCCATTTCCGCTGTCTTTTGACTAGAAGTGACCCGATTTTCACCATTACCGGCATAACCATCTTCTTCAATCAAATCATCAAAATCGAAAATAGGGTTTTCAATGGAGAACCCGGGGGTGAAGAGGGTCCCTCTACAAAGAGGACATGACGAATTTGATAGGAGCCAAGTGTCTATACAATTGATATGGAAAGCATGACTACACATAGGAAGCAATCTGAGCTTGTCCTTTTCAGAAAATTCACAGAGACAAACGGCACAATCAAATTGCTCTTTCAGACCCACAATCTCTTTATAGTGGAAAACGGGAAGAGCGTCTATAAAAGCTTGATCCAACCCAGAGTCATGGAGATGGAAGAGTTGTTGTAGCTGTCTCTGAAGAGCATCAGAGCTTGAGATTTCTGGGTATCTATTAGATTGAGTAGATGCTGAGGAAGATGGGTGCTTTACAAGAAATCTAACAAGCAGGTGGAGTAGACCAGAAATGAAAAATAGAACGGCCAGAACCACTATAATGAAAAGAACAGCCGGACTTATTCTAGTACCAGATGATGGGGTTGATTCTTTATGAAATGTACTAGCATACGGAGATGTGGATGAAGGAGAAAGAGGAGGGGGGTAGCTCAAATAACTATCTTTTTGCTGGATTTGATGCTGAATCCAAGACATCTTCAAATGGGCAGGCTCCAAAAACCACCTGTGCTCTTTGTATCCCTCCATCTCACAGATCGTATGGGCGCACTCGTAAACATGTAGTAGCAATACCTAATTCTTTGTATTCAAACACACACCAAAGTCACTTCGATATTACCAAAGCTAAAAGCAAACGTGGCTTACTTTTGGTTGATTCAAAACCCCTAAAAAATTACGACTTTTGCGCTCAGGTTCGAGAATATATAGTAGAAAGTGTTAGCCATTGGTTGTACCTTGTAAGATTACTTTCCGAAGCATTTGTTTATTGCATCAACGATTTGAAATGAAAGGGAAGCCACTGATGGATCAATAATAAGATGGAAGATGGCAATAAAAGCTAGAGCTTACCTAACTGGATTCTGGGGAGTCCGCCATTTATGTAATTTCAAAAGCTCTCACGAAATATGATGTTCTTCTAACAAAATACCCTAAAACATAGGCTTTACGGCCAGTTAAATAGAGCGAGGAAAGGAAAGTGAAGCGGGTGAGAGGGACAGCTCCCCGCCCACAAAAAGAGAGAATAAAAGATTTAAAAAAAAAAAAAAAACACTCTCTAAGGGTCTGGTACAATAGAACCAAGGATCTACAGAGGGGCAGCAGTAGTTTCCGATGTGAGTTTCATAGAGTGACAAAAAGAGACACTAAACTCGGCTGATCCACATGCCATGAAGAGCGCGTGAGCGTTCTGTGGTCATCCCGCCATTAGCGACAAAGCTCCACTCTCGAGTTAGGGGTTCAACGTGGGCGCGCCTGGACTTATTTTGTTTTTTTAAGCGAAGTACGAAACTACTGTGGGCTGCGCGTAAGAGCATTGAGAACTGTTGTGAACTGAAGTCTAAACTTTAATTATAATTAGATGTGAGAAAAAAATTTATAATAGACTTAATCAAAAGTTCAAAACTTAATATTTGAGTTAAAATAATTTTCACATTATATTATTTTTTAATTAATTGCTTCTGTTCATTAAATTTTATTATTTAACCAATATATTTATTTTATGCATCCATATGACATGATCATGTTATTTTTTATTCATGTTTTAAATAATTTTAAATAATTATTTTATAGATTTTTACATTGTATTATTTTCTAATTAATAGTTTCATGAAATGGGTTTCTTAAACAATAATAAAAATTTTACATATTATTAATTAGCATTTTTATATAAGTAAAATAAATATTTATTAATATATGAAGTGTATTCGTAAAATATAAGAAAATTTATCAAAAAATTATTAAAATTTATAATATTATTTTATTATTTTATCTTTAAGATCGCCAGTCAGTCTAATATAAACTCATCTAACTAAAACTTAATGCTATAACCAAAAGTTGAGATTTTAAGTTTTTAACTAAATTTTATACTTGGCAATGGCGCTAATGCTCAGAAGTTATTCTTGAGTTTGTCAATGAGTGAGAAGCTCGGAACAGGATGAGTGCAAAAATAAGTTTTCTATCGGCCAATAGAAACATGTCACATAGACATTTCATGGGATGTTGAAGTGACGTAGAGTGTACAGGATCTTTAAAAAAATAAAGATTTTGCTGTTGTTATAAATCTTTTGATTTTATTTCTGGGTTGCAAGTATTCTTCCTGCCATGACTATTCAGAGAGCTATTTCTTTGATTATTTGTTCTATAACCTCTGTTGAGGGAGTCTTACAATTTTCTCAAGCCACAAAAAATATCGAAATGGGTCTTCTTGGCATCAAAACGGAAAAGAAAAAATTCTTAATTTCTTGCTGGTCCTCATCCCTTCGTTGATATGCCTGCAACCAAGAATTATAAACACGAATCACATCTACCCACTTCCCTATTTTCACAAACGCAATGATTACAATTCAAAGCAAAATAATTAAAAAAATAGCTAGAATTTGAATTATTCAAGCTCCTTCATCAAACCAATCCCACTGCAACTAGAGACTGAGAAGAAATTACTTGACTATAAACAAGTCCAATGGCAGAAGAAAGAAAATGATAGAGAGAGAAAATGGGAGAGGGAGAGGGAGAGATGAGTAGAAAGAGGTGAGAGATCAGAGTCAAACTGGAGGTGGGGGGCCGTCTAACGGGAGGAATGCATGCAGTTGGGGGGCTAGAATCGATTGGGGAAGGAAACATGCGAGAGAGAACGCAAGAGAAGAGAAGAGAAGAGAAGAGAGAGAGAGAAGATTGAAGAGAGATTCGGAACTCATACGTGATTCGGTGAGCAAATCCTTACAGATCTTCCTCATGAACGCCTACGTGACGCGTTTCTATTAGCCGATAGGAAACCATTTTTACACCGATCCAATCTGGAGCTTTTTCCTTGTAGGGACAATCTGATTTGATGACCAGCCATAAAGATTTGTTGAAGTTTTTTTGAGTGATGAAAGCTTGTGTGATGAAGTACAGACGTGGCCGTTTGTAAAAAATAAAAAAATATAATAAAAAAATAAAAATGAGTTAATTTGAGTTTCGAATACATATTGTTGATGCTATTTTTGACTTGAAAAGCATTTGAAAGAGAGTACGCTCAATTTAATACCAGCGTGATCTCTATAAAGCATACAGAAAATTCACTCAATTCATGCTCGACATTCTACTTAAATTATTATCGTAATAAATAAAAATTTGGGATTTTTATCGTATAATCCTATAAATATATTTATTATGATCAATAGGTTCGTTTTAAACAATAATATTTTATTTTAAAATGTATTTTACAATTCCTCAACATAATAAAATTCTTTGTAATTCTATAAACGTAAACATGTTCTGACGTATGATGGATTGTTTTTTTTTTTTTTCGATTTCTTGTTTTTTTTTATTTCACAACAGTTGTCGGGTCATTAGGTGTAGAGTAGATGGCTGAGCTTGAGAAACTATAATTTTTTTTTTTTTGTTTTTTGTTTCAAGTGGTAAACATCTCGGTGTTGGTGGTATGTTTACTTTAGGTTTAAGATTTGAGTTTTCTTAGATGTAAACAATTTATAAGAAACTTTCGCTTGGAAAAAATTTCTACACCTTTAATTAATTAGTCTAGACTTTGTTCTTGAATAGAGCCAAACTCAATGTGGACCCAAACTCATCTATCATTGTTGGATTGCATAGGATCACTATATATTCTTATATTCTTTGAGTGTCTTAGTTTAAGCAATTGCTTGTGTTTATGAATTTCATTTGGCCGTGCCGTTAAACAATGAAAATGTGGACGATTCTTTGCGTTGAGTCTAAGGGCACTTCAAGCGGAGGTGTTTGGATCATGACAAATATTACATATTAGATGGATGTTTAAGGAAGATGATTAAGAAGGAAAAGGCAAGCCCTTTGTTAGGTATATGAGAATTTGTTCCACAGTTCACTCTCCACAATCATTACACTTTGTCGACATAATTCCCAATTGATTAAGGTTTGCCACAGGTGCCATTTTCCTTGCATTTCCCATGACTTTCCACAAATACCTTAAAATCCAGGAAAAGAATAAAAAAAATAGAAGTCGTATTAATATGGTATGGATAATGCTATTTACAATCTAAAAAATTAGACTCATTTGCAATCTAAATAATAAACAAATAAAAAGTCTCAATTTTAAAATGAAATTAATTAAAATATCATTGTTTACAAATAAAAAACTCTAACAATCTAAAAAATTTATCTAATTTATTCATAAAATGGGAAAGTTTTAATGAGAATTGAAATGTAGTCTATTAAATATAGACGGCAAAAAAAATTATTCAATATGATATTATCTATTGTGATCGATATCATTGTTGTGGTTGAACATAGCTGCAACCTGCCATGTGGGTCAATGTCTGCATTAGCTTCACCAAGTAATATCTACCTCTTTCTTCTCTTGGTCTATCCATTTCACCAAGTAATATCTGCATCTCTGGGGTCTTTATCATGGTAGGTTGGCTGGTGAACACCGAAAGAGAATGGTGATTTTATTACAAGTTTGATCTCTAGTTTTCATCATTACAAGATATTATGACTTACTCTGTGTAATTAATAATTATAAGCACAGTTAATTGTGTTCATTATGAATCAGCACCCTTGTGGTCCTCTGGAGTTTTAAGCATGATTCATCATCATCACCAACCTAGTTGGAGTCTATGAACAGTATAAGTGGAGTCTTTAATGCTTTTTTTATTTTATAAGAAAGTAATATTATAGATATATTAAGCAATTATATGATACAACAGTCTATAAGATGTAAGGCTCTAAGATTTATCCAAAACTAGCAAATACAACACAAGAGAGAAAATTAAATAAAAATAAAAGAAAGAAAAAAAATGAGTTCTGGGGTCAATGACTTGACCTGCACCCAAATCCCATATAAGACTGAAAATAATATTATAGATATATTAAGCAATTATATGATACAACAGTCTATAAGATGTAAACAATAGATACATGAATTGCAATATTAAGATTGAAAATTGTGGTAGAGAATTTCGCACTATATTTTACTGGTCTGAATTGATTGTAGGAGATTTTCACTACCTATTATTGTGATTCTTGGTTATGAGAAGTAAAAATATAGGAAAATAACAATTAGAAGATCTGTTGAGTTGCTAGAGGGAAGCCATTGGCGAATGTGGTGGAGTTGGCGCATGGGGCATACACGTTATGCTGTAAAAGGAACAGACATACGGATTTGGAAGATTTTGGGTCACTAGCTCTAGTTACTTCTTTTTTGTGCCGTTGGGTTCTAATCCAACATGGGCTGGGCTTTAATTACTCTTTAATATTTTAGCTCCAAAGTAGTTATATAATAATAATTTTATAATATGATATAACTTAAATAAATCTAATTATTTTATAATATGATATACTTTAATTAAAACTCTTTATATTATAAAATAAATCTAATAAATCAAATTTCGTCATATTATTTTATAAAATTATTTTTGTATAATTTTTATTTTATAGATATAACATTTCTCGTTTAGGGAATCTGCAGGTTTAAATACAGACTTCCATTGTTCCACAATGACAAAGTCCTGCTCATAAATTATACGACGTCGTCATGATTCCTTCCTTTCCACGAAACTAACCCAAACGACATTAATTTATTATCCTTGCATGGCTTCCCCCGACATCGTTTTGACCACAATCTGTGCTCTGTCTACTTCCTAAGAAATCGTCTTTTTAATGTCTTGGCGGCAATGGACTAACTGAAAAATCAGAAGAGAAAGCGTCGTCGTCGGCAATACAACTTACCAATGGGAGTGCACGGCCTTTGGGAACTGCTGGCCCCCGTCGGCCGCCGCGTTTCCGTTGAAACCCTCGCTGGGAAAAAGCTCGCCATCGGTACTACCACTCTAGCCCTAACCCTATTCCTAACTCAAACCTCACGAGCCTTCGATTTTCATTAGTTGAATTATGAATTCTATTCCAGATGCGAGCATATGGATGGTGCAGTTCATGAAGGCGATGCGGGACGAGAAGGGCGAGATGATACGGAACGCTCATTTGCTGGGATTCTTTCGACGAATTTGCAAGCTCTTGTTCCTTAGGACCAAGCCTGTCTTCGTCTTCGACGGGGGGACTCCAGCTCTCAAGCGCCGTACCGTGATCGCGCGCCGCAGACAGCGCGACAACGCGCAGGCCAAGGTCCGAAAGACCGCCGAGAAGTTGCTTCTCAATCAGGTTCGTCTTGTTTTTTCATTATTTTAATTTGGAATTTCGTCTATTTGCTTATGGTAATGATGAAATGCAATAAATGTGCATTAAATTTTTTTATGTTGCTCTGTGTTTGTACTTGGATTTCCTGCTGCATTCGAGTATTAATAGTAATCCGTCATGTTAGCTTTTAGATGTAGAGGGTGACTTTGCATTTCGCGTTGGACATTATGTGGCTGTGTTTTGCTGCAAGTCTATTATTTTATACCATTTGAAACACCTGAAGAATGTACTCTGTCAGTTTGGTGAGCGAACTGGGGAAACGCCTTTGGACTTTTAGATGCTAATCTTGATCTCGGTCTGGGTTTTTGGAAGTGAAGAGATCTCAAATGAGTGTCAATTTTTTTTCTAGAAGCCGAGTTGGTGAAATGGAGGATAACTCTACTTAGTTTCATAGTGAGGTACAATTTACTGGTGTGTTTGATATGATATGTTGGCTATCTGGTTCTTGCTAACAGCTTAAGACAATGAAACTGAAAGAACTGGCAGTGGAAATTGAGAATCACAAGAAAAGGCAGAAGAAGCAGAAGAATGATCGTAAGGGTGAGAAGATTTTATCAGAAGAAACCAAGATGGTTGGTAATCGGTTAGAAATGGATGATATGGTTTCCGAAAGTTTCAGTCAGGAGAAGCTAGATGAGATGTAAGCTGCACGCCAAATTGTAGTTTTCAGGCTGTCTTCCAACTATGTGATTTATAGGTGTAATTGACTGTTGAATGGTTTGGTTTTTAGGTTGGCAGCATCTATTGCAGCAGAGGATAATGGGAGGTTTCCTAACAATGCATCAACATCTGCTGCTGCTGCTGCTATGGCTCCTGCTGAGGTGGATGGTAGTGAAGAGGAAGAGAGGATTCTAGTAAGTTTATTCTACGTAGTCTATGGATTATTACCTTCTGCTTTTACAGAATAATAGACATTGTGTCTCATGCTGAACCGGTTTCCTATGTCAGTTCTGCATTGGAAACTAATTAGTAGAGTTCTTCTACGTACAGTCATTTTTGTGCACTCCACTCACGTGATTGGCCAAAGCATTTATTTATATTTGAAAAAAATGACATAGTCAATCATTTTGGTGAAGTGTACTAAAATGACTGCACATAGAATTTTTGTAATTAGTAATAGTTGGTTTATACTATTTCAGGCTGGCTTACTGAATAGCCACATTTAGAAAATACTTTCTTTATTTGGCTTGGGAGGTGTTATGTCTTATACTTAATTAATGCTCATGTTCACTTTGTGATCTGTTTGCTAAATATTTGAAGGTTATTGCATGACATTTGTTTTGCAGCCTGCAGAGCATGGTGAAATTGATCCAGCTGTATTAGCTGCTTTGCCTCAGTCGATGCAACATGATCTTCTTGTTCAGGTTAGTGTCCTAATATAAATAGAGGAATTTGTTGATATTACTGGTGAAAGATTTATAAGGACTTCTGGTCAAGTCAAATATTTTACCTTTTCCTTCATTTTGGTTTTTTTTTTCCAAGCATTTTACCATATATTGTATACATTTCATTATTATACAGAATATTGAAAAAATTGTTTTGCATTAACCCATGCAGTGTCAATGTTTTAATGATAACCTTTTTGTTGTACTTATCAAGGTAAGAAAACATGGTTGACTCAATTCTGTTGGGTTTGATGTAACAGATCAAGGGAAAGAAGATTATGCCAGGTGAAACAGATATGTTTGGTTGCAGTTCAAATGGTGGGGATGCGGTATTGAGGAGTGGGCCAAGTGGTAATCAGGAAAAGCTAGATGAAATGTAAGCTGGGTTCAGTTGTAGATTACAAGGGTATATTTACCATATGGTTTTAAGAAAAAAATTATATTATTGATTCTGATGAGTAAGTTTAGGTTGGCAGCATCTATGTTGGCAGAGGAAATTGAGAGATCACCTAACTATGCATCAAAATCAGCTAATCCTTTTCCTTTTGGGGAAAATGGTGAAGGATACGAAGATGAGGATGAAGAAGAAGACGAAGATGAAGAGATGATGTTGGTAAGTTTTTATTTGGTATATTTTTTTTTTGGATAAGTAAAATGAAATTTTATTGAACAAATGTAATAGGTGAAGCCCATGTACACGGGAAGTATACAAAAGAAACACCTAGTTACATTCTATAAAGCATTAGAAAAAGAAAACAGAAAATGATGAGCAGAAGCTCCATCAAGATCTATAGCAAAAAAACATTGTAATAAAGTAAATACAAAGAATTTCCAGATTTCCACCAAGGCTTATCGTTGAAGCATCACTCTTTCCTTTTGCACCAAATACACCACGAGGCATAAAGGGACCATCTTCCACGCCGCAACCACTTGTTTAGAACCATGAAGCCCCATCCAACATGCAAGCAAATCCACTACCGTCCTCGGAATCACCCAAACCAGTCCTACTTTACTAAAACTCTATCCCATAATGCCTTAGCCACCTCACAAACAAAAGTAAATGATGCACTGATTCCCCATGCTTCTTACACATAAAACACCATTCCATAATAGCAAAAACACTCTTTCTCAAATTATCAATCATCAAAGTATTTCCAAGTGAAGCTGTCCAAATGCACATGAGACCTCCAAATGCATGTCTAAATGCAACTTTGGAAGGCACATGAGACCTCCAAATGCACTTCCAAGGAAATAAATGACACTGCTGAACAGTCAATACCTTATAATAAAACCGAACAGGGAATTTTTTGCTGCCTGTATGCTTCCATACCATTTTATCCCTCTCATCACCCCCAAGCCGCAAGGAATAAAGGAAGCAGAAAAAATCAGACACCTCATCAAGTTCCCAATTCTGAACAGCTCTCATAAAACCAACATCCCACTGCAAAATTCCATTCGAAATTACTGATAGATCAGCAACAATGCAAGCTGATTAGATGATATACAAAAGAAGGCAGGGAACACACTACAAAGAGCCCACACCAAGTATCAAGCCAAAATATTTGCTTGTAGTTATTTACTTTTATTATTAGAGTTGATGACATGATATTGCATTTTATCAGCTTATAATTCTAGCTAGGTGTTTCTCTTGTATACAACTTGTGTACTTATAAAATACAATTCTGAAGTATAAAATGATGGTGATGGGGTTGCTAGGTCAAACTGGTATAACCAGTTCAGTAGTTTCCCCAGTTCCTTTTTTTATTTTTATTTTTATAAGCAAGTCCCTAATTCCTTGAAATATAAAAGCTGGGGAGTTTGAAATCGGTGTTCTGGTAAAAAAAAAATCACTCAAAATCTTGAATTTCAAAATCCATTTATTGAAAAGGAATTCCAAGTTTATTCTAACAAATAGGTTACAATGAACATCAAATCCCTTCACGTCGAAAATTCATCCAAACAAAAAATTTGAAAATAATGAGATTTGAAGTAATTTTTTTTTTAAATCTTGACTTAAAATCAAAATCCAAATTCAAATTCGTATATCCAAATTCAACTACTTTTTTTTGAAAACCCAACCTATATGAATAAGGACTCATCATGCTATTTCAATATCTATTACAATATCTATTACACAAACATGGCCCAAGTGTGAATGTAGTTAGTTTGGATTATGCTGGTAGGTTTATCAACACCCATATATGGGAAACAAAGACACACTTTGGGTTTGTGTGGTTTGGACCATGGTATCATGCTGTCTTGTGAGTAGGGCTGAAAACCGAAGGTATTGGTGCGGTTTTGGTCCAAGATCAAAACCGCACTGATACCTAGAATATAGGTTATTCTCGACCGAACTAGGTCGACAAGGAGAAAGAGCACTGGCCAGAGTTTGACGGTCTACAGTATCAGTTCAATGGTTAGCGATCGGTTTTCTGATCACCAGTCTATGTCACAGCCATGGCAGAAATCAGAAATCAGAAATCCATCTCGATTTTCCATCACCGATTCACCATTCTCCAAACACAATCCACAAAACAAAAGTTTGAACTCAATACTATCTATCACAATGTAACAAAACCATTACCTGAAATTTGAACTCCTTGATTTTTCCATGGGCGGTGAGATGAGTGATGGAGTCACAGAGGTCTGAGGATGGCTAGGAGAGGGCGAGATGGATTTCGTCGATTGTTGGAGGGAGGGGTTGCACGGCGTGAGTGATGAGAGATTCGTAGTGTGGGTGGCCGCCACAGTGTATGAGAGAGGTGAGAGAGAGAGAGTCTGAGAAGTGAGAAGAACCATTTTGGCAGAGAATTGAAGGAGGGGGGAGGGGGGGACGTGAGGTATTAAACCCTAAAGCGAAATGATGCCGTTTGGTGTATTAAACCAAACGGCATTATTTCATTTTGTTTTTTTGTAAGCGGCAGCTAAAAAAAGACGCCATTATACTTAATTAAGTGAATCGGGACCAAACCGGTCGATGACAGTTTTGAGAATTTATGACTGCCGGCCGACCGGTTTTCCACAGGCTCCTGAATCCGGCGGTTGGTCTGGCCAGTTCCGTATACCCCTACTTGTGAGACTTATTGACCTCTGTTGAATATTTTGTTTATTTCATTTAATTAAATTTGCAGCCTGCAATGAATGGGGAATTTGATCCTACTGTATTGGCTGCTTTGCCTCCATCAATGCAACTCGATCTTCTTGTTCAAGTAAGTGCCCTTACAGATTGCTTATGGATTTTTCTCTGCTTCAGCATTTTGGCTTTCCCTCCTTGATATTCCTTTTATTATGATGTTTATTATGGATGTTCTCTGTAGATGAGAGAAAGATTGATGGCTGAAAACAGACAGAAGTATCAGAAAGTCAAGAAGGTTGGTAGTGGGATGCATTCATGTGTGTTTCTGATTCATTTTAATTTGCAATAATATCCCTGGGCTGTGCTTTTTTTTATCCCCTTGTGAATAAAACTTCTTGATTACTTTTAAAAAGATTAATATGCAATAATGTCAGGTTGTGAAAGTTGTTGATAGTGCTAGCATTCTACTTTTAGGATTGAAAAATAACATATTTATCAATTTTGGAAGATGGATAGTTCAGGAAATATCTCATGAATACTTTTATCTAGTTATCCATATAATTATTGGTTTTGCCGTTGTCATAATTCTTTAATTACATTAGAGACACTATGGTGATATAATCAGCCTTTTTAAGAGTCTGGAATCAAAGCAAGTGGGTTGCCAGTTTACATGTAAGGTTCTAAATTTTCTGAGCAAAGATTGACATCTCATGCAACTATATGCCGTAGGAATTCTATATATACTGTTTACCAAGATGAGGATAAATTATTTAGCAGTCTCCCTCTGTAATCATAAGATTGATCTATACATCATAGCGATGATGTGAAGAATGTCTTGTTTGATGGTATGGATGCATCTTATTATTGATTTTTTCATGCTCTTTTAGGATCCCACAAAGTTCTCAGAGCTGCAAATACAAGCTTATCTAAAAACTGTTGCTTTCCGTCGGGAGATAGATGAAGTTCAGAAATCTGCTGCTGGGAGTGGGGTAGGAGGCGTACAGACTTCTCGGATAGCCTCTGAAGCCAACAGAGAATTTATTTTCTCATCATCATTTACTGGTGATAAACAGTGAGTCAATGTCCATATTTTGTATGTTAATTATGCATAAAAAATAGTCCATGTTTTCTGTTTTTTTTAGGGGGGTGAGAAATATTAATCTGTCATAATGATGTTTGTTCTTTCTAACTAGGTGTTTCCTCTTGTATACATCCAGTGTTCTTGGGCTATTTATATTCTTCTATTAGTATTTATTAAAGATTTTACATAAAAAAGATATCATGGTTTTCGTTTGTTTTCAACATTCTTAAATATGTCAGGGCTTTTACATCTGCCAGAGGAGAGACAAATGCAGATAAGCAACTAGAGACACCAAGAGAGCATCCATCTCAAAATTTCATCAATAGTGTCGCTTCTGCCAGTAAGTCCAATGCCATGAGTGGTTCAGGCTTGGATGAATCTAGGAGGGCTTTTGATGACAATATTGAAACGTATAAGGATGACAGGGGGCATGTCCGAGTTAGTAGAGTGAGAGCTATGGGGATCCGTATGACTCGTGATTTACAAAGAAACCTGGATTTGATGAAAGAGGTTGAGCAGGAGAGCACAAATGCAAGAAAGATTGCAAATGCTCAAACTATGGTTGATGGAGACGCAGTTAGTGCCCCAAGAAGCTTTCCTGGTACCAAGCAGCCTGTAGAAACTTCTCGTTATGGTAATAGTGAATCTGTTAATTTGAATGGGAGAAATGAGGAATCCAATGTAAAAAGTGACACTTCCATAGAGATATCCTTGATAGATGGTGGGGAGAATGGTGATGATGATATATTTACTCGTTTAGTAGCAGAAGATCCAGTAAAAAGCTTTTCTGCTGACAATACCCCATCAAGGAAGCAGTCTTCTAACCTTTATTCAAACTGTGATTGGGAGGAAGAAATTATCAAAGATAAAGTTGGTAGTTTCTCTAGTAACAGTGGAGGGGAAATTAAGCCTTCACTTGAGAATGACAAAATTAGTGATGAGAGTGACGTGGAATGGGAGGAAGGACTCTGCAACTTTCATAAAAGCACCTCCCCAGAACAAGCAGAAGCAGGAAGAACAGTTTCTAAAGGTTATTTGGAAGAAAAGGCTGATTTACAGGAGGCAATAAGGAGAAGTCTTGAGTATGTAGGGGATAAGGAATCTAGTCTTGAATTACCACAAGTTCAGAAAAATATTGAAGAAGTTCGTAAAGATACTGCAATATTTGATCAAAAAAGTAATATCGGTTGGGAACTTCTGGTAGGGGAGCATGGTTCTCAAGAAAGTGAATCATTTTGTGAAATGGTATATGGAGACGTAAAGCTAAATGGTGTGGCTGGAATAACTGGCTCACAAAACATTGAATGTTCTGGGAGACAGTTGAAGTCATCTGTGGCATGTAGCTCTGATAACTTGGGGATGCAGATCAATGAGCCATGCGAGAGACAACCAGGTTCCCATTCTGAAGAGGCATTGCAAGATACCAGTGAAAGGGACAGTTTGTACAGAGAAATTCCAGGTTCAGAACATGTTGCTCCGTTGCAAAAAGAGCTCCATGTGGTCGCAGAACAACCTCCGGGCACTTTTAGCATTGATGCTGGATCGCCCAATTTTCCTAGCAGGGGTTCAGAGCATAATTCTCATATTTTTGGTGCCGATACCAGTGGCATTCAGATTGGTGATGAGATAAATGATTCTAAAACTGAAACTGTATGTTATTTTATTGATATGGTTAACCCTGATTTTCCTCTAATTAACTTTTCCACAAATGACTTGGAAATGACTTTGATTTTCAGCAGAAGTTGGCTGCAGAAGAAAAAAATGAAAAACATGTTGGGGAAGGGAGTCACGACAGGTATGCTTCTCCCTTTGAAGGAGATGAAAATTTGAATACCGAAGTTATAGAAGGTAACTTGGAAGAGGAAATCCAAATGCTGGGTCAAGAATATTTAAGTCTAGGAGATGAACAGAGAAAGCTTGAGCGTAATGCAGAATCTGTCAGCAGTGAGATGTTTGCAGAATGCCAGGTGTGGCTTTAATTTTGCAATGTTCGAATAATATATATGGTTAATATTATTTATTTTCTTTTCTGAGCAATGGCCAAGATCAATTGATTGGTATGATCAATGGTCAAGATCGATTCATTGGTATGACTGGCTTGATTTAATAATGGCTTGATTTAGTAATGGACCTCAATTTATGCTTCGTTGCACTCTTGCCTTGTGTTTTAGACACCAGGTTGTGCCATGCTTTGAGAATGACATTGTTCAAGGGAACTCTTAACTCATTCGGAAGCAGCCCTTCGATCCAGTAGACAGGCTTTGGAGTTTGTCACTTGATGCACCTATTAGATTTTTTACTCCATTACTAAACTTATAAAAAAGAAAAAGATTTTTTACTTACTGAAACAAATGAGAAATTGATAAGTTAAGGTATTTTCTCGGTCAGTATGACTTTGCTTCTGTAAATTATGGTCTTTCTTGGGAAAAGATAAGTCGGTTATAATTTTGATGAATTTGCAGGAACTACTGCAAATGTTTGGATTGCCATATATAATTGCACCGATGGAAGCAGAAGCTCAATGTGCTTTTATGGAACTTGCAAACCTTGTTGATGGTGTCGTGACTGATGACTCAGATGTGTTTTTGTTTGGGGCAAGAAGTGTATACAAGAATATATTTGATGATCGAAAGTATGTTGAGACATACCTCGTGAAGGTCTGAATTTTGTGGAGCTGCATTAATATTCTTCTTGTTCTATATATTTTGTACCAACTATACTTATTTGTTTGAAAGTTTCATATAATGTGTATCTTTGTTAGTCTTTGTTAGATGAAAGTATTCGTCTTAATTCTGGTCCTTTTTTTCCATAAAAACCATTTACCATTTCTTGATATGGATTTTTTCTTGGTTGAAAAGAAAAAACATTTCTGCTTTTGTGCTATCCGGAATTTTATTTAATTGTTTATTTTTTTTTAATTTTTTTGGCTTTGTGATAAGCATATATTAAGAGTGTACTTTGAATATCTTTTTTTCAACTGGAGTGAACAAAGCCTTCAGTTTTAGCTTGGCTCTTTGATTCTTGTTCCACCTTTTCATCCCTATGGTGCATGTTGTTACTTAGGCTTGTATTTTTTTATTTCCCCCTTCGCATTCTTTTCTTCTTTTGTTTTTTTGGAAGGTAATTAAATTATGCTGATGTAATTTGCTCACATGTTTTTTTCAGGACATGGAGAAGGAGCTTGGCCTGACTAGGGAAAAATTAATTCGGATGGCATTGCTTCTTGGAAGTGATTATACTGAAGGTGTCAGGTAATTAACAGCTGCAGATCTGACTTCCTTTTCTGTTTGTACTTTTGCTAGTGATTTGACCTTGAATGTATTGCCACATATATTTCTAATTTTACTGTGCTTCATACAAATTTCGTTTGTCATTTACTATAATGGGAGTCTTGTGCTATTGCTAGTTTATATATATATATATATGCATATAACAGAAATTAACAACTGAATTTTGTGAGGGTGCTGAACTTGGTTGCTAACTTAATACATTGATTATATTTTGTGTAGTGGGATAGGCATTGTCAATGCTATTGAGGTTGTAAATGCATTTCCTGAGAAAGATGGCCTCCATAAATTTCGGAAGTGGATTGAGTCACCAGATCCCACCATCCTTAAAAAGTTTGATGCAGAAACAGGATCAACTGTGAAAAAAAGAGGACCAAAAGTTACTGAAAATGGTCTGAAGTGCTCAAAAAGAAATTTAGAAGAAGTCTCTGGATCTGACGTAAACATTTTAGAAGGTCAAGAGCAGCAGCAGTCTGTAACTTCCATGCATGATATAAAGCAGATTTTTATGGATAAGCATGTATTGATCGTGTTGTCCGCCTTGTTATTTACTTGTCATTGCTCTTTTGTTTTCATTCTTATTCTCTCCTCCTTTTAATAGAGAAATGTGAGCAAGAACTGGCATATTCCTCCTGTTTTCCCTAGTGAAGCGGTTGTCTCTGCTTACTTTTCTCCACAAGTGGACAATTCAACTGAGCCTTTCAAGTGGGGAAAGCCAGATCATTTTGTTCTTCGCAAGTGAGTTACTTGTTGAAATTTAGCTTCGGGGTCATATGAGTTGTATCTTTTGAGATGATGATCCTTTTCATCTTTTGATACATTAAAGACTAAAAAATGAAAAAAAGAATGAGAAAAGAAAAGGAAGAGAATTTTTGGGTTTCTAGCTTGGGTCACTATGTAAATCTATCAGTTCTCATTACTTGAAGATTGTGTCCCTTCTTATATAAAAAGATTGTCTGTCCTGTTAAAGTCTTCTTATAGTATATTAGCTTGAAGGGGTAGTTGTCTTTTTATTATGCATAGTCATGCTATTAGTCATTACTTAGGCAGGCTTTTACATATTCCTTGTGCAACCTGGATTTGTTTTTCTGGTGTTGGACCAGGCTTCTTGTTAGCATATTCAGTTTGCACATTCCACGTTCGAGCTTTATTTTTTAAAAATAATTTTGTGAAAGACCATGCCCACTTCTTCCTATTTACGGTTTCTAGATGCACGCCATATCATGGCTAACTCATATGGTAAACTACAAATAATTAATCCAGTCCCAAGGGCAGAATAAATGCCTCCACTGCCAACAATGCAACCACATTTCTGACAGTATTCACAATCCTTACACTTCTTGACAAATAAAAATGAAATCTTTCATAACTTTCTGACGAGCTTCTTTTTATTTCACAGATTGTGCTGGGAAAAGTTCGGGTGGGGTAGCCAGAAGGCAGATGAGTTGCTAGTACCTGTTCTGAAGGAGTACGACAAACACGAGGTTAGGGAAATGCACTTTCTCTCCCACCCCCCAATCCCAACCCCAACCCCAACCCCAAAAGACAAAAAAATTCCAAGACAAATTGGCTATCATCTCTATCATCACCTGCTACTAAATTAAAATCAATTCGTGGACATAATCTGAGCGATATTTAGTTGGCTATCACACATCCCGATCAGTTATGATGTCAATTCATTTATCCCTCATCTCTGAAGATGGTGCTCACAAATGTATGTTATTTGTTTGATGAAGACTCAATTGAGGTTGGAAGCATTTTACACTTTCAACGAACGATTTGCAAAAATTCGTAGCAAGAGAATTAAGAAAGCCGTTAAAGGAATCACTGGGAACCAGAACTTGGAGTTGATGGATAATCCCTTGCAAGAGGTTTCTAGGAGTAGAAAGAAAAGAAGGGCAAACCCTGTTGGACCTGGAGATAAGTCTGAAAAACCTTCAAGCGAGATAGAGGGGAGTGATACTGAGAACCATAATTACTTTATGGACAAGTCATTACCCAAGCATTCAAGGAAAAGGAGGAATTCTGGAGAGCCTATTCCATCCATACCACCTATGGAGACAGAAGGCAGACAAAGTCGCAACAGAGGATCGCATGGGAATGGAAGAGGTGGAGGGAGAGGGAGAGGGAGAGGGAGAGGGAAAGGGAGAGGGAGAGGCGATGGAGTAGGAAGAGGAAGGGGAAAAAGAGGTTCTGGTTTCGAACCACGTGAAAGCAGTGGTAATGACACAGACGATGATGAGCAAGAAGTTCTTGTGGAGAATCTAGAAGTTCCAGACAAAGTACGAAGGGTAAGCTATAGTCTTTTTCTGTGCTCTTAACAATAATTTGAAAAGTATCACCATCATGGAATTATGTCCACCATGCCTTTTTCTAATTATGTGATTTACCATTCAGTTCAGATTGATAGCTGAGATATGGATGTTATCAGAGATAATAAATTCTTTTGAGTCTCTTCATTCTTACCTTACCCAACTTTAAACAATTAATCTTTGCACTCATTTTCCTGCTTATATCTTTCAGTCGATGAGAATTCGGAAGCCTGTGAATTACACTATGAATGACTCTATGATGGATGATGGGGAGAAGTCATCAGACCAGAGTGATGAAAAATGCTCTGCCGGCGAGGCAGCAGTAGTTCGAGATTTATCTTCAGCCCAGGGTGAATGTGAAGATGGTGCTGCTGGTCATAAAGAAAACAAAGAGCATAATAATGCAGGAGATTCTGCTCATGAGGAGCTCTTGGATATAGACTATCACGAAATGGGTGGTCGGTTTTGCCCTGACAAATGTGAAATTGATAAGCCAGATGTGAGCCAAGGTGGCGATCCTTATTTTGAGGCGGAGTTTTGTAAAGACTACCTCAATACGGGAGGTGGGTTTTGCATGGATGAAGCTGAGACAAAGAATGACCAAGATGGAAGCGCTAACCCAGACCCAGACCATCGTATTGATTTAACAAATGAAGCTGATCTTCATTTTGGTTCAGTTCAATATAACTTGGGCCCCAAAGGTACCTTAGATGGACTTCATGCAACAGGGAAGACAGATGCATATGATCCCGAATCGAATCTGGACCGTCAAAATGCTTCAAGTAATGAGGGTAATTCGAAGGGGGATGTGTCTCCGCCTCGGAATACTACTGGAAAGACCTCTGTTGGAGGTCTAAGTGCTATCCCTTTTCTGAAAAGAAAGCGAAGAAAGAGCTAAAGCCTAAAAACCCCGACATTCTGGTTTTCAAATAATTTATTCTTTTCTCGTATTTTGTGTTATATCTGATTACATTTCACCCTCTCTGCTTTCCCCACCTTTTTCGCCTTTAATGGTGAGGGCCAAGATTCCCCCCATTTCGCCTTTAAGGGAGGAATTGAACGTAAAGCTGCTGCGGCAAACTTCCTCTAATCCAGTTAAATAGGAAACAAATCAATGAACTTAAAAAGTGTAGCCGTTGAGGAGCAAATAATCAAAATTTGATCAAATGTTTTCAAAATATAAAATATGAAGTTCAGGCATTCAAGTCACAGACCCTTGAAAGAGCAACAACCATCAGCGATGATGAGGTGCATGGTGCATGGTGCATGTCTGCATGCCTTGATTCCACCTGGAAGCAATCAAAACTGGTGTACGTTCGGTGAATGGTGATACCCTACTTAACTACTCTTGATTAATTAATTAGTTTGATAGTGTCACACGAAATGAGAAGGACCTTAACGTGCTAATTTAGATATAATATATCATACCAGAGATGCTTTGCGCACGTGATTTACCCTAAAAGTCAAGAAAATAGAAAGAAAGAGCAGCAATATGTTTGGCATTACTTCTCCAACATCATTAAGACCTGCAAATCCGATCAGAGAGAAAAATAAAAACAGCATTAGTCCTATCTCTCTCTCTCTCTCTTCATTCTCAAGTGAACAGCAACCAGAAACAGCTCGGTTCTGCCCTTGCATTAAATTATCAAGTTACTCTTTTGTGTCTATGTTTCTTTGGGTTTGAGCTAAAAAGAAAAAAGATGAATGGAGGGTATTGGTACAGGGAGGTGCTGCCATTGACGGCCATGGTGACCATGGAGTGCACTAGCGTGGGCTTAACCACACTCTTCAAAGAAGCCACGTTGACTGGGATGAGCTACCATGTCTTTGTTGTTTATGCTTATGCTGTTGCTGCTATTGTCCTCTTTCCTGCACCCTTTATCTCCCAAAGGTCTCTCTCTCTCTCTCTCTCTCTTCCACCATTGGTTTTACAAACTTCAACTAAACAGTTAAATTTGACATGAGCTACTAACAGTTTCTATGTTCCTGTTCATATGATTTGCAGATCAAAAGAGCTTCCTCCACTTAATTTTTCCATACTGTCGAAAATTGGTCTTCTCGGGCTCATAGGGTACAGTTATTTCACACATGCACAGCTATGATGATCTACAAAGCGAAACCCATTATTTTTGTTGGATCAGTAAAGCTTATATTTATTTACATGAGAGTAAAAACTCGGCATTTTCTCGTTCTTATTTCTTTTCTAACTCTGTTTCAATTTGAATCGTTGTTGGGTTCGGAGCAGGAGTTCATCTCAGATCATGGGGTATGCAGGCATCAATTTCAGCTCTCCAACACTTGCTTCAGCCCTCGGCAGCCTGGTGCCCGCTTTCACCTTCATACTTGCCATAATTTTCAGGTTCTTCTCCACTCCTTCAATTTATTTACCAAAAATATTCTCATGTGTTCAAAGATCAAGTGGCCTCTATATACAAAAAAAAAAAAAAAAAGACTAATTCTATGGGCAAGTGCTTGGGCCAAAGTGAGTAACCAGCCAAGCTTAGTCTGACCCAACTTGCAGTAGTCACTCATTCTACCAACGTAATTGATTGTGTCACCTTTGCTTAACATAGAATAACTGTTTTGGCCAATCATATCAGTGTAGTGCTTAAAAATTATGTAGATATCAGTATGTAGCATAACTCCCCTTCTTGTTTTATTTTTCTTCCTACTAATTACTATCTCCACCACCCCACTCGCATACCCTCTATTCTACTTTCAACTCTATTGTTACCACCATTTACCTCCAAATTAGTTACTTCCTTAACTTTTTAGCAGATTTCTAGAGTAATGTGCATATCCAAATCCAATCATTTCAAATCTATATCTTGTAAAATTTAGGACACCTTCTATCCACTGAGTCACTGACAAACTATAAATTAATGAGATATTGAGCCCTGCTTGTATTCGGAAGTGGGTTGAGCTCATCTCAACTCACTTCCATTTCATCATTATATATTTATAATTTTTTATACAAAACACAAATCCCAATACACCTTTTTCAAATCCCAATACACATTTTTTAAATCCCAATACACCTTTTACAAATTCCAACACACATTTTTCAAATCCCAAAATAATAATAATATTAAAAAATAAACCAAACTCATCTCAACTCATCTCATCTCCGAATCCAAGCGGGGCCTGAATCTACTTTGGTCTACAAAGATGGGGTGGATATCTCTTTTTCGTTTGCTCCAATTTAACAAACACCAATGCAACCCCAAAACACTCCGTAACATTTTCTTGAGACGTTCTCAATGTCAAGAAACCATGAAACCAAAATCACTCCTGTGGTCCCATTTCCACACAACTTTTTCCCCTTTCTTGTGATTGTCATGCATTATTTTGACTGTTCTCGACTGTTGGGTTGGGGCCCCACATCTTTTACATACATATATATATATATGCTTTTGAACACACATGTGGATATGTGTATTCACTTTTATGATTCGCTCTTCTCGGTTTTGCCATTTCTTTTCCCTGTTACTGGCATTAAAAGAATGGAAAAGATGGATTTGAGAAGCTGGAGCAGCTTAGCTAAAGTTTTGGGCACCATGGTATCAATATCAGGTGCATTTGTAGTGACTCTCTACAAAGGCCCGCCGATCATCATTACTCGGTCATCATCCCTTTCACTTCATCCGCCTATAAGCTCACCAAAATCAAATTGGGTAATTGGTGGTCTTCTACTTACAGCTGACAATATTTTGCTCCCACTATGGTACATTGTTCAGGTGGGTTTCTTTCTCATTACACAGGAACCCATTTTCAATGTCTACATTGCATGAGATTTGCAAATACGGTAGAAACGAAACTAGTCTGAAAACTATGCTATTTTATTTACAGGCACAAATTATGAAGGAGTACCCAAATGAACTGACCGTGATATTCTTTTACAATTTATGCGTGAGCATCATAGCTGTAGTTGTAGGTTTGATTACAGAAGATGATCCCAATGTTTGGAGATTGGAGCCAAATATAGCATTGGCCTCCGTGGTGTGCTCGGTAAGAAGCTAACACTGTAACACACATGACACACCAGTTCAGTTACACACCGTACGTTCATATGGTGAAATTTGACTCTGTTTGGATATAAAAACAGTTTCATCTTATCTGATTTTATCATTATAACTTTTTCAAATTCTCGTATAGAATATAATAAACAATTCAAATTTTTTTCAAATCTCAAAACAATATTATAACAAGACAGCCTATGACCTTTCTTTTAAGTTCTAGTGTTTTGATCCTGCTTTTTCCGAGTCTAGGGACTCTTTGGGTCATTCTTGAACAATGCAGTTCATACATGGGCGTTACGAGTGAAGGGGCCTCACTATGTAGCAATGTTCAAGCCTTTGTCCATTGCCATTGCTGTTGCCATGGGCGTTATGTTCCTTGATGATACTCTCCATCTTGGCAGGTACTAAGACAGATAAAACCCTTTTCAGTTCCAATTAATCCTCAACACCACAAAATTCCAAAGATGAGACTAATTATGCTCAAAATAAGTTAGGTCACTATTGTTTTTTACCTGCATAGTTTTTCAACGTTGTCGTTCTTTAGAAAACTAAGTCCAATACATAAAAATCTAAACAAATGCTCTAGTTTGCTCACAGTTTGTTGTTATGGATTCAATTGCCACTTTTTCTGCTTTTTACAGTCTTTTTGGAGCAACAATAATATCAATCGGCTTCTATACTGTAATATGGGGAAAAGCAAAAGAAGATATGGGTGAAGACTGTGGAGTCCGTAGCCTGGAATCACCACCTAGCACCCAAAAGGTCCCTCTATTGCAGAGCTATAAAACTGTAAGTGGTGGAGCGAAAATGCAAGCGTTTGTGTAAAATGCATGCTTTATACAAAGGGCTGCACTTTGGAACGGTGTCTCCTACAAGAGCTCTTTATCGGAGACAAATAAGAACATGCCACATAAGGAGTTGACCAAGAAATGCAAAGGGGTTGTAGGGGATATTTCAGCACATGCCGCAGTGTCCCTCTCTCTTCTCTCTCTCTCTCTCTCTCTCTCTCTCTCTCTCTCTCTCTCTATCCTTTCGTCTGCAAGTCCCTCTCTCTCTCTCTTTCATATGCAAACAACAGATTCTAGTATTCTATCCCGTGAGGGATATATATATATGTTCTTCTGTTGATTAACTTACAGATTTTTTTTTTTTAATTGGTTTTGCTCTTCGTGCTAAAGAGACAGAAAAGGCTTGATTTCAGGGAATATTTCTCTTGAACAAACGAACAATCTTGGATATTTTTGGTTGTCAACGTTTGGATCTAGATTAACGAACAAAGGAAAATCTTAATTTCAAGAGAGGAAAAACAGAAAAATGTTACATATATATACAGGAAAATCTTCATCAGATATAGCAAGCCGGTTTTTTTTTGCTTTAATTTGACAACATCGATTTGCAAGCTCCAGCGACTTGTGAAGTTTTTTCTTCCTTTTTTTCTGTTTAATTTCTTTTTTTATATATTAGCTGTGTTCTCTTGCAAGGGACAAGTGAGTTTAATTTGGTTGATTTTCTGGAAGGCTGGTACCATTTGAGGAGGAATTTAAATGGAACCTCGGTCGAGCTCAGACTCCCCTGGTAAGGCCGACGGATAATCAGTGGTTGCTCGAGGTAAAGTTTTTCTCTTTTCTCTATTACCAGTTCTCACTCAAGCAACTTGTACCAAAACAAAACAGAGGAAAGAAATCAGAGGGGGGAGGCTTCGTGAAGGAGACGGAAGGAGAGAGAGAGAGAGAGAGAGCAAATAGAGGGGGTTGGGGTATGTACGAGGGATCCCCTGCAGCGCAGAGAAGCATGTCTTCATCAAGTTATTACGGTGACATATTTTTTGTTGGTCTCCGATAATAAGCATATGTAGGAGACACAGATTATAAGTTTTTTCTCTTATACAAAAATCATATGGACTTGCCAGTGCCCACTAGTCACAGCACATCAAATATTACGTTACACCCCAACCTCTCTCCATCTCTATTCTCTGGAGACTAGTCCAAACCCACACTGAGTGGAGAGATCACTTTCTGTCATCCAAATTTCCAGGCTCATTCAAATTCCAAACAGGAAGCGGCGCAAGCACATACTCCTGTCCTTTCACCCATCAGCAAGGTTCGTGATGAAACATCCTGCTCAATGTGAGGCATCAGCGATATTACCATCGATAAATTCAATAGGTATAAACGGAGCCCAACCTTTCTATATTATTAGCACTCTACCAGGGAAATTCAGATTTCATTTACCAAGACGAGGTGGATATGCAAACTCAGATTTATGACATATTCACTTGTCAAGAAATATGTCTGCATAAAGACATTGTAATTGTTGATCAAACATCTATCTCATTCTACTATGATTTGTCGGCATATAAAACAAACAAAAGATGAAAAATCCAGATCTAGTAAAACCAAGCTTCATCTCTCTACTATGTATGTTCCGCTCGTTAAAACAAAGTTCAGAATGCCCATGAACTTAAATCCAAAAGTTAATTGAATAATGCAAACCCCATCCTCACGTTGCATTTCTGTGGGCCCGAGAAAATATGAACTTACGAACTACAGGAACAGCTACTTGAAGAGGATCTTCTTTACCTTTCCCCCAACCGAATTCTCCACCTTCCCCACAACCTTCATTCAAGTTTTGAGGTCATCAGACATTGCAGAAGGTATGCAATGCGTTGTCAGAATATCTAAAGTTGCTGCTTTGGCAGTCTTGGTACGTAGGACCACTATCTGCACAAAGTTTAGTACTTGTGAACGTTGAGAGAATGCACATAGGTATATGTGTGTGTGGTGTTTGGGGGAGGGGTGGGGGACAGAGAGAGAACCTGTTGATAGTCTAGATCAAACTTTAGATATTCATCATCACAACTCTCTACCATGCTGGCCAAGCTCTTAAGATTCTTCACAGGTTTACCATTGAAAGCAAGAACCTAGAAATACAAAAGATGAAACGAAAGATATTAACAAGTGCACATAAAAGTTACTTCCACAATGTTACATTACAGTGTGTTGTACATATATTTCCCTGACCTGAGTATTAACGATATCCTCATACCCAATATTGATGTCAGCCACAAGAACCTAGGACAATTTTTAAGGAAAAAAGCAATGAGTTCTCTGCATTACCTGAGGGGAACTGACATAAAATGGGGAAAATGATGAGAGAGACTACGAGAGAAACCTGAGAAACAACAACAAGCTGTTCATCTACTGATTCTGCCATTGCATGTAGATGCTTTTCTAACAGCTTTACTGGAGCATCAAAATCATAATCCTTTCCGTACTGGACATGGTGAAAAAACCAAGCAGTTAAGAAATAACAGAGAAATCTCTCACCCAAGCATAAAGTTCAATTAAATTGGGATATCACATTTCAATTAAAAATCAGAACAAATTCCATGCCCTTAATATTATATACACCTCATTACTAAATGTCAATCTATCATCCCCCCCCCCCCCCTCTCTCTCTTCTCTCTTCTCTCTTTTCCCTTTTTCTTCCTCTCTTTTATAGCAAGTATGCTAATATTCTATGTAAATAAATGATTCTACAATCAGAGCATCTATGATTGACACAACATGCAGAAATTTATAAAGAGAATAAGCCCCAACTTGTGTAGGATCTCAGATGCATCCCAACCACATTCATTATATTAATTTGAAAAGCGATGCAGAGCTTCTACTTTTACTTGCACTTATCAATTTCCTGGGGCACACAGGTAATTGAAACACAAAAGAAGGGCCCCTTGAGTATTTGGCCACCACCTAAACGTTGTAACTGATATGATTGAGCATACAATAAAATTTAGAGGTTACACAGCTAAACATCCCCAAGTCGCATTCTAAAACCTACCAGTCCATACTTCTCATTAAAATTAATCTATCGAGGTAAGTTCTAGAGTCTTATAGAGCTGAAAGTATTGGAACAAGCAAAAGAAAAGGTTGCCCAAGGGCATGCTGATGCGCAAAAAAACCCAATAAATGCTTACATCCAGACTCCAGTTCTCTAATAATGCCAGCACAGAATCAACAAAGAAAAAACCAGAGAGAGAGAGAGAGCAAAACTTCAGTCTTAGATACACACCTCAGAACGGAGATAGGGAACAGATATTGCGGTGAAAACAAATCCACCAATTATGAAATAAGAAGGAGGTCTGCCCTTGATGTGTGCTGGGATGAGCCGCTTGTGAGTAGCAAGTCTAATGTTGTATTCAAGGACCTCTGAATCACGAAGAACTTTTACTAAAGCATAATCCCCAGTGTATTTTTGAGATACAAGATAACTGAAACCAATGCGCTCTCCATGCCTGAACGGAACTGAAAAGGAATAACAAAATCAAACCTTAATAGGCATATAGGATGGAGGAAGTACACTGCAGTCATCTGCATAAGAATGGCAACATCATCTTCAGATGACATCTTATACAAGAGAGTGAGCTGCAGAGCCTAATTAATCCACACAAGCTTCAAATGTTATTATCATCTACAACCTTTAACACGAGTGTTCAGGCCTCAACCAGAGTTTGTCCAGAAAATAGCAACTGTTAATCTCTCTGACTATCAACTCAATAAAGCTGTTTTCTTAGCCATCTTCTGGTCCTCTGGATTACTTAGTGCATACTTGGGATTGCGGTGAGAAATATAATTTATAGCTTTAGAGCTTATAGCTTATAACTTAAATAATAAGTTCTACTATAAAAAACTTTAAAGCACTATCAATTATGTTACATTTGTTTGAAAATAAATTTAAAAAGTGCTTTATGAGGTAGAAATGACAATTATTTGAACTTTAAAAAATTATAACCATATTTTTTGAAGTAAGTTGTAATTATCAGAAAGTTGTATGGATATTTTCGTCCATTGACAATCATTTTAAATTTCAAATTACGTTCCACATTATTTGGAAAAGAACTTTTAAGGAAAAGCATCAAAATAAAGTTTTTCCTCAAGCATGATTTTTAACTTATTTGAGATAAAAAGTGCTTTGATATGTTTTTTTTTTTTTTTGATAAGTAATCATAAAAATATTATTAATAGAAATTGGCAAAGTCTAGGTACACATGTAGTATTAGGGCTGAACAAAGTAGCTGCCCGCCCGCCTCGTTTCCCTGAAATGTTTACACCCGATTACCCGAAAAATCGGAAATAGAATACCTGTTACCAACAACCATTCAAATTTAATTCCCTGATTCAACTTCTTTTTGCATTTTTCAATCCCCCCTCTCTCTCTTCTCTCTATCTCTCTCCACCCTCGCCGGACCAAGCTTCCCGTCGCCCGCGTCCACCTTAAACGGCCAAGCACGACTCACTAGGAAAGTTAAAAACATTCTCTAGTTCTCTCTCTCTCTCTCTACTGCAACAAGAATGGTGGCAACTTTCAGAAGATTCACGCACCCTAGCCAAGCAGCTTCCCCAACTAGTATCCAACTTCTGCTTTGAAACCCTATATAATCGAGGCGCGTCAAAGGTAAACGATGATCTTTCCAAGCACCTTCCGGATCTCCAGTAGACAATGGATTTCTCGAGGCGGCATCGGAGATAGACACGAAAATAGCAGGTTGAAGGGAGTTGTTCAAGGGCGGAAGGGAATGAATGGGAAGAAGCAAGTAGCGGAAATGATATATATATTTATATATATGTATGTACTTTACTGAAAAAAATATTGGTCCATCTTGAGTATTTTTGTTTTGATGTGGGATTTTTGTTTTCGGGTTAGGGTTTTCAAGCTTTTGTTTTTTGAAATTTTTGAATGATTTGGAGAACTGGTTCAGAAATCTCACCCAAAACAATCGGCTAATCAGGTAATATTTGGAGCTGAAAACTTATCGGGTCATGTCGGAAAGTGATGCTTGGGTCGATCGAACAACCCTACATGGTGTATACAAGAACTTTGATATGTAATATCCAAACAACCTAATTTTTGCAATCCCAAACAGACCCTTAATTTAATTATCAGATATGGCAGTAGATGGGTCAAATGCTGTAATCACATGACCAACATCTCGGCCAGCTGATTAAGTTTAGCCGCTGACTAAAGCTAACTTTCTGCATATGTTCAATTTCTAGCACCTCCTCTCTCACTCTTGCATGCACCTGGAACCATTATTTTTCAGTTTTTTTTTTTTAATTAAGATTTAGATTTACTTTCCCATAGTTGCCCATTCATCGACCACCACTTAACATTCTTTCTATGTCACCTATTACTTGATGAAAGCATCTACAATTGACTGGAGATTAAACCATGCAAGCATCCAGAAATTTTGTAGGCATCACACTTTTGACAGTCACATGACGGTGCTTTCCAAAAGAGTGTAAAATAAACCTTAAATGCACAAGAAAACTTAAAAAAACTACCAGTTAATTAAGTTTCTAAGGAGTTTCTATAGAAGATTATCATTTGTAATTTTATTGATCCTCGTAGTAAACATTTTTAAGGTCTGTTCTCAAGTTGAAGAGATGTAAAGGCAGAATCCAGTGCACATGAAAAACATACAGAATACATTACTACAATAAACTCTGATCTTAAATTATCATTTCTTTACGGGAGAAGGGGGTGGGGGTTTACCTGTTCCATCGTTAGCAATATTAACCCCATCGAAACTCAAGATAACATCAGAAGGCTTCAGAACCTGAGATTCAGGAGCTGTGGGTTCAATTCTTCTAATTCGTACACCCTTCTGATCTGGTGCCATTCCCATTGCCATGCATAGATCGGGGTTTTCCATCTTCTGCCACTCAACTCCAAGAATTGGGAACCCTACAAATTTGAAGGAATGAAAATGAATTCATTCATTCCAATGAGCAGACAATGATCACAAAGTTCAGCATTTTCCCCATTCCACAGTTGCTGAACAATGTGCTGGGAGAGGACAACATACAGTATAATCACCTTTATATTTACAATAAACAGAATTTCTGTAGCAACTTCATAACATAATTATACAAGTTTTTAGGTTATTCAGGAAAAGGGAGATTTAATCGAGGTAGAACACCACCCAGAGATACCTGTATATGCCCCATTCTTTTCATAATCTTTAATGAAGTGCATAATAACTGGTGTTGGAATGACGTAACCAATGTTCTCCGCATCTTCATGTTTAAGAGACTGAAAAGCAATACCCACACACTTCCCCCTATCGTTAAAGGCAGGCCCACCAGAATTTCCAGAGTTTATTGCAGCATCTATCTGGGAAAAAAGTAAGTCAGAGAAAAGGGATGGCAAAGGAATATGTCAATAAACTGTCATATTATCTGATGTCAAAGTAAGTCTAAAGGAAGGGAACTTCTATAACCTGTAATCCAAGAAGTTCTGTTGACCCGTGAACATAAGAAAGTATCTCTATGCGAGACACAACACCACTTGTCACAGAGATTGTGTCACCCCCAATTGGATAGCCGACAACAGTTACGGCATCTTGGAGTGCGGGCAAATCTCCAAACTCCACAGGTGAAACTCCTTCCCAGAACTCATTGTCACTCACCGTCAGCATTGCTGAAGAATTGCGGAAAAGGGAGGGAAAAATTCCCTTTCAATTAAATAGTGCACCAATTCAAACCAAATATTTGTATGAGTCACTGACACTCTTCAAACATTCATTCAATTAAACCAGACTCTAAGAGCGCATAAGCATTGCAGTAGCATGAATGTATGAATCCTAAACAGTTTCAGTCACCAAATGCTATCTCTATAAACATCAATTCAATTAAACGGTTAAACCAGCACGGACGAGCTTTTTCAAGGAGTACCCTGCACGAAATATTGACATTTTCTTTACATTCTATATTACACCCGCGTCTTTAACATACACATTCGAACAAAATGAAAATTAGGACTTCTGCAGTATTTCATCATGACTAAAAACCGAAGATGGAAAAAAGAAAACTTTTTTCATTGAACACCTATAACTATAACCTACCTGGTTAGCAAAGCAACACTAATTTGATAGAACCATAGTCATCATAATCATCACTTTTTATCATGGTACAAAATCCCATGATTTATGTTTGTTAAAAATGCAACTCGATCCCTAAAAAAACCAAACCAAGGTACGAAATTAGCTTAAAACCAAGTGAAAAGCCCAAATTTTCTCATTACCAATATCACACTCAGTCCCAATTGCCAACACCGTAGCCAAGTACTTGGTATCTGAACCCCGCTTCTTCAACTTCACTTGTGTATGGTGCTCCACCGAATGCGCATTGGTCAAGACTCTCCTCCCCCCAATGATAAACCCACTACTGCTTGAGCTGTACTGCCTCTTCCTCTGCCACATCAGCGAGAAATTGGGCTCCGTATGCACACAAAACACCTTCACCACGGCGTCCATGGAGGGCACCACCTTAACCACGGTCTCCCACCTTACTGGCTCAGAGATAACCGCAGTGGCGATGGTCGTCGATGTTGTTGCGACGGCGAAGTCTCCGTTTTGGTCGGCGTGTCTGGAGCCCCGGCGTTCGGGTGACGCCGCTATGTTGGCGCGGGAGTTTTCGTTCTTCTTGACCTTAGGGGGACGGGCACTGCGGCGCAGAGAAGGCGGTGGGTTGTTTGTATCCGTAGTGGGTTCGGTGGCGGGGATGGTGACGGAGACGGAGGCAGAAACGACGTCGTTGGCTGTTACGGCGGTGGTGTATTGGAAGTCCTTGGTTTCTTCGGCAGGGGTTTTGGGTTTACGACCGCGTTTCCGCTTATTTTCGCCCATTTGTACTTTTGGGAGAGAGAAAGACTAGAGAGAGAGAGTAGCTAAATGGGTTTTTGCCACTTTTTGGAGAGTATAGCTGCTGCTGTTTCTTCTGAGGTTGGATGGGAGACGGGAGATTACCGGAATTCTGCGTTTGTTTGAACGATTACTAGATGTCCTGTCCGAGAGAGAGAGCGAGAGCGATAATGGGCCTAAAAGTAACTGGGCCAGCAAGAGAGAAATAGCCCTACTGGTTCCAAATTATCCTGGGGTAGGGAGAAAAGCCCATTTAGGCCCATTCAAATGTCAATCCACTCTTGTCTAAAATCAAGTTGTCGGGCAGGTGAGAAATAAGCCTACTATTGATCAATGGTTAGAGAGTAGCATGAGATGTGAGTGCCACATTAATTACCAGGAGGCAGTAGATTGGGCTGGAGTTGAGATAATGGGGAGGAAATTAAAGAGGAATGGATCAGAGGAAGGGAGGACACAAATGACAAATTAAAGCCCAAAAAAAAGGAGTTTGGTCGAGTATATTAATTATGAACAAGTTCTAATAATGAATATATATACCTTTAAAAAAAATAATGAATATATATATATATATATATTTATACATATAATGGGATTTTCTTTTAAAGAAATATATATGCAGTACATGATGATTCTCGTTAATTAGCAATATTACAATACCGTTCTTTCATCACAAGATTAGAAAAAGACGGAGGATCGGATCAACTTCTTCTATCCAACAATGAACGCCTTGCTTTTGATCGACAGCCAATTGGACAAAGACAGTGAGCCACTTCATTACATTCTCTATGATCAACAAATGTTGCAGACCACTCCTTAATTTAGGCTCTAAAGACCACTTTGACATGATCTATCACACAATCTATCCATAATGAGCTTTAGATCAGCATCTAATTTAATGGATTAGTTAAAAATTAAATTCATCTAATTATATTAAAATATTATAAAAGAAAAAAGTGATTGCAATGAATTAGCTTTAAAAAAAAAACAGTAACTTCAAAAATACGATCAAATTTGGTAGATGTTTTTTATTAGCCAAATCTTTATTTTATGATTTTATTTCTCTCTCTTCTTCTCCATATTAGTAAAAAATATGATTTCTCAACTAATAATTTAATTAGAATATAATTATTAATTAGTATATAATAGGTAGAATGATAAAATATGATAAAATTAAATAAAGTGATATTACAAAAAAGTAAATTAATATTAATATATTAGCTAAAACTTGACCTATTGGAACTTATTAATAAAGATATTAAATCATTGTGTTTGTTTTACTGAATTTAAGATTTTTTTTGGTAATTATATACCTTGTTCATTATATTAAACTTGGAGTTTCATTCCAAATTCATGGGCACTATGGTTATAATTAGAATTTAGAACTGATCACTTATTATTATTTTTTATTTTAAAAGATTTAAGAGAAATTTGTCTGATTTATTTTTATAGATAACATGAGATAAGCGTTAAAATTATTTTGAGACTTGGAAAAATTAAATTGTTTATTTTATTTTATATGAAAATTTGAGAAAATAAATATAATAATAAAATAATTATATAAGATAAAATAATTAGATAAAAATATTTGTGAAAGTGAATATTCATCAATATTGAAAGCATACCACTAATGCTATAACTTCTTTATTGCTATATATGTGAAACTTTGTGGTTGCCGTCGTCAATCACCCATCTGCCACAATGCCCAAGTAGCCAGCGGTCCAAGTCAGAGCCATCAATATGGCTCAAGTCTCATTCAAAATACACTAGGAGAAATCCTAGAACCACTCAATATTCACTAATTAAATAATTATAATAGATCAGATTCTTATCAAATTGGGTCATCAAAGCAGAAAACCTCAAACATGATAACTCCACACCAAACAATATACGTGGATTCCAGTTTCCCCATCAAACAATAGGTCACGTGGAGTACTCATGACCTAGAATATATAAATAAAATCTAATGATCATGATATTCTGAATAAATTTGTAGTAAAATAATAACATCAAAATTTTGTTTCCTGAATGAATTATAAATAAAAGCATACCACACGAAACAAAGACTCGAGACAAACCTCGATGGCGATGGCTGCTATATATAATGTTCTCTCTCTTTCTATATATATATATATGTATATAAATTCAATTTTTATTGTATGTTTCCTGAATGAATTATGCATGGTTGTAACATTAGGAAGCTTCAAGCTAGCAAAAGATCCAGTCCGGCCGTTTAAATTATATCATATTTTAAAAAAATTTACTAAAAAAAAAATAGACTATTGTGATAGATTATTTACGGTAAAAAATGATTATTTACAATTGAAAAAGCGATAGCAAATTACCTTACATACCTAGAGGGGGGGTGAATAGGTGTTTAACAGAAACGATGGCAGTTTAAAAAATTAATCAACATAAACAAGCAATCAACAAAGAAATCAACACACAGATTTTGGTTACGAAGTGGAAACTCATTTGAAGAACATCTTCAAAATCTAAAACCACTCCGGGTGTAAGACACCACCTCTAATCCACTATAGAAATTTTAGTTTGTTACAACCAATTTAGAAACACTCACAAACCCACTGTAGCAACTAAACTTGGCTTGCAACACCACGAGTGACCCACTCGATCTCTACACGCATGTAGTGCCGGAACTCCGACCTTTCTATAGCTTCTCACACGAACAACTTGATTTCTTCATCCAAGCTCCTTGAAGAACTCTTCCAGCTTGATGAACACGTCCACTCCAATGAACTCACTAAAGATTTGAATGTGTGTTGTGAGGGAGTAATATAATCCAAGAGAGAATGATCTTTGAAACAATGGAGAAGTTTCTCTCAAGGGATGAAGTATGGCTCCTTGGTTTTTCCTCTGTTTTTCTCCACCCTGCAGCAGAAGACTTAAGGATCTATTTATAAGCCACCTCCTGAAACGGCGCTTAAACCCTAGAGAAATTCGTGAAACCTTAACTTCGCTCGAGCGAGATGTCGAGCGAGGGTCGAGCGAAGTCTCTGCCTGGACTTCGCTCGAGCGCCATGTCGAGCGAGTGTCGAGCGAAGTCTCTGCCTGGACTTCGCTCGAGCGCCATGTCGAGCGATGGTCGAGCGAGATCACTGTGTTCGGTTTTTCTCGAGCCATTTTGATCCTCTTCAAGTGTACTCTGTCCACCATTAGTTACAACTCAATTATATTAGGTTTTTCACTAGAAAATTGCCAACTACCAAATTTTACATCAACAATCTCCCCCTTTGGCATTTCTGTGACAAAACCTCTAACCTATACATTGGACCTAATCCTATCACACACAAACAACAGGACTTCCACATGTAGGTTTAGTCTTGGCAAGTGAAGTATCTGCACACTTAACAAACATGTAAACGTACCAACAGAAAACACTTGCAAGAAATTTAACAGATGAACTCAGAAGTAAAGAAATTTTGCCATAAAAATTTAACACTAAAACTTCAATAGCAATTAGTCCAACACAGAATACATCAAGAGTATAATCACATAGTAAAACTAAGAACTACTAGTTACTCCCCCTACAAAGTAGCTTATCTCCCCCTAAATCTAGCTACTCCTCCCCCGATCAATTAGTCCAACACAGAATACATCAAGAGTATAATCACATAGTAAAACTAAGAACTACTAGTTACTCCCCCTACAAAGTAGCTTATCTCCCCCTAAATCTAGCTACTCCTCCCCCGATCACTCCCCCTTTTTGTCACAAATGGCAAGGGGTCTCAATCTTGATTAGTCTCTTCCTCATCAGCAAGAAGATGCTGAACTTGATTTCCAAGCTCAATCACTTGAGTGTCAAGTGTGTCAAACCGAGCATTGAGATGAGTATCCAATTGAGTAACCCGAGTCTCAAGACTGTTAAGTCGGTTATCAATGCGAGTATCCATGCTGGTCACAGACTGCTGAATGCTAATCAGAAAGTCCAATAAGGTCTGCCTGGATGGTTCTGTAGCTGGTGGCATCAGACCCGAGCTGGAAGGACCCGAGCTGGTCTCAGGAGCGTGAGGAATAGGTCCGGTCTGGGTAGAATGTGCAGGAGCGGGTTCAACATTAGGAAGATGCGCCTGACTTAGCTGCATGGTCTTCCGGCCAATCGGTGTCTTCAAGCTCACTCTAAGCTCCTGGGGAGGGATTGACACAGACTTAGACAGGGCTATCCTCGTAATGAGACAGGCAAGAGGAAGACCAGTTCGAAGGTTTGACGACATATGGGCCTCAATCATGACCCGACAGAGAAGACCGCCCAAATCAATAGGGACATCAGTGAGCAATGCATGTAGGAGAAGGGCACGATCCGGACCAATGTCACTATAATGTCCAGTAGGGTAGATGTTTGTCAAAACAATTCGACTCACAATTTGGTATGCATGGGGAAACGACTTAGTCGCTAGAGGAGGAATCCCAGTCCAAGTCATAGGAGACCGGGTGAGAAAACGACCCAGATCAGGTCTGCTAGGGGCTGGAGTATGGAGATAGGGGTAAACTGGATTATTTACTCGTGGTACCCCTAGTAAATGTGCCACAAGATCGGGAGTCACCCGGAAAGTGATATTCCGGATATCCACTTGAAAAGATCCCTCTGAGATGTCATACATGTTCGAGTAAAACTCCCGGACCAACTCCACCGAGGGAGCGGGATGACCAGTGGTCAAAGCAAGCCACTGGCGCGACTCGAAGATCTGAGGGACGATGGGATAGGTATCCCTAAACTCACCGAGAATAACTTCACGTTCCACAAGAAGGGAGCGATGAGAAAAGTTCTGCGTGTAGAGTTCCTCAGCTTGAGGACTGTGGAAGTAAGTCCGAGAGGCGGATGAGGCAGTGCGAGGACGAACACGCCGTGATGCCATGGCAGCTGTAGACGGACCAAGCACAGACAGTGAGGCATATACGACATGATAAAATGCCTAAAATGCCTAAAATGCTTAAAATGCCTACCATGCCTAAAATGAATAAAATGTGACCCGAAAATGTTCTCAACAAGGTGTGCAGACTATGAATGAGACCTACATTTTGTCTAAAAGATCAATGCACCAAAAGAGAGACAAAATGGAGGACAAAATTTCATTGAGGCATTTTATCGAACATGTAGTGTGCATGCTGTGTAATCATGGGTTTAACACCCAATTAATTATCCCATTCCTCCCTAAATACAACACTACTCTAATAGATTCATCCATACCAAAAATGAACCACCAAGTTTCACAAAAAAAAATCCGAAAATAAAGGAACCCAAACACAACCCTATGAATGGAATGAACCGTGAAAGAAAAGAAAAAAAAATGAAGAAGAAATGGATAGAAGAAAGCTTACTGTTGATTGAGTGTTTGAGAGGAAATGAGATGCTTAGGCTGGGATTGAGTATTTGAGAGAAGATGAGAGAAGTTAGAGAGAAGGGAGAAGTGGTTCCGGCAACTGGGCTTATCGCGCGATGCAGAGCGCAATATAAGGGTTTTTCGCTCGAGCGAAATTTAATGGTCGAGCGAGACATCGAGCGAGATTCCATTTTTGCCCAGTTTCAAGGTGATACTCACAGTAGTGATTTCAAACTTCAGTGGGGACAATTTAAAATCATCCATAGCATAGCAAATGTAAAATAATATCATATTCTAAATACCACGCAAGTATAAATACTGTATGTCACAATTAATATGAATATGCGTGTTTAGGCAGTCCCCTTGCTCAATCAAGAAATTCTAACCGAGAGGTGTGAGTGGGGTTTGGCTAAACAAGAAACCATAGGTGCTTGGGAGACCCTTCAACGTGCAGAAAGTCAAACCCAATGTTGCTAGGATCTAATTTCTTGTGTCTAATAGAACCAGATTCAGGATTTGTATTGGGGCCCTTTCCCCTTTTTTTTTTTTTTTTTTTTTTTTTAAATTTAATACAACGATAGAGCCTCTTCATTTTCTTTCCTTTCGAGATACAAAAGTTCTTACACAGGTCATCTAGCCCGAGGTCAATTCTGAACACTCGTAAGGCTCCCTCACACTTTTGATTGCCTCCCCAAAGTCTCACATAAGGTCAAATGTCAAGAGATTGAGCTAGACGTGCAGTGTGTGCGGCAAAAATGCATATTAAAAATGACACACATCTTACACCTTTGCAGCATAAGCCTATGATACAATTTTGACAAGACACATGCTTGAAAGTGAACTTTCTAGTAGTAAGGCCATTCATCACATCTAAGGAAGAGCAACTGAGTCAGAGGAAAGACAAAGAAGAGAATGAAGACAAGAAAAATAACAATGCATAAGAAAAAAAATGATATGCATGCAATGTATGAAATGCATGTTACATCTCTTGTGTTAAGGCACAAATACCAATAGCCTTTCTAAGACACTCAAAACGAAGACCATCTAATGGTTTGGTAAAAAGATCGGCTAATTGATGTTCGGTGGGAATGTACTCAAGAGTAATTACATGTGTTTCCACAAGTTCCCGAATGAGATGATGCCTAATGTCAATATGCTTGGTCCTAGAATGTTGGACAGGATTTTTAGAGATGTTGATGGCACTGGTATTATCACAATAGATGCTCATCACACCTTGAGTAATGCCATAATCACGAATCATTTGTTTCATCCACAGCAATTGAGTACAACAACTCCCAGCAGCAATGTATTCAGCCTCAGCTGTAGACAAAGAAATGGAGTTTTGTTTCTTACTCATCCAGGCAACAAGATTTGTTCCCATATAAAAACATCCACCTGAAGTGCTCTTTCTATCATCTGCATTTCCAGCCCAATCAGCATCAGAGTAGCCTGCAAACTCAGTGTTGGAATCTCTGGAGTACCAAATTCCATAATTCATTGTAGCATTCACATAGCGAAGTATGCGTTTGACAGCCACAAGATGAGATTCTTTGGGGTTTGCTTGGAATCTAGCACAAACGCCAACACTGAAAGCTATGTCAGGTCTACTAGCAGTGAGATACAGTAGACTCCCAATCATGCTTCTGTACAGAGATTGCTCAACCCCCTTTCCTGACACATCAGCACTAAGTTTTACACTTGTGCTCATGGGAGTTCTAGCATGGCTACTCCCATCTAATCCAAATTTTTTCAGCAGGTCCTTTGCATATTTAGACTGGGATATGAACAATCCTTCATCTAGCTGTTTTACTTGGAGTCCCAAGAAAAAAGTTAGCTCACCCACCATACTCATCTCAAATTCATTCTTCATTTCTTCTGCAAACTCGAGAGCTAGGTCATCAATGGATGATCCAAACACAATATCATCCACATAGATTTGAGCTACAGTTATCTCCTCACCCACTTTCCGGATAAACAGTGTCCTATCAACACTTCCTCGCAGAAACTTGTGCTCCAAAAGATACGAAGTTAACCTCTCATACCAGGCTCTGGGAGCTTGTTTCAAACCATACAGGGCTTTCTTCAACCTGTAGACATGATTAGGATATTTTGGATCCTCAAAACCTTTTGGTTGCTCGACATACACTTCTTCTTGAAGGATCCCATTTAGGAAGGCACTCTTTACATCCATTTGATAGAGTTTGAAACACATATGGCAAGCAACACTTAATAGTATTCGGATTGACTCAAGCCTTGCCACCGGTGCAAATGTCTCATCAAAGTCTATTCCTTCCATTTGGGCATAACCTTGTGCCACCAATCTTGCCTTATTCCGTACAATCATTCCATTTTCATCAGATTTGTTCTTGAAGATCCATTTTGTACCTACAACATTGTGCATTTCAGGTCTTGGGACTAGGTACCACACATCATTTCTCACAAATTGATTAATTTCTTCATGCATGGCATTTGTCCAATTCTCATCCTTTAAGGCTTCTTCCACCCTTTTTGGTTCAATCTGAGAGATGTAACATGAGTGAGCTAGTTGACTTATCACTTTCTTCCTCAACCTCATCCCTTCATTTACATTCCCGATTATGTTATCTTGAGGATGGTTTAGCTTCACTCTCGAAGATGGCTCCTTGTGAGTATGAACTTTTTCAGTTGATGAGGTCTCTTGATCTTCATTAAGTTCACTAGAGTTCTCTTCAGTTCCACTTGGTGTATCAATTAGATTTTGATTCAACTCCTCTTTAAGAGTATCATCTATAACCACATTAATGGATTCCATGACAGTTTGGGTGCGTAGATTGTAACATCTGTAAGCACGACTGTTTTTGGAATAACCAAGGAATATTCCCTCATCACTCTTTGGGTCAAACTTACCCAGATTTTCCCTATCTCTCAAGATGTAACACTTACTCCCGAATACCCTGAAGTACTTCACATTTGGCTTCTTTCCTTTCCACAGCTCATATGGTGTCTGAGAAGTGTTGGGTCGAGGGTAGACTCTATTCACAATGTGACATGCTGTGTTCACAGCTTCACCCCAAAAATGAGCAGAAACATTTTTGGTATGCATCATAACTCGAGCCATTTCTTGGATAACTCGATTTTTTCTTTCAACAACTCCATTTTGCTGTGGAGTAATGGGAGCAGAAAATTCTTGACGAATGCCTTCTTCATCACAAAATTTCTCTAAACTTGAGTTATCAAATTCTCGTCCATGGTCGCTCTTGATTCTGACAATAGGGTTCCCTTGTTCATTTTGAAGCTTCTTACATAAGTTCCTTATCACATTTGAAGCCTCACCCTTTTCCCTCAAAAATTCTACCCAAGAGTATCTGGTGAAATCATCTACCATCACCAGTATGTATTTCTTTCCCCCCAGACTTTCAATCCTAGAGGGTCCCATAAGATCAATGTGTAACAACTCTAAGGGTCTTTTGGTCAGGATATCTGTTGTGTTCTTGTGGGCTGCTCGAACTTGTTTTCCCACTTGACATGATCCACAAACAGATGTCTCCACTTTCCCAAGTTCGGGCAGTCCAATCACCATTTCTTTCTTAGCAATCTTTGACAAATTTTTGTGATTCACATGCCCAAGTCTTTGATGCCAGAGAGTAGTGGCCTCACTTTTAGTACTATTGCAGCTGTACTGTGAAGTGGGAGCGATACCATAGCAATTGTCAGAGGTCCTGATTCCTTGCATCAAGCATTGTCCATTGTTATCAGAAACAATGCACATATCTTTTGAAAACCGAACTTCAGCACCATTATCACACATTTGGCTTATGCTAAGAAGATTTGCTTTTAATCCGTCAACATACAGAACTTCTCTCAATGCCGGTAGTCCAGTAATGTTAATTTCACCTTTCCCAATTATGTTCACTTTACCACCATCTCCAAATGTCACTGTCCCACATTTGTACTCTTCAATTGTCTTAAAAAGAGTTTTATCACCGGACATGTGTCGAGAACACCCACTGTCAAGATACCACAATGAATTGTTCTGGGTCTTCAAGGCAATGTGAGCTATGTGACATGTGGCTCTTTTCTCCTTCTTGATCCACACTCTTTTGATTTTTGGAGAGTTGACTCGCACAGTCTTCTGGGTACTTGTCAGATTGTCTACCTTGGCATTTAGAAGGTCATTTTGTCTAGTGAGTGCCATGACTTGATCCCACAAATTGAAGTGACCTCTTCTTGAGTCTCTCTTTTCATTTCTCACAGGAAACTTATTAAGCACATAGCAGTTTGGTCGGATGTGTCCATACTTGCCACAATTATGACATGTCCGATTTTCTCTGTAGGTTTGCTGTCCCCTGAAAAGCAAGTCATCCTTAGGAGATTTTCTGGTGAGTCTTTTAAATCTCAAGCAATTTGTTTTCACATGACCCAACTTCCCACAATGATGACACACGGGTCTCGTGTTGTGAGCTATTTGTTTCTCTTGAGATGAAACAAACTTTTGTGCATGTATAACTTTCTTTCCCTTTGCTAGTGAGTGATTTTTCACCATGCTGTTTTGAGGAGTTTTCGAGCTCGTACCCACTTCAAACTTTTCTCCAACATATCCTATTCCACTCTTGTCTCCTGAGGGCTTTCCAAGAGTTAGAATTTTGTCCAGATTTTGTTTTCCAGTGGAAAAGGCTTGCAATCTTCCCTTTAGCTGGGTTAATTCATTTTCCTTAGTTTCCATAGCATCTTCCAAAGCCTCACTTTTCTTTCGTAATTGGTCAGTCAAGATATAAGCTTCATTCAGTTTGCCTTGAAGCTCATCATTTTCTTGTTTGCACTGATTTATCTTTTCAGTCTGTGCTTTGTTGACTTTTCTCAGTTTCACGCACTCATTGTAAAGTTTTTCATAGATTTCTTGCAGTTGATCTTCACACTCGGACTCATCTTCCGGTATGTTACAATCATCAGAAGCTTGTTCACTGCACTGATCTATGTCTCCAACGGAAGAAGTAAAAGCCATGTAGTTGAGATTCCTTTTTGGAGTGGAGTTGCCAGATGAGTCACTTGATTCAGACTCACTTTCACTTAGAGAGGCAATCTTTGCCTTTTCTTTACTCTTCTTATAATTTGCACACTCCAACCGAATGTGACCAAATCCATGACATTCATGACACTGTACTCGTGTCTTGTCCTTGTTAGGCCTAATGTAATTGTTGGAAGCTCTTTCCTTATTCTCTGAGCTTGACCCCTCAATATATCTCCCAAACTTCTTCTTCTCTGGTCTTTGGCTCCTGTGCCTTTTTGCTACAAACATTTTTCTGAACTTCTTAGCATAAAATGCTATTTCTCTGTCACTCATTGCTAATTCATCGAATGACTCATCTGAGTCCTCTTGAATTGTATTAAGAGCAATGGACTTGCTCTTCCTATCCAATGGCAGAGTATGTTCATAAGTTTGCAGGGAACCCACCAGCTCTTCTATTTTCATGACATCCAAGTCTTTACTTTCCTCAATTGCAGTAACCTTGGGACGAAATCTCTCAGGAAGAGATCTGAGGACTTTTCTTACAACTCTATTTTCTGGGATTTTGTCTCCCAAGTTGAACCGAGAGTTCACAATGTCATTCAATCTTGCATCAAAGACATCAAATGTTTCATCCTCCTTCATTCTAATTTCCTCAAAGCTGGTGGTAAGCATTTGGAGTTTAGAATTTTTTACAGCCCTAGTTCCCTCGTGAGTGATCTCAAGAATGTCCCATGCCTCTTTGCTTGTATTACACATGGAGATTCGTTTGAACTCCTTCTGAGACACGGCCATAAAAATTGCATTTAGGCCTTTACTATTCCAGTTAATTTCACTCAACTCATCCTTTGAGTAGTTGTCCACGTCTGTGGGAACTTCTACTCCATTAACAATGGTGACGGGCTCTTTCCATCCTCTTATCAAGGACACCCACACACGTTCATCTATAGACTTAAGAAACGCTCGCATTCGAACTTTCCAATAAGCATAGTTGCTACCATCAAAATATGGTGGTGATGAGAGGGATTGAGACCTATCCATTTTGACCACCAAAGCAGAATCACACTCAGGAAATTAATCCTAACGAAGTGTACCCGCTCTGATACCAATTGAAAAAGCGATAGCAAATTACCTTACATACCTAGAGGGGGGGTGAATAGGTGTTTAACAGAAACGATGGCAGTTTAAAAAATTAATCAATATAAACAAGCAATCAACAAAGAAATCAACACACAGATTTTGGTTACGAAGTGGAAACTCATTTGAAGAACATCTTCAAAATCTAAAACCACTCCGGGTGTAAGACACCACCTCTAATCCACTATAGAAATTTTAGTTTGTTACAACCAATTTAGAAACACTCACAAACCCACTGTAGCAACTAAACTTGGCTTGCAACACCACGAGTGACCCACTCGATCTCTACACGCATGTAGTGCCGGAACTCCGACCTTTCTATAGCTTCTCACACGAACAACTTGATTTCTTCATCCAAGCTCCTTGAAGAACTCTTCCAGCTTGATGAACACGTCCACTCCAATGAACTCACTAAAGATTTGAATGTGTGTTGTGAGGGAGTAATATAATCCAAGAGAGAATGATCTTTGAAACAATGGAGAAGTTTCTCTCAAGGGATGAAGTATGGCTCCTTGGTTTTTCCTCTGTTTTTCTCCACCCTGCAGCAGAAGACTTAAGGATCTATTTATAAGCCACCTCCTGAAACGGCGCTTAAACCCTAGAGAAATTCGTGAAACCTTAACTTCGCTCGAGCGAGATGTCGAGCGAGGGTCGAGCGAAGTCTCTGCCTGGACTTCGCTCGAGCGCCATGTCGAGCGAGTGTCGAGCGAAGTCTCTGCCTGGACTTCGCTCGAGCGCCATGTCGAGCGATGGTCGAGCGAGATCACTGTGTTCGGTTTTTCTCGAGCCATTTTGATCCTCTTCAAGTGTACTCTGTCCACCATTAGTTACAACTCAATTATATTAGGTTTTTCACTAGAAAATTGCCAACTACCAAATTTTACATCAACAATTTACAATAAAATAAATTTACTATAAAAATAATAATAATTTTGCTAAAAATAATTAATTATTATAAATAATAATTTTCTTATAACGAAATTATCCGAAGCTATTTGATGCATGCATCATTGATGTCAGGTGTTTGGGCATACGTGTGCGAGGACGTATACGTGTAGGACATACATTGTTCTAAATCTGATCAATATTCTCTTAAATATTTAAAATAAATAATTAATACAAATTTTAAATATACAAGTCACATACAAATTTTTGTAAAAAATAAATCTAATATATTAAGAATGTAAAAAAAATTAATTTTTATTAGTAAGATCTTTCGATTTCTTTTTCTCTATAACTTTGGTCACAAGGTCTCTTCCGAGAGGAAGATGAAGGTCTCTTGTAACTTTATCATACAAGATGAAGCAACGATTCAAACTCAACGAAGCATCTTCTGAGAGGACCAATGCCGATAAAAGTTCTGAGAGGTGAGCGAGAGTGGGCGAGCAAGAGATCCGTGAAGATCATGTCTTCTAGGACAGGTGGGAGCTTTTATGTAAATTGAGAAACTACTGCGAAATTAGGCATGACCAGCTCAACCCTTATGCAATTGTCCAAGGCCCCTAGGAGAAAAAAGCATCCTAGTAATTTTTTTTTTATAAAAAAAAAATTATAATTAAAAAAATATAATTAATTTAATAAGAGAATAAAAGTATTAAATATATATTAAATATATAATTATTAGTTTTTAAATATTTCTTAAAATATATATGAATACTAATAAAATAATTTGAATTAAGAAGTTTAATTTATTAGATTTTGAGTGAAAAAATATTATTAGAAGTATTTATTTAATTATTTCATTAAAATTAATTGATTATAAATAAATAATTCTTTTCTAATGCTTTAATGAGATGGTTGGACAATCTCCCCTCCTCAACTCGACGTGGAAGCTTTATAATTTTGAAGTCGCCAGAAATTGTGATCAAGAGATCATAATCTTGCAATTTTTAAGAAATTATATATATATATATATATATATATTAAAAGCATTAGTACTAATTTTGTTTGGAGTAGGATCCCAAAAAGTCAACAATATTTGATCCCAAAAAAAAAGTCAACAATTATCGAGATTTTTCAGGTTTTCAATTTTCATTACATGGCCAATTGAACACCTCGCGGCTTTCAATACCACAACGATAAGATCGAAGCTCCCAATTATGCCGTAATTCTCGTAACCCCAAAACCCTCTCTCTCTCTCTCCAATGATTTTAACCGATAAATGCATGATTCAAGGCAATTTCTTTCTGCTGTTCCCATAAATTTACGCTTTCATGACTTTAACCAATAAATGCATGATTAACCAATAAATGCATGATTCAAGGCAATTTCTTTCTGCTGTTTCCATAGAAATGCATGATTAACCAATAAATGCATGATTCAAGGCAATTTCTTCCTGCTGTTCTCATAAATTTACGCTTTCATGACTTTAACCAATAAATGCATGATTAACCAATAAATGCATGATTTAAGGTAATTTCTTTCCGCTGTTTCTATAAATTTACGCTTTCATGACTTTAACTAATAAATGCATGATTTAAGGTAATTTCTTTCCGTTGTTTCTATAAATTTACGCTTTCATGACTTTAACTAATAAATACATGATTTAAGGTAATTTCTTTTCGCTGTTCTCATAAATTTACGCTTCCATAAATCTTCTTTGATGTGGTACGCTGCATCTAGTCCTCCCTCATCCCCATAGCCAAAAACTTGTGTGCAAGTCAACTTGCGCATTTTTCAATATTTAATAGATTAGCAGGCCGGACTGATCAGGTTTTGGAAGTTATATATTGAGCTGGTACTTGATTGCCCGTGGATTTGGTACTCCCCACGCATGCATGGAAATTACAGCCAACTGCTTTTCGCATCCAGTTTCATAATTTTCTTTAGTCCTGGTCTTCTTCTTTATTTATTTTTAATAAAAGAACTCTAGTCCTGGTCTTTGCATATATGATAGCACACGAAAATATACTATTCCACCTGGAAGGTTCTAGGTAGGCAGGACGTCGCTCGACGATTTTGAATGAAATAATTAAGATTTAGTTTGTTTTTAAAGATAAAATGAAATAATACGAATAAAAATTAAAAAATAAAATATTATTTTAATATTAATTTGATTTTAAAATTAAAAACAATTATTTTAAAATTTTAAAAAAATTAAGTTATTTATTTTATTTTGAATATATAAATATAGGATATATATAATTAGGCCGTTCGAGATCGGACTGAATTCCTGCGGTCCATCGAACATTCGACGACCGAATTTCAGAGAATAAAAAAAAAAAAAAAAAGCATTCGACCGAATAGGTAATTATCAGTTCGGCTAATTTCTTTTTCATATCTTTAATAAATAAATTATTAAAAACAAAATTAAATAAATTATTAATGCGAATTATGTAATAAAACAAATATTTAATTATAATTATATTTATAATATTCATAGTTACTACTTACTAATTATATTTAATATATATGCATAGTTATTAATAATGTCCTATATTAAAAATTAAAATAATATTTTATAAATAGTTAATGAATATCAAATAATTTTCTTATATATAAATTATATATTCAAGTTTGCTTGCAACCGAATTTATATGGTAAACTGAATCTTAATACATTACAAGAAAAATGAGCATATATGATTAATTATTTAGGATAAAATGACTACTTATGATAAAACTATATTTATTTTAACTAGCGCAAATCATTTTTTAACTGATATAAAATGTGATTCTTTGATTGTAGTTTCTTGGTTGGAAGATAGAGTTTGGTTTAGTATTTTTGAAACCCGTTTATTGGTCTTTTGGAAGATTTTGATTTTTCTATCAAGTATTTATATAGAGCATGAGGTCATAAAGTTGCGTGTTGGCGAAACATGGGGCGTTGTTGCCACGTCCTTTGATGCTGGCCAGTTGCCACGTCCTTTAGGGTGTGTATAGATTAAACGTTAACTCAGTTGCGATAGGAAATATTATTTTTAATTTAAAATTTAATGTAATAAATATTATTATTAAAAAATTATCTACTGTTTGAAATTTATATATTTAAAACATTTTTTAGACTTAGTTACGGTAACTTTTTAAAAATATATAGTTATCTGCAGGAATTTTTTGATAAAAGTTCCAATTTAGTATTTTTTAAAAAAATTAATTTTTAGCTTTTCTTACTGCCTAAAGCACTTTTTATAAAATTACCAAATGCATCATTTTTTTTTTCTTGAAAAGTGCTTTTAATTACTTAAAAGTATTTTTGAGACTTCGAAACACAATCTCAAACAATCTTTTAATCTGATAGTTGGTTACAACGTAGATCTAAAGAAGTATATGATTGATTTTGGGATGGATCGGGCCAAACTTCTATTGTGTGTTGCGTGGATGCAGCCGATTGATCTGGCCCTTTATATCTTCTTTTGCATTAGGATGGAGTCGTGTTATACGAGTGGAGACAATGTACCATTTGGACTGCTGATATCTAGCCTCCTATTTTGAGTGAAGTTACAGTGCGGGTGGGTGAGAAAACCACACGACAGATGGGGTCTCTCAACAAGATTAGCTTTAGCAAGAGCAAGGGGCACCCTAATGTGAAGACTCTTATATCGACCGATCCTGCTACATTCAGTATTGCTACCTAGCTGAGAGTCAATCCGCTAGATTTATATTGTAGCAATTGGAGGCAGTGGTGAAGAGAGTGGTGGGACGCGTGGTAGGAGAGGCAGAAGAGCGCATCAACAAGAAGATCGCTGATGTAGAGTCATAAGTCAAATCTATGCAGGAGGATATTTGGCTATTTGACTATCAAACACTTGAAAGCATATGACAGGGTGGAGTGACCATTCTTAAAAGTTGTAATGGTGAAATTGGGATCTGATGGCAAATGGGTAGAACTGATTATGGGATGTGTAAAGACTAACTCATATGTGGTTTTAATAAATAGGTAGCCTCGTGAGTGGTTTTATCCCTCAAGGGGTGTAAGGCAATTGGATCCCTGATCTCCTTTCTCATTCTTGCTGTGTGCTGAGTGCCTTACATTGAAAAGGCAAAAAATAGAGGAGAAATAAAGTAGGTTAATGTGTCTGGGGGGTTTTAAGACAAATTATTTATTAATTTTCGATGACTTGTGTTATTTTTTGAAGGGCTGTGATGAAGGATTGGGAGAAGCTCAACAATATTCATGGAATCTATGAGAAGGCTCAAAGCAATGTATAAATGGAAATAAGACTACTATTTTTTTCAGTTTAAATGTTGAGATGCCTGATAAAGATCTGATTTTAATAAGGGTAGGTGCAACAAGCAATAATAGCTTTCAAAAATATTTGGGACTGCACCCTCCCATGGTGGAGAGATTGAAGACAATGCCTTTTGAGGCATGAAAGATAAGATTTAACATAAGATTAGCTGCTGGAAGAACCAATACCTTTTGTCACCCCCAAAAAAGGAAGTACTAATAAATTAGCTTGAGGTTCAAGTCATATGAGTATATTAAACTAATAATCAATTTGTGCAAAGATTATTTAGTATGATGGAAAATTTTTGGTAGGGTTATAAGTGAAATGATAGGAAAATTTATTGGATGAGGTAGGAATTAGTAATATTGGGTTTGGCAAAAAATAATGGTGGTCTCGAATTCAGAAATTTAAAGAGTTTTATCAAACTTGCTATGCGGGCAAAGCAGGGTGAAGGATTCTTGTTGGCAGAGATGATTCTATGAATTTTACCTCAATTTCATTATGTGGGCAATGCCCCATTTTATACACAGCTCAATAGAATATCTTCTGTTACAAGAGAGAAATATAGTAATGTCTAGGTATATTCTATAAAAGACAATTAAGTCCCTAGTGAATTTTCAGTAGGTGTATTTAGGTTAATATGCCCTATCGAGTCCATTGAGGTATTTACAATAGTGAGACTCGACCTAAAATGAGAAAAACTATCAGAAACTAAGGGTTTGGTTAAAACATCAACAAGCTATTCCTTAGAAGTGTAGAATGAGACTTGTAAATTCTTGGCTACAACATGATCACGAACAAAATGATAATCAACATATATATGCTTGGTCTTGGAGTGATACATTGGATTGGCTGAGAGGTATGTTGCCCTGATGTTGTAGCACCATAGAATTGGAGGTTTTGAAAGAAAAATGCCAAGTTCTTGAAGCAGGTATTGCAACCATGTTAACTCAGTAGCAGTAGAGGCAAGAGTTTTGTATTCCGCTTCTGTACTGGATTGAGATACTGTCTTCTGTTTCTTAGACCTCCATGAGGTAATATGGCTGCCTAAAAACATACAAAATCTACTAGTGGACAGTTTGTCATCAGGACAGCCAGCCTAGTCTGCATTTGAGTAGGCTTGAAGGATCAAAGAAGATGAGACTTTGAAGAAGAGACCGTAATTAATAGTAGATTTAAAGTGTCTCAGAATCCTCTTGACAGCAGATCAATGAGGCAATTTTGGACAGTGCATAAACTGACACACTTTATTCACCACAAAAGATATATCAGGTCTATTAAAAGACAAGTATTGTAAACCCCCAATAATGCTTCTATATAGTGTGATGTCATCAAACGAAGGAGAATCAAACTGAGATAGTTTGAGGGAAGCAGCCATGGGAGAGGTCATTGGTTTGGAATGTAACATATTGCTACAGGTGAGTAAATCTTTGATGTATTTTCATTGAGAAATAAAGAGACCCGAAGCAGTATAGTCAATTTCAAGACCAAGAAAGTATGATAGTTTGACAAGATCTTTAACTGGGAATGCCAAGCCCAAATTATGAATAAAATCATCAATCATTCTGGTGTGAGAGGCAGTAAGCACCATGTCATCAACATATATCAAAACAAACATACGCATACGGCTGGAGTGCAAAATAAAGAGAGACGGATCAGATTTAGATGCCTGCAAACCATATCCAAGTAATCATGATGTTAACTGAGCAAACTAGACCCTAGGAACTTGTTTGAGGTCATAAATAACTTTGTGTAATTGACACACATAATTTAAGGTTAATAAAACCTTAGGGCTGCTGCATATAAATTGTATCATTCAATTCTCCATATAAAAATGTATTTTGAACATCCAGTTGGCTATGACTGAGTAAAAATTTGATAATCCGACCTCGATTCCGCTCTGACTCCACCCCGATTCTGACAAGTCGGAGTCAGAGTCAGAGAAGAAACTCCGACTAAAGTTGGAGTCGGCAGTGGATTTCTGCCAACTCTGACTCCGACTCGATCCAATTTCGATATACCGACTCTGATTCCGACTATATATTTAACTCCAAATCTGACATTTTGCATATAAATGTAAAAAAATATATGTATTTTCATATATAACTATTATAGATAGATAGTTAAATTAATTATTTTTTCCAAATAATTTACTCATAATATAATAGACATATATAATTATAAACACTAATATATTAAGAATTACTAATGGAATAATTTGTTATACTATTATATACAAAATTAAAGACTAATATATAAGTAATGATGTATTATAAGTTAATAAATAATAAAATATCATAATGTATCATAAATTAATGAGGCATGTAATAATGTATAACACTAATTTATAACTACTAATGTATAAACATTAATATATTATAAGTTACTAATGTAATATTAATGTTTAAATATTAATAATGTATAAAATCATAAACACTAAGGTATTATAAGTTACTAATGTAATAGCTTATAATACTATTGCATAAAGTTATAATTTTATAAGTGTAAACTTATTCAAAATAATTTCTTAATAATATAATAGACATTTACTAAGACTAAAGTTTAAATTCTAAATCCTTAATTCTAAATCCTAGACTATTACAACCCTAGATTGATAATTAAATGAAATACTAGTATATTGGCTAATGTATAAACATCAATGTATTAACTAATATACATTAATAGTAATACTAATGTATAAACACCAATGTATTTTTAAATAGAATAAATATATTCATCATCCTCGTTTTCATCATCCTCTCATTATCCCATGTTTTATTAGATGATAGGTTAATAAGTAAAACATGATAAATAATTTTTAATCATTTAATGCCATATTATAGAATAATGAGAGGATGATGAGTAGCATTACTCTTCTAAATAATATACTTTTAATATTACTATTTATACCATAAAATCTAATCAAATTAAATAGGCATGTACTAGAATATTACAATGTTAGCTTATAATATAATAAGCACACTACAACAATATTGATATTTTTCCATGAATTCTTTTCCCACGATATAATTTGATGGCAAATAACTACTTATTTTGATTTCTAAAGAAGCATTCTTATATTTTAAACCTCCAAGAATTGTATAGTTTAAGGAAATTATTTTATTTAAAAAACTTATAATTATTTAAAACTATTAAAAAATTCTATTTACTTATATAATTTTATTTCTTTAAAAATATTTAGTAAACTTTCTTATTTTATTTTATGATAAAATATTATTAGTTCTAGTATTTAAAGTTGATTTTGAATTAGTTATATTGTATTTATATTTTTAATTGTCTATTTTTACTTAGTTTATTTATAAGTTTAATCTCTACCGCTAGATTTAGGTTAAAAAATCTAGATCTAACAGTATTCATTAAATTTATAAATAACATTTGGACTCATCCCTCTTAGACTAGCTGACACAACCCCCCTTTCGTGTCTCTCTTCCTTTCATCTCCCCTCTGCCTCTGTTCAAGACTTGCCGCTGGGACCCACCATCGCCTTCTCCATAATCGACATTGCATCACCACGAACAACCCACGAACACAGCAGCACCATCGCCTCCTCCATAATAGACACCGCATCACCACGACCTGCCTCTTTGCTGGTTGTTTCGATTTAAGTGGGTGAGTTATTTTTTTCGTGTAGAGTAATGAATAAATTTTCTTCATGTGTTATAGATCAGTGCACTTATCAATTTTTGTAGTTCGAATGGGTTATTCAGCTTGGCCTGGCAGAAAAGCAAATGGGTTCGAGTTGATTCCTTGTGCGTTTATTTTTCTTTGCTTTTCTTTTGTGTAGTTATCATTGAACTTGGTTCAAGATAAGAGTTAGAAAGTTTCTTTTGTGTATGATTTATTTGAGCCATTTTTGTGCTGTTATTTTGATCTGATGCATGGTTTCGGCTACTAATTAATGTTTCTTGATCGCATGGCTTTGGCTTACTGATGTTTAGTTTTGATCGAGTGCTATTTATTGTTATTATGCTCTGTTTTTCTTGGGGATTATGGCTCTTGTTAAGTTTCTTAGGCTTTGAACCTTAGGCTTTGGTTGTGTTTAATTTGTATCAAGGAGCCCAACTTTGATCTCTTATAGTTCGAAATTGTAAAATTGAAATGTCAAATAGGTTAAGAAAAAGTCCAATACAAAAGCCAAAAAAAAAAAGCCCAATTTCGACTCCGTTTCAACGAAGTCGGAGTCAGAGTTGGATCGGAGTGTATAAAAGTCAGAGTCGGAGTTAGAGGTCTGATTTTGCTTCCGACAAAGTCGGAGTCGGAGTTGGAGTCGGAGGACCCCATTTTCGACTTTGATTAAGTCAGTGCTCAACCCTATAGTTGGCGTAGAGGCCAACCAAAAATGACAGCGGTTGATATAATGAGCCTAATGGTGGCAGGCTTCACAACTGGACTAAAGGTCTCATTATAGTCCAAGCCAGGTTGTTGGTGAAAGCCCTCGGCTACCAACCTAGTTTTACAGGGCTCAAAGCTACAATCAGAGAGTACTTTCGTATGATAAACCCATCGAAAACTAGCAATATTATGATAAACCCATCAACAATCAACAATATTAAAAAAAAGTTTAGGGGGTACCAATGTCCAGGTTTTGTTCTGGATGAGAGCATTGTACTCTGCATGCATGGCATCAACCCATTCAGGTAATTTAGAGGCTACTGAGTAGCTTGAAGGTTCTTCTGGAACAATACCTACAGAAAAGAAACAATATCGTTTTGGGTATGGAACGGTGCCATCCGAGAGAATCCAAGTGAGATGAGTTGGTTTGACTTCTCGTAATGACATGAGATCTTGAGGGTCGGAGAATGGGTGGTGGTGGTGGCTGATTAATTGGTGATGGAGATGATTGAGTGGTTGTAATAGTGATTGGTGTGGGTAGGAGAGGAACAGAGCTTGAAGAAGAGTTGGGGTTAGATGAAACCATAGAAGAGTTGGCATGAGAGGTCGGACCAAGACCTGGGCCAAGAATGGATACGGGAAAGATAGGTAGATGGGCCATTGAGTTTGAAGTGGAAGATGGTGGGCTGGGACCAGAAACGATTTTGGAGTAGGGAAATGATAATTCATTGAAGACAACGCCTCTAAAGATGTAGAGACGATTGGATTTTAAATCCAGACATTTGTAACCTTTGTGGGCCAGATTGTAACCAAGGAATAGACAAAAAATTGATCTGGGTTGTAATTTAGTTTGGTTATAAGGTCGTAGATTAGGCCAGCATTCACACCAAAAAACTTTGAGAAAGTTAAAGTCAGGATTGCGATTATGGACAAGATAATATGGAGATTTATTATGTAATGATTGTGATGGAAGAATATTAATGAGATAAATGACAGTTGTAAAAGCATCGGTCCAAAATTTCGGAAGGAGAGCGACATGGGCTAAAAGTGCAAGCCCGATTTCAACAATATGATGATGTTTACATTTGACAATGCCATTTTGTTTATGCATGTGTGGTCAAGAGAAACGATGATTAATACCAAGTTGTTTGTAGGTTTTAGAGAGTGGTGTAAATTCACCATATCCATCAATTTGTAGTGTAATTAACTTGATATTAGATAAACGTTCAACAAAGGGAAGGAAAATATTGAAAATGACATTTGCATAAGATTTTAATTTGAGAGGATATATCCATGAGAAATGAGTAAAATGGTCAATGAAATTTATATAGTAGCGATAACCATCTCTGGACACAACTGGTGCTGGGCCCCAAAGGTCCGCACTGACTACTTCTAAGGGCCTTGTGTAAATGGCCCGACTTGAAATAAATGGCAATTGATGACTCTTGGCCATCAGACACTCAGAAGAGAAAAAAGGGAAATCAGCTTGACAAAAATTCAAACAATTTTCTTGCAAAACATGACAAATAGTGGCTTGAGAGGCATGAGCCAATCTGCTATGCCATTGAGAGATGGATGTTTGTTCACCAAGATGAGTGGATGGCAATGTGGAAGGAGCCAATGATGGAAAAACATTGAGGCCGTTACGTGTTGGGCCGGTGAGGAAGGTTGTCTGGGTCCGAGAATCCTTCACAACAAAGTGAGTAGAATAAAATTCAAAGAAGTAAGAATTATCAATACAAAATTGGAGCACAGAACAAGATTTTTGGTGATGTTAGGAACATGAAGTAAATTGTGAAGGAGAAAAGAAGAAGAGTTAGAAAAAAGATGAGACTCACCGTGATTCTGGATCGGAAAGCACGTACCATTACCCACTCGAATTGCTTCACTTCCACTATACGGTTTAGATGAGAGATTCAAGTTACTCAAGTCATTGGTGATATGGTGGGTTGCAGCAGAATCTGGATACCAAGCTGTATCGGATAAAGTGTTTGAAGAGGTGTGGTTAATGGAGTAGGGGGTTGGGGTGGTGTAGTTGGTAGAGAATGATGAGGGAGGATCCAATTGGTAAGAGTAATCAAATCTGTGTTTGCATTGAAGGCGACATGACTAGTTTTATTGCAAACTTGGCAAGTTGGACGAGGGACACTATGTGTTTGAGGAAATGCTGCTGAGCTATTTCTGCCTCTGCTTGAGAATCGTCCATGACCTCTCCCTTAGCAGATGGTTCAACAGTGGGTTTAGGAGAATGAGTGACTCTACTTTCATGAATGTGTAACAATTGATAAAGTTCATGAGATGTAAGAGGGTCAGATTGAGTTGTAACAGAGCTATAAGAGGGTCAGACCGAGTTATAACAGAGGTGATAAAACCTTCATAGTTAGACCCTAAACCATTGAGGATGTATGTAACCAGCTCTTTTTCTGGAAAGGGATTTCCGATGGAGGAAAGTGTGTCAGGTAGAGAACGTACTTTACCGAAGTAGTCGGGAATAGAGAGGTTTCCTTTTGAAAAATTAGTAAGCTGGAATCGAATTTGGAATTCTCTAACTTAAGATTGGGAAGAAAGCATTGAGTTAAGAGACACCTATAGGTTTTGGGCAGAGAAGGCAGAGATGACATGATTAAGAATAGAGTCTAAACATGAAGAGAAAAGCACATGACCATAAACATAACCATAAGGGTTATAGGAGCATTCTGTATCTCAGAGGTAAGAAATTGAGGGGCTGCTGGAAGCGAGCCATCAACATAACCATAAAGATCTTGTCCTTTAAGGCAGGGGCAAAACCAGGATTTAATGTTTGGGAGGGGGCGATTGACAAAATGTATGATACATTTGAATATAGTAATGTGTGTTTTATGCCCGTGACTACATGTAAAAACAATAATAATATATCATAAAATTGTATACAAAAAAATATGTCTAAAAATTTATATAAATGTATCACTTTTCATTTATACAAAAAAAAAAAAAATTGTTAGTACATAACCAATTACGAATACCCACAAATAATATGCATAAAAAATACCATAATTTATATAAAAATAAGAGTTTAATATACAATTTTCATTTACTTTTTCTAAATACTTTTTACTAGAGTCATCCAGTTGCTTCCTTCCCAGTATGATTTTAAATAGACAAAAAAAAAAAAAAAAAACACTCAAGGAGTTCATGCAGGTTTGAGTCTAGCACCTCTAGAGAAAATACTGACCTAATGAACTATCATTCATTTTGATCCTTATTTTTGTTTATCCAATTCCTCAAAAGAAAAAATGGTAGTTACTAATACCATCATGATAGAGTTTAAGGTCCATCAAATAATTAATGCAATGATAGAAATGCTTTAGTTTTCTTCACAAGGTTATGAAAGTTAAAAAAAAAATGAAGTATGGCACGTACAATCTGATTCATCTTGACCCCTAGCCAATACAAAAGGAAGAAATGAACTTCAACCCCAAAATGTCAGTCATCGAGTAAAAAAAAGTAGAAGCCCATAACATGAAGCAGCAAACTTTAGTACTGTTTTACAACCTTTAATGACCCACAACAGATAACAACGTACGAGACTAACCTCACAATCACAAATCAAATGGTATAAAGAAAGCTGTGTGAGCTATGTCCAACGGTACAAGATATTGTCTATAGACATTTTGATTTTGGCACGCTTTAGGCTATATAATAGAGTAGTTTATAGGTAGGAAAAACTTGCAAGGGCTAATATTAGCATTGGGGGAAGGGGGGCTAATTTTAGGAAAACGTTTGTAGGTAGGAAATGTTTTATACTTATCTACATATTATCTAAACTTTTTTAAAAGATTTGGCCGTGGGAGGGGGGGGGGGGGGGGGAGGGGCAATAGCCCCCCTTAGAAGCCATATAGTTCCGCCCCTGCTCTAAGGTTTGCTAAAATTTGGGTTCTCCAGAATATGAAGTTATCTGCATTTAGCTTTGTTGAAACAGCATGAGAGATTGAAGAGACAACGGAGGAGGAAGATGAATTTGTATGCGTAGTCATGGATTAAAAAGACTGCTAATCAAGTAGCTCTGATACCATGTTGGCAGAGATGATTCTATGAATTTTATCTCAATCATATTATGTGGGCAACACTCCATTTTATATACAGCTCAACAAAATCTTTTTTTGTTATAAAAAAGAAATATAAATATATTCTAAAAAAGAGAATTAAGTCTAGTGAATTTACGATAGTTGTATTTAGGTTAATAATTCTCACAAATCCTAGCTCCTTAACGAGAAGGATTTTTTTGGAGAAGAAACCAAGCCACTCATCAGCGATGACGTGAGCTGAAATAACGTGTATGGCTTCTGATGGAAAAAGAAAAGGGCTTGGCAAAAAGGATTTTCTCGTGATGTTATCATCACGTGAAATAAGTTGCATTAGATTATATTTACATAAAATTGATGGCCAACATGATGATATTTTTTCTTCCCCAATTTCATCCTTATCTCTTCCAAGATCGTCACTATAAGAATATATATATATATTTTATCATAAATAATTATTTTAATTACAATTAAAATATTATAAATATTCATTTTTAATTCTATTGTGCTTATTGATGATAAAAGTGTATATATATATATAATGGGGCAGCGGCCCGCTAGATATTGTGGGTGTATAATTCGGGACTTGGCCATGGTCGTAGTTTCGAATTTCGATCGGTCGTAATCCACGTGAAACGACGAACGACGAAACGTGTCTGTTTTGACATACGCAAGATAGTGGTCCCCCAGCCGGCGGCAGACGTTCAGCCTACTATAAATACATGGCAAACACACATGAAAATAATAAGTGCGTGAAAGGTACATTGTGATATTAAAGAACGAAAAAGTCGTGAGCAAGAAAGGAGTGGTTATGTTTTCTGCAATAATGGCGTCGATTAAAGCTCTTATAACCGAGTTTTTCCATCTGTTCATCCACAGAGATTTTCATGAAGCTGTCGCTAAGATGACTCTCATCGACCGTCTTCTCTTCCTCGTAAAACCTCATGATCACCTTATCATGTTAAACCTAAATACCTACAGCTATATTATATATATATATATATATATATGATGATGATGATGATATCCCCCATTCCTCCCATGTTCAAATGCTCGATCTGCTAGCTAGCTTTACGATGATGATCATTAATACATGATTTAGTTTCTGAAAAAACTCGGAAAACACGTGCTGATATTATAGTTTATTTTGACGTAGTACGTACATGACGTACTTGTGTAACTGTGTTTCATGTCATGTTACATGCAGATTGTTCACTTCATTGATAAGTTGGGAATATGGCATCGGTTACCGGTATTCTTAGGTCTGTTCTATCTGGGAATTCGCCGGCACCTTCATGAGGAGTACAACTTGTTCAATGTTGGAAGATCTACAGTTGGCGTTCGGTTCAACCCCATGGATTATCCGTACAGGACAGCTGATGGGAAATACAACGATCCCTTCAATGAAGGTGCAGGTAGTGAAGGAACTTTCTTTGGCAGAAATATTCTCCCCGTCGATCAAAAGAAGAAGGTAGCACTACTCATATATATTGTTTTCTTTTAGACTAGTAATGTTAGTACAAGTTCTAAATGTATAAGCTGTGATCTTAATTATACAAATATTTTGTAATAATTAATGTGGATCTCATAAAAAAAAATCACACTTTTTTTTTTATAATGGAGAGTCCACTATTTTCTTAAAAGTTTATGAAAGATTTATGCATTTAGAGGTTATATATATTATTTATGTTTTTTTAATGGACGCGTAAAGATAATTTTATTACCAAGTAATAATTTTATTAACAGATCTATACATGAAGAAGGGAAAGGAATTTCTGACAATTAGTTAATTATATTTTCATTTTTTTTTCTTATATGTATTTTTAACACTTTCAAATATTTAAAAAAAAAACTACAAGATTATTAAAAAATACTTTTTCAAGCATTAAATAAAAAAAATAGCACTAGTAATACCGAGTAGTATTTAAGAGCCAGTATTTTCCTTTAAAATATTAGATACACATAAACAAGTAAAAAAAATAAAAAAATAAAAAATTTGTAGCAAATGAGCGTACGTACGGTACGACGTGGTCCAGTACTCGTAAAGGTACTGGTCCAAATTAAGGTGGTCACCATGCATGCTGCATATATAATAGTGATTGTTGGAGCAATATAATCAAAAACCAAGTAGTTACTAATCTTAGTTATCTATTGCAATAGATTCTTCTGATAGGAGTTTGATCAGTACTTAGTCAGCTAGTAAACTGTGTCTAGGCGATAGTTGAAGATCTTTAATCCTAAATATATATAGTTTGTGTATTCCTTAATGATGATTAAGGTAGATGATCAAAACTACCAACTTCTGATCCGTAAAACAAAATATGTACATGCCTGCTTGAACAGTGAAGGGAAGTTGGATGCCTAAGGATCTTGGCCGTAGATCGAACTTCCCAATACTTGGAAAAAAAAAAAGACAACCTAAACCTGATGCCCATGAAGTGAGACTGGAGTACTTGTTTGAAAAATCAGTACATCATGAGGAATGTGAATAGTTATCATGGAAAGGGTCGGTAGGGGCGTAATTGGTTCAGTTCAATCACGTTTTGGACATATTTCGAAATTGAATTGGTCCAAGTCTATTTTGAAATTTTGATAACTGATCCAGATTGACTGCCGAATCGATTCATCCAGGAAATTGAAAAACTTCAAATTTTTTCGATTTCTATCCAATTCGATTAAGTTTATAGGTGTAGTATTCGGTTTTGAAGTTTTTTCATTGGACTAGTTAGTTTTTCTTACTCAAATGAAAAAAAATTATACATGCAAAAGGTGTGTAAAAATATACTTATCAAAATTCATGTATTTATCCTTGATATATATATATATATAATGTTATTTATCATTTCACACCATATATTTTATATATTTTAAAATTATTTTTATTTATTATTTTATAGTTTTAATTCTTTTATATTTGTTAAACTAGTTGAGTTGTTCTAGTTATCATCCATATTTCGTACAGTACCACACATATTTGTTAAAGAAAAATTAAAAAATAAATTAAAATAAGTGTGATGTGTTAATTAGAATTAGTCATTATATATATATATATCACTATTAGTAGTGGTACTTAATGGAAACTATGATAAAACTGACAGATTTTACTTATTTCTTCTGAACGTGATAAATGTCAATAAAAAATGATAAATTACTTTACAATTATCAATTAAAATAATATATTTTTTAGATTTAGATTTGACTTTTATTTGATGTTTTTAAAGATTTAAAAAATTATTATTTGATTTAAAATTGTAAAATAATTATAAATTAATAATACGTGTATCACTCCTCAATGTCAATATGATATTAATATCATAAATGCAGTCATCATGATATATATGTACCTTATTTAAAAAAAAAAAAAAGCCAGAACGATTGCTCAATTCCTTGTTTCTAGTATTTTCAATTCCGATAACAATCTGATGATCTGATCTTGAATATATGTATATATATATATATATGCAGCTAATGAAACCAGATCCAATGGTGGTGGCCACAAAGCTGCTTGCGCGGAGAAAATTCACAGACACAGGAAAGCAATTCAACATGATAGCAGCCTCTTGGATTCAATTTATGATACACGATTGGATTGATCATTTGGAGGATACCAAGCAGGTCTCAATCTGATTTATATAAAAAACACAAACATAACACACACACACATATATATAATATTTAATTAAGAAAGTACGATCTTTTTTTTAATTTTCTAATTTTTTCGTGAACTTCTTGGAAATTAATTAAGTTTAACAAAGCATTAACAGTTTTCCTTTGTGTTTTACGTGTCATTTATATGAATATATATTATTCTTCGTAACGTGTGCAATTTGTATTTATCTTTTGGCCTAAATTGTGGTAGATTGAGCTGACTGCACCCAAAGAAGTAGCAAGCCAGTGCCCTCTCAAATCTTTCAAGTTTTACAAGACAAAGGAGGTTCCAACCGGCTTTTACGAGATCAAGGAGGGTGGCCTTAACATTCGTACACCATGGTGGTAAGAAAATTATTATTACAAATTTGCAAACCAGGGACGTAGTACTGTACAAGCTGGTCCGTGCAGATCACTAAAATGATTTATAAATCAAAGAGCTAGCCTAGCTAGCTTGTCTTATAAGTACGTATATTTTTAGGTCTCATATATATATATATATATATAAAAATTGAAAGCATTTTCTATCTTGAACCAAATTTAAATGCAAGCCGAAATATCATTTGAATGAATTTCCTGAACCTTTGTTTACAAGCTTGTAACATGAATCATGATGGTGATCATCGGTATTAGGGACCGAAGATGATGGATTTGTTTTCTCTTTTGTAAAACATTTGTGAAATATATTAGGGATGGTAGCGCCATATATGGAAGCAACGCAAAAAGGTTGCAAAAAGTTAGAACTTTCAAAGATGGGAAGCTCAAAATAGACTCGAATAATGATCTTCTTCTACATGATGAAGATGGCACTCCTGTCACAGGAGACGTTCGTAATGGCTGGGCAGGCCTTTCCACGTTGCAAGCCCTCTTCATTAAAGAACACAATGCAGTCTGCGACACTCTCAAGGTAATTCATTAATTAGATGCTGCTACACACACTTTAATTTCCTGTGACTCTGATCGGTTAGCTCAAAACTTATTTACTTTCATATATATATGGTTTTTTTAGAAGGAATATCAAGACATGGATGATGAAGAATTATATCATCGTGCAAGGCTAGTCACATCGGCGGTGATTGCTAAGGTTCACACCATTGATTGGACTGTGGAGCTCCTCAAAACTGATACGTTACGTGCAGGGATGCGCGCCAACTGGTAATTATTATTTATAATTACTGAGGTTCATTACCTATATAAATACTCCAAATTTAGTATAGAAATGTAATGAATAAAATAAAGATTTCACATTGTTTAGAAAATGATTCCGGATGATCGAAAGGTTTCGGTTGTTTTAATAATTAAATTTTGTGATTGATTCAGGTATGGACTGTTGGGAAAGAAATTCAAGGACACATTTGGTCACGTTGGAGGAGTCCTCTTGGGAGGTCTGGTGGGTCTAAAGAAACCCAATAATCATGGGGTCCCTTACTCATTCACCGAGGAGTTTGTTAGTGTTTATCGGATGCATTCCCTCCTACCTGATCATCTTGACCTTAGGGACATCTTGGCCTCACCCGGACCGAACAAATCTCCACCATTGACGGAAAAGTATGACACTCATAAATTCACTCACCCAAGCACCATAAGTAGCACAAACAATTTTCGTGAAAACACCTTTGCGAAATATAGTTATCTACGCATTTGTAATTGTAAATTGTACAATTATTATTGCGTAGCCATTTATAAAAAAGTGATAAAAATAAAGAATTCACATAAAAAAATAATTTTTTAAAAATAAATTTCATTCTTTTTCAAAATGATTATGTGGTGACTCCACACTTATTTATAGCATTAGTGATATGCATATATATATATATATATATATTGTAAATTTGCCCTAAAATGTGTTATTTCTTTTCTAGGGTGCCTATGGCAAATTTGATAGGTCACAAGGGAGAAAAGACCTTGGCAAATATTGGGTTTGCAAAGCAAATGGTGTCAATGGGCCACCAAGCTTGCGGGGCTCTTGAACTTTGGAACTATCCCACATGGCTGAGGGATGTTATACCACATGACGTGGATGGCCATGATAGGCCTGATCATGTGGACCTCCCAGCTCTTGAAGGTAGCGACAACTAATATATATCAACCGTTCATGATTCTAAATGATTTATATTACCAGCGCGCATGCATATTATTTGTCGGAGCTCATGTAAATATCTTTTCGTATATATCAATGCAGTTTATAGGGACAGGGAGAGGAGTGTAGCAAGGTATAATGAGTTTCGAAGGGGCTTATTGTTGATACCCATTTCAAAATGGGAAGATCTGACGGATGACGAGGAAGCAATTCGAGAACTTGAAGAAGTGTACGGTGATGATGTTGAAGAGCTTGACTTGCTTGTGGGCCTCATGGCAGAGAAGAAGATCACAGGGTTCGCCATTAGCGAGACAGCTTTTGTAATCTTCTTACTAATGGCAACCAGGTAATATAATAAATTCATTGTGAATACGTAAATTAAGGAAGCAACTCTCACAGCCATGCCCGCATGCATTACTGTTTCATATCATTAATATATATATATATATATATATGTCTAAGTCTAACATCGAATGTTAATAATTGGATTAATGGAAATGAATGTATATGGCGCAGGAGGCTGGAAGCGGATAGGTTCTTCACAAGCAATTTTAATGAGGAGACGTACACGAAGAAGGGATTTGAATGGGTGAACACAACAGAGAGCCTCAAAGATGTGTTAGAGCGTCATTATCCAGAATTGATAAAGAAATGGATGAACTCGACGAGTGCCTTCACGGTCTGGGATTCACCTCCTGAATCTTACAATCCAATCCCAATCTATTTGCGCGTTCCCCAATAATATATATATATATATATATATATATATATAACTTAATCATAACTCATTACTTAATTGGGTTTTGGAATACCATGCATCAAGTTCTAGCCGAAGTGAAAGTATGTGTAACTATTGCGTCAATAAGCGCCCATGCGCGCACTACCTTTATAAATTTGTTATTGGCCATGATCTCGTTGTTCGTTCTTAATAAGGGAGATCAAGCTATATATATTAGCTATTTGTCAATATTGTTGCACTACTAATTTACTATAACTTTGTTTTAATATGGTAGTACTTGTAATATTTATTGTAGCGCTCTCTCTCTCTCTCTCTCTCTCTCTCTATATATATATATATATATATATGAAAAATAAACAATTCTTGAAGGAAATTAAGGAGCCCATGTGTGTGTATATATGTTAAAGCTCAAGTGCAAATAGCTACACTAGATAAAATACCACAAACAATTTCTAATGAAGATTCCTCATGCAGAGTTGGATCTCCTGCCACATCATCGGCTAGTGGCAATACCAGAAAGTTCTTTGAAAATGCTAGAATATTATAGTACCTAAAATATGATTGGCCTATAAATTCTATAAAAACTAATGTAATCTGTAGTGCTACGACATGGAAATCAATACATAGCATAAGCTATTTTACATTATCTTTCTTTAGTTTGTGTGACCTTATATCAAACACATAGTGTCCTCCTCATGTCCAGGCCCAAGCCCACAAACCCCTGACCCGAACCCACTTCAATCACTTAACCTAGTCTCTCTCTTTAATTCCCAGATTGATACCCTCCACAAACCCAGATCCTTTATGCCGAACACCACTATCCCACCTCCCCCTCACCCACTATCACCTCGTCTCTCCTCTCGAATCCTTTGTCCCCTTCAACGAACTGACAGCACCATATTATGGCCCTCCAAATAGAAAGCTGCCTTAACCCACACCATTACTCCTCTCATCCTAGTTCTTGAAGAATCCTCCTCATATACTAAAGCCTCCAAACACTTAGAGTGGCGTTTAGCCATGGATACCGAGTTCAAAGCTTTTCTTTACAATTACGTGTGGGATTTTGTACCCCCTTCCCCTCACTTCAATGTTCTGGGCTCAAAGTGGGTTTCGAAAATGAAATGGCATGCTGTCAGCTCCTTAGAACGACATAAAGCTTGTCTTGTTGCTAAGGGGTATCATTAGGAAGCTGGCATCGATTACATCGAGACCTTCAGTCTGGTTGTTAAACCTGCTATAATTCGTTTTCTTCTTTCTCTTGCCGTCTATAATCATTGACCTCTCCATCAACTCGATATTTAGAATGCATTCCTTCACGGAGACCAAGAGGAGACCGTCTACATGCAGCAGCCCCTAGCTCTTGAAGGTAGTAGTAACAACTAATATATATCAACTGATCATATTCATATTAATTTATTTATCGGCGCTCGTACATATTATAATTTTTTGGAGCTCATCATGTATATGTTCTAGTTAATTCATATATATGAAAGCAATTCAAAGGGACAATGAGAGAAGTGTAGCAAGGTATAATGAGTTTCGTCAGGGCTTACTGTTGATACCCATTTCGAAATGGGAAGATCTGACGGATGACGAGGAAGGAATTCGAGATCTTCAAGAAGTGTACGGTGATGATGTGGAAGAGATTGACTTGCATGTGGGCCTCCTGGCAGAGAGAAAAGGATCACAATGTTCGCCATGTTGGGATCGGCGGAAACTTATAAATAATATGGAGACCGGAATTTAACTTGGTTCGGCCAATTAGCCTACGTCCACACACACAGAGAGGAATTTTTCTATTAAATAACAAATCAACAATTTGCAGTAGTTTCACTCAACTCTCAGAGTACAAAGTGCTTCTAATCTCTCCAATGGACCTCACCTAAGACACACATTCTCATTACAATCTTACATGTATTTATAGGAGAAATAAATAGTGTGAACATGTGAAATGATGGTGGAGAATTTAGGAATTCCGGCGCCTACATTTCCAGCAACTTCAGTCGATACCTAACTTCAATCTTCTAGCAACTTCTCTTATCACGTTGCACAGTCGAAGTATTTGAAATTTGGTGTTAACTATTCCAACAATCACCCCCTCATCACCAAACGGAGAATATCCTGACACATTTTAGTTCAAGGTAATTAACCTACCTATGTCTCTACATAACTCAAGTTTTTCGTATGTGACTACCTTCGTTAGCATGTCCGCTGAATTCTCTTTTGTATGGATCTTTACAAGCTTCAACAACTGCTCCACTTCATATATCTACTGATAACGAATATCGATGTGTTTTGTCCGGGAGTGATACATCGAGTTTCTACTCAGATTAAGAGCATTTTGACTATCACAATAGATTCTGTACTCTTTTTGATTGACTCCCATTTCTTGGAGGAACCGCTTTAGCCACAACATTTCCTTTCTTGCTTCTGCTATAGCTATGTACTCTGCTTCTATTATAGATAAAGCTACACATTTCTGCAGTTTGGACTACCATGATACAGCTCCACCTGCAAATGTGTAAATATATCCTGATGTAGATTTTCTACCATCAAGATCACCTGCCATATCAGCATCTGTATAGCTATCCAAGACTGGGTTAGCTCCCCCGTAACACAAGCATAACCTTGATGTACCCTTAAGGTACCTAAGAATCCATTGTATTGCTTTCCAGTGATCTTTCCTTGGATTTGAAAGAAAACGGCTCACAACTCCAACAACGTGAGCTATTTCAGGTCTGGTATAAACCATGACGTATATTAAACTTCCTACTACTGAGGAGTAAGATATTGTAGCCATTTTTTAAACCTTTTTTCGTTAATGAGGGACACAAAATCTTGCTCAATTTGAAGTGATTAGCCAGTGGAGTACTAACTGACTTTGTTTTCTCCATGTTAAACCTTCTTAGTATTTGTTCAACATATTTTTTTAGTGACAGCCATAACTTCTTTTTCTTCTTATCACGAGTGATCCTCATGCCCAAAATCTGTTAAGCAGGTTCTAAGTCTTTCATATCAAAGACTTTGGAGATATCTGTCTTTAGCTTGCTGATGATGGATGGATCTTTTCCAATAATTAGCATGTCATCAACATAAAGTAGTAACATCACGAAGTCACCTTCTGAAAGTCTTTGGATGTAAATGCACTGATCTGCAGTAGCTTTCTTGTAGCCATGACTCATCATGAATGAGTCAAACTTCTTATACCACTGTCTGGGAGCCTGTTTTAAATCGTAAAGACTCCAACTTGCAGACCAAATGTTCCTTTCCAGGAACTCGGAAGCCTTCTGGTTGCTCCATGTAAATCTCCTCATCAAGGTTGCCGTGAAGATATGTTGTCTTCACATCCATTTGTTCAAGCTCCAAGTCAAGACTCGCAATCAATCCGAGTACCACTCGAATTGAAATCATCTTCACAACAGGTGAGGATACCTCATCAAAGTCGATTCCTTTCTTCTGCTGGAATCCTTTGACGAGTAAGCGAGTTTTGTGCTTCACCTGTTTGCCATCATTTTTCAACTTGAACACCATTTGTTTCTCAATGTTCTCTTATCTTTTGGAAGTTCCATCAGCTTATAAGTCTGATTCTTCTATAACGAGTTCATCTCATCCTGTATAGCCTGCATCCATTTGTTGCTATCTGGATAAGATATTACCTCCTAGAAGTTTTCTGGCTCCCCCTCATCTATAAGAAGAATATAATCTGATTTTGGATATCTTTGAGATGGAATCAACAATCGTCCTCTAGAGGATCTGTCCTGCTGAGGTTGATCACCTGACAACTATGGAAGTTCTGCGGTTTCTGATAGAGAAGGTAATTGCTCCCCCTGCTAAGTATTGGTTTCTCCATCGTCAGCATCCTCTTCTTCTGGGGAAACTTCCTGTCTATCTTCAGTGTTTGAGGCAGACTGAAGGGGTGGTGAACTAGGAGCCGGTTCTGGAGCACTTGGAGTTGTTTGTTCTGATCCAAACATCTGGTCTTCATGGAACACAACGTTCGTGCTTCTAATGGCATTTTTCATTTTTAGATCCCATAATCTGTATCCAAATTCTTCATCTCCATAGCCGATAAAGATACATGGAGTCGACTTTTCATCAAATTTCTGTCTTTTCTCTTTGGATACATGTGCAAATGCTTTGCACCCAAATACTTTTAGATGAGAGTATGAAATCTTGCGGCTTAACCACACCATCTCTGGGACTTCAAACTGCAGTGGAACTGATAGTGTTCTGTTGATCAGGTAATAGGCTGCTCTTATTGCTTCACCCCAGAACGGCTTAGGCAACTTTGCCATACTCAGCATGTATCTGGTTCTCTCCACAATGGTCCAGTTCATCCTTTCTACCACACCATTGTGTTGTGGGGTGTAGGGGACAGTTTTCTCATGTCTGATGCCATAACTGGAGCAGTATTCTCTGAACTCTCGAGAAGTGTATTCTCCTCCATTGTTTGTCCAGAGACATTTCAGCTTCTTGCCTATTTCTCTTTCTACTATGGTATGGAAGTTTTTGAATTGATCAAAAACTTGATCTTTCCTTTTTAGGAAATACACCCACACTTTACGTGAATCATCATCAATAAAAGTAACAAAATATCTGTTACCTTCGAGTGATTCAACTTTAAAAGGACTGAAAATATTAGAGTGTACCAAACTCAATAACTCTGATTTTTTTTCGGCAGATGTTTGCAACGAAACTGTATGTTGTTTACCAAATAAACAGTATTCGCAAAGGTTGAGGGGAGTACCTTTGTTTACTGTGATCAGTGCTTTCTTTGCAAGTGTAAACAACCTTTTTTCTCCCATGTGGCCGAGTCTCTGATGCCACAAGTTTGGTGACGTATCATCTTCAGCTATGTTGAGACTGTTTGCACATATCTTAACACTTGATTTGTACAAAGTGCCACAGATATGTTCCCGTGCAACAACCATTGTTCCCTTCTTCAATGTCCAAGCATTATTGCTGAAAATGCTTTCATAACCCTGTTGATCAAGGGTTCTTATAGATATTAAGTTGAGTCGAAGATCGAGTATGTGCCGAACATCATTTAGCACCATAGTACAGCCAATACTGGTTTTTATTCTGACATCTCCAATGCTCACGATCTTGAGAAACTTGAATTTCCCATCCTGACTGTATCGAAGTCTCCTGCCTTGTAAGTACTGAAGAAATCCTTATAAGAAGTGGCATGATAGGATGTTGCTGTATCTATCACCCACTCTGTTTCCTGGCTTGAAACGTGCAAGCAAGATTCTTCACCAGCGAAAAGGAGTACACAATCTCTAGAAAGCGTCACTGTGGCTTCACCTTCTTCGTGCTTTAAGTGACTACTAGGCTGATTCTGCTCCTTCTGCAACTTTCAACATTCTCTTTTAAAGTGGCTTTAAATACCACAGTAAAAACATTTTCCCTTCTTTCGGTGTCTACCGTGACTTTGGGATCTCCCTTTGTTTTGACTTCTGTTCCTTTCTCGACTTCTACCTCTACTAATTTTCTGATGCCTTCCTTCTATTACAAAAATATCTGTCTGGTCTCCTCCAACCTCCTTTCATCTAGCCTCCTCATTAAAGAAAACATCTATCACCATTGACATAGCGAGCTTTCCATCTGGAGCTGAATTACTAAATGAGACCACTAGCATTTCCCAACTAGTTGGTAGGAAACTGATAAGTAGTAGAGACTGCACTTCATCTCCGAACTTAAAGTCTACGGATGCAAATTGATTTACAAGATTCTAAAACTCGTTGGTGTGTGCGGCCACTAAGATGCCTCTTTTGAGTTTCAAGTTGACAAGGCGTCTCATTAATAATGCCTTGTTCCGAGCAGTTTTTCCCTGATACATGTTTTCCAGCTTTTTCCACAGCTGATAGGCATCTGTTTCCTGTGTAACATGGTGAAAAACACTATGATCAATCCACTGCCGGATCTGACCAATAGTTTTCTTATTCAACTTATATCAGTCTTTTTCCGCTACATCAGCTGGTTTTACACTTTTCTCTTCAATTAGATAAAAGAGATCTTTACAATTCAGGAAATTTTCCATTCGAGGTCTCCATAGTGCGTAGTTTATAGATGTTAGCTTGATCATTGCACCTGCTCCTGAGTCCTCCATCAGTTCGGCCTTAATATGTGATTTTGAGTGACCTTTTCTCAATGTTTGGAGTTGAATCTCAACAAACAGAATTCACCGTTGTGTCCAAAACGATGAAAAACCTTAGAAATAACTCTGGTCTCGTTCCAAAACGATTAAAATTACTCCGAAAACCTGAAAAATAAGAAAAATGGAATATTCTTTTTGAAATGGAATATTCTTTGACGTTAACGGAATATATATTCTCTCCATCCACCGGAATATTCTTTCTCCAGCAACTGATCGAATCAAAAGGTGTCACTGGAATATTCCTACGATCATCGAAATATTCTTGCCGGCGACAACATATTTCAATGGAATATTCTTTCTCCGATTGGGTCACTGGAGTGGGTCACGAACCGGGTTGGTAGTGGGTGTGAGTTAGATCACCCGGCTTTAACGGGTCGGAGTCTTCTTGTAGCCTGGCATGCGAGTGGGGTATGTGGCCGGTGGAATTGTCTCGGTGCGTGGGCTGCGTGCGGTGGCTGCCAGTGTCTGTTCGAGACAAAATTTTCAGTAGAATTTTCGTCTTGAGCTGAGGAATCTGATGAATCCTCCAAACTTGATTTCAATCAATTTTCAAAATGGGTCTCTCACGAAAATTCATAATGTCGGCCACATGTCGTCTCTGATACCATTTGTTGGGATTGGCGGAACCTCACAAATAATATGGAGATCGGAATTTAACATAATTCGACTAATTTAGCCTACGTCCATACACATAGAGAGGAATTTTTCTATTAAATAACAAATCAACAATTTACAGTGGTTTCACTCAACTCGCCATTAGCGAGACAGCTTTTATAATCTTCTTACTAATGGCAACCAGGTAATATATATAATAAATCCATTGTGAATACATAAATTAAGGAAGCAACTATATATAATATAGCACAGCCATGCATCCATGCACTGTTTTGTTTCATATCATTGAGACTCTAATTTGCACCCTAATTACATGATGAAAATGAGTTTTACATTAAGATATATATCTAACGTGGAATGTTGAATGGATATTATGCAGGTGGCTAGAAGCGGATAGGTTCTTCACAAGCAATTTTAACGAGGAGATGTACACGAAGAAGGGATTGGAATGGGTGAATACAACAGAGATCCTCAAAGATGTGTTAGAGCGTCATTATCCAGAAAAAGAAATGAATGAACTTTACGAGTGCTTTCACGATCTGGGATTCACCTCCAGAATCTCACAATTCAATCCCAATCTATTTGCGTGTTCCCCGATATAATATATATATATATTAATATATATATATATATATTAAATAAAAATAACGTGTAAAGTACGTTAATTTAATTTAATTTTTAATAAAAATTTAATAATTATTCATAATTAAGTAGATGATAAATAATTATACGTTTTCATATATTATAAAAAAAATTAATAAAAACAATAAGATAGTCTCATAAATAAATATAACATATAGTTTTATCAAACTTGTTTAAGATAATTTTGATTAAAGTTTTAATAAAATGTTAGTTTAAGATATGATATTTTTTTAATTACAAAATGATAATTTAATATTTATATTATTTTGTACGGCCTCAAAACAGAGGGCATTAAAATATCTATGTTTTTTTAATTATGTGATTATTTTTAAAAAATAATATGAGTTTTTTGAAAAAATAAATTATATAGTTTATAATTTATATAATAATGTTATATTATAATTTATAATTTATATAAATTTATTTAATCATATATATTTCAATTAAATATCAAACATATAATATTAATTATATTTATTGCTTATTATTACCAATTTAATATAATTATAATAAATTGTATATACCATATATTAACTATATATACCGTATATATAGTTAATTTAATAAATAATGCATTCATTTTAAAATTATAAATTATTTTTTCAAAAGATTTAATTATTAATCATATAATAGAAATAAAATTTTCATAAATAAAATTAAACTCTCTAATGTATAAATTGTTATGAATGGTTTATTTTTATATACATTGTTATATTTATATATTCTATATTCACTACAACAAAAACTACCTTTTCCTGCGTGTCTTTTCGTGGTTAATACCATATATTTATGTTAGAATAAAGTTTTTGTCACCAAATTAGATTGTAGCAGACTCGCAGGAATAGACTGGTAATTTTAAGTACTTAAAACTACCACCGTAAAAATCGTGAGAAATACTCTTATTTCTGACGATTTTTTGCTTGCAAAAAGTGTAAGATTTTGTTGCAAAAAATGTCTAACTATGGTTAACAGGGATCGGAAATACTTATATGCCATGATGAAAATCACGAGAAATAAGCAATTACGAACAAAAAAATATTTCCAGCAATTTGTGATTGCTGGAAATAGTCTTTTATGAAACAAAAAAAAAATAGTAAAACAATATAAGAACCTTATACCTAAGATAAGAAAAATGTGAATAACATATTATAATACCATACTAAGGTCATAGATTAAAAAAAAATACCAGAACTCAGCTTTCTTATACCCCCACCAAACATACATCAAGAATGTAAACAATATATTACAACTATACTAAACTTAATAAACAATAAAAAATGGTACAATTCATCATGATGCATAAATCATCCACCATTCATCATAATGCATAAATATTATAACATGGTTCATAATTCACACAACCCATATCTAAAATGATAAAAGAATATATACATTTTTTATAGTACAACATTAATACAAAAATAGTTGTCTATAGTAAATTGCGACTTATGAATAGTATTGAGTGCATCATACATACAAGACAATTCAAAGCTGATTTCTTATAATCCCTTCAAAATATAAGAATTAACATTTTGTCCAAATAGTATGGTACTTGCAATCTCTCCTTGATGTTGTGGGAATGTGCTGATAGTCATGAATAATGACATCCTCGATGTGCCTATGAGACAATAAAAAATGTCAAAACATACAACAAAATGATAATCTTCAATTCTGAATCATGGCCAGAGCCTTTTATACTAATTTGCCCATCAAATCCTAAGCACATACTAACATTAATGTGAAAGACATCACCTCCAAAGGACACCAATCTCAATAAGTATATTTGGTGAATAAGTATAGATAATGATTCATTAATCATTGATATTCTGCCCTTGTAAAGATAATGAATAAGTATAAAAGAGAATATAACATTGTTCAAAAGTGAAGTATATAGAGCTAAAATAAAACAATTTCCAGCTAATGAAAAAAATAACTGTATGAAAAATTAATGTGGGGCTAGAATTGCAAAGTAGTGCACTACATTGATCTTAAGTGTGATTTGAACGTACTAAATAGTTCAGTTTTGAAAAGTCATTTTAGAAGATTGAATTTTTTATAGTTCTTCAACATTGACTATAATTTAGGCTCTCGATATGTTTGAATTGTTCCAGAGTTCTAATTCAATTTCTTGTACAATAAAAGTAGACCTCTGTATCAAGCTATAATGCTTATAATTCGGAACATATAACTCCTTGGAAGGCATGCTTCACTTTTACTATTTATAATCTGATGGTCACAATTTATCAAAGTAGAAAATTTAAGAACATAATTTCACTGCAAAGTAGGTTCCATGGGTCAAAAGGATATACCTTTGCTAAAGAAAATTTCAAGGATAACCTCTCACTCTGTTTCACATATAATGATAGGTCACAATCTCTGGAGTGCAAAATTCTAATGATAGGTCACAATCTCTGGAGTGCAAAATTCTAACTCAAAAATCTACAATAACAAATATAAGTTAAAACGAATGGAGAAAGGATTTCTATATTTTATGGAACTAAAACATTCTGCAATTACAACTCAAAATATTTGGGCTCTTGGGTTAATAGAAATTAACCAAAATAGAGGAACAACACAATGGGCTTTTTTCCAACCAAAACATGGCATAATCATAAGTTTAAAGGTCTTGGACAGCTTCACATGTCTTAATATAGTGAGCATAAAGACCAATCACCTAAACCTAACCAATTATACGATAACTAAACCACCCAAACAATATTATTAGTTTAGATAGCATATTTAAATTAAAACTAGACACAGTATAAGCATAGCAAAGACTACCCATTTGATAACATTAAAACCTAGTTAATACCCACTTTAAAATCATGCTATGAGATTAAAAGATAACTAAGTAAAGGATTAACATGGCATAGTATAAGCATAGCAAAGACTACCCATTTAATAACATTAAAACTTTAGCTATCCAAAATCATACTTTACCTAGTTAATACCCACTTTAAAATCATGCTATGAGATTAAAAGAGAACTAAATAAAGGATTAACATGGCATAGTATAAACATAGCAAAGACTACCCATTTAATAATATTAAAACTTTAGCTATCAAAAATCATACTTTACCTAGTTAATACCCACTTTAAAATCATGCTTATATGAGATTAAAAAAGAACTAAGTAAAGGATTAACATGGCACTTCTAACATCCCAAAACAGGTCATACAACAAAACTCTTAAAAATAGACATGATCCTAGCCAACTAATGTTAATACACTAAGCTAATAACACCTAGGACTAACCCAAAATAATCCGTGGCATTTTATTTTCAAAGTACACTTAATCACATAGCAAAACAGCCACCTAAACTTGGTTTGAGGCACAAAAAATAGGACATTTCGAAAATCATAGCATATGGTAATTTAACACATCAAAACTCAAGCCAAAACAGTTCATTTTGCTTCCAAAATTAAATCAAACCAAATGGGTAATTTAGGGTTTTACCTCAAGCCTAAATCCTTTCCAAAAGCAAGATGGATGACCAAAAAATGAAGCTTTTGCTGAACTGGAATACCCCCAAAAATCGAAACATACATGGGTGAAAAAATAGTGAAAAATTAGAATAGAGTCCCTTACCTTCAAGATTCCCCTTTGGAAATATTAGAATAAGCTTTGGACTCAAGCTTGAAGTGAAAAATCTTGAAATGGATTCAGAGATAGGGTGAAACCGCATGGTTTGAAGGAGGAAATCAGTTTCATCTTTGCAAATAACACAAGGCCTAGTGAGATGGTGAGGAGATCTTCATACTTTAAAGAAGAAATGACAGGAGAAGAAGAGATGAAGCATTTCGGCTAGGGCTCTTGAAGAGGAGAAAATTTATTTTCCTTCTTGCATGAGTGATGTTGACGGAATGGGGAAAATAGATTAGGGTTTTATTTTCCTCTTCTTACCGAAACTTATGTTTAGGGAGGGGGGGGAAGGGATTTTAAGTTTTAATTTTAAATCAGGGAGGGGGAAGGAGTTTTTATGTTTTTAAGTTTTTTAATTTTAGAACTATTAGACACTGATAGCACCAAATTCCAACACCGAAAATGTATGAAGGAATTAATCTGTGAAGCTTATTTGCCGCGATATTTCCTCGTCACAAAATTACTTTTCGTTGCAGCAAAAAATAATTTCTATATTTGTATTTAGATACAAAACTTTTCTTTATAATTTTTATTTGTGAGAAAAAATGTTTAATTTTCACGTATTCTAGTTCGTGACAAATAAATTTGTACAATATAATTATTTGGGATACTAAGTTTTGTGACGATATGAATTGGGTAAGAAAAGATAACTATTTGCTATTAAAGATATAATTGAAAAATGTATTTTTTTTTGTTACACATTATTTTTGTCAGTAATAATTCTATAGTTTGTAAGAAAAATGTATTATTTGCCAAGTTTTTCTTATGATTTTATATCTGTAAAAAAAAGTGAATAATATTTATAGTTTTTATATCGTCAAAAATAAAATGGTCTATTATAATTATTTCTGACAAAATATTTCTGACAGATAATATGTTGTGACAAAATGTCATTATTTGCTGATAAATTATATTCGCTGGAAAAAAATCTGTCCCAAAAATCACTTTTTTGTAGTGATTATTATTATGTTATTGTATACTATTATTATTATTCTATATTTATTTTACATAAAATAAAATTAAAAAAATATATCCTAAGTAGGAATTCTAAAATAGAAATTTATAACATTATTTATGGGCTTAATAAATTGTGTTTAAAGTATTTAATGGTATTAAATAGATGTTAAATGAGTTTTAAATAGAAAGTTTAATGTTGTAGAAAGTTGAAAAGGTGGAATTAATTTTAATGTCAAGAATATTATTTCAGTGAATAAATTTAATAAATTGTGTTTAAAAAGGTAATTCTCATTAGATGCAGTATTAATTTTAACAGAAACTGACGAAAAGTATTAACTTTAATGGAGAAATAAGAATTTTCTTTAAAATAAGAAATTTCGTTAGATAGCATATATATATATATATATATATATATATATATAACTTAATTATGACAACTCATTACTTAATTGGGTTTTGGAATACCATGCGTCAAGTTCTAGCCAAGTGAGAATATGTGTAACTATTGTGTCAATATATAAGCGCACACGCAGTAGTACTACCTTTATAAACTTTTTATTGGCCACGATCTCGTTGTTCGTTCTTAACAAGGGAGATCAGGCTATTTGCTATTTGTCAATATTCACCACTAATATTTTACTACAACTTTCTTTTAATATATAAGTAGTAACTCTCTCTCTCTCTCTCTCTCTCTCTCTCTCTCTCTCTCTCTCGATCTCGATGAAAAATGAACAATTCTTCAAGGAAAGATATACATATATATATACACACACACATATTGTAAGATCTACTAAATTGTCAGAATAAAACGGACACGATAATTTCATTTGCAGCCATTTTATATATCATTGATTTTCGCTTAACGTGAAATACGAAAGCTAGCTAGCTATTCCCGAAATCATATAAATATCCAGTATTATTAAATGAACGCTACGTCATAGATCAAAATGGCTTGGCTTAATGAAAGTTTAGCTATATTTTATAAGCTTCAATATATCTTTTTCTTTCAATTTGTTTTTCTATTTTCATGAGGTATATACTTACCTAAAATAAGGTAGTAAGTACTCATGATATATATAGTTTAAATATCCAGTTTTCAAGACTATTGTGCACCTTATCATTCTCTGTAGCTATTTCATGAATGTGAATGTACTCTTATACGAAACATATCATGACTTTGCTATATATATATATAAACTATTAATATAGTATATTTATTAGTTGTAGCTGAACTGGTATATATATATATATACACATATATTAATATCGGACAAGAAATCAAGTAAAGAGATTTAATTCCTGAAAACCTCATTTATTGAAAATTTTAAACTGAACAAAATTGTTTTTGAAACATAACTGAAAATATAAAGCGGAAATTCTAAACTATTTCAACGTGTGAAAATATTTAATGCCTTCTAAGCTTCTTGCACTAAATCTACATCTTGGTCATCTAGCTCAACGTCATCATAATTCTCATATGTGACAAATAAACATAGGAAAAGTACAATAATAAACATAAATAAGTCGAATACTCAGTAATAATACATCATACCGTAAAACATAATATAACATAATATGGACTTAATTTTGGAAGACTCCACATAACATGCATAAAACATGATGGACTCACAAGGCATATTTATACATCATTAAACATGAGCAGAAGCATACATAATCATAACAAACATGTAACTGAAATGTATGATTAATCTGTTTATCTTGTCTTTAACTTGTTATATGGTAAACCATGCTTGAGTCCGTAGCACCTTATAACTTGTTTGTGCATGGAGTGAAACACGATTAAGTTCGTGTTTTAACTGATTTGTCTGAATATGAAGAGAAATATGCTTAGGTTCGTGTTTCACTGTGAAATACGCTTGAGTTCGTATTTTACCTGAATTGTCTGAACATGAAGTGAAATATGCTTAAATTTGTATTTCACTATAAAATACGGTTGAGTCTGTATTTAATCTGCCTTGTTTAAATATGAAGTGAAACACGCTTGAGTCCGTGTTTTACCTAACTTGTCTAAATATGAAGTGAAACACGCTTGAGTCCATGTTTCACCTGACTTGCATGACTTGTTTGAACATGACGTGAAACATGCTTGGGTTTGTGTTTTACCTGATCTGAACATGAAGTAAAATATGCTTGAGTCCATGTTTCACTTAACTTAATGTGAACACGCTTGGGTCCGTGTCACCTTAAAACTTATTATCTTTCTTAATGCACAAGAATTTACTACACCTGATTAACCCTTCTAGCATGACTTTTACTTGTACATGACATGTTTTTATGTGTCATGGTATTGGATGATATGACATTTTTTTGTGCATGAGATGACATAACATGACATGTTCTTATACATGATATAGCATAACATGATATTCTTTTATAAATGACATGACATCATATTCTCTTATAAATGACATGACATCTACTTGTGCATGATATAACATAACGTGGTATAGCATGGCATGTTTTCGTACATGATATAGCATAACATGGCCTAACATGACATAACATAGCATGATCTAAACACTTTATAACCTTATATGGCATGCTTGATCTATGTACTACATGAACATGGCATATATAGTATAAGTACTACATGAATATGGCATATCTATTCTACATAGCATACTTGATTTATAACCTTACATAGCATGAGTACTTCATGATTTATAACCTTACATAGCATACTTGAATTAAATATTACATGAGCATGACATTCATTAACTCCATAAATCATTCAATCCATACATACAAGCATATTGTCGTAATTCATCAAAGATCATTAAGAGATCTAACTTTGACTTGGCTTATAGCGTAGAGTAGACAACATTAACTTCATATGCAATTCTAATATTTATAGTACACATATGAATTATATGATCATACTAATTACCTATTAGTGTAGCTTCCTAGTTTCCCACTTGAGGCGTGTTACCTATACGAGTTACTAAATGTTACAAGCATGTCGCACTGTTTTAATACTTGAAACCATATCTAGGAATAATTTTATAATTATTTAACGATTACTCAATAAAATAGTAATCAAACTTATAACATAATCCTCATTTTTCTATTAAAAATATAATATAATTAATAAGTTATATAAAAATCTAGTAAAGAGTCAATTGGAATATTCATAGGCTAAAAAGTATACTTTAGAAATATGCTTTAAAATCCTTTAAACATGTTATGTAAATACGCTAATTCAAGTCCACTAAAAGACCAAGCTTGGCAAAAGTCATTAAAATAAGCCTAACAAAACTAACGCATAAAAATAGATTTTGCAATGGTATTAAATTTGGCCCAACAAGTTTATTTGAACAAACTAAGCCCAGATAAAAACTAAGGCTAACACACTATAAAACTTAAGGGAATGATAGGGTTGGAAGGGCTTAAGGCCCAAAGGCCTATTATAAGAATCAACCGACGTATAGTTTTAAGGGAAGGCAATAACAATGGTAGAGTTGTAGTTACATAGATTATAAGAGGGGTCTTTGGGAAGTTAGAAAAAGACATGAAAGAGGAAACACATGCTGCATTCGGTAGTCAAAAATGAAGAAAAAAAATAACATTTGAAACATATCAAATAAAAAGGCAAGCAAGAAGGACTCGAGGGATGTTCACCGAGGGAGAAACTGCATGCGATGGTGCTCTGGTGGTTGCAAACTACGGCGGCGCAACTAGGCAACATCGAGAAAGGTGTTATGATGCGAAGGAGAGTGAGGGAGTTAGAGAAATGGGGCTGAACCGAAATAACAGAGATGGAGGGAAGATTTCGGCAACAGTGACTTACCAGAATGACTTTGGTTCGTAAGGGTTGGCTAGTCAGTACTTTCTGTGATTGGTTTCTAGTGAGGTAAGGCTTGGGTTGATTGGTAAGTAGTTCAGCAGTGCTTGTTGTGATGTGGGTTTGCTATGAGATTGATTGGTATTTTGGGGCTATCAAGTGTTGGCTCTTTTGGGTTGGTGGTCTCTGTTTCCTTTTTAGTCTGAATTCTGAAGGTTTCGGTGAGATTTATAGACCAAGGGGAGGGAATGAGTCATCGAGATGATCTGAAAATTATGTAGGATTTGAATTTGAGTTTGCGGAAACTTAGGAATCTGCTTAACAAGAAATACCGAGAGGATTGAGGTGAAGGGATGCGTGAATAAGATTTGGATTCTATTCTACTAGGAAACTAAAATAGAGTGGATAGAATTTTGAAGAGTTCGAGGCTGGCCTGATTTAGAGAACTAAAAACAGAGATATTTCTAAGAATTTTGGATAAATTCTGATTTGAAAATAGGATTTGGTCAGGAAGATTTGATTGGAGAAGAAATCTAATCAAAATATTTAGACTTTTGAAATTGATGATTGGAGATAATTACTAAAAATAATAAAATAAATATATTGTTGAACTTAATATTTCAAGTTTCGTATCTACGAATAGATTTTGATGATAACAAATAATATTCAAGATTGAAACTCAAGTTTTCTATGCATGAATGAAACTAAGCACATCATGAAATCAATCATGAGAAAGAAGAAAAACAAGTCTGCAAATAAAGTCCATAGAGTAATTTTATACATTTCTTAAAATTTGAAATTGGATTAAGGCTTAAAATTAATTTTTTCTCAAAAAGTATCAAATTGTATTTTTTACATTTGCATAACATTATTAAAATGTTTAATTTCGATTTTTTTTTTCACATATGTATACAGATTTGAATTTGTAAGATGATTAATTGTCATATTTGACTTGTGCATGTTTTGTTTAAAAGTCTTGAAAGGTAGTTGTGTTTTTTTTACATATGGAAAAAGAAGATAATTTGGTTTGAAAAATAAATTATGCTCATTTTGTCATGTATGAAAATTAAAAGATTTGATTTGATTTTTTTTTAAATAAATGAAGTTGTTTTTGACAAATATAAAAAAGAAATATTTTTATTTGAATTTTTTAAAAAGTAAATAGTCATCTTATTTGACATGTGAATTTTTTCAAATTTGAATATGAAGACTTATTTGCCTATAAATAGCTCACCCGAGTTTTAAAAAAAATCACAACAAGAACTTACATATCAATTGCTAAGTTTTGCATCATTATTTCAAAACGCTCATTATCTCTTCTCTAAGTTTTGTACCTTAATTATTGTTCGTTTTGAGAGAAATATAAATTACGCTGTATTATTTTTATCTCATTTATTGAGGAGTGTACTATGATAATCTACTCACTATCAACTCTTGTATTTGTAAGAGGGTGCGTATAACTCTTGTGTGTGTAGAAGGTGTTATATACAGGAAATAGTTGAATCACCAAGTGTGAGGTGATTGCAAGTGTAGTGAGTGTTCTACACAAATTCTTTGTAGCGGTATTGTTCAAAGGTATAATAGGTTTCTATCTCCACTTGAAAGAGATTAAATAATAAATTTGGGATCCTCAAGGGGTAGGTTGAGACGAGGATAAAAGCAGTGGGGCTGAATCTCGTTAAAATACTAAATTTGCTTCTTATTGCCCTTACTCTTTATATTTTTTGTTGTTTCATATTCTGTTTATATTTTATATTGTATATTTGGGTTATAAGTGTTAATTTTATAATATAACCCAATCCACCCTCCTCTTGTGTTAGTTATCTGGACAACAATTGTTATCAGAGTAAGAATTTTGTTATAAGATTAATTATCTGTTGAGTTAAGATTATATGGATAATATTGTAGTTACCTTCGTTGAAAGTCAATCCAGTAGTCGGTCTTCGCTATTTTGTAGAAACAATTATACTTTCTGAAAAGTTAATCTGAGGATATTTCTTCAATATCAAGGTCGAGAAATCTGGAAATGTATTGTAAATGAGTCTTATATTCCAACAAAAATTGTTGATGGAGTAAAGGTCAATAAGAAAGAAAAAAAGTTTGATTATAAAGATGATAGATTTTATATAGTGAATGTAATGATTATGAATCTTCTGTATAATATTCTCAATGACAATGAATTTAATAGAATAATGACTTGCAGGATAGTAAAGAAAATCTAGAATAATTTGAAAATAATTTATGAAGGAATTTCGCAAGTCAAAAAATTAAAAATTTATATTCTTATGCATGAATATGAAATGTTTAAAATGATTGATGATAAATCTATTTTCTCTATGTATACTCATTTTACTAACGTTATAAATAACTTGACAGCTCTTGTAAAAGTTTATTCTAACTTGGAGATAATAAGAAAAATTCTCAACTCTCTGACAAAACGTTGGGAATTAAAAGTGACGGCGATTCTTGAAATTAAAGATCTCAAAAAACTTGAAGTAAATGAACTCATTGGGTCACTTATTACTCATGAGTACACATTGAAAAGATGAGAAGAAGAAGAAAAGTAAAAAAAGAGCTTGACACTCAAAACTATTCCCCATGAAAGTGAAAGCGATGAAGACAAGAAAAGCGATAATAAATATGAAGAAATTGTAATGATCACAAGAAGATTTTAGAGATTCTTAAAGAAAAATAAAACTCCTCTAAGGAAATCTTTTAAAAAGTTTTCCAGCAAAGATACAGGTAAAAACGACTCATTAACTTGTTATAAATGTAAAAAGTCAGGACATATTAAGGCAGATTGTCCCATGCTAAAAAAAAGATCGATACAAAGGCAAAAAATCAATAAAAGCTACAAGGAATGATGATTCAAGTATATTAGACAGTGACGCAAGTAATGAAAAATCTGCAAATCTTTATCTTATGATTAAAGATGATCTTGAGGTAACAAATTTTGAAAATATTGAAAATATTTCTTATGAAAAATTGCAAAATGTTTTAGAAGAGGTATATGAGGAATTTGAAAAATTGGGTATCAAGTATACTACTTTGAAAAATAAAAATTCTTCTTTAATAAATGAAAATGATGTTTTAAGAAAAGAAAATGTTATTTTGAAATATGAAAATCATGAGTTGAAAAGAACGTGATTGATTTAGAAAATATTGTTGAAAAGTTTACAAATGGAAAAAGAAATTTTGAAAAATTTATTGACAGTCAAATATGTGTTTTTGATAAGGTAGGCTTGAGGTACATGTCAAAAGAAAAACTTAAACCCTATAAAAGTTTTTTGATAAACCGACTAAATTAAAATCAGATTTTCAAATTTTTTTTCAAAAAATAAACTTTTTAAATAAAAATATTATTACAATCACTCAAAATTTTCAAATATGTCACATATTATTTGTAATTTTTGTAATATAAATGGTCATAATTATTATACTTATCCTGTTAGAAGAAAACATACAATGACTATTAGGGTCATATGGGTACCAAAGAATCTTATTTCTTCTAATACTAATAAATAAAGGACCAAAGAACTTGGGTACTACAAAAAATTATTTTAATTACTTTTGTAGATATGCATGACGTTCTCCATAGGTAAAAATAAATGGCTTTTAGACAGCGGATGTTCAACACACATGACATAAAACAAAACTAAGTTTATTGACCTTACTTTTAAAGAAAAATGTTTTAGATAATTCAAAATAGAAGATCATGGGAATAAGTAAAGTTGGTAAGGAATCTTCTCTCATAATTGAAGATGTTCTACTTGTTGATGGTCTAAAATATAATCTTTTGAGTATAAGTCAATTATGTGATAAATGATTTATAGTTATTTTCAAAAAAGATAAGTACATTATTTTGAATAATCATGATTGCAATATTTGTTTTCTTACTCTTAAAAACAATAATATTTATACAATCGAATTTGAAGAAATTGCCTTACAAGATGCTATTTGTTTATCAGCTCAATATGAAAATAGTTGGTTATGGTATAGAAAGTTAGGTTATGCAATGTAACTTATTTCTAAATTTTCAAAAAATGATTTTGTGAGAGGTTTTTCAAAAGCGAACTTTTTTAAAGACAAAATCTATGATACATGCCAGTTTGGTAAACAAAAAAAAAATTCTTTCAAAATCAAGAAATATATTTACACTATTACATCATTACAACTAATACACAAGAACCTTTTTGAACCAACAGAGTTGTGACTCTCGGAAGAAAATATTATGCATTTGTTATTGTTGATGATTTCTCTAGAATATACTTGGGTCATCTTTCTCGCTCACAGTGCAACAAATAGTACTATTTGCTGCATTTTTTTTCTCTGCGCTGGCTATTGGCCAGTGATTTTATAGCTGTTTCTTCCCATCCACATGACTACTGGAGATTAATGGACTCGCCATTAATTAAAACCAAAATTTCGGTGAACTTCTGTCTTGGCAGAAAAAGGAGCAACAAAATTAAATAATGATGAATGATTATTTGGCGAGATGCAAGTCAGTAAATGAATTTGCTACGATATTACAATCATAAAGTATTTTAGAAACAATACTTGCATTTTTAATAGAATTTAGCAGCGGTTTCACTGTGGCGGAAAAAAACACTATAAATGTTTTTTTTTTCAAAAACTGCCGAAATTGTCATTTTAATATTGCAGAAATTGAATCACTTGGCAAATTAACTTGTAGCGACGACGTTAATCTCGCCGTATTCACATCTACATATATGTATATATATATATATATATAATTAAGATGCCCCCAAGATAGACAAAAGGAAGGTCTCTGTTCTTCAAACACAATATAATTGTCAGATGTTCTACTTGCGCTTTAATCATCAAGTGAGCTTTAAAAAACATTTTAAAATGCATCTATCTACTAGATTGAAACAAGTGTATAGCACTTGTAAATACTCTGCATTGGAACAAGTGGCTTATTTAGGATAGCCATACACGTAATGTATAACAACTGGTTCCAGCTGAGTTACATGATTAACAGCAAGTACAATTGCCAATTTGCTGCCAATGAGAGGTACAAGAGCCATGCTTTTGTCAAATGCCGCTGATACTAATATTTAGCTGCTTATAGCCATGATGACAATATTGTTTCTCACACCTCTTCACAGCTTGTTCCTGCGTGGGAGAAAAGCAAATTATTAGGCGGGAATCAGATAGATTTCAATATCTAGACAATTACTACATACATCGAGACCCCTTGTTTAATATTCAGCTGCTCTCCTTTTGATATTCAGCTGCTCTCTTTTTCACTAGTGCTCTCTTCTTCAGTTTGCTTGCGGAATACTTAGTTCTCCCAGGTTGTAATTTCTTAACCAAGGAGTTGGACATCATTTGCTTGGTAGGCCTTTAACACTCACTTTTTGGTTTTCAATTACTTTAGTACAAACATTCCCACCAAAAACTATAAACTTTATTGGCATCATAAATGGTATAAATTACAAAGTAGATATTCTGAAGCATGATCTGAGCAATAGCTTTAAGTGCTAACTATTTCAAACAGATAGTTTTGATTTTGTTAAGATCCAAGTTGGAGTTTGCTTTACAATTGTTCAACCTCACAACTTTAGTATTACTCAATTAGGACTTAAGTTTAGTAATCTATAACTTTTTTTTTTATGTGCATATAGTAGTGATGAGTCAGTCAAAAAGAGGGAGACGGCTATGCCTCCAACCCTTGGACAGTCACTTCAAGGCTAGCAAGTTGGATCTTGAGAGGAAAAGGTATTGTGGAGTCTGATGACTCTACTCAAGGTCCAGACGATATACCTTCATCACTTTTGCCCCACCATACTCCTGCAGGGACTAAAACCAAAACTGATGGTAATTAAATTTTGTTCTTCACATAAATTCTGTGTATTGAGTAACACCTTGGGTTATTTTAGACTCCCATGGCTATGCCTTTTTTATGGTTTAGTTCCAAATACTAATGAAGAGGGTGAAACCAGAATTGAATTTCTGGGTTTAGAACCAATTTTTTTTTTCATTGCATAAAATAATAAGATTCATGAGGCAATGCACTGGTCCCAAACATAATACAGCTAATTCCTGAAAATGGAAATGATACTGCTATGAAGGCTGCTGGTCTATATTGGCATGTTCCTTTTTAAAAAAACAACTGGAAACAATCTATTCTTCCTAATCCTTTTTAAATTACTTATCAAAAAAAAATATTGGCATGTTCCTGCTCTATGACCAGCTGAAACTTAATGTAGATGTTGGATATGATAAGTTTAATAATAATATGGGTGTAGGAATTATTATAAGAGATTAACTTCGAAATATATAAGTAGTGTTAGCTGCCCCTATATCTAATGTTACATCTATTTTCTTGACTTAATCAAATATTTTTGTATTGAGTAATACCTTGGGATAGAATGACTCCCATAGTTGTGCCCTTTTTATGGTTTAGTATCGAATACTAATGAAGAGGGTGAAACCAGAACTAAATTTTTAAAAATGAAATAATGTTTTGATTTCATATGTTGTATTGAGTTAGTATTTGCATATATATAATATAGTACTTGGACAGCAAACTTATTTTGTTTCCTACACTACAAGAAACCTAAATGAGTTGCTGCATAACTTGAGTTTGAATCTTTGGCATATCAGGTATGAATGCTTTTGCAGTGGTTTCATTCACTGATCCACACTTATGTTATGGTGCTAAAGAGATATGTTGGAATATAGCTACAACTACATTAGTTCATCAGTTCTGACATTATTTTTATGTGCATGTTGTGTATTGGAATAGGTGAAAATGCCATATTTCCAAGGGCTTACAATGAGGGGTAAGGATGGAAGGTAAATTTGTTTATTTAAAAATTACATCTAAGTTATAATTTTTGGCTATTTTCCTATTTGAATAGCATATTTTGATGTTGTTTATTTGATAACTTATATGACAAATTTAGTTATTAACTGACTAAAAGTAGTATTAAGGTTGCCTTATATTTAAAAAGCCCATGGGTCTGTTTGATAGAATGGAAATCTAGAAAAATACTCTGTTTGCAATGTTAAAACTAAACTGACAAAGTAGATACATGGGATGGTTACTATGTGTCAGTACAAGGGCAGACTTATGAACTACCTAGTGCATGGTGATATAAAAGAATGATATATCTAAAAAAGTTGGCACTTGATTTGAAGAGCGATAAGTTGCTATCAGACAAGAATGAAAACCACAGTATTCATGAGTTGATGAATTTTATAGATCCACACAATTGTTATGGTGCTCTAGAGATATGGATTCAATATAGCTACATGTAATTAGTTCATCAGTTTTAACTCCATGTTGTAGGTTGCCCAACACATAGTAAGCATATTCATAGAAGAGATACATATTGGGTTGTTGAATATTAAATTAATTCAAATTCCATAACAATAATAGAAATTGCACAATAGCAGGGTAAACCATTTAACTAATGATTTTGATGCCATTGTTGTGCATTGGAACAAGTGATTATTTTTTGTTGCATAAAGGACAGTTCTGACTTTGATGTGCTACCAAACACCTTGAAGAAGTTCTTTAAATTTGCCTCTATGCATAAGGGGTAGGCACATGTAATATAGAGATAGTAAGATTGCTGGCATGTTTTCAAGAAATGATGGATTTGTAGTTTGAGATCATTGCTAAACTAAGTTGTAGACAAATATGAATGAAAGTATAATCTCAATTGGATGATATTTGACATACTGCAATCCACATGCAAATTTAGTTTAGCATGTGATAATGTGATAATCATATATATTCAATTGCATCAGTAGCAAATTTATACATGTTTTATTTCACAGTTGGTTAACAGCCCAATATATTTATAAGCCAATCTCCTCTCTAAAGAAAAGACTGGTTGCAGCAAATATATATAAACCATGGCCAAAATTGGGCATTTGACCAATTTGAAATGCTCAATAAATGTAAGTGTGAAAATTAACTCCTAGATCAGCAAACCCAATGTGAGAAAATAAATACCCACTCTATTTACTAGAGTGTACACTCTAAACAATTCTAAACATGTTTAGATATGGTCTAGTTTAATATATGGTGAATCTGCAGAGTACTGTCAAACCTTGAATCAAGATGTAATATACGGTGACAGCATAAATTGATTACGTGGGTTTATGCTCACTTTGGAAGTTTTACCTATCAAAATAAGAAATTTGTGATTAGAGTAACACAGGTATAAAGGCATGGTCGTTTGGGAGAAACATTTCCACAGATGAATAAATTTTGATTGATAAAAGTATTATAGGTTTCAAATTAGAGCATGCGCAGATTATGCACTCTTGAAATTATCAAGATTCAAATTTTGAACCCAAATCTGATGAATATATGCAAAATAATAACATCGGGGGAAAGGGGCTAGTAAATTTATACCTTGAAACGTTCTATCTAGCGATTTTAGGGCATGCCCTGAAATCTCAGAAGCCATCAATAATCAGAATCTTCATAGCGGTGATAAATGAATTTGCAGCGAGGGTCACTGGCCAGTAGCTAATCGCCGGTATAACCCTAGACCTTGAGACCCAATTTGCAAACCTCCAAGCTTGCGGTGAATACGAAATCGCCGAAAGGATATTTGATTTGCGAAGACCTTTTTCCCACATATGTAATGATCCATCAACGGCGCTTAGGCCCTATTGGGTGGACAACAACAACGGCGGTCAACTTGGACCTTTATCGAGGTGAAGATCGTCGAGAAGGGCTCTATGTTTTTGACGGAACCCATGCGGAAAGATAAAGAGTAGATGTCACGCTTAAATACTGGTGTTTCATCTGCGAGTTTAAAAACGCGGCTAATCACTTTTAGCTGCATTTTTTTGTTCAAACTGTATTTTTCGCTCGCAGTAAAAATTAGCAAATGTGGTAGTATCATAAAGTTGAGGTACATAACATCTTTACCAAGTTATGTAAGAGAATTCAAAATGAAAAGGGTTATACTATTTCAAACATTTGCAGTGACAGAGGGAAATAATTTGTCAATAAAGATATTAAGTCTTTTTGTGATAAAAATAGTTTTCTACATAATTTCTCTACTCCTCGAAATTCTCAACAAAATGGGATAGTAGAGATGAATAATAGATCTGTTCAAGAAATTGTAAAAACAATACTTAATGAGAATAATTTACCTATTTATTTTTTGGTCAAAACGGTAAGTACTACATGTTATGTTATAAATAGAGTTATGTTAAGGTCAAAAATAAAACCCCTTATGAACTTTGGAATGAGAAAAAGTCCAACATTGGTTACTTTTATGTATTTAGATGCAAATATTTTATTCTCAATGACATGGATAATTTAGGAAAATTTGATGTAAAATCTGATAAATGTATTTTTCTTGGGTATTCAACAAATAATAAAACTTATAGAGTATTTAATAAAAAGACTTTAACTGTACAAGAATCTATACATGTAGTATTTGATAAATCTAACCCTCTGCTATCCAAGAAATCTATTGATGAAGAATTAGTATGTACAAATAACACAGATAGTCTCAATCTCAACAAAGAGAATATAATGGAAGAATTCTAACATGGAGACATCAGGAAAGATCATCAAGACTTAGTACAAGATACAACAAACAGTAGAAACATGTGAAAGATCATCCAGTGGAATAAATTCTAAGAGAACCTTTACGAGGTGTAAGTACTCGATCATCTCTTAAAAATATTTGCAATCACACTGCTTTTATATTTCAAATTGAATCCAAAAATATTGATGAAGCACGTATTGATAAATCATAGATTCTAATTATGTAAGAAGAGCTAAATCAATTTGAAAGAAATGATGTATGGACACTTATTTCTAGACCCAAAAATTATGCTATTATTGGAATAAAATGAGTTTTTAGAAATAAGAAAGATGAGTCTCGAATCATCACTAGAAACAAGACTCGACTTGTAGCCCAAGATTTCAATCAAGAGGAAAGAATCGATTATGATGAGACATATGCAGTTGTCGCAAGATTAGAAGTTATTTGAATATTACTTGCATATGCATGTTATAAAGATTTCAAATTTTTTTAAATGGATGTTAAAAATGCTTTCTTAAATGGTTTAGGAATGAAGAGGTATATGTTGAACAACCTTCAGATTTTGAAAATCATGTATCTCCTAATCATATTTTTAAACTCACAAAAACATTATATGGACTCAAACAAGCTCCTAGAGTTTAGTATGAGAGACTTAGTGGTTTTTTAATTGAAAAATATTTTTCAAGAGGAAAGATCGATACAAACTTCTCATCAAATATGAACATAATGATATTCTTCTAATTCAAATTTATATGAATAATATAATATTTGATGCTACTAATGAAAATATGTGCCAAGATTTTGTAAAGAGTATGCAGGAAGAATTGAAATGAGCATGATAGAAGAACTTAACTTCTTTCTTAGATTACAAATCAAGCAAGTAAAAAGTGGAACATTCATTAATCAGTTAAAATATATCAAAAATTTATTCAAAAAATTTGATATGGAAGGTACGAAGGTAATTGGAACATCAATGAGTCCAACCACCAAACTTGATAAAAATGAAAGCGGTAAACCAGTTGACTTAAAGGTATATTGAGGTATGATTGGTAGTTTATTATATTTGATAGCTAGTAGACCTGATATTATGTTCATTGTATGTTTATATGCACGTTTTCAATCACCTCTAAAGCAATTTTATTTGATTGCAGTCAAGCGTATTTTTAGATATTTTGCCGGTACCATTGATCTAGGGTTATGGTATCCTAAGCACACTTCTTTTGATCTTATTAGTTATTCAGATGCAAATTATATTGGTTGTAAAGTTGATCGAAAAAGCACTAGTGGAACATGTCATTTTTTAGATCATGCACTTGTTTCATGGTTTAGTAAAAAATAAAACTTTGTTGCATTATTTACTACTAAGGTAGAATATGTTGTTGTAGGTAATTGTTATACTCAAGTTCTTTACATGAAACAACATCTTGAGGATTTTAAACTTATATACAATCATATTCCTATTAAATATGATAATACTAGTACTATAAATCTTTCAAAGAACCTAATACAACATTTTAGAACTAAGCATATTGAAATTAGATATCATTTTCTTAGAGACCATGTGCAGAAATGTGATATTGTACTAGAATTCACAAGCATACATGATCAATTGACGAACATTTTCACAAACCCTCTATCAGAAGATAGATTATACATGATTAGAAAATAAATATGAATGATGCATGTCATGAATATTTGTTGAATATTTTTATTCCATTATCTCAAATGATTTACAAAAACTTGAGACTTCTAGTCTCATCTTTCAACTTTATTTGCTCTTCATAGATCAACATGTAATTTTCGTCTATAGGATTAAGCAGTCGAAATGAAGAGGCAAGTAAGGATTTTAAATCTTTATTCTATTGTTTTAACTCTAAGATTTTTCTATTTGACTCATAAATAAGTCGTTGAAGTACAAAAATTGTTTCGCTAAATTTCTCAATTTTGCGAGTTTTGCACTACAACCGACCGAAAAAAGAAATAATGGATAATGAGTATCGAGTTTCAAGATCCACAAGCTCATAAATGGTATCATGGTCTGATTTATTAGCCAAATCAATCTCTTATTACTTCATGGCACCTACGACAGATGTAGAAATAAATTAATCACGAGAAGTACTGAAGGAAAATTGACAAGTCATTAAAAATTTGTAAAATGAGAATACAGATGAATTGTAAATATGAGAAGAATATTAGATGCAAATTAGATAAAGTTAAGGATTGCTCTTATAGAAATAAAAATAAGAACAAGACACAATATCATCTATTCAAATCTTACTTAGTCAAACTTATAACATATGCTGGATGAGATGGGTGAGATGACTGATTGAGATGGTTCTTGGTTCATTCGGAAAATTACCAGAAGATATTTTCCCCGTCATTCTATCATTTTGAATAAATAGATACTGGATCAATGAGAAATATAAGATTTAATTTTGAGTATCCGATGGGTAAAAAGAGTCTTTTAAACAGCAACTCAAAGATTTCAAATCTCGGTTATATCTCATTTATCAACAACATCAAGCGGATTTCAAATTTCTGCACCAAGACGATAAAATTAGGCCTCAGCCTTTGCAGCTTTTGTCAAACACGAGTGGCTCCAATTATTCAACTCTCTATATTTTTTACTAATGCACTGTTTTATTTGGTTATTGGTTATTGTGGGAAGAAATCATACTAAAATCAATTGCGATTCCTTTTTAATGATGGCAAAATGGGAAAAAGTCTTATACTAGTATTATACTACCCTGAAAAGGCTAAAGCCAATTGTAATTCCTTTTAATGATACCAAAAGAGAAAAAAAATCTTATACTAATATTATATTATCTTGTTATATATGCTAGAATCATATTTATATTTTACTTGAAAAACTAACGCATATTTTTAGGGGGAGCTTAAGTATTACTGCAGATCGCAAATTTTTACTATGTATTTGTCATCATAAAAAATGGGAAGATTGTTGAATCCAAAATTTCAAGTCTCGTATTTACGTATAGATTTTGATGATAACAAATAATAGTTAAGATTGAAGCTCAAGTTTTCTACGCATGATTGGAGTTAAGCACATCAAGAAATAAATCATGATCAAGAAGAAGAACAAGTCTACAAATGAAGCTCATAGAGTAATTTTGTACATCTCTTAAATTTTGAAATTGGATTAAGGGTCAAAATTAATTTTTTTTCATAAAATATCAAATTATATTTTTTACATTTGCATAACATTATTAAAATATTTAATTTCGATTTTCTTTTTCACATATGCATAACTATTTGAATTTTTAAGATAATTGATTATCATGTTTGACATGCGCATGTTTTGTTTAAAAATCTTAAATGGTGGTTGTATGTTTTTTTGACAAATGCAAAAGATAAATGATTTTATTTGAAAATTTTGAAAGGTGGTTATATGTTTTTTTGACATATGCAAAAAGAAAATGATTTTGTTTAAAAAATAAATCATGCTCATTTTGTCATGTATGAAAAGTAAAAGATTTGATTTGATTTCTTTAAAAAATAAATGGAGTTGTCTTTGACAAATGTGAAAATGAGATATTTTTATTTGAATTTCTTGACAAATGAATAGTATTCTTATTTGACATGTGAACTTTTTCAAATTTGAATATGAAGACTCATTTGCCTATAAATAGCTCATGTAAGTTTTATAAAAATCACAACAAGATATTACACATCAATTGCTAAATTTTGCATAATTCTTTCAAAACGTTCATTTTTTCTTTTCTAAATTTTGTACCTTAATCCTTATTCATTTTGAAAGAAATATAAGTTGCGCTGTATTATTTTTATCTCACTCATTGAGGAGTGTATTCTGATAATCTACCAACTATTAGCTCTTGTATTTATAAGAGGGTGCGTATAACTCTTGTGTGTGTAGAATGTGTTCTACATAGAAAATAGTTGAATCACCAAGTATGAAATGATTGCAAGTATAGAGGTGTTCCACACAAATTCTTTGTAGCGGTGTTACTCAAAAGTATAATAGGTTTCTATCTCCACCTGAAGAAGATTGAGTAGTAAATTTGAGATTTTTAATGGGTAGCTTGAGGCGAGGACGTAAGCAGTGGGGCTGAACCTCGTTAAAATAATAAATTTTCTTCTTCTTGCCATTACTATTTATATTTTCTGCTACTTCATATTCTGTTTATATTTTATATTGTATATTTAGTTTATAAGTGTTAATTTATAATATAACTCAATTCACTCATCTCTTGTATTAGTCATCTAGGCAATTATTATAAATAAAATACTAAATTTAAATCTTAAAGTTGGGTCAACTTGTTATAGCCTTGGACTCACAACTGCTGGATTCAATCCATTTGGCAACATGCGTACAAGTTATAACATTTGGCCGGTTGTGTTGATACAATACAATCTTCCCCATAGAGGTCCATAAAAGCGTCAAATGTTTTGTTAACTCTACTAATTCCTAGTCCAAAATCATCAGAAAATGACATTGATGTATTCATGCAGTCTATGATTGAGGAGCTCAAAGAACTATGAGAAATGAGCGCTAGCATATACGATGCATCAACCTAAACGTATTTTGAGATGCATGTTGCGATGATGTGGACAATAAATGACTTTCTTGTATATGAAAATTTGTCCGATTGAAGCACTAAAAGGAAGTTGGCGTTCTCGATGTGTAATCAAGAAACTTTCAGTGAATGGTTAAAATTTTCTCTGAATATGTGTTTTATGAGTCATTGCTGTTATCTCACAGCAAATCATGCATGGAGGAGAGAATGATATAAATCCGATAAGAAAGTGGAGGAAAGATCTACACTAAAGGAGTTGTTTGGAGACGACATATTGGAACAACTGCAACATTTACCCGCCAACAACTTTGACAAAGGTTAAGGAAAGAACATGAGAAAAAGAGATGCAGTAAAATTGAATTGGACAAAGGCAGTATTTTTTTTATTTGTCGTACTGGTCGTCTTGTATGTTGCGACATAACTTGGATGTTATGGATACAGAGAAGAACATATGCGAAAACATACTTGAAACAATGATGAGCACTAACAACAAGATGAAGGATAATGCCAAGACGAGAAAAGATCTTGAGAGAATGGACATTAAATATAATCTACATCTACGCGTGGATGAAAATTGGGTAGCCATGCCGCATGTATATTTTACAATAACAAAAGATGAAACAATGGATTTTTGCAAATGGTTACAATGCGTGAAATTGCCAAATGGTTATGCTTTAAATATCAATAGGTGCGTGAACCCGGCTGACTAGAAAATCAATGGATTGAAAAGTCATGACTATTACGTATTTATGTAGAAGTAATTTTCAGTTGGCATCCGTAGCAAGCTGACATCTAATGTACATGTGGCTATTACCAAGCTCTGTATGTTTTTCAGGGATTTATACACTCGGGTTGTAAATCGTGATATGTTGTAGGAAATGGAAGACGACATTACCACTATCTTATATAAATTCGAGTAGATATTTACACCCTCATTTTTTGATATGATGGTCCACTTAGCAATACGTTTATCCTGAGAGGTATTGTTAGGTGGACCGGTATAGTTCCGTTGGATGTATTCAATTGAAAGATAGTTGGGTTGACTAAAGTGCATAGTTGGGAATAAGACCAGATCTGAGGGTTCAGTAGCATAGACCTTTATACATGATGAATAATTAACATTTTGCTCACCGTACCTTCGCAGTGTTAAAACACGATTTAATCGTGAAAAGTGAAATGCTGATCTTGCTGCTCCGCTTCCTTATGCACTATCAGTGTTCTCACAAAATGTATGACCTTTGGGTGCATAAACCGAGTACGATCTCGTTGATGGACAGTTGAAAAAAGTCTGATGGTATGTGTTGAATAATTTTCGGGAGATTAATGACTATCTCAAGTAGGATACTCATCCAATTTCTCTTGAAATTACTAAATCTTGACACATTGGTCATATTATAATATTTTTTTGCATTAATATATAGGGAACATTTGGACAAACTTAGTGTAGAAGGTGTAAATAATGTGAAGGCAAGACATAAAAAAGAATTTCCCAGTTAGTTTGAACAAATTGTATGAACTACAAATTTGAACATGTTTGATTTTGAAATTTTTAAATATTCTTGGTAACATTTTAATTATATATTTTGTTTTATATTATTAGATCTTAGAACAACGTATTTGTAATCCTGAGTCAATTTCTTCTGAAATATATATATTGGCTCGTGGTTCCTCAAACAGAATAATGCGATACACAACATGCACTATTCGAGATTATAGATTCCATACTTTAGACCGTGAACGAAATCAAAAGATATAGAACTGTGGTGTGTTAATTGAGAGGAGTTATGAGATAGATGATATTGACTATTACGATGTCATGCATGATATAATTGCATTAAAATATCTAGGTAGGTATATAATATATGTTTTTAGATGTGATTTGTGGGATTTAGGTGGTGGTTGAGTTTCAATACATAAGGATAATTACTTCACGAGCATCAATACTGCATCAAAATGGTATGGAGATGATCCATTCGTATTGGTTTGTCAAGCTATACAAGTCTATTACTTAAATGATCCTCTAAAATGCGTTGGTAAAAATAATGAAGAGTTAACATGGAGAGTAGTGTAAAACTTTGTTCCTAGGAACATATATGAGGCAAGAACGAGTGCAGATCATGAGTCCAACAGAGATAAAAATGGCACTCCGATTGTAGATGCTTATGACCAGGAAGATGGAGAACAGGGTATTAATTTTTTTTTGTTGACCTCGATGCCCTCGAGATACTCCCCTTGTTTAGAAATGATATGTCACATGTCCACCTCAACGCATCTGAACTAGACGCTCATCTAATTGAAGTGTGTAAAGAGGAAGAAGAAGAAGAAGAAGAATAAGAGTACACTATTGAGAGAAATTTTGAAATAAGCATAAAAAATTAATTTAAAGAAGAAGAATAAGAGTACAAAATCATATAAGTTAAATCGTCAATATTATACAATACTAAATAGTATTATAATTACTTTTCTTTATTTATTTTTATTCTTTTCAAGGATGCTGCCAGAAAGACAATGAAGAATTGTGTCATGTCTTCCAAGTCTCGAACCTATTCCGGACTCCCTAGTTGAGGAATGCGCTCCTAAAGAGATCAATATGCAGGAGACGGATAGTCAGTTGACACTCAATAATAATAAAATATCGTTGGTAATTAATTAATTATATTTTAATACTTAATAACATATATAACTAATATCATGCTATTATATATGTTAGTTGATGCATCGTCTTGTCGACGCGGTCGTGCCATTACTCATGGTATCTCTTTAGCAAAAAAAAAAAGTAGACGCAAGAAAAGTCAAGGTCGCAATACTTGAAAATTCCTCTGGAGAAGTGGATGATAGTACGGCAATACTTTCCTCTTATATTGATACAGTAGTTCGAGCTTATGCTCCCTTTTATGTGCGATTATAGAGAGATGTCTCTCATGAAGTTAAATATCATATTCGGAGCTCTGTGTTGGTGAGATAACTTTACAACTATATTTTTTCTCTCTCAAAAAGTATATCGTATAATTATTTGATTCACTACTTAGGATGAGTTCGACCTCGATTTTACTCATACCGAAGATGAGAAAACTGTGAACGGACTTATGACTACATTATTCCAACGTCACAAAGGCCAATGTCATGAGCACTTCAAGAAGTTTCAGACATTGGAAGGGGCTACGAAATTCTCTTTCCAGAAGATGAAGTTAGATGATTGGATGAAGTGTTGTAATCTTTTTACAAGTCCTGATTATCAAGTATTTTAAATTAGTTAACCATTTACATTTCTATCCGTTCTAAATTAACAATAACATTATCAATTAATTTTGTAAAACTTAGATTATACGAATGCACAAAATAAATTCGCTCTCACTGTCTACCATCATGCAGGTTTAAAGTTATTCCACCATCTTACTGATAAGATGATAATTAATAAATTATAGAAATTAATTTATTTTTTTATATTTAATGTTATTTAATTACTTACATTAAATTTCTCGATTGCTAATGTGTCTTTGTTAGAAACGTGATAATTTTAAAAATTTGTTCCTCATTCATGTCTATGTTGCTACTTATACTAATGAACGTAGTGAATGGATGATCCTACCATTGCAGAAAATTATGTAAGCGATATTAATTTTTTTAAATAAGTTATGTAATATTTGAATAATTTATTTTTGTTCGTATTTCAATTAATTTTATTACTTAATGTGTGTTTTCTTTCAAATTACAGGACAAAATGTTAGAAATGTATTCAACTTCTGAGGAATCTTCTCCTAGTGATATAAACATATCTATAGAAGTGCTTGGGGCCAAGTTTAGCATAATCAGAGGATTAGGACGTTCAGTCAAGCATTCAGCTAATTCATCATCCTCCACGAGCTTCTCAACTTCAAAGATTAATAATCTCACCAAAAATTTAGAAACAGCACGATGAAAAAATACAATTAAGAGATCGGGACAGCTGGAGTTGATGTCTCTCTTGAAGTGACATTGTGATCTAGAGACGTGTGTGCAGGAGCAGCAGAGGGAGCAGGAGGGAACAATACGCACTGCAGTCCAAGAAAAAGTGCAGATTATGGAGATGGAAGCCCAGAAGGAGCGTGTTATATTACTGCAGCATGATCGTTGTGGACGAGACAAAAAAAGTGATAAATTTTATCCTTTTTTTTATTATTTGTAAGTTTTTATATTGATTATATAACATGATATAATTTGTATGCTTTTTAATGTTCAAATAGTATTTGAATGTACACATTAAACGTTTGAATATTTATTTCAAATATGTTTGAATGTACCTACAACGTTCGAATGAACTGACCAAAACGTTCAAATGTTTATGAAACTAATATTCGAATATTCGACAAAATGTTCGAATATTCATCAGGTTAACGTTCAAACTTACTTAAATGTAACGTTTGAACGCTGTTTTATAAACGTTTGAATGTCAAAATTATTTTCGAATGTGAGCAACGTTTGAATGACAATACTAACGTTCGAACGTCTGAGAAATGAACGAAATAGTATGTCGTTCGAATGTCAATTAGATAGGTTTACATTTGAATGTCATATTGTACGTTTGAACGTGACTTTTGGTGACACATTTGAACTGTCATTAACGATTCTAATGTTCGAATGGAAATGTACTAACCGTCACAAAAAAATATTTTTTGTGACAGTTGAACAATAAAGTGTCACAAATACTTATCTGTGATAGTCATGTTGGTATTCTTTAAAATGCATTAAGGTCTGCTATTCAAATTGATTTATATAAAGAGAAATGATAGACCTACTATTGTTTTATAATTATTTTTGTATTTAATTTTTTAAAATTTTTAATTTTATTTTGTAATTAAGAATGTGAATATTAATAAAAAAATTTCTTAATGATTAAAAATATTAAAAAATACTTAAAAGAAAATAATAAAAAAAAACTCAAATACACTATAAATTATATATAAAAATATTGTAAAATCCGTTCTAGGGATATCATTACTCTTATATAACTATTATTCTTAAATATTTTCAAATTACTTTATTAATATTTACAAACTATTCTGTGAGATCCTAGATTTATGTGTATTTTTACACGTTATTTTATATTCGGTGTTAATTATTTGACGCCGGACAGAATAGCGATTATTCTGCAGGCTAGTTTCAACAAATGAATTCACAGGGAAGAACACGAGAATTTCGCCCAAAATACAGAGAATACGTCTCTGAGGAAAAACTGAATATTATCAAATGAAAGAATGTCGAAAATCAGTCCACAAGTCGGACTAAATAGCTAAAATTCGTCTGTAACCGAATTTTTCCAAAAATGGCAAAATCCCGAAAATAACGTAAAGTTCAAATTTAAATTAAAATAAGCAATCTGCAAAAAATCCTGAACAAATCAGATTTAAAATGACTTCCTAACAAACATACGAAATATTACCAAAAATAGTAAAAAATAACTAAAAATGACAATTCGGGAGGGAAAACAGCGAAATTTGAGGTCGAAAAGAGCTTTCCGAATTGGGATCTTATGCGCGATTCTGACACCTGTAGCCAAAGTTATGGCCAAAAGACTGAAACGCACCTAAAACTCTCCCAATTAGAAAGAGATCACGGTCACTTCCGGCCTTTACGTCGATCTGCCAATTCATGGTACTTCAGCGCCATCAACATGCAATCAGACAGCTCAGCATCATCTGCCTTGGATCCCGCTGCATCATTATTTTAATTTATTTAAATAATATTATTGGTCATATTTATTTATTTAAGATATTTAATTGAGCTATTAATTAGTTAATATCGAGTTACGTTACTTTTCTTAATTATTTTAATGAGTAGAATTAAATTCATTTATCTTATTATGTGAATCTATTTTATCTCCTTTCGTTATATTAATTATCGTTTTATTTTAATATTGTGCTTGAGTTTAATTTATTTATATTGTTGGGGCTTTAAATATTTTATTTTATTGATATTAGATTGTAGTATTTTGACTGGCTTTTATTTAATTTATTGTGTTTTTTTTTCCGTTGGATTCCTTTTTTTCTCTTTTTTCTTTTCCTTTCCTTTTCTTTTTCTTCTTTTTCTTCCTTTTCTTTCCTTTTCTTCTTTCCTTCCCAGACCCCCCTAGCCCGCGTCGACCCTGCCTCCCTCTCCCTTTCGCCGTTTCTCTCCCTCAGCCCCAGGACCGCCGCCGGCCACCCACCGGCGACACCTCCCACACCACCAGCCTCCCCTCACGCCGGCGAGCTCAACGGCACTGGTGGTGTCCCCTCCGGCCACCCCACCGCCCCTCCACGGCCACAAACCCGAAATACCCATTTTTGCTTCCCTTGCATTTTTCGGCCACCCCTTGGCCTTCGACCACCACCACTAGACTCCCCAACCTCCGGCGAGCATAACCCACTGCCCAAAGCCACCCATCGCCGCCGGTTAGCCCCTCCACCCGAAATGGGCCTTAAACGGGTCGTTCTTCGCCGCGCCATCGTGCGGCCACCGTAGGTCTCACCTCCGCCACCATTCGACTCCCCTCACCCAGTCGGTCAACCCCCTAGCTCAGTTTTCTCAACCGCGGCCTCACCTTCCTGGTACGACCCCAAACTCGAAAATGGATTTTTACCCCTTTTGACCCCGATCCGCCACCTTCCGGTAGTTGTGCCGCCACACCACCACCTCTATGAGATTCCCCACCCTTCAATGAGTACCTCCCTAAATTTTGGTGTCAAACCGAGTGTTTTAGCCTAACGTACATGTGACCACTACAAACGCTGCAGATTGGCGTTGTTCAAGCAATTGCGTTTTTACCACTGTAAGTACTTTCCAAACAAGTTTTAAGATTTAAATATATTTTTTGCATCATCAGTTGTTGTATTTGATTATTGCTAATATGTGATGGTTGATGTTGGTATTTATTGGTTGATTTGGATTATTTAATTGTTGGCTATTTGGTGCATAGTTGTCTGCATTATGTATTTACGCACATGCTCATGAAAATATTTGGAAAGTGGATTTTGGCATGATTTTGGATATTCATGTGTTGAGAATGAAAACTGGGATTTAAATGGAGTTTAATGGATTTTAATGGTTTTGGGCTGAGTCATAACGGGGACGGCGATACGTAATGCCCGTTGTGATCAGCGTGTGAGTGTGTGGATGACATAATGGGGACGGCGATACGTAACGCCCATTATGGTCATCGGGTGTGCATTTCATATCGGGGACGGCGATACGTAACGCCCGGTATGAAATGAGTGTGTGTGGATCGTAATGGGGACGGCGATACGTAACGCCCATTATGATTTTGGGTATGTGTGTAAATCATATCGGGGACGGCGATACGTAACGCCCGGTATGATCGATTTTGAGGATATTATTTTATGGAAAATAATGGGTGATTTTATTGTGGATTAAATTGGGATTTTGACGAGTGGTTATTTCATCGACTTTGAGGAAGATGATTTTAAGCCTCATACATATGGTAATTGTTCTTGGTTGTTGTTGTGGCATTAATATATTTTTGTCTTTTGGTTTGGTTGGGTTGTACTTACCTGCGATGCCATCTTGGCGTCGTAGTTTTGTTTGGATGCAGACTTTGGAGAGGCCGAGCTTGAGGAGACGGCTCCGCTATTGAGGTGATATTATTAATTGATATCTCGGGAAATTTATTTTCCCCTTTTTATAATTATGTATTTGTTTAGATTGTATTTTTGGATGACTGTATTAAATTCTCCTGCTGGAGAGTTTTTATTAAATTGGTTTGTAAAATATTTCCAAAAAATTCTGGTACTTAGATATTAATTTATTTTCCGCTGCGACCTTTTATTTATGTATGTCACGTGCGCACACACGTTTGACACGTGTTGTTGGGATGTGTGACCCGTGTTGTCATCATCCTGATGCCTCGATTCCCGTGTTATTTTAAGGGGAATTTAGGGGCGTCACAGGTGGTATCAGAGCAGTTTGGCTCTGGGTAAATCCGCAAGTTACCTAGAGACAGTACCAGAAAAGTTTGTGGTTTTAAAATTTTATTTGTTTGATGATTGGGTTATTTTATTTTATTATTTTATTTGTTGTCTTAGTCTTTCGACTAATTTATATGGTAACATTATCGATATTTATTTTGTTGTGTCGTGCTTTTTATTTTAATGTTTATATTGTTTATTTATTTTCATAATTAAATCAGTTCTGATTGATTGGGTTGTTGGCTTTGTTTTATTTTATTTTAATTTTTGTTAAATATTGTACGTGAGTAGTAATTCAGATTTTTGTTAGTGATTTTATTTGGTTAAGTTGTCGAGTATGTATTTAATTATTTATTTATTATATATATATACCTTTATTTTTGTTTAAATTAGAATTTGGATATTTCGGATTAAATTATTATTTTAAATCAATCCATTTATTGAATCTATTATTTTAAACAGTTGTGTTATATAATTCCTTATTTTAAAGTTTATTTATTTTGTTATGAGTTATTTTATTGTCTTAAACTTTTATTCAATTATCATCAGGATTTGATTTTAATTTCAGTTCATAGGTTTCCTGTGAGATAGTTTTGGAATTGGTTTATTATTTGTTTATTTTAATTATGGCTCTTGTATTTTAAGTATTTCTGAACGTTTGAAAATTTATTTAGACAAAAATTTAAAAGGATCACTGCCTTGTTTCTTTTTAAGTTTATGCTTTGAGATAAATTTAAATTGATTATCTTTTCACATTTCTGTTGTTTTATTTTTAGGGACATGCTTTGAAGTAAGTTTTGAAATTATTATCTTTCCGCATTTCCGTATGTTTTATTTTAAAAGTTTATCTATTTACTTTAACGAGTGGATTTGTTTTGGCGACTTGTTTGTATTTAGTTATTAATTAATTTATCGATTTAATTATTTTATTTTGGTTCGTTTCTTTTAGCAGGTTTTAAATTTTAGAGATTTCTACAGTGATCTTTTTAAGAGTTGAGTTTTGTAGAGAATTTTAAAATTTTATTTGTGATTTTGTTTGTTGTTCTTATTTTAATTTATCCTCCTTTCTTTATTTAATAAAAGTTTTTGGTGAATTTGTGTTTATTAAAGGAGGTGGGCTTGTTTTCTTGAATGAGTGGTTTTTACTTAATTGTTTATTAAATCTTTTCCCCCTTTTGTGTTTTTATATAATAATTATGTGAATTACTTGAATTTTGTTTAGTATTTGGGTATACTATTATTTATAATTGCGAGATGGAATTGTGTGTTAATTCGTTGGTATTTATGCAATTGCATTTGCTTATCGATATTGTATATGCTATTTTTTGTGTATTTATTACCTGGGTCTCACTGAGTGTTTGAGTGTCTAAGTTCTAATTTTATTTTTGAGAGATTATTGGAATTGTATTTAGATAGACTCTTCATGTGAGTGTAAAATTCTTAGCCATTGGTATAGTGTTATAGAAATTGTTTTAGTAATGCTTATGATGGTGAGCGATCAATTATTTTCTTGGTGAAATTTTGATGTTATTTGTGGATAATTAGAGATTGATATATAATAAATGTGCGTATAAATTTTGGAGAGTATTTGTTTTTGGCTAGTGTGTAACTTGGGAAAGATTTATTTATTAAGTGATAAGGTTGAGTTGATGCGATGGAAATAAATTTAAGAGATATAAATTTTAGGCTTTTGGGCGAATTGTTAGGAGTGGATAATTTAAGAATAATATTTCGGAGAATTTAATGGTTAGCAGCATTTGTCGAGATATCATAAAAAAAATTTAGTTTTGGCTTGAAGTCACATAAGAGTTTAAATAATTGAAGTTATTCCATGTCATAGATAATGAAGGTTTGATTGAGAGAATACAAATTTAAATAATTAATCTATGATGAGAGTGAGGAGTTATAATGATAGAGAAGTATATTAGTGGTTTGGGAGTTAGAAATTTTTTTTAGGCTTTAATATTGGGTGGCATAACTTGAATTGTGAGATGACAAAGCATTAGGATTTGTAAATGTGGCAAATGATTTCTTATAATAGGTGTTGAACTAGTTTTTACTCGACGGTGATATTTTATGAGGACTTAAATTTTTATGAATTTAGCGAGTTATCAAAGTGCGCGCGGAAGTGTGATGAATTGCAATATGGTTGAAGGTTCAATTCTTATGTAAATTTTGAGGAATTAGTGGTGAGTTGAAATTTGAGATGATACTTGTAAGTGAAGATTTATCTTTTAGTTGGGTAAATTATGTTTATTGGTGATTAAGTTAGAAAGTTAAACTTGAGAGTTATTTTAGGGTAACATAAATTGTTGTAAGGAGTTAATGAATATTAAATTTTTGGGAGATTGTACTGAGGTTTTTGTGCATGTGGAGTTCAGATTGATTGGCTATCTTAGGAGTTTTAGAGATGAAATATTATATGGAGACTATACGTCTATGATGAAATAAAATCCATTTGTGTTTGAGGAAAATAGATGATTGTACTAATGCTTGGAGTTAGTATTAAGTGATGTAGTAGGTGAGTTATTAGAGTTTTATTAGTTGCAGCCGAGCGAATTTCGAGGATGAAATTCTTTTTAAGAGGGGGAGGATGTGAGATCCCAGATTTATGTGTATTTTTACACGTTATTTTATACTCGGTGTTAATTATTTTAATTTATTTAAATAATATTATTGGTCATATTTATTTATTTGAAATATTTAATTGAGCTATTAATTAGTTAATATCGAGTTACGTTGCTTTTTTTAATTATTTTAATGAGTGGAATTAAATTCATTTATTTTATTATGTGAATCTATTTTATCTGCTTTCGTTATATTAATTATCGTTTTATTTTAATATTGTGCTTGAGTTTAATTTATTTATATTGTTGGGGCTTTAAATATTTTATTTTATTGATATTAGATTGTAGTATTTTGACTGGCTTTTATTTAATTTATTATGTTTTTTTTTTTTTCAGTTGGATTCCTTTTTTTTCTCTTTTCTTTTCTTTTTCTTTTTTTTCTTCCTTCCCAGACCCCCTAGCCCGCGTCGACCCTGCCTCCCTCTCCCTTTCACCGTTTCTCTCCCTCAGCCCCAAGACCGCCGCCGGCCACCCACCGGCGACACCGCCCACACCACCAGCCTCCCCTCATGCCGGCAAGTTCAACGGCACCGGTGGTGTCTCCTCCGGCCACCCCACCGCCCCTCCACGGCCACAAACCCGAAATACCCATTTTTACTTCCCTTGCATTTTCTGGCCACCGCCGGCCACCCCTTAGCCTCCGACCACCACCACTAGACTCCCCAACCTCCGGCGAGCATAACCCACCGCCCAAAGCCACCCATCGCCGCCGGTTAGCCCCTCCACCCGAAATGGGCCTTAAACAGGTCGTTCTTCACCGCGCCGCCGTCCGGCCACCGTAGGTCTCACCTCCACCACCATTCGACTCCCCTCACCCAGCCGGTCAACCCCCTAGCTCAGTTTTCCCAACTGCTGCCTCACCTTCCCGGTACGACCCCAAACCCGAAAATGGGTTTTTACCCCTTTTGACCCCGATCCGCCACCTTCCGGTAGTTGTGCCGCCACACCACCACCTCCATGAGATTCCCCACCCTTCAATGAGTACCTCCCTAAATTTTGGTGTCAAACCGAGTGTTTTAGCCTAACGTACATGTGACCGCTATAAACGCTGCAGATTGGCGTTGTTCAAGGAATTGCGTTTTTACCACTGTAAGTACTTTCCAAACAAGTTTTAAGATTTAAATATATTTTTGGTATTATCAGTTGTTGTATTTGATTATTGCTGATATGTGATGGTTGATGTTGGTATTTGTTGGTTGATTTAGATTATTTAATTGTTGGCTATTTGGTGCATAGTTGTCTGCACTGTGTATTTACGCGCATGCTCATGAAAATATTTGAAAAGTGGATTTTGGCATGATTTTGGATATTCATGTGTTGAGAATGAAAACTGGGATTTAAATGGAGTTTAATGGATTTTAATGGTTTTGGGCTGAGTCATAACGGGGACGGCGATACGTAACGCCCGTTGTGATCAGCGTGTGAGTGTGTGGATGACATAATGGGGACGGCGATACGTAACGCCCATTATGGTCATCGGGTGTGCATTTCATATCGAGGACGGCAATACGTAATGCCCGGTATGAAATGAGTGTGTGTGGATCGTAATGGGGACGGTGATACGTAACGCCCATTATGATTTTGGGTGTGTGTGTAAATCATATCGGGGACGGCGATACATAACGCCTGGTATGATCGATTTTGAGGATATTATTTTATGGAAAATGATGGGTGATTTTATTGTGGATTAAATTGGGATTTTGACGAGTGGTTATTTCATCGACTTTGAGTAAGATGATTTTAAGCCTCATGCATATGGTAATTGTTCTTAGTTGTTGTTGTGGCATTAATGTATTTTTGTCTTTTGGTTTGGTTGGGTTGTACTTACCTGCGATGCCATTTTGGCGTCGTAGTTTTGTTTGGATGCAGACTTTGGAGAGGCCGAGCCTGAGGAGACGGCTCCACTATTGAGGTGATATTATTAATTGATATCTCAGAAAATTTATTTTCCCTTTTTTATAATTATGTATTTGTTTAAATTGTATTTTTGGATGACTGTATTAAATTCTCCTGCTGGAGAGTTTTTATTAAATTGGTTTGTAAAATATTTCCAAAAAATTCTGGTACTTAGATATTAATTTATTTTCCGCTGCGACCTTTTATTTATGTATGTCACGTGTGCATACACGTTTGACACGTGTTGTTGGGATGTGTGACCCGTGTTATTATCATCCCGATGCCTCGATTCTCGTATTATTTTAAGGAGAATTTAGGGCGTCACAATTCAATACTATTATCATTATTTTTTATAAATTATCTGAGATATTATTAATATGCAAATTACAGAATGCCTCAATAGAGTAATTGGTAATTAATTACTTAGCAGATAAGAAAAGACACGCATTAAATTGCTCTTGCGCGGAGTTGGAGCACCCACATTGGGTAAGCCAATTAACCACTCCTCACCGATGATTGCGAGCTAGCTGACAGATCTGTTTTGTCCTGTAATTAGACGTTGCATCAAATTGTAATTAAAAAATAAATATAAAAATAAGTTATAATTTAATATTTACGGTGAACATATATTTTTTAAATTTTGTTCCTGACATGTTCAAAATCATGATGCGGTTTCAACCTTATTTAGTGGAAGATGGTGTTAAAAAAAAGCTTAAAATAAAATTATCTCAGAAGCAGTCATGTTACCCTTTTTTTTTTTTATTATTATTATGCCCGCGGGACGGCATCTTGTGGGGTGGGTAATGCCGATCGACTTGCTTTCGTCGGTATTTCCGTCGTCCATGTGCAACATCATGTCTGGTTTCACATACGTTTGTTATATATATAAAGGCCGGTTGCTCTGATGTTAAAAGCTTGTGAGCAATTAGAAATTGGTTCTGTTGTCTGCAATAATGGCATCGATTAGAGCTCTCATTACCGAACCTTTCCATCGCCTTATCCACAATGACTTCCATGAAACTGTTGCTAAGATGACTCTCGTTGACCGTCTTCTCTTTCTCGTACGTAAAATTTCACCTATCTAGCTACCTGGCCTGCTATATATATATATATACATATATATATATATACATATATCTACTGCAATATGCCTTGTTGATCAAATTATTACATCAAATTATTACATGATGATTTAATTAATTTCCGGGTAAAAAAATAGGCAAGAAATTATACTCAGTGCCCTATATAGTGTGAGATATAGTACTGTTTTAACGTAGAATTAATTTTCTTTCATGTGTGTTCATGCATGCAGATTATTCACTTCATCGATAAGTTGGGCATATGGCATCGGTTACCCGTCTTCTTAGGTCTCATCTATCTGGCTATTCGACGGCGCCTTCACGAGGAGTACAACTTGTTCAACGTTGGAAGATCTCCGGTCGGTGTTCGGTTCAACCCTATGGATTATCCGTACAGGACAGCTGATGGAAAATTCAACGATCCCTTCAATGAAGGTGCAGGCAGTGAAGGAACTTTCTTTGGCAGAAATGTTCTCCCGGTCGATCAAGAAAAGAAGGTATATATTTGTTCAGATATACATCATATATGTAACTAAATAATTAAAGATCGATGTATATTAAATTCGTGGTATCAGTAGTACTCTAGCTAATTAGCATATATAACTACGATCACCAAGTACTAATTATATTATTGTTGAAAGTATTAACATGGTAATCATATATAAATTATAATTAGTTGTATGTCATCACAACATTATTGATATATATGTGTGTGTGTGTGTGTGTGTGTGTGTAAATGATATATATATATATATATATATATATATTTTATTGAAGAGTCAGGCCGCCCGGCCACATGATATATGTAAATGATATATTAATTGAGATATGTTACGAAAACAACTATAAAAGAAATTAATCACGTTCACTAGCTAGTGTCTTTAGATGCTTAAAGAAGCATTAGAAATAGTTTACATGACCATAAGAAATTCATAATCTTTGTATTTATTAAAAGAATTAATTAAGCATTACACAAAAGACAACCTAATGAGACTGGACCGGAGTACTACTTGTTTGAAGGAGTACTACATGAGGATGTCGGGGTGAGGGGCGTAATTTGTTCAGTTGATTCATATAATTTTTGACATATTTTGAGATTGAATTGGTCTAAGTACTCGATTTTAAAATTAAAAAAAAAAAATTCAGATGCATGTAAATAATATATACGAGGAATGTAATTCATCATTCCACAGTACTACAAATTTTACATATTTTAAAATTATTATTTATTATTTATTTATTTATTTTTCATTTTTATATTATTTTATTTTATTCTTATTAAACTAATTGAGTTGTTCTATTTATATATCATATATATCCATACACCACATATTTGTTATAGAAAAAATAAAAGAATAAAATAAAATAGGTATGATATATATATGCTGTGTGGTAGTGAATAAGTAGAATTATTCATTATAAATACATCATTATTAGTGAAACTTAGTGAAAACTATGATAACACTGACAGAGTTTTACTAATTTCTTCTGAACATAATAAATGTCAATATGAAATTAATATCATAAATGTCAATATGTACCTTTTTTTTAATAATCCAGAATGATTGCTCTATTACTTCTTCTTTCTAGTATTATCAACTCCAATAACAATCTGATCTGGTCTTGACAATATGCGCGCAGCTAATGAAACCAGATCCAATGGTGGTGGCCACAAAGCTGCTTGCGAGGAGAAAATTCACAGACACAGGGAAGCAATTCAACATGATAGCAGCCTCTTGGATTCAGTTTATGATACATGACTGGATTGATCATTTGGAGGATACCAAACAGGTCGATCTGGTTTATATTAAACACAACTAGTATTTAAGAACAATTTGTTATCTTTGAAGTAGAACTTCTTGGCAAATTTGACAAATTAAGCTTAAAACATTTTAATTTCCTTTGTCTTATGTGTGAATATCTATGTGTGTGTCGTCATGTGTATTCTGCCTGAATGTGTGCATGTTTATGTTTTTGCCAAAAATTTAAATTATTGCAGATTAAGTTGAGTGCACCCAGAGAAGTTGCGAACCAGTGCCCCCTCAAGTCTTTCAAGTTCTACAAGACAAAGGAGGTTCCAACTGACTTTTACGAGATAAAGGAGGGTGCACTGAACATTCGTACACCATGGTGGTAAGAAACTAGCTACTACAGATATATGTGCAATATTCTAGGGTGTGCCAACTTCCAAACTAAAAGGCAAATTAGTCCAAGGCTAGCTTTCTATAACAAATTGAAAACAGTTTCTGATCTCTATGGCAAAATACAATTAGCAGTATCTGCCCAAATATAAATCCTTTTCAAAAGGTCATCTTTTAAGTAATTCTCGAGAAAGATATATAGACATGACATCATATATGGAAATTACAACATTTATATTGTTCGAATAAGAATTTTGGAGTAACGTATAGCTAGTGAGTTGAGAGATAACGAAAGTGGAATAAAATGTTGTTGAAATATTATTTTTTAATATTATATATTATTTTTTTTGAGATTTCAAAAACTTAAATTTTTTCTTATATTTTACGTGAAAGTTTAAAAAAGTTTATATAATAGTTAGATGAAATGAGATTATAAGATCGAATGATTTGAGATTTGTATTTATGTTAATTTCTAGACCGTCAAATTTGTCAAATAATTAGAATGATCTGATCAATTGCTGCAAGTAATTAATTTTCAGCTCCTTGTTTTTTTAAAGATTACCTCCAAAGGCAAACACAAGATCATGAATTTCCTAATGTGCAGCACGAATGAATATTTAGTCTGCATGCCATATATTTATATATATATATATATATATATATATTAGCTAGGGGAAATGATGGATTTGTTTTCTCTAAAATAAATGTAAAATCTATTAGGGATGGTAGTGCCGTATATGGAAGCAACGCGGAAAGGTTGCAAAAAGTGAGAACTTTCAAAGATGGGAAGCTCAAAATAGACTCGAATAATGATGTTCTTCTCCATGATCAAGATGGCACTCCGGTATCAGGAGACGTTCGTAATGGTTGGGCTGGCATTTCCACTTTGCAAGCCCTCTTCGTTAAAGAACACAATGCAGTCTGCGACACTCTCAAAGTAATTAATCATAAATTAGCTGCTGCTTTATATATATATATATATATATATATATATACACACACACACTTTAAATATTTCCTATGACTCTCAATTAACTAGCTCAAAACTTACTCACACACTTTAAATATTTCCTATGACTCTCAATTAACTAGCTCAAAACTTACTCACTTTCATATATATATATATATATGGTTTTGTAGAAGGAATATGGAGACTTGGATGATGAAGAATTATATCATCGTGCAAGGCTAGTGACATCAGCTGTGATTGCCAAGGTCCACACCATAGATTGGACCGTGGAGCTCCTCAAAACTGATACGTTGCGTGCAGCGATGCGTGCCAATTGGTATAATTAATCTTTCATTGCAGACAAAATAATATATTTAATTACTAGTACTTGTAGTAAATATACTATAAGGGTCAATATCCCTTCATAATAATCTCCCTTAGCTAACTGTTTCATTGCTAATGATGAACCACTTGCCTACGATATTTGTTTTGATATATCATTTTGTGGTGATTTCTGAAATTAAATGAATTTCAGGTATGGATTGTTGGGAAAGAAATTCAAGGACACATTCGGTCACGTTGGAGGAACTATTTTGGGAGGTTTGGTGGGTCTAAAGAAACCCAATAATCATGGTGTTCCTTACTCATTGACTGAGGAGTTTGTTAGTGTTTATCGAATGCATTCCCTCCTACCTGATCATCTTGATCTTAGGGACATCTCAGTCACACCCGGGCTGAACAAATCTCCACCATTGATTGAAAAGTATGATCTTCTGATCATAAATTCACTGATCACTCAACGTCAAAATTAGCCCAACAAAATATCATGAAAACTATATGTGAATTGTGATAGCTAGCTAGCTAGCTAGCAGCTACATACTAGCTAGGTGCATGTAGTTTATTTTACCCTAAAATGTGTTGTTTCATTTTCAGGGTCCCTATGGAAAATTTGATAGGTCACAAGGGAGAAAAGAGCTTGGCAAATATTGGGTTTGCAAAGCAAATGGTATCTATGGGCCACCAAGCTTGCGGAGCTTTAGAACTTTGGAACTATCCCACATGGCTCAGGGATATTATACCACAGGAAGTGGACGGCCATGATAGGCTTGATCACGTGGACCTACCATCTCTTGAAGGTACCATGCATGCACCAACAATATGAACGTACCATATGATCATATATATAAATTATTAATTGTATATATAATTAATATTGCAGTATATAGAGACAGAGAGAGGAGTGTGGCAAGGTATAATGAGTTCCGCAGGGGCCTACTTTTGATACCCATTTCGAAATGGGAAGATCTGACGGATGACAAGGAAGCGATTGGAGAGCTTGAAGAAGTGTACGGTGATGATGTTGAAGAGCTCGACTTGCTTGTGGGCCTCATGGCAGAGAAGAAGATCAAAGGGTTCGCCATTAGTGAAACAGCTTTCATAATATTCTTACTAATGGCAAGCAGGTAACCCTCATAATATATATATATATATATATATATATATATATACTCACGTTAATTATACGTAAAGGAAGTAGTGCAGCCATATGCATGCATGCACGCATTCATGTAAGCAAGAAGGAAAATGGTTCGCTTACTCCAATTAATGGTAAAATTCAAGCTGGTAAATTATATTTCTATATATGCTTCAAAGTATCTAATTATTAAGTAACGTGGTGTTGTCTTTAGGAGGTTGGAAGCAGATAGGTTCTTCACAAGCAATTTCAACGAAGGGACATATACAAAGAAGGGGCTTGAATGGGTGAATACAACAGAGAGCCTTAAAGATGTGATTGAGCGTCATTATCCAGAATTGATAAAGAAATGGATGAACTCTACTAGTGCCTTCACAGTTTGGGATTCCCCTCCTGAATCTCACAATCCAATCCCACTCTATCTTCGTGTTCCCCAATAATATATAAAAAAAAAAAAAAAAAACTTAATCAATCAATGATCATGGCTTACTTGGATTCATTTGGACCGCCGTAAGATTATCATGTTCTCCATCCCAAAAGTACTGAAAATATGTGTAACTAGTGCATTGTTCAATAAGCCATTGCCTTAAATTTAACCTGCATGCATGCTGTCAATTAATTTATAAATTCTCGTTCTTAATAAGAGATCAACAAGCCATCCACATATCATGATGTATTGTCTTCATCGCATGTTTACCGCAGCTTTGTTTCAATATACAATAATACACATAATTCTTGTTGCATGGTTAAGTTCGTTCTCTCTCTCTCTCTCTCAAATTTAAGTCTTGATCATATAAGCCAACTGAAAGTAGCTAGGGCATAAAATTAGAGCTAATAAGTTCTTTTAAAAACTACTATAAATATGTACTAATTATTAACATAATTTACAATGTAAGAAAACGTTTATTTGCTATCAGTTATTAATTTTATTACGAATTATTCTGAATCAGTTATTTATTACAATGTACTATTTTTTACCAATATGAGTCAATTATCGTCGTATATAACTAGTCACAAATACTATTATATTTTTTTTTAAAAAAAATTTGTTAGTATTATAGGCATCATTGATTTTCACTAGAAATTAAAATTAAGCTAACAATTCCAAAAAAAAAAAAGAACATAGAACAGGCCTTAAAATCTCAAAGAAAAATTTAATTTAATTATTATAAGAACATGCTATATGTATCGGATTAAGATACATTTCATATTAAGATTAAGAAATTGTGACGTAGCTTGAATAACTGCGCCATTGTGAAAAGTTTTAATTAGAAAAAAAATTAAAAACATTTGGCAAAAGGGCTTGCGGGCCCTCCAAACACTGCAGGCCGCAGGGTGCTTGTGGGCCACCCCGCAGTACTCCCACAGAGACCAAAATATTCTTAATCAATTATATTTTGTTTTTCCATATTTTAAGGTTTTTCAATATTTGTAACTTAATTAAAAAGAATTCAACATTATTTTATATTTTTTAATATTTGTAACTATATCATAAAATGATATGAGAAAAGATGGCGAAAACATTGCTCTTCCAAATGTAGTGATAATTTGAAAATATTATTTATATCTTCATCCAAAAATAATCTGGATGATTACTTTAAAAAATTGAATCATACTATCTCATATTTTTTTGATATGAATGAAGTGAGATAGTTTTAGAAAAAAAATTAGGTGTTTTTAGTATTTCATTTTTTAATATCATTGTTTTAAGATTTAGAAAAATTGAATTATTATTATATTTATATAAACATTTGTGAAAATTGTAATTATGAGATTAAATAAGTTGAGAGTATTAAGATAAAATTAATTTTTTCCATTTTTTTTAAAACTAATATTTTGATTTTATAATTTTATTACATCTTTTTTCAATCTAAAAAAATTAATTTTTTCAAATTCTTTTAGAAAATAATATTTTATTTTGTAATTTTATTTTTCTTTCATCTAACTACTATTCAATAACTATTTTACCCTCATGACTTCATCTTACCACCTTCGAAAAAAAAAAATTCTTCTAATGATTATTTAAAAACTATTTTACATAATATACACAAACCTCCCTTTGCTCGGTTTAGTAATTGTATTTCTCTCGTGCAATTAAGAGAAAGATCTACTGTAGGAGTGGGGTTCTCGATTCCCCTTCCTCCCTTTTCACCGTTATCGTGCGTCTGTTTTAAGTGTGTTGTTTTCTCTTATTCTTTAGATGGTGGGCTTCATTTATTTCTATTTATAGAATAACATAGTTTTAAATAAATTAAGATTGAATTTTTTTTAAGTTTTGTCACTTTGAATGGGTATAAAAGTTAAAATAATATCGAATAATAATAGACTTATATTTTATTTATTATTATTTTATTATTTATAGTGTATTTTTTTTAAACATTTTTTATTATTAAAAATTTGAAAAAATATATAATTTTATTAATAATTATTTCTTTAACTAAAAATTAAAAATAAATTTAAAAAAGAGATAAAGTAATGATAAATGGGACGTAAACGTATCATTATTCTCGTCGGCAAACCTCGCAACTCATGGTTTCTCGGCAAAAGCCTCTTGAATCTTGATTGCTTCCCTTTATTCCCCCTTGTCTCTTTCTGATTTAAACATTACTCCCACAGGTTCACATGTAATTGTTTCTTCAACCTCCAATTCCCATACCAGTCCCCCTGAGCCCTTTCCCTCTCGTCCATCAATTGCCCATTTCTTATCTCTCTTCCATTTTCTCCCTCATGTTTCTTACTCCCTTGGCTTCTTTTAATTCATCCGGGTATTTCTTATTCCTTCCTAATTTTGCTCTAAACCTCTAGGGTTTGTAATTTTTAAATTTGTTTGCTACTTTGATTCTTGAATTTTTTTTTCGCCTCCCAACCTGATTTGGGTATTTCTTATTCCCTCTGTTCTTGTACTAAATCTATAGGGTTTCAATTTTAACTTTTTCTGCTGCTAGCATGCTTTAGTTTTCACTTGTAGTTCAATTTTTTTTGTTGTATTACCTGAGACCTCAGTTTTGGTTCTTGGGTGTTGCTTCTTTACCTTCGATTCAGTCTTTTCCTTTCTGGTTTTTAATTTCAAAAGCAATGTCACAAGGTTATGCTATAGAGCTTTACTTCGATCCCGCCCTCGAAAACCAGGTCTTGAAGGCCTGGAACGTGCTCGCTCGCCGTCAAATCAGCACCCAGCTAATCGAGATCGAATCCCGCCCACACATCACCCTCTTCTCCAGCCCCTTTGTCGACCCCGCGAAGCTCGAAAACGTTGTTAAGAGCTTTGTTTGGAGGCAGGAACCTTTGCCTCTATCTTTCTCTTCAATTGGGAGCCTTCCCAATGAAAACAACGTACTTTTTCTTTCGCCTATACCTTCGTTGTCGCTTCTCCAGTTCCAGACGCAGTTATGCGATGCAATGAAGAAGGAAGGGATAGAAATTCCCGATGAGTATCGCCAAGATTCGTGGATTCCTTATTGCGCTGTTGCTGAGGAAGTCCCGAGGATTCGGATGGCTGAAGCATTTTGCGTTTTACGGGACTTGAAGTTGCCGGTTTCTGGGTATGCCATGGATATCGGGTTGGTGGAGTTTTCGCCGGTGCGCGAACTGTTCTCCTTTGTGCTCGGCAATTCCATAGAAGCATGAGGTTCCAGAGCATTCTTATCTGTCAATCTCAAACTATGCTATGTCCCCTCATGAATGTGTGCCTTTGGTGTTAATGTAAATGGATAAAATTGTTGCTATTCAGAGCATAGTTACAGAATTTGCAGTTTATGTTCTTCAAGACTTTTTCATCTTATTGCAGATCGACAGGATATTCTGCTCACACACTGGTAAGCATTTCTTCTTGTTGATTTTGATTCTCTGTGTATATTGCAGATGGTGACAAGAACGTAGCCTGATTTTATCACTTATCATATAATAATCTGAGTATTTTTTTCTCTTGTTATAATTGGTCATTTTGCTGCATCGGGGTACGCTCTGTAACCTTTGTACCCATTTGGGTAGCTTTGTGGATCCTGCATCCATAGTGTCTTTCTGCACAACGACTTTGCAATACTCAACTTATTTTCATATTTGTGAATCAGGACTTAGTTATATATCAGCTGTGCCTTCTGAATTTTAATCGTTCAGCCCCCCGTGTTGCAGTACGTTAATGTGTATTTCCACTTAGATAACCACACACTCATTTTTGTGGAATTTCCTGCTTAGAGTTTTTGTCTTTTGATATAATGTGAATTAGGCATTTAGACTTGGTGTTAATAATTAGGCATAGTCCCAATTGCACGGAGAGGATACAAGAGATGAACCTAATTACAAGCGTGCTGTGAAAGTCAACATGATTACAATCACGTAATTTTATTCTTGTGTTATTCTCTGAGGACAGTGGTATTTTATGCTTTAGGGTACGATTCTCAGGGTTCTTAGTTTTGTAAGTAACATTTTTTCCCGTTAACAAGTATCAAATATATGTGCATGCTGCATGGTTTGAATAAAACATTATTCTGCATGACTAGACAAACCAAAAAGGATCTGTATGCATATGTTTGCCATGACGAGTGATGTCCTCTTGTATGTTTGTTAACTTTTTGTTTTTTTTTTTGTATTATGTTGTCATCTATAGACATCAGAGAAAATTATCATTTGGGGATGTTTCTTGTTCGTCAAATAATGGTATCTAGTTGGGATTGCAGAACGATGCAAATTCCTTTCAATCTTGATTTCTGATAGACATGCATGACAGATGGCGTTTTAGGCCATGTGCATATCTTTCGGAGATATAGAAGAGGATTTGTCTTCTTTTGTGGCCATATGTAGAAGATGACTGAACCCTTCAGGAACAGAAACCCTGGTCCTCCAAGGTCATCTTCTCGATGTTCTACTAAAGGATCCTCTGCATCTGTTCTTGAATTTAGCATGTTAAGGTTCAGTTTTGCTGTAAAAGAAGTGTACCCCTGTACTGAAATGAATTGGTTGCATCACTGCAGATTTTTGGTGTGACGTTGATGCCTTTTTTATTGCACCGGACTCTTCTGTTTGCCTTTTGTTGCCGTTGGTCCCTCGTCAATCCTGTTTTTCATCCGTTATGTAACCCTTAATCTTCTTTACTCCTTAGGAGACAAACATCATGCATTTTTTTTTAAGGGAAACAAGACTTTATTACTAAAAGAATAGGCCTAGCCCAATATATACAATAGGCAGCCCTAGTTAAGGGAGCACGAGAGGGAGACAAAGAAATCATGAAAGGCCATGCCTTTGAAATGAACAACAATGGTTCAAGCACATAGAGTGTTATAAAATAAGACTATTAATTCCTCTATTGATCTCTCTGTCTTCAAAGGTCTGCACATTATGCTCCAACTAAAGACACCACACAATACACTTAAGGGATCATTTTCTAGACTGCTGCAATCTATCGCATGCCTCCAATATTGGGCCAGCTGGCCAATGTTGCCACCATGGTCTCCAGCATAATTCAACACAACTCTACTCTACAAAGTACCTCACCTTATAATGTTTGAGCTATCTCGCAGTGTAACAAAAGGTGGTCTACTGATACAGTCCATCATGCATTCTTTAGGAGACACAGTCCTTATCTAGTAGTGATGCATTAAGTTTCAGACATATTTTCCAATGCCCCCTTTCAAAAGGCAGTTTTATATCCGATTGGCTTGTTTCTCTGTTTATTTTGAGGCAAAGTAGATATGTTAGAGCTGCGTATGAACAGAAATAATAGAAGATCTGTCCATTAGCGTAAGAGGAAATGGTAATGGAAATACTAGACGCCATTTGCTACTTTGGGAACTTCAAGATCTAAATTTCCCTCCCGAACAGCCTTGACAATTGGTAATTGTCGTGTCATCATGGAAATGGTCTTATGTTCCCTCTTGTTGCTAATTAGAGTTCTGATCACATGCAATATTAATATCTCATTTTCTAATTCTTCCACCACCAAATACATTAATTTCGTCTGTCGTTAACTCTAGATTCAGGGAATTATGAGGCCCGTATAAACAAACAAAAACTTGTGCTATAGTGCTCTAACTAATTAGCTTAGCTCCAACCCTTAAACTAATCAAGAACTCAACCCCCAAGCTTTACTTGAGTTGTACACAGAGAAGCAAACTCAGGAACTTTCCAAGGGAGTTGAATTGGTACATACGGCTTGATAGAATTATGATGTTTTTATTTGGAGTTAGTTGCAAAATCACTACTGGAATTTTCACATTTTCACAATTCGCAAAGACTAGTGTTTCCAAGTCTATTGCGTTCATTGCTGCATGTTGGCCCCACTGACACCTGGAGTGAACTAGGCAGCTGAGGTTTTGTTCTGGTCCATATAAACATCTATGTACAGTCCAATCTTGATGTTGAGATATGACCAAACAGACTGGCTATATACTCGATCTCAAACTCTGAGACATGCTCACATTCTTCTTTGACATACCGGCTCGATTGTAAATTCATATCATCTTAATTAATTTATTTTTTAAATTTATTATTATATTTTTTTAAATTTTTATATAAAATAGAATTTTTAATAGAAGTTTTTTTAAATTTGATTTAAATTTTTTAAAATTTTTAAATAATAATAATAATATTTTATTAAACTTTTAAAAAAAATTAATTAATTAATTTTATCTCAATTCAAATTTCAAACGTGACATAGCTTATTGAGCCCCAATTTGTGCGTGCCAGCTGCAACTCTTTTGTGACTCGTAGTTACTGATTCGATCTTCTCTCTTACTAATACTAAAATTGCTCGCTAGCTTTCCAGTTATGAACAAAAAACATGCATCTAGCTAGCATGATTATTTGTGTCAGATACATAATATCATGCAAGATAAATACCGAAATTTTTTCTCGAATGCTATTATATATATATATATATATATTATAGAATGATAAAAGAAAATTCAAAATAAATTAGTTATTATTTGATTAAAAATTTTATTTTTATAAGTTTTAACTAATTACTTTTTATTACTCTAAATAATAGATTTAACAAATTAATGGTTATTTTATTAAAATATTATTTTTGTAATTTTTAATTATTTTAATTATAATTATAATTTGAATATTTATTTATTATGAAAATATACATATTAATTTTTTAATATTTATATTATTTTTAACCATTGATAATTATAAAAATGAAGACATTAGTTTTTTTTTATTAAAATAAAATAAAATTATTAATTTTCACATTGAATATTTGTAAAGAAAGGACTCAAAATTTTTACGAAGAAAAAATTAAAAATATTCCTTAATTTTTTTTATGCTCGGGAGAGTAACCAGTGAGATGGTTAAATATTTTAATCTTAAAGATTTATTTGATTAGTCCAAAAAATTAATTATATTTGTTGAGTCAAGTTATTGAAAATTATTTGAAAGATTTATTTATTGAGTTTACATTTATGTTAATTAGATATTATTTAATTAAATATTAATTTTATTGAGTCCGTTCATTGTCAAGACGACTATCGGATTATGGTTTCATTTAGATTAGAAATTAAGATGAGTTTAATTTATTTTTTAATATTATTATAATTTTAAATTTTGAAAAAATTAAATTAAAAATAAAATATATATATATTGAAATTTAAAAAAATATACATTAAAATATATATTTTATATAAAAAATTAAAAAAATATAATAAAAAAATAACTATTTTCTAATCCAAACGAAATGTATATATGTCAATCAGGATGGTCAATCTAGCGGTTAGCGTTTCCAAACTTCTGTAGCAGCAATCACATTGATGTGATTGGGTTTAATATTTGGATCACCAAGCCTGTCCACGTTCTTCTCTTGATCTCACAGTAAAGACTCGTCGATTGATGGTAAGCGAAGCAGTATGGTATTCACAAATGGTTTTATCTTAACAGAATTCGACATTTTCTATTCCGTTTTAAGTGTTACTTACGATAATTTTTATTATTTGAGATTTTTATATTTAAAATATTTTTAAAATTAATTATAATAATTTTTAAAAATATATAATTATTTACAGAATATTTTTAATAAAAATTCTAATTTGATATTTTTAAAAAAATTAGTTTTTAATTTTTTTAATCAATTAAAATATTTTTAATAAAATTATCAAGCATATCATTTTTAAAAAATATATATATTTTTAAATATTTAAAAATATTTTTTTAACTTTGAAACACAATTTCAGACCAACTCTAAACTTTAAATTATAAATCTTAAATTAAAAATAATATTCCTTATTACAACTTAATCTTAAATACTTAATCTCCTACCTGTCTTCCGGAGTCATTGACTCATTATGACATAATAAAAGACAAAACAGAAAATATATAGATGAGTTAATTAGATTAATGTGAACAGCCCGATAGCTAAAGCACATGCGCAAGCTCTAGCTAGACAGTACCCCCTCACATGCGACTGTGGGAAACAAACAAGACAAAAGCCCATTTGATTTGCTAGCTAGCTGCTTATTTTGTGGTGGTGGGGCTTTTATAGATGAGATTTGTGCATGGGAGCACAATTAGCTCCGTTTATTTCTGCACTAGAATGCATGCCAGAAAATGACGTCTTTTATCCCTACTACTTCCTTCAAGGGAATTATTAACATTGATGGATTCCTTGTTGATTTCAACCACCGATGGCGTTCTGAATAAGAATTTGCAGTACTGGAAAACAAAAAGAAATATCTTTCTTTTGTCACCAACATTAACACTAGCGTTGTCTAGACAGAAAATCGAGATCACAAACTCAAATGGAGGTTCCTTAGATTCGGAAATATTCTCCTATAAATAATGCGACGGTCGACACAGAAGCGATTCGATCCGAAACATGATTTCATGTAAGTGAAGCAACTACATTAACTGGCTCTTTTAAACTTCAGCCTTCAGCTAGGCAAGCTGGGAACATGAGTAGATCAGTGAACATCCATTAATGACCCTATCAACCTCATTCCTAAATCCAAAATCCAAACACCGACTTCAGACATGGATCGGACCAGCAGCAGTACTAAATACGTCTTTTCTCATATGACGTTATATATGCACATGTTATCTGATACATTTAATTAATTAGATTGGCCGTGATCCAGCAATGAGATATTGTTGTTGTTTTAATATTTTGCTATTTATTTAGAAAATTAGCTTCTAGGGGTGAGGACAGTCTCTCTCTCTCTCTCTCTCTCTCTCTCTCTGATGAAAATTTAGCTTCCAGGGGTTGAATGGTTATAACAAATGCTATAGCCTATACTGCATGTGGCAGTGCTGGAAAGCTGATCTTTTGCATTTTACTAAATATTTAATTATTGCTACTGGACTTGTTCATATTCTAATTAATTTTAGAGAAACGAGTATTTGCATTTTTATATTGTATAAACTAGTTACGTGTATTTCGTTTATAATTTTTGAATATATTTGAAATTTATATAAAAATAAATTATAAAATTTACATATTTTAATATTATATATGTACTGTGATCTGTTAGTTATTTTTTATAGTGATATTTAATATTACTATTAATTTTATTGAATTTAAATATGGCTCCATCTAATACCATCGCCAAAGAAAAAATGCCATCTTCTTGTTCTTTGAATTTTCTAACAAAAAAACATAAAATCAAAATTCGATGTGAAGGGAGTGGATCAACTCCAGCCGTGAAAGTCTCTGCCAAAGAAAGCACCTCAGTCTTATGGCTTGTACGGATCCTCACGCGAAGAAAGCAACTACGATATCGTCGAACGTGATTACGTGAGAATGACGGTCTTGCATGCATCATGCATGGGTTATTCAATCTGCCAATTCTGCTTGCAAAGTTGGAGAAAAATTAAAAAAAAAAAAAAAAACACCATTTCCTTATTTGTAAACTTCAACTCTATCTCGAAAGGAATATATATATTTGTTTCCCCAAAATTTCCAGGATGGATATTATCATCATTAAGATATATCCTTTACTCGAATATTAAATAAACCTTGGAATCCCATGAATCGCCTCATAGGATCAGATCATCTGGCTCATTGCCTTGTTTAACATAATTATTATTATTAAGTAATATTATTATTATCTAAGCGAAATGAAAAAGCTTCTTTGTTGGCTGTAATTCAAGGTACGTGTCCAAATCAGCAGACAGGAAGAACCATTTATGTTGGAGGGTAGATCTGCAGCCTGGCTGTACATAGTTGTCGCTGCCAGTTTGATGACTAAACCCAAGTTGGACATTTAGGTTGAGTTCGAATTCTATTTCTCTATCTTTTTCAGCCCTATCAAACACAGGTAACACTGCCAGTTCAAGTTGGTTGGTTTTGAATTTTAGAAGGGAGCTCAACTTCTAGTCTCAGATAAAACAAAATGTAGTGCCTCGTACTTCTTTACTTGTAGTTTGCTGAAGCTAAGCAGACTGAGCGCATGTTCTCTCTCTCTCTCTCTCTCTCGATTGCAACATGATCTGACCTGAGAAATCATTGGTTAACCTTCATGTTCAACACCCTCTGAAATCTGGGATTCTTCTGATTTCAAAGATCGAGATTTCGGAATAAATCATATAAAATTTGACAATTTTCATGGTTTTGATATTCTCGTACCTACTTCCTCTTCTATAACTTCCTGCCCGTCTCAAAACTGAATTTTCTGTTCATTCACGTCTCTTTCTTTTTCAAGATCTTCCTTTTCCACTTGAATTCAGGGGAAAAGATATGGTACCAGACTCTGTTGTGGTCAAAGTTGAGAAGCCAAGCAACTTCTCTTTACTGAAGGTCAATGGTTCGGATTCATCCTTGTTTCCAGATAAGGAGAAGGCTGCAAGTCCCAAACAATTTACATGGGTTCTTCTTCTCAAAGCTCACAGAGTTCTGACAAGTCTTTCATGGCCGGCCATGGCTTCCAGAGCCATCTTTTTTTCAGTCAAGAAACGCATTGCCTTGTCAGATTTAACTGAGGAAGAACCCAAAAGCAGGGGAAGATTGTACAGATTTATCAAAGCTTTTCTACTTATTTCAGTTCTAGCTTTGGTGTTAGAAGTCGTTGCACATTTCAAGAAATGGAATTTGCAAGTGATACAGTCTCGGGAGGTTCTGGGTCTTGTGCAGTCGTCCTATATGGCGTGGCTGTCTTTTAGAGCTGACTATATTGCTCCTTTTGTGATATTCCTTTCTAAATTCTGCGTCGTTCTGTTCTTGATTCAGTCTCTCGATCGACTAGTTCTATGTCTCGGGTGTTTCTGGATCAAGTACAAGAAGTTGAAACCCACGATTGAGGGAGAAATTTATGACATTGAAGATTCAAGTTTCCCAATGGTCCTTGTTCAGATCCCCATGTGCAATGAGAGAGAGGTAACATCCCAGAACTAACTTCCTTTCTCTTTCCGCTTTGTGTTTCTTTTAATGACCCAATCAATTCTTTGTCAATGTTTTATTGCTTGCTTGAATTCTGTTTCTTGGTTGGTGCTGAAATGTGATGTTTGATTAAGGTGTATGCGCAATCAATTGGTGCTGCCTGTGAACTAGATTGGCCAAGGGACCGAATTTTAATTCAAGTCCTAGACGATTCAGATGATGGAAATCTACGGCCTTTGATCAAAGATGAAGTCTCCTTGTGGCAAGATAAAGGGATCAACATAGTCTACAGACACAGACTTATCAGAACAGGCTACAAAGCCGGCAATTTAAAATCAGCCATGGCCTGTGACTATGTCAAAGATTATGAATTCGTTACAATATTTGATGCAGATTTCCAGCCCAATCCTGATTTCCTTAAACTGACAATTCCTCACTTCAAGGTAATAATAGGAGCCAAATAAGAAAAATAAAAGATTTTTTTCTTTTGGTTCGAATATTCATTCTATGGATAATGTGATTTTTATAGGGAAATCCTGAGCTGGGTCTTGTCCAGGCTCGCTGGTCATTCGTGAACAAGGATGAGAACTTACTTACAAGGCTCCAAAACGTGAATCTCTGCTTCCATTTTGAGGTTGAACAACAGGTGAATGGCGTTTTTCTTAATTTCTTTGGATTCAACGGAACGGCTGGTGTTTGGAGAATCAAGGCTTTGGAGGAATCAGGAGGGTGGCTGGAGAGAACCACAGTGGAGGATATGGACATTGCGGTTCGAGCGCACTTGAATGGATGGAAATTCATCTTCCTTAATGATGTCAAAGTGCTTTGTGAATTGCCTGAGTCTTATGAAGCTTATAAGAAACAGCAGCATCGCTGGCACTCGGGTCCCATGCAGCTCTTCCGCTTGTGCCTTCCTGCTATCTTAACTTCCAAGGTTCTTTTCTCGATTCTTGGCCTTGTTTGTTTTCTCATATGAGATGGGATTGAGATAAAAGTTAAAAATAAAATAAAATATTATAAAATATATTTTTTTAATGTTATTTTTATTTTAAAATTTAAAAAATTTTAATAATTAGATGAGATAAAAAATTTTGTACATTCCGTTTACTTCTTTTTTTTAAAGCAGAAATTGTTAACAACTTGAATTTATTTTGGATCTCTTTGTGCAGATATCGATGTGGAAGAAAGCCAACTTGATATTTCTCTTCTTTCTTCTTAGGAAACTTGTACTTCCATTCTACTCATTCACATTATTCTGTATCATACTTCCATTGACAATGTTCATACCTGAGGCAGAACTACCTATTTGGGTTATCTGTTATGTCCCCATTTTCATGTCTCTTTTGAACATTCTCCCATCACCCAATTCTTTCCCTTTCTTGGTTCCATACTTACTGTTTGAGAACACAATGTCTGTTACAAAATTCAATGCCATGATCTCTGGGCTGTTTCAGCTGGGAAGTGCATATGAGTGGGTAGTGACCAAGAAGACAGGTAGATCATCTGAATCAGATTTATTGGCATTTGCCGAGAGGGAATCCAAGTCCTTGGGTGAAGAGAAGATCCTTAGGAGACATTCTGAGTCTGGTTTAGAACTGTTGAGTAAACTTAAGGAGCAGGAAGTAGTCACTGCTGTGAAGAAGAGAAACAAGCTCTTCAGAAAGGAACTTGCGCTTGCATTTCTTCTACTCACTGCATCAGCCAGAAGCCTCTTATCGGCACATGGAGTTCATTTCTATTTCTTGCTGTTTCAAGGGTTGTCTTTCCTAGTCGTGGGCTTGGATTTAATTGGTGAGCAGCTCAGCTGAAATGAAGTAGACAAGTACTTTTATTACTGATAATATTGAAGAGCCAAAAATGGAAATTCCCCATATATTTTGTTTGATCGAGCATTTCCAGTTCTGAAGCATTTAACCAGCTTGAGGCTTGAGATGGAGCTGGATATAGTCACATATTATGAACAACTGAAAAGCAGTCTGTTTTTCAATGTAACTCTAATACTTTGTAGATGTTCGAGAAATGAGAACGACCTTGCTAATACAAAGCAGGCAGTTCAAAGCATACTCCAAGTCATGTGACTTTGGACTACTGAGATATGTTCTCTTCTTGTTGGTTTCCACAAGAAATCTACGGGCTTTCTTTATTGAAAGAAGGTCACTAAATCAATTACCTTCACAAGAAATTTGTTGGCTTTCTTGATTAAAGAAAAGCTTTTAGAATGTGAAAGGCAATAGACTAGTTGGATAATTGGAGAGATATGGTGTGAAATCACCATTTGTTTCAAAATTTTAAGTTAATGAAAAGAAGAAATTTTATTATTTATATCTTAATATTTTTCTTTACTCGTAGGCCAGACTTCTCAATTAGTAAGTCCAAGTGAAATATATAATCAAATGAGAGAGAATATAGAATCAGGGTTTGAACTCATGATCTTTACTATGATATATACTAATTTAAAATTACTATTTATCTCAAAAATTTAAATTAATAGAAAGAAATAGATTTTATTATTTATATCTTAACATACTGCAAGTCTAGAAAAAGAGTGAAGAGTGTGAGAGAGACCATGATAAGAGGATGGGGAGTATATGACGTAGAAGGATGATCCGAGGAAAATAGATTCGAACAGTCCAGAGATTAGTCTTGGACTAGTTCCTGCATTAGAGAACTCAAGACCGTTGTTTTTTAAACAAAAAATTTTATGGTTATGTTTGGGAAGTAAACTTTTCTCATTTATATTGCTGCAATGGACATTGTGTCTTCTTCATTTATATTATTGTATCTGTTGCCTTATCGTGTATCACAATCCGGGACTTGTAAAATGTCCTTTTGTAGATGCTGAAACCTTGTATAACTGGATTAATGGTGCCTAAAGTTACTGTATTGTTGGACTCGATCTTCTAGTTGAGCACCGACAGCTTTCTGAGCAGACATGAATGCCCAACTGCAACATATTGGTAATTAATTAAGAGGTCTTCAAATCATGATAGGTGGAAATAGGGACTTTAACCAATGTTTAGGACGAATGAATTTTCTGCCTACAAAGAGAAGCTTAATTATTCTTTTAATTTAGTGCTTTTGCACCAAAGTGGTGTCGTGGTGTAGTTGGTTATCACGTCAGTCTAACACACTGAAGGTCTCCGGTTCGAACCCGGGCGACGCCATTCTAGTCTCCTATTTTTCATCCCTGTCCCAAAAGTTTTACACTTTTGGGTTCAAAAAGCTAAGATTGCCTTCTTCGTTTTAGGTTTGGCACTTCTCACATCTTTCTTTCTATTCAGGGATCTTCTTCAGCTAGTCCCAAGTATTTGGTTACTTTCAAAGCATCTGGTCCACTAAGGTACCAGAGCAAAGGTTCAAGCAATTGGCCAGCCGAGGAAATTAACATTCAACTCCTGTCCAACAACAATGGTTAATATTCTTCTGCAATCTCTGATCTTTGCGTACGAGCTGGATTCACATATACAAATACGACACGCAAACAGAGATCCTGGCCCATGGATATGGACAATAATGTTAGTAGTACATGTTTTCATCAATGTATGTTGATAGGTGGACCAAATTAGCCCAGAACTCACTCATACCCTGGCTGGCTGCTCAGACATTATTTTTCTCTCAGCAGAGTGATCTAAAAAGTGGACCCACTTCAAAACCTTAAATCCAATTTTATCAGTGTCCTTAAGCTTTAGCGTCAAGCAATGAAATCTGATTACACTAACTTCGTAAGATCATAGAATATTGAGTTCTGAAGAGAAAAAGATATAATGGGGTCTGAAGAATGACAGGTTTTGTTGAGATTGGGATACGTAATTTTGTATCTTGTTTTGGCGCACACACTCTGATGAGAAATAGATGTACTAGTTAGCAGACAGTCCCTGGGGCACGTGGGTTTGGTGGAAATGTTGACTTAGTCTGACTTCTGGTCTGGCAATTTTCACCAAAAGGAAAAGGAAAATAATACCAATTAAGTTTCTGACATTAAGCCATAACTTGTGTCACAGTATTCTGGTGAAGATGGCACACAGTTTGAGCTCTATTTATACCAGAGATGGTTCGGCCTTGAAGCCACATTTGAGTGACTTGCTTTCCAATTCTATTAGCTTCTTTCTCCTCCTGTTCGATGGCTTTGAAAGCTATATTGCTCTTTTTGCTCACCACTTTTCTTGTAGTTAGCACAGGAGTATGTCTCTCTCTCTCTCTCTCTCCCCTGCAAACACACACCTCATTCTATCTCTTTGCTTGCTTTATTGGGTGTCTAATTTCTGGAGTTTGCTGTAGGTTTCATCCAATGATGAGGAACTCAAGACAAAGGTATTTACTAAGACAACTCTTACAAGTTACAGCTATTCTTTCTTTCTCACCTGGAATAAAAAGGAAAAAAAAATGAATTCTTGGAAGTATTATTACTAAATCACTTCCCATTTTTTATCCTCTAATTGTCTTTTTTTTTTTTTAAGGTTTGCTTTAACGGGTTCTTTATTTGGGTAACTAATTTCTACCTGCTTGATTCTTGTTACCTTATTTATATGATGCTTTTCACAAGAAAATGATTTGCTAGGAGTTCTAAATTTATTTGCCGATTATGACCAAAAAGAAAAGGGGAAACATAACCAAGTGAATAAAGGTGGACTTTGGCATTTGGTATAGGCTGTAGATATAAAAGTCCCAGTAGCAGCACAAGCTCCTCCAACAGAGGCACCAGATCATGCACCACCTGTGAAAGCACCGACATTTGCCCCGCCAGCAAAGGCACCGGCTCATGCGCCGCTCGTGACGCCACCGTCTAATGCTCCTCCAGCAAAGGCACCCACTTATGCCCCTCCACCAAAGGCAACCGCCCTCGTGCCCCCATTTCAGCCACCTGCTCCTGCACCAGTACTGCCTCCAGCAGTGAGGTCTAAAAAGGGTAGGGAACGTGTACATTCTTTTTGTTGAGTTTCTTTGCGGCTAATATATATATATATATATATATCGTGTGGTGTTATGTGGTAAAATATGTGGTGTTATGGACTCCATGAACAGATTGCATCCCACTGTGTGATCAGAGATGCCAACTACATTCAAGGAAGAGGATTTGCACGAGAGCATGCATGACATGCTGTGACCGCTGCAAGTGTGTTCCACCAGGAACATTTGGAAACAGGGAAAAATGTGGCAAGTGCTACACAGATATGACCACTCATGGCAACAGATATAAGTGTCCTTGAAATGGCTGGCCTATCTATTACTTTGATGCTTTTTTTAATTCACTTTATCAGTAGGTTTTTAGTAATTAAGTGTGAGAAAAGGGTTCAAAATAAATGGTTTTCCAGTGTCCTTTCTTGTTTCTACTCCTAGTACTGCTTCTTTTAAGCAACTTAATTTGGCATTTGTGTTGAGGTATACTTACTCTGTGCTGCCAACTAAATTCTGCATTTCATATGTCCGATGTTATCAGTATCACATTGATATTAATAGTACATCTCTTACCTTTGTTGTAACAATCATACGTCCCTGGACCCTCTCTAACACTACTTTTTCTTTTTCTTTTCCTTTTCCTTTTTTTCTCTACTGCATTGGACCATTGGTGTATATTTGTTGATGTTCAATTTTAAGACGATATAATTGGTGTATATTTGTAGATATTATGTAGTGAGTTTTAATTGTGAAATGTATATAAAAATAATAATTTTAAAAAATTAATAACGAAAATAAAAATTATATTTTATTATTATTTTAGCTAAAAGATGCATAATCTAGTATGAGAATTTTTCTCAATGTCAAATTCAGCTTCCAAAGCATGTAATTTCATATTTGTATTTGGCTACATGACCATTATCAATACAATACTCATAAAACCGATAGATACAGGAAAAGGTTACCCGGAACTACTTTATAAAAAAAAATTGCCGTGTTAATCTCAAATAAAGATGTTAAATACAGTATATATATATATATATATATGCGTAAAAAAATTTATATATATTTTAAAGAGAGAAATCACAATCAATACATTCTTTTTCACATGAATAATATCATAAATAATATATAACTGTTTATATGAAAAAAATATCCTGAATATTGAATACTTTCATCACTCATAGTTTTATATGTATATATATTAACGAATTGACTAAAATTAGAGTAAAAGGAAGATATAAAACCCTACTACTCCCCCCAAGAATTCCAATCTGCTCAAACCCAATTCCCTCCCCCACGCTTCTTCACACTGCTTCACCCCAGCTCTTCTCTCTCTCTCTAACAATAGTGTTGCATAAGCCACTCTCTGAGATAAACTAAGAAAAATGGCGTTTCTCGTTCTCCTACTGATCTTTCTGATCACATTTCCATCGCTCTTCGCTACTCCCTCACATTCCCAGCTCAGCTTGGATTACTACCATAAATCTTGCCCAAGATTCAACCAAATCGTCCAAGACACCATCACCAACAAGCAGATCAGCACCCCAACCACCGCCGCCGCAACCCTTCGCCTCTTCTTCCACGACTGCCTCCTCAGCGGTTGCGACGCCTCCATCCTCCTCTCCTCCACCCCCTTCAACTCCGCCGAGCGCGATGCCGACATCAACCTCTCTCTCCCAGGAGACGCGTTCGACGTCGTCGTCCGCGCCAAGATCGCTCTCGAACTTGCCTGTCCTAGCACCGTCTCTTGCGCCGACATCCTAGCCGTTGCCACGCGCGACCTCGTCAGCATGGTGGGTGGTCCCTACTACAATGTGCTCTTGGGACGAAAAGACAGTCGCGTCTCTGAAGCATCCCATGTCGAAGGCAAACTTCCAAGACCCACAATGTCTGTCTCTCAAATCATTAAGCTTTTCGCATCTAATGGGTTCTCGATCCAAGGAACGGTGGCCTTGTGCGGTGCTCACACTATTGGGTTCTCTCATTGCAAAGAATTTAGCTCCGGGATCTATAACTACAGCGAGTACTCGCAGTACAATCCTAGGTTTGCTCAGGAGTTGCAGAAAGCTTGCGCGGGGTATGAGAAGAACCCGACCTTGTCCGTGTTCAACGATATCATGACTCCAAACAAGTTCGATAACATGTATTTCCAGAATCTGCCCAAGGGGTTGGGGCTGTTGAGGTCCGATCATGGGCTGTACAGTGATTCGAGGACGAGGCCGTTCGTGGAAATCTACGCGGCGGACCAGAACAAGTTCTTTGAGGCGTTTGGAAAGGCAATGGAGAAGCTGAGTTTGTACAAGGTCAAAACGGGGACTCAAGGAGAGATTCGGCGCAGGTGTGATGCGTTTAACTGATAATCGGCTGGAACCCTTTCCAAAAAATTGTTTCTTTTTGCTGTGAGAGTGTGCCTTGTGGTGAGTGAGAACATTTTTATTTATTTTTTTAAAATTATTTTTCATTTTTGGATTATGAGAATCTGGTAACATGTTTACACTATTTGTATCCATATAAATATTTTAAAGCTCAAATATACACATTAGTTATTTTATTTTCTGGATCTCGTGTCTTTTGCCTTCATGATTTGTATGGAGCGATTATGGTGCAGCTGGGCATAAAGAGCTCCCTCTCTTCTTCCTTTTAATTCTGTCTCCTTTTTCCGCTTTTAATCTAGGAGTGCCATGTGTGACTTTTTTAATGGTAGATGAATTATACATTAAGAAGTTGTAATAGTAATCTCATTTCTTGTTTAGTGTACTTAATTACAATTAAATTACGCGTTTTAGAAAGTAAAAAGGCAATAATAGAAGGGTATTGTCATCAAAGTGAAGAGAACTACAATTAAATTAGGTTCCTTCCTCTTATCTTATCTTAATTTGAGCTTTCAGTCACTACTTCTATGTCCTCTACTTTTGTGGTCGCCAAGGGCAAAACAAATAATGAAAAAATGTCCTATACTTCACTTGAGGGGGTCAATGGCTATTGCTGGACTTCCATCTCTTGTTGAATTTGGATGCCTTAAGGCCTCAAAGCACCACAAAAGTTACTTGTCCTCAATGGAGATCTACTTCCCACTGTTTTGACTGAAATCCACAAAAGCATGTGATGTGTGCCCTAAATTATTAATAGTGTTGCAAATGAGTTGAACCCGAATCAAGTTGAGTTGGATTCAAATAATTCGAACACGAATTTGAGTTCAAGTTGAGCTGAGAGTGAGAGTTTGTCTTGTCGATTCGAGTCAAGTCCAATTCGAGCCGATCAAAGACGAGCTCAAGCCGAGTCGAATTATTTATCGATCTTTGTTTTTACTCTTTAAAGATCTACACAAATCGAACCGAACTGAATCGAATAATTACTCGAATTTCTTATTCTTTATAAATATTTGACTTAATAATTTTTTTGTGAACTTAATACATTATTATTATAAAGAAACAAAATAAGTTACTTCTACATAAAATAACAAAATATATTACTTATACAAAATATTAAAAATAATATATATAACACATAAAATATATAATAAAAGAATATATATAAGAGCATATATATATATATATTACGAATATTATTACGAACCCAAAACAAGTCGAGATGAGTTTATACAAATTTTACTTACGAACACAAACTGAGTTAAGTCAAGATTATACGACTTTAGTTCGTTTAATATTCAAATTAATATTGGTGATCACGAACAACTCAATTATTAAATGAATCAAGTTCAAATTAAATTTATACAAATTGAACTCAAATTTTTCATGAACATCTATGTTTATTTATAGCCCTACATAAATATAATAAAACTGCCTCACACCTGTGCAGTACTTATACGTGGAATTTTCTCTTTATCCCAAACTAACTTCTTCAGATATGACAATAAGGCGACTTCTCATGCTTTTGTTCTCTCGTAGAAGACCTTACTTGTAGGCTATGTGGATAGCATTTATCTTGGTGACTAAATGCTTAGATGTTTCACTATGCAATCCTCCACACTTTGTGATGAACAAATCAATCAAGATCTGTATTTAAGCAAGTGCTTTTCAGGTCAATATTACATAAATCAATCCTCTCTAAATGTAGCCACTCCTAAAAAACAATCCTCTCACATCCCAATCTCAATAATTCATACACAGTAAACTTGTTAACGTATACTCCAATTTTAGGATTACAACAGGCAAAACAGATATCTCCAAAGAAGATGAGGCAATTTAACTTCCGCAGTTACGGCTGTCGTTGTCTAGAATGGGGCAAGAGAGCTAGGAGAATCTTCTTCCTTGGTCCCTTCATATTAAGCAGCTTTTGTGAGAACAGATTCATATCATGGTAAATAAGCAGCACATAGGGGTTTCACCATGGAAGCAATTTATGCATTGATACGGTAGAAAAATTTAGAACACATAGTAAGATACCAACAGAAGTAACTTTTGCACCGAAAAACAATATCAAACGGAATCCCTAAATTTCTTGAGCGAAATCACAATACCATTGGTATTCCCATCTCTTTAAGGTCCTTATCACCCATCTGCTTCAAGGCCGTCATGTCCACCTACAGATCAGATAATTTCACTATTAAGATATTAGGTTCGTACAATTCCAAGGTTCACTGCTCTGTATAGACTGAAGTTTCTTCTGGTAGTAGTTTCTTAGTTTTCACGTGGAACATAAGTGCTCACAACACATAAGATTTACCAACTTTCTGAAAATCATGTAACATTTGCGTATAATTTCCATCAGTCAAATTGGCAAAAGCTCATACATTAGTTCTCTCTGTCTCTCTGTCTCTGTCTCTCTCTCTCTGTTATATAAACAGGTGAATTACCTCTTCAGCCCTGAAATGAATGTTGTACTTCCCCAAACCAAGTGATTGCAACAGCCCATCAACAGTGACAGATTCAACTACCTATAGAAAAACCACTCAATAAACATATATCAGGATGCATGCACGACCATAGATGACCAACGGCAATTAAATACAACCATCAAAGTGGACAAAATCACAAATATAAACAAACCAGCTCTTCTGAAAATAAGCAGAAGTGGTGCAGCAGCAAACCAAATCATTACCGTATGAGAACTTTTCTGCCCAAAGCTAGTCATAGGTGCAAGTTGTGTAACTGGCTTGGAATTTTCAAGGGGACCTTTCATGCTAAAGGGCGCAGAACTTACTGGCCTAGAAGTAACATTACTGTTCAAAAACCATCCAGCTCTTGAGGGATCACCTACCCTTACTGATGATACTTGCCGCACGTCCTCAAAGCTTTCTGGTGGTGGGAGTCCCCTTGAAGCTTTAAACCTTGATCTTTCCACGGGTGGCATGCGCCATGAAATACTATTTTCTGTTGGCTCGGACCTCTGATGCATTATGTTATGACTCATTAAAGGCTGACTATTTTTTGAAAACTTTTTGCGTTGATCCATCTTCCTACGCTCTTCAGCAGCCCTATGAATTCGTTTCAGGCTTTTGCGCATCAGTTTCAACCGGAGATCATCTCGACTAATCCCAAGATCTACACTCATAAGGGTACCAGAGTCAGGGCAAATGAACCATATACAGAATAAGAAATTATAAAGAAAAACATATATATGAGCAAGATTGGTCGTCACCATTCACTCCATCTTCATCCCAACTCCAGTTAATACCATCTCCTCGCTGACTGCAAATCATATGTAACCAATCAGCACAGCTTGAAATAAATTCTGTGGCAGCCGAATCAGAAACACCCTCTGAGTGCAACAAACAAAATTGTGATGCCGTGTTTTATGAAACTAGGTGTCCTGTAACTACAATCCCTATTTGGTCAATCAGATAAGCTAGGAATAAAACTAAATAAAAAGATCAAGTTCATCACTTTGAACCTAATTAAGAAATCAGCCGGCAGCATTAGAGCTGCTTGATGATAAAAGGTGGAATGAATGCATCTGACAGACCCTATCACGAATAAGCTGGGTTCAATAGAGGAAACCACATAAAAATATATTCAAAGACTCAAAATCCCTGTTCTTACTCTCCTACCACGCAGCATCCCAACAAAGCTTCTCTTACATTTCCTTCTATAATGAGGAGATGTATTCTGAAAGTCTCAGGAGCCTATAGAGTTCTACCGTAATGGTAAACTAGAAAATTAGTCGCCGAAAATATTTTTTAGACCATCAACCTAGAGGATCCCCCAAAAAAAAATGATAGAACTATATTTTAAATTCGAAAATAAACAGAACAACACGAACCGCTTGCTTGTTGACGAGGACAAATTATTGGCACCATTCCTTCCTTTCGCCCCCCTAAAACGTTTGCTGCCAGTCATTGCTTTAGTATCGTCATGTGGATGCGCATACTCCTTTACTCTTCCTCCCCGCTTTACCACCTGCGAAAAAATCGAATCGCATTACATTCAATCAAAACCCCATACACAATAAATAGATTTAACTCTGTTTTATAAAAAAATAAAAATAAAAAAATAGTCACTTCTCCATAGTCGGGATCCGGAAACGTATTAGTCAGTTCAAGTACACACAAAAAGTGGTATGCAGAGTAGAGCCACTAAACAAATAGTTCAATAATACAAAATTTTGAAGTTATAATCACCAAAACAACCCCAAAACCTAATTGAAAAGTCCCAATTCTCCCTTTACGAGTTCAATTCGTTTTCTTTTCCCACGGTTTCCCAGCAACCAAACGGCCAGTACCCAATCAAACTGCTAAAAAATTTAACAAACAAACATATATACACACACGTACCTGACGAGAGGGACCGAGAGTGATTGTGAAACGTGGCTCCGACATTTTCCGAGAGCGAAACGATGGACCTTCGCGGAGATCTAAGAAAGGCCTAAGTTTGATGCATCATAGCATCGAAGGGAAATTCGAGTCGATGAGTGAAGAATCCAAAGTTCGAAAGCGATCAGAGAGCATCATTTGTATACATTGCCAGCAGCAGGAAGAAGAAAAGGAATATAGATGGTACTGATTTTCTTGTTCAAGAAGGAAAACTTAGGAGGTGGGGTCAACAGGTCAAGTCAATATAATGGGCCAGGCCTTGATGTTCACACACCTGAGGCCCAATTCAGACCCTATCTTTTTTACCAGCATAGACTGTTGCCGACCCGACCCCGCCCGCCCCTTTTTTTAAAAATCGGAAGAAAGGTTATTTATTTCTTTAATGAATTCTCAAGAATAATACGGAAATATAAATTTTAAAATTATAATCTTTATTTTTTAATTAAAAGTATTTTTTCTGTCATATATAATTTTGAAAAAATATTTAAAATAAACCCGTATCAACTTCTAAATAAAACATAAAAAAATAATTAAACTTTTTCAATTTCAAAATAAAGATTATATATACATAAATTTTTACTTTGATAATATTTTTTTTGAACTTTTTCTCTTATATTTCTGAAAAACTAATAAAAAATATTAACTCAATTAAACTATTTCACTATTTTTTGCAGATAATTTAAGTGTTCAAACGAGGCCTTATCATATATATATATATATATATGTGTGTGTGTGTGAATCTTTGGTACATGTAAATGATGCACTTGTACTATCTATTTTGTATATACATCCTCTAATGGTTGTTACAATTTACAAATCCCGGATCAAGTTAGTTTGCATGTGTGTGTAGATGACTCACAATAAGAAAGAGCAGAAAAAAGTAATTTGTAGCTCTCTTGGAACCATGATCATCATTTGCCAACATTAATCAATTCTGTTAATTAATTGTACGGATCATGGACCAGAATATTCTAACATATTAACATAAAATGACTTTTGACTTACTTTCCTAGATGTTTGGCAACGTGCCAACAGCAAACAGTAATAACGATATGGCTATCTCATAGGAACAGTACATGGACAGAGTTCCAGAACTGTTGCCCAACCTCGGCATATAGCTCTGTACTGCATCATACATAACATGCCTAGGACGCTTTGTACGTGCATGTGTGTTTAAGAAGATATCGTACTTACGAATAAATCATCATTTGAAACCATCGGACGGAAGTACTTCAGTTAAACAAGTTTGAACATCCAGGGCAATCATGAGAGGTTTTTAATGTTTTGAGTAAATTATAATTCGCAGATCCAGTTGCAAATTTTTAAATTGGATTAAAAAATGAGATGAAATGAATTATGAATAATAATAAAATGAGTTATTAAAATGAGTTGAATAAATTAATTAATAGTTTAAATGAATTGAAAGTACGAATTAAAATTGTGAATAATAAAATTGAATTTTGAAAACAAATGGAGTCGAGTTGAACCATTACAAAAAAATATTACTTATTTATTACCATTTCTTAGTTGTAAATAATCTATTTTAATTATTAATAATTTATTTTAATAATTAATAATTATTATCATCGTAAATATTTTATCAGTATTACACATTTTTTATTTGTAGTGAACGCTGCCCTTCATTTTTCTATTTTATCGTCCTCAATGTTCTCATGTTTGGACTTCAATACGGCATGTGTACTTTGACTGGTTCCGAGTAACAACTCCGTTTGAGTCTGTTCATGGACATCCGTGCAGTATCCCTCTCACGAATTGAGCTTTTGGAGTTTGGACACCAGCTACTTCCAAATAGATATTTACCCTCTCACGGAAGCTCGCATCCTCTTTTTTTTTTTTTTTTCTTTTATTTGAGAAAGATAGATATTTACTTTAAAAAAAAAATAAATAGAAATAATCAATTTGTTATATTTAAAAAGGTAGAAATAATTAAAACAGATTATTTTGATTATTTCTACCTTTTTAAGATATAATAGATTTATTATTTTTATCCATTTTTCTTATAATAGTACGTGTTGATTTTCCCACATGAGTAGAAAGCATGAAGAAGAAAAACAATATTATAAGAGCTTTAATTAATTAATTATATGATCAAAGTTCAAGGACTTGGGGAATATTCTCCTTTCAAATAAAAAAAGAGGGCTTGGGAATATTCTTGAACATGAACTCCTTTTTTTTCGGTTGGTTAAAGAAAATATGGAGGCCGAGACATCCGTGATCAGAATAATTCCCGGAAATAATATAGAATTTTAGTAACGTGCTCCCGTATGTCTATGTTGGGTGCTAGCAGAGATGCCGGACTTGAACTCGTTAGATGGGGCAAACAAACAGAAGACTAGAAATGGGCCAAAAGTCTTCCATCTTATTAATTACAGAGTCAACAAAGATGGACAGAAAGTCATCCACACGGTACGATCAAGCTTCACCGAATTTGGAATAACTTGGAAATGCTCACAGCTCATCGTCAATATATCTGTCCCTCCCATTTGGTACGTTTGTGTTTTAAGAATATTAAAAGAGGATTATTTTATTACTATTTTTTACATATTTATTATTATTATTATTTGTTATTATTTAATATTTTATTATTACTTTTTTTTATTATTATTTACAGAATATTTAAGATTAGCTAACTACTTAAAAAGCAATATATATATATATATAAGACTGGCCAATAGTTTTCTTCCGAATTTGTAGAAGCATTAATCGTAGAAAGTTCTACCTGAATTTTTCTGTTGATTGGTACCACTTTTCTTTCAATCAAGATTGATCATGTTAAAGATCTATTTACCATACACTCCTTGTGTGTACTCCGTAAGTGCACCTACGGCTACCTATAATAAGATTTGATAAACTCAGATGATCATGATCAAGAACGTCCCAAATCGATTCGACAAAAGTTCTGTAAATATATACGTTCCCCTAACAATTTAACTGACAAGAGAATGCCATTAACTAGTTAACTAGCTTCTTGAAGATGATCAAGATCAGGCAATGGGCTTTTCAAGTCATAAATTGGTATACTACTTCTCTCCCGGTTTACTAGAAAATCATGAAAACGGTAATTTTAGGAATTGCATTGAAAGCCATGCCCCCTGATTTTCAAAGTCAGAAATAAAATAAACATGTTCCATTGAAAACCACTTCATCGGCAAGAAAAATAAACATTTATGACACAATTTTTTTATCACATAAATAACGGTTTTTTATGAGAATAAATTAAATAATTATTTTAACAAAAATACAAATAACAATAAATACGCACTTATGCGGATTCCGAGAAAATATATATATTTTATAAATTATATAGATAGATAGATAAATATATATGGGATACAAGCAAAAATTATAAAGATCACATGGCAACAATTACAGTACTACTAGCTACCGAGTATCATGCTGCATGCTATATTTATGTCTTAATTTCCGCTAAACAAGCTGGTTGATCAGCCGTGCGTAAGTATTAATCATATATGTCTTCCAGGTGTATATAATATTCTTATATATGTAATCATATACACAGTAATTAAATTTGCAGATATAGGTCTTAATTTCCGACAAGATCATTCACAAAGTAATTTGACTAAAAAAATAAATTAAGGCTTAAAATTCATGGCCGCTTAACATAAAGATATAACGACATGCATGCTTACATACGATATTAATACACATATATACAGGTAGCCTATTTGAGAAATATTGGGCTGTATTCGGAATCCTTGATCTCTTATGTTAATTAATTTATGCATATACGTACGCGCGCGTTGGCATGAATGAGCAAATATAGCTAGTTTGCATGGCAGCAAAGTCGATCTTTACCATTCTAAATCCAATGAGAATTAACCAATATCATAATATACATACATCATTACGTGAAAATTAATTAAGAAGCTATTTCGGATATTCATAAGAAGGGGAAAAAAGGGTACTTATAAAAATAAAATAAAAATAAAAATCTAAACCATAACATGCTTTCATCTGGTAGATCTGCAAGAGAAAATCATTAATCCAAAATCGCTCGGCAAACAAAGACGACTCTTTTACACATTAGACGATAATCAAGATATATTGACATGAATGTTTTCATTTCACAAGCGAAACCCATAAATATATTAACTCCAAACATAAAGACGTTGCACCAGAACATGAGTGTAGACATGATAACAAGGATCATGAGAAGCTAGCGCATACAAGTAAATTCAAGACATGATCATCATGAGAGAGAGGGAGGGAAAGAGATCAGATCAGCAAACAAGAAGATCTTGACCATTTATCATAACTTCTAATTGGTAGTCATGATCTTCAAAACCTAAACCATAAACCCTAGCTATTTAATTTGCAAGATCTACGAAGTTCACCTTTTCGAAAGGAAGAAACCCATAAATAGACAAGAACTCGAGAAATTAATTTGCTTGATGGAGCAAATAATCGGACCAGGATGCTTGATTCCCCAAAAGCAAAGACTTGAAAAGTCTAAAAAGGAGCAGACCCTTCACTCAAAACCAAGAAGAAAGCCCAACAAAGAAAGCTAGGGTGTCTTCCGCTACTTCTTCTTTTGCAAACACGTCCATGTTTCTGATCCTTATCTTTCTGCTTGATCCTTCTCTTTCCTGCCGATGGAAATGATGACGCTTTGGGGTGCGTGGGGTTGTTGAGGGCAAAAGGGTGGATAGCATGGGAACAATGATGGCGACGGAGAAGGTACAGAGAGGACATGATGATTGCTGGGTCTAGCTTTGAAAGAAAAGGCAGGAGATTCAAGGTATTTTATGCCCTCACTCTTGCTGATCTCTCTCTCTCTTTCTGTCAGAGTGGAGGGAGAGGAAGATAGCGAATGATGATAATCATGAAACCCAAGACTCCTGATCAGAAAAAAGAAAAAGACTTTATTGTACTTGTACAGTAAGTAAAGAGGAGCTAGCTCCAGCCAACGTCAGTGCGCATGTAAATTCCTGAAGTTCCATCTGACTAAGCCTTCTTTATTTGAAGATAGGGTCAATTTATCTTAATTTATTTTTATTTTATTATTATAATTTTATAATTTTTTATATAAAATATAATTTTTTATACATCTTTTTCAATTTTTAACACACTTTTTTTAAATTCCAACACATAATTTTTAAAATTTAAAATAATAATAATAATAAAAAATAAATTAAACTCATATCAACTAGTTATCTTATCTAAATCCAAACAGGTCAACTTCTATTTATTTACAATTCATTTTAATACATTTTAATTTTTTTAATTTTTTAAATAAATATAAATTCTTATAATTTTTTTTTAAATTTCAATATTTTTTTTAAAATATCAATTTAACTTTTTCAAATTCTAAAATAATAATAATATTAAAAAATAAATTAAACTTATTTCAATTTATCTCATCCCATCTCCAAATACAAACAAAACTTAAACCCTCGTTTGAATTCGAAATGGTTCCGTTTTATTCTATTATTATAATTTTTTTAAAAATTTTATATAAATATAATAAATTTTTTATTTTTAAAATAATAATATTATTAAAAAATAATATTCTAATAATATTTTATTTTATTTTATTTTTATCTTTAATTAAAAATCATCTCATTTCATCTTTAAATTCAAACAAAAGTGCATATGTCAATTTTTCTAGCTTTAATGCCACTTAAGCTTTTTTTTTTTCCTTTGATTTCTTTAGATGATGCAATATCTCATAGGCGATGATAGAATTTTTCAAACGTTATTCAAAAAGAAAAAATGATTTTTGGGATTGTTCTCTTTAGATGATTTGCTAGAATTCTTGTAATTAGGGACGAAACTAGAATTTTGAATTTGGGGGACGATCGATAAAATGTGTTATATATAAATTTTAAAAGGATATAATAGAAGTATCACATATTTTCGTTGTCGAACTCTCTAAATGTATTACTTTTCGAATTATCTACATCCTTCTATAAAAAATCAATTTTTCTACTTGCTCATTTTATTTTTTGATTTAAAAAAAAAAAATTCTAGATCAAGAATAAACATAAAAAATTTCTATTAACTACTGATATACCGAAATTATATTTTTAACGAACTATATCTTATAATCATATAATCAAGTTAGAGTGAAACTATATAAGCATAATTAATCAATTTTGACATTCATATAAATTTATAATCATATTTTTTTTTTAGAATTAGATTGTTAAAGTAATTATGAGATTAGCTGAGTTGAAATTTGAATTTCAATAAAGTTAAAAGTTAGAATAAAATATATGTGTATTGACATTTGGAAGAATAATTTTAATGAAAATTTGGGGGGGGCAATTTTTAATTTTTTTTATAATTTAAGGGATAATTTAATATTATATATGTGTAAATATATATACTTATTGTTGCCCAGATGACTAACACAAGAGGGGGTGAATTGAGTTGTATTAAAAAAAATAACAATTATGAAACAGCAATAAATATAAAGAGTAAAAGTAAGAGAGAAATAAACTCAGTATGTTAACGAGGTTCGGCCTCACTGCCTACGTTCTCGCCTCAAGCTACCCCTTGAGGATCCCCAAATCCACTATTCAATCTCCTTTAGGTGGAGATATAAACCTATTACACATTTGAGTAGCACCGCTCCAAAGAATCCGTGTAGAACACCCTCTACATTTTCAATCACCTCACACTTGGTGATTTAACTATTCCCTGTATAGAACACCTTCTACACACACAAGAGTTATACGCACCCTCTTACAAATACAAGAGTTGATAGTAGGTAGACTATTAAAGTACACTCCTCAATGAGTGAGATAGAAACAATGCAGCACAACTTATATCTCTCTCAATAAGAACAAGAATTAAGGCTCAAAACTTTAGAAAAGAGAGAATGAGAGTTTTGAAGAAATGATGCAAAACTTAGCAATAGATGTGTAAGCTCTTGTTGTAATTTTTGTAAAACTCAAGTGAGCTATTTATAGGCAAATGAGTCTTCAATTTCAAATTTGAAAAGATTCATATGTCAAATAAGAATACTATTCACTTTTCAAAAAATTCAAATAAAAGCATTTCCTTTTTGCATTTGTCAAAGACAACTCCATTCATTTTTCAAAGAATTCAAACCTAATCTTTTGCTTTTCATATATGACAAAATGAGCATGATTTATTTTTCAAACAAAAACATCTTCTTTTTGTATATGTCAAAAAAACACACAACCAACTTTTAAGATTTTCAAACAAATCATCTATCTTTTACAATTGTCAAAAAAACACACAACTACCTTTTAAGATTTTCAAACAAAATCATCTACTTTTTACATTTGTCAAAAAAACACACCACCTCCTTTCAAGACTTTCAAACAAAATATGCACATGTCAAATATGATAATCAATCATCTTATAAATTCAAGTTTTTTTATATAAAAATATATATATATATATATATAATTTTCGAAATTATTTTGTTTGATGATGTTATGCACATGTGAAAAACATAATTTTCAAAACTAAGACATTTAAAAATGTCTTGCATATGTGGAAAAAGTAATTTGATATTTTATGAGAAAAAAGAGTAATTTGGAGCCTTAATCCAATTTCTAACTTTATCAAGAGATGTACAAAAATAATCTATGAGTTTCATTTGTAGATTTGATCTCTTTCTTGCTCATGCTTGATTTCTTGATGTGTTTAGCTCCCTTCATGCATAGACAACTTGAGTTTGAGTTTTTAATATTATTTGTTATCATCAAAATTTATACGTAAATATGAGACTTAAAATCTTGGGTTCAACAATCTCCCCCTTTTTGATGATGACAAATATTTAGTAGAAATTTGCGACCTGCTGTAATACTTAAACTCCTCCTGAAAATATGTGCTAGTATTTCAAGAAAAATATGAACATGATTCTAACATATATAACAGGGTAGTATAATACTAGTATAAGACTTCTCCCCCTTTTGACATCATTAAAAAGGAACCGTAATTGGTTTTAATAAAAAAATTTTCCATAATAAGCAATAACCAAATAAAACGGTGCGTTAGAGAGTAGAAGTTAGAACCACCCGTGCCCGACAAAATCTGCAAAGGTTGAAGCCAAATTTTATCATCTCGGTGCGGAAGAAGATTTAAATCCGCTTGATGTTATTGACGAATTAGATGTTCTAGAGATTTGAAGTTGAATAATTAAAATTATCTGTGTCCAACAAAAACAGCAAAAGCTGCAGGCCTAGTTTTGGCAATGCGGTGTGGAGCCATGTATGTTCGACAAAACCTACAAATGTTGGAAGTCTAACTCTGGCAATTCGGTGCGGAGCCACGCGTGTTTAACAAAACCTGGGTACGAAAGCAGATTCAAATCCACGTGATATTGTTGAAAAATTAAATGTTATCGAGATTTGAAAGTTGTTGTTTAAAATACCATTTTCACCTGTCGAATACTCAAATAAATTTTCACACTACTCATTGATCCAATTTCTGTTTATTCAAAACGATAGAATGGTGGAGAAAATTTTGTCTAATGATCTTCCGGATTTGAATCAAGAACCGTCTCAACCAGTCATTCTATCTCATGAGGTTGTCAACACCATGATAGAAGCAGAAATGCATTTTTCAAATAGAACTAATTCTGAGGTTGTTGCAGCATCAAGAACTCTCAGTGCTCAATATGCTGCCTCTGTTACGATCATGTCTCGGAGATTACTAGCGAGGGCAAATGAGGTTGATCGACTTAACAATCAAATATCTATTCTGCATCAAAAGCTTGCAAATAAAGGCAGAAAGAATAAGAGGTTAAAGTAAGAAAATAAAGATTTGACGGAATTAGCTCATATTTTGAAACTTCAAATAGAGGAATCGGAACGAGTAAGAGTTCAAGCACAGAGTCAATATCAGTAGATAATGACAGTGTTTCACGAGAGAAATAGGGACAATTATAATTAATCTCGCTAGTTTAGTTCGGTAATTTTTGACAATATGCATCTGGCATATCTTGTAAGTTTGACTAAGTAAGATTTGAAGAGATGACAGTTTGTCTTATACTTATTTCCATCTTTATAAAAGTAATCCTTAGTTTTATCTAATCTGCATCAAATTTTCTTCTCATTGTTGTAGTTCATCTCCATTCTCACTTTACAAAATCTTAATGGCTCATCAATTCTCCTTCAGTAGTTCTCGTGATCAATCTATTTCTGCATCTATCGTAAGTGCCATTAAGCAGCAAAACACTGATTTGGCTAATAAATCAGATCATGATGTCATTTACGAGCTTGTGGGTCTCGGGACTCGATACTCATCTTTCATTGTTGCTTTTTCCGTTCGGTTGCAGTCCAAAACCGGCGAGATAGAGAAGCTTAATGAGAAGATTGATATTCTTCAATGACTTGTTCAAGAGTCTAAAAGAAAAATAGTAGACTTAAAATAACAGAATAAGGATTTAAAATCCTTACTTGCCTCTGCATTTCGATTGCCTAATCCTTTAGACAAGGATGACATGATGATTTATGAGGAGCAAATGCATTTGAATGATGAGGCTACACGTCTCAAGTTTCTGTAGGTCATTTGAGATAATAGAATAAATATATCTAGCAGATATTCATGGCATGCATAATTCCTATTTCTCTTCTAATCATGCATAGTTTATCTTCTGGTAGAGATTTTGTGAAAATTTCTGCCAATTGATCATGTGTACTAGTGAATTCTAATACAATATCGCCCTTCTGCACATGATCTCTAAGAAGATGATATCTAATTTCAATATGTTTGGTCCAAAAATGTTGTATTGGATTTTTTGAAAAATTTATAGTACTTGTATTATCACATTTGATTGGAATGTGATTATCCATAAGTTTAAAATCCTTAAATTGTTACTTCATGTAAAGAACTTAAGCACAACAATTGCCTACAGCAATATACTCTGCTTCAGTAATAGATAATGCAATAGAATTTTCTTTTTATTAAATCATGAAATAAGTGCATGACCTAAGAAATGACATGTTCTACTAAAAATTTTTCGATCATCTTTGCAACTAGTATAATCTGTACTTGAATAACTAATAAGATCGAAATAAGTATGTTTAGAATACCATAACTCTAAATCAATGGTACTGGCAAAATATCTAAAAATCCGTTTGACTGCAATCAAATGAGATTGAGATTGTTTTGGAAATGATTGAAAACGTGAACATAAACATATACTGAACATAATATCAGGTCTACTAGTTATCAAATATAATAAACTACCAATCATACCTCGATATACTTTTGAGTCAACTGGCTTACCGCTTTCATCTTTATCAAGTTTAGTGGTTGGACTCATTAATGTTCCAATTACTTGATTTGCAATCCGAAAAAGAAATTAAGTTCTCCCATTATGCTCATTTCAAATTCTTCCTGCATATTTTTAGTAAAATCTTGACACATATTTTCATTAGTAGCACCAAATATTATATCATCAACATAAATCTGAATCAAAAGAATATCATCATTTTCGTATTTAATGAAAAGAGTTGTATCAATTTTTCTCCTTCAAAAGCCTTTTTCAATCAAGGAATTACTGAGTCTCTCGTACCACGCTCTAGGAGCTTGTTTGAGTCCATATAGTGCTTTTGTGAGTTTGAAAACATGATTTGGAAAAATATGATTTTTAAAACCTGGAGGTTGCTCAACATATTTTACCTATTCCCACGATCTTCCCTTTCGAGTTGTCTCCAAATGTCACGTATCCTTCTTCTTTAGATCTAAGATCAAAGAACTTAATCTTGTCTCCCGTCATGTGTCTTGAATATCCACTATCTAAAAACTATTTATTTTTACCTGTAGAATATTTTATGCATACCTACAAAAACAATTAAAAACAATTCTTGGTACCCAAATTCTTTGGGTCCTTTATTTATTAGTATTAGAATAAACAAGATTTTTAGGTACCCATATGGCCCTAATAGTCATTGTATATTTTCTTCTAATAGGACAAGTAAAGTAATTATGACCATTTCTATTACAAAAATTGCAAATAGCATGTGACATATATGAAGAACTTGAGCGATTATAATAGTACATTTTTTAACAAAATTATTTTTATGAAAAAAATTTTGAATGTTGGATTTTGATATAGAAGGATTATCAAAGAAGTTTTTATAAGATTTGTATTTTTGTTTTAGCATATATCCCAAGTATGCCTTGTCAAAAACACATCTTTGACTACCAAGAAGTTTTTCAAAGTTTCTTTTCCCATTCGTAAAGTTTTCAATAATATTTTCTAAATCAGTTTTCTTTTTCTTCAATTCAAGATTTTCATCTTTCAAAACAATACTTTCTTTTCTTAAAATATCAATTTCGTTTGTTAAAGAAAAATTTTTCTTTTTCAAAACAGTATACTCGATACCCAAATTTTCAAATTCCTCATATACTTCTTCTAAAATATTTTACAATTCTTTATATGAAAGATCTTCAATATTATCAAGATTTGTTACCTCAATGTCATCTTTAGCCATAAGACAAAGATTTGTTGATTCTCCATTACTTGCTTCACTATCTGAATTACTTGAATCATCATCCCATGTAGCTTTCATTATTTTTTTGCCTTTGTTTTGATTTTTCTTTAGCAGAGGATAATCTGATTTGATATGACCAGGCTTATTGCATTTATAACAAATTAAAGTGTCATTTTTACCTGAATTTTTTTTGAAAAACTTTTTGAAGGATTTCCTTGGAGGAGTTTTATTTTTCTTTAAGAACCTCTGAATTCTTCTTATTATCATCAAAACTTCTTCATCTTTGTCGTCATTTTCCTCATGTTCATCACTTTCACTTTCATGTGGAACAGCTTTAAGTGCCAAACTCTTCTTTGGCTTTCCTTCTTCTTCTCCTCTTTTCAATGTGTACTCATGGGTGATAAGTGACCCGATGAGTTCATTCACTTCGAGTTTCTTGAGGTCTCTAGCTTCAAGAATCGCTGTCACTTTTGACTCCCAACGTTTTGGTAGAGAGTTGAGAATTTTTCTTACTATCTCCACTTTCGAATAAACTTTGCCAAGCGCTGTCAAGCTATTTATGATATTAGTAAAACGAGTGTGCATACTAGAAATAGATTCATCATCATTCATTTTAAACATTTCATATTCATGAGTAAGAATATAAGTTTTTGATTCCTTGACTTGAGAAGTTCCTTCATAAGTAACTTCCAAGTTATCCCAAATTTCTATTACTGTAGCGCAAGTCATTACTCTATTAAACTCATTACCATTAAGAGCATTATATAATAAATTCATAGCAGTTAAATTCAAAGTATAAAGTCTATCGTCTTCACGATCAAACTCTTCTTCTTCCTTTTTGACCTTTATTCCATCAATCACTTTTGTTGGAATATAAGGTCCATTTACAATGCATTTCCAGATTTATCGACCTTGAGCCTGAAGAAATATTCTCATTCTAACTTTTCAGAATGAGTAATTGTCTCCGCAAAAGAGTGGAGGCCGACTGCTGGATTGACTTTCATCAAATGAAGCTGCAATGTTAGCCATAAGATCTTAACTCAAAAGATAGTTAATCTTATAATAGAGCTCTAGCTCTGATACCAATTGTTGCCCAGATGACTAACACAAGAGTGGAGGTGAATTGAGTTGTATTAAAAAAAATAACAATTATGAAATAGCAATAAATATAAAGAGTAAAAGTAAGAGAGAAGCAAACTCAGTATGTTAACGAGATTCGGTCCCACTGCCTACGTCCTCGCCTCAAGCTACCCTTTGAGGATCCCCAAATCCACTATTCAATCTCCTTTAGGTGGAGATAGAAACCTATTACACCTTTGAGCAGCACCGCTCCAAAAAATCCGTGTAGAACACCCTCTACACTTCCAATCACCTCAAACTTGGTGATTTAACTATTCCCCGTGTAGAATACCTTCTACACACACAAGGGTTATACGCACCCTCTTACAAATACAAGAGTTGATAGTAGGTAGATTATCAAAATACACTCCTCAATGAGTGAGATAGAAACAATACAGTGCAACCTATATCTCTCTCAACAAGAACAAAAATTAAGGCTCAAAACTTTAGAAAAGAGAGAATGAGAGTTTTGAAGAAATGATGCAAAACTTAGCAATAGATGTGTAAGCTCTTGTTGTAATTTTTGCAAAACTCAAGTGAGCTATTTACAAGCAAATGAGTCTTCAATTTCAAATTTGAAAATATTCACATGTCAAATAAGAACACTATTCACTTTTCAAAAAATTCAAATAAAAGCATTTCCTTTTTGCATTTGTCAAAGACAACTCCATTCATTTTTTTGAAGAATTCAAATCTAATTTTTTGCTTTTCATATATGACAAAATGAGCATGATTTATTTTTCAAATAAAAACATCTTCTTTTTGCATATGTCAAAAAAATACACAACCACTTTTTAAGATTTTCAAACAAATCATCTATCTTTTACATTTGTCATAAAAACACACAACCACCTTTTAAGATTCTCAAACAAAATCATCTACCTTTTACATTTGTCAAAAAAAATACACCACCTCCTTTCAAGACTTTCAAACAAAATATGCACATGTCAAATATGATAATCAATTATCTTATAAATTCAAGTTTTTTTTATAAAAATATATATATATATAAATTTTGAAATTATTTTGTTTGATGATGTTATGCACATGTGAAAAACATAATTTTTAAAACTAAAACATTTAAAAATGTCTTACCTATGTGGAAAAAGTAATTTGATGTTTTATGAGAAAAAAGAGTAATTTGGAGCCTTAATCCAATTTCTAATTTTATCAAGAGATGTACAAAAATAATCTATAAGCTTCATTTGTAGACTTAATTTCTTTCTTGCTCATGCTTGATTTCTTGATGTGTTTAGCTCCCTTCATGCGTAGACAACTTGAGCTTGAGTTTTTAATATTATTTGTTATCATCAAAATTTATACGTAAATACGAGACTTAAAACCTTGGGTTCAATACTTATATATTATATATCAATTTTTTGAAGAATTTAAAACACCCCTCCAACCTTCCAAATGGATCCGCCCCTACTTGTAATGATTTTGTAGATAACATTGGTCAGACTAATTGGTTGGAAATTTTGGAAGGAACGTGTATTTGCTATTCATTAAAGGATTTTTGGTTTTAGCTAATGAAGGTTTTGTAGCTAAAAGTGCATATTTTGCAGCTATAGAACAACTACCACCAATTTGATTTGTGGTAGATTCGTGGCATAAAACTCACGGTAAATACTACTTGTTGCCACAACTTGATTTTTCCGCGGCAAATAGACACTTATTGCCACCAGAGATTTCTTGGCGAAAGCCTTTCATGTTGGTGTCAAAAACACTTCATGATGCCTACCCTAATGTGGCCATTAGTTTTTCACCACGAGATCATACCATAGTAAAAACTTATTTCTTGTGACATTGATTGCTGTAAAAAGGAAGTTGTCACCAACTATGATTCATTTACATTATGGGTTTTACTATTTAGCCACAAGTTTATATGTGTGGATCATCTATATCCTGCTGCCAAGGCCGTGGTGATTGAGGTTAGTTTGGTAGGTAATTCTAATTTTTTCCCACAAATCAAGCTGTGTCTAATACATAAATGCAATGAACTTGATCATGGGTAAAAGTCAAAAATACAATTGCTTTCTAATGCATTCATTAGCTATTCCATGTTAGCAAACAGAATATATATAGTCACGCATACTCTTATAAACTAACATTCATTAATTTAAAATATTTGATCATACATTGACATCCCTTTTAAATATAAAGATCTTGAAATATTATTACTTAGACGTGAAAAAATATTGTCCGTGAATTTACATCATCTATTATCAACCAACAACATTTCTCTAAGGTTGTTAATCTTTGGGTTGGCAGTAGGACCATGCATGCCCTATGGGTGTCAACAATTTAGACCTCCTCAACAGTCCCTACAACTATATATTCTCCTCTCATTATTGCCAAGACTTGAAAGCAAAATGGGTGAACATATAAAAAAGTTGTTTATCTATGTAATGCTACATTGCCTAAGGGATCAACAATCCTTAACAGTTAATAAAATATCATTCTCTAAGCCATTTACGCAAAATTAATGTAACATTAATCCAAATAGAGATAATCAAATCCCAATCCTTGAAAATAAATTATATCAAGGTACCATTTGTAGTGAGTATACATTCATATTACTCTCAACCACTTGGACAAATTAGTGGCCCATTAACCCAACAGACATAGCCAAACGCCAATATTTCAAGTCTAGGTGGGGAATCAGGATTATTTCAGCAAATATATAAAAGCTATCCTCATACTCAAAACTCAAGAAACTTCACAAACACTAAACAATGGAAGAAATTAAAAACCATGAGAAGATTTGCATAAACCTTAATAGTGAATTAAATAGACCCTTGAACCCACTTCAGTGGATCTAACAATATTACGTCTTTCAAACCCAACATCCTGTTAAAAGAATGTAATTAATTGACTAAATGCATAATACACTATCAACGGTCTCAAAACAACAGAGTAGAGAGAAACAGGATCTTAATTTAGTTATATACACAATACTTAAAATTTGATTTTTAAATGAGTGAATAATGACACTGGATTCACACCAACAAGGTCTTAAAGATTATAACACCCTTTACCAATATGAAGCAGCTATCTATATGCTAGCATTAATTGGCTACAGGTTCCATTTGGTCCTATATGTAAGTAGCACATTGAACCTGCAAAAAGAACCTACATGACAATTCTTCTATTTTTGGAGGCAGTTAAAACTGCCCATAATACATACTAATATTTTTACACACTATCCTTACCAAACAGTTATTGTGAATATCTATTCCAAGTTTCCACCATGTTACCATTTCAATGTCAAACTAAAAAACTATATCAGGTTCTGAAATATATGGAAACCAAACTTTACAAAATGTTGTTCAAAAACTGCTTAAGTTCTCAAATGGAGGCCAACACAATCCAGCAACATTGTGAAAATCAAGTCTAGTTGGTGTGAAGATAATAACTTTCTCAAAGTGTAACAACAGCTACCTTTTACCAAAAAACTGTCATGTCTCTGTCTGGATTAATATCTCTTTGCAGCAACCTCACATCAAGTAATTATATGTGATCCCTAAAAACCAACAAAGTCTAAATGTTAGACATGATTTCTTTCAACTAAAAAAAATAAGAATGTATAATGGAAATTGTACTCACTACTTACCATTAAGCACCCCATGCATTATTGCTTAATATTGTTTTACAGAATATCAAAACCAATATATTACAATTCCATTCATGAAACTATCACAAAAATCAGCTTCACTCCAAAAGTCTAATAGTCCAGATTATCAGAACCTAATGTAATGCAAAGCCACTGTCTATGATCATCAAAATAGTAGAAATCAACAATTGGAAGTTAGTCTAATAGATTTACCAATCATTATGTACCATTAGCAAAACACAAAACGGGATACGCTCTCCAAACCAAAAAAATGTTTTAGTCCTTCAGATGTCCTTGAGAAATATTTATAATGTGAAGATGAGGTGAGAAGGAATACCAAACACATGTCATAGTATGGCAAATAGTAGACATTCATGCTTTGAAATTTGTGTGAGCAAAACTTTGCACCATTATTAGGTAAACTAAATTAGTTTAGAAACCCCAAATGCATGAAAATTTGAACTTAACATATGCAATTAGAGAGTTAATTGAAATGGGGTATTCATCCAAAACAAATAACACATAACAGAAAAAAGAAAAAGCCAAACTTGTAAAAATTGTCCACAACATATTTGACTAATAAAATAATGCCTTAATATCAATTACAAATCAACAATGGGGTGCTAAACGTATGTGCAGAAACACCTAAGCAAAACAAGATGCAAAGTAAATAACATAATTTTATCTTCTAATTATTTTGGGTAAGTAGCTTTATGCCTTTTATCATGCCCTCGTTTTGAAAATCCAAAGCATAGTTAAGTAGTTAAATTTCCAATGGTTTCAGTTTCTTTATTTTTCTGAATTTAATGATTTATGCATTTATTCAATATACCCATATTCTTTCAAACACCCAAATTCATGTATTTTTTCTAATAATAACTTTTGAGCTAAGCTAAAGATTACCCATTTTATCAAATTGTAGGCCTATGAGCTGGAGGATGAGCCCCTTGAATGATTCTAGGCATTTTGGGCACATATTAAAAGGTTTTGAAATGAGAAACTACAACTGGTTGCAAGCTCACATTTTTTTTCTTTTTCTTTTTTTAATGAGGGAACTTTTGTTTGATAAATAGAATATCAAGAAGAAACTTGATTGTTGGTGTCAAGATCAGGAGACAATGAAAATTTCTTTATGAAGTTCTAGGCATGTCGAAGAATAATTTGTGGATGTCACACTATAAAAATCAACTTGAAACCAAAGTTCATAAAGTATTTAGTCTTCCATATCTTGTAGGGAGTGAACTGCTAAACAGGCAGACAAAGAAAATTGATTCTAGTAGAGGTTTATGAACAATTGCATTCTTCTCAGTGAGGGAATCTATGCAAAAAATATTTAATTGAAGGAGCATAAAAATTAATACATAACTACCATGGGAAGATTATGAAGTACAAAGTGGTCACCTTACAATCTATATGTATTATATATAACTTTTTTGAGGTAATTGTTGTTTGCAATGTTGATTTAAGATATAAAAAAAATTCCTGTAAGTGCCAATAGGAAACCAAAAAAGTGGATTATTGTTCAATCCTTCAGTACACATGTATTGTAGCAAGATACACACAGAAATAGAACAAAATCTAAAAGTGTTTATACCAAAAGTCCAAAACTTGGGATAGCTAGACACTATGAACCTACTGACACACAATATACATTATACACGCACGAACTTGAGAACTTGCAATAGGCAAATGGATTTAAGAGGTATGCCATGTGCGCGAGAGGGATAGGAACATAAATTAAAGTACAAATATGACAGATCATCATGCATCCCAAATCAAGAGAGAAGGAAATAAGGGTAAGCAAGATTATGGAGGGAAATCGTGAGAATCACCTGGCTGTTAGCTGGAACGTGGAGGCGAAAGGGGTCACAAATGGTTGGAATCATGGGGGTGAAGGATGATTTTGACGGAAGGAGATCTTCTGGAGCTGGCATCGAATCTCAACGCTAGGGATTTTGGTTTGTCTTTCAACGAAATGAGAGGATTCTCAAATGGATTGTTCTTAATAGAAGGGGCTAGAAGTATACAGATATACACGAATATGTATATTACTATGGCATTAAAATCAAAACGAAGGGTGAAAATTGTGTTTCGTGGGAAATCTTTTTTGCCATGGTATAAATTTGCCGCAAATAGTATTGCTTATCATCAATTAACAGTTAACGCATGATTATCTGTGGGCAATAGGATTTTTAATTGCCGTAGGGATAGTTTATGTCAACATCCACTATTAACCACAATGGCTAGTCGTGGGATACTTTTTTGGACTCAAATACCTTATATTCTTGTAGTGATTTTTGGGATGAGAGCAATGTTTGAGTGATTCATTTGCTTCAGTAGCTTCTCACTTTTGAAAAGCTTCTTATACTGCTATTATAATCTCTTTTTTAATAATGTTCTAATAGTGCTTGTAAAAAGAGTTTTCATTCCATCAAGACCCGAGGCCTTGTAGGTTGGGATTTACTTTAGGGAACCAATATTTCTTCGTTCAAAGGCAATGCTGTGAGGAGCTTATTATCATGATCCAAAATTTTTTTCTTAAAAAGATTATCTAGATCCTCTAGGACGATAGGATTTGAGGAGGTATAGATGAACTTGAAATAATTAATAAAAGATGATTCGATGATATTTTGGCCTATTGTCTAGTTACTTTGACTTAGTTTGATGGAGTCAATTAATCTCGTTTCTTCTTCATTGGATTGTTGTGAGAGGTTATAGAACTTCGTATTTAAATCTAAAGTTTCAAGCCAATTTATTCTTGACTTTTGCCTCTATAATGTCTCTTTATGCTTCAATTGTTTTTGGAGTTTAGATTGAAGCATCCTATCTCTTTGTAGACTCCTTGAATTTAGAGGATTGCACTTGAGTTGATTAAGTGAACTTTGTTTTAATTTATTTGCTGAATTTTTACCTGAAATTTGCTTAATGTTTACTTGAAATTTTTATTTCCTAAATGTTTACCTGAATTTTTTTCTTAAGTGGACTTTGTTTCGGTTTTGAGTACTTTTTTTGTTGTCTTAATTTTACTGCAAAGAATGAAGGCTAGATTATTACTAAAGTGCTTGCACTATGCTTCTTCAATAATAAAATTACTGAGTGGTTATCGGGTCCAAAATTCTTCAAACTTGAACGATGAAACTCACTTTGTTACTTCCATAGTGTTAAGTAAAAGAAAATGGTGGTATGATGCTAAAGAGTAAGGTGTTGGATGGTGGCATCCAAAAATAGTAAGTGTCATTAAGTGCTTACTATTCCGCAGTCCAACCTTTTTATGACCATTGCATTTTTGTGACATTTGTTTGTCTAGGTAAATGCGGGTCTCGGGAAATCAATATAATAAGACCGTGTAATTCCATCAGGTATTTAATCTGCCTATTGATGAATAAGTTATCGGGTAGCCCCCAGCTTCTCAACTTAATTTAATAGATTGTTGAAATCACCATTACATATCTATGGCCCAAGAAATGATTTGTGAGTTGAATCCAGTAATGTTCAAAAAATGCTTTGTATTGCCATTGAAATGGAGTATAAACAAAGGTAGTTAGCCAAAGCTGATTAGGATGATCAAAATAAACCAAAACAAATATACATTCATATTAACATATATTGGTTCAATATCTACACCCTATTGCCATAATAACAAAAGACCTTTATTTTTTCCGATACTGAAAAATTTACAATAAGATAGAAATCTAAACCATTTACAATAGTAGCGGTGTGTTAGATGGCATCATCGTCTTCGACAAAAATATAATATCCAGGTTATATTTTATAATATTCATTATACTTTTGATTGCTATGGAGCGAGCTAGTCCCCTACAATTCTATACCAATGTCTTCATGAAGGGGTTGGAGACATGGTAAATCGCGCATCATTAGTTTTATTTAAATTTTCTGTCGATGCTGCCTTTGGAGTTGCTCGACTAAATGGCTTTGATTTAGCAGTTTCTTAGATTCCTTGACTTTTCCAAAGGTCTTTGATTGGATTGAGAGTAGCATGCGAGTCAAATCTTTGTCTTCATTTCTAATTTCCTAAGCTTGCTTAATGGGTGGGGTCAATCTCTCAGTTGATAAATTTTTAATCTTCAGTTTCAACTGTTAACTTCATCAATACTTGGTGGCATGCTTCTCTTTAAAAGAAAATCAAGCACCGTGTGTGTCAACTGCAAAGAAGACAAGTTTGCATGCACACTTTTGGGGAGGGGGAGGGGGAGGTAAGGACTAGCTTGAGAGCTAATCGTTTGTAGGGCCTTAAGTTCTTCTTTCCAAGTAGATGGTATTGGCCTAGTAGGATTCATGGAGTGGGATGGGTTGGTTGTATTGATAGGACCTAAATGGACTAGGCTGTAGGAGATGAATGTGGTAGAGTTGCTGAGATTAGGCATAAAAAGGATCGGTTTGCCAACAATGTGAGACAGATTGGACTTCAAGTGGTGTGATGGGTTTTTTTAGGAGAGAGAACCTTTGCCGAGCTTAGGAGTGGGAACTAAGTTTTCTTCAATTATCTAGGCCAAGATGTTTTGATTGGAGGGCCCGACCTATTGCATTTTTTGTGCCTTAAATCCCATCACTGTAGACTGTATCTTCATCCATTGAGTATTCAAGCATGAGAGTTTAATACAGGCGGATAAGTGAAAATCTACAATGTTGATTTCATCAAGTTGTTGTAGAGAAGCTATGTTGCCATCAGTTGAGGGATGTGATGGGTTTGAGTGATTGATGGGAAGAGATTTAGTGGGAAGGTATTAACACTCGAAGTAAAAGGAGTTTGGCCGGTAGGTGTTAAGCTTTTATTTTTCATAGTGTTTTGAAGGCAACAATGATCTGGTGGAAGAGACGCTTGCAAGTTTCAGGTTTTGTTGGGTTAACACGTCACCAATTTTGGCTGAGCTTCTCGACAGTGCAAAGGAAATCATTGGGTTGTCGACAACGGTATGATCCTCGAAATTGCTCTTTGATTTTTCTTTTTGCATATTAGCACTTTCATTCGCCAATTGTGTTGTGTTTGTGAGGAGATCTTTTGGTAAACTTACACAAATAAAGGTGATGGAGAAGGAGTTGCTCTGAAACTGGAAATATTTCACTCTCTCGATAGTTGCCATTTTTTCCCTAGACCTATTCCAACAAGGGGATTTTGAAAAGTGATAAGGGGTTCCTTCCACTATTATTCCTTTCCCCTTTTCAATTTTTGCTACTTATTCTTTTCTTGCATTTTTGTTTGCTATTCTCAGATTTAAAATTGCACATTCATCACAACTAGTACTATATGTGTGATTTGAAGGTAGATATACTAGTATTATAGGAGTCAAAACTATCATAAAATGTTTTCATCAATAACATTGGTTGGCTATGCATTCTTATTGTATGGCTAATCTTCTCAAAAAATTTTCCTAGTGTTAATGTTATAGTCTCTAGGTAACTAGAATCTTTATTTTAAAGGAGGTGTTATGTTTATCTCCACTTTGATTTTTATGAACTTTTTGCAAGCAATACCGAAACGTGGATCAACTTTCACCTCTAGAAAAGTTCCTAAGGATTTCCTTATTTTTGTAGCATTTAATACTATCTTGTGATCCTGAGTAAATCCATAAATTTACACATGAAAAATTGAGGAATCTAAACTTATCTCATGCCATGTAGAACCTACTGGCCATGGCTTGAGGATGAGTAGGTGTCCCTTGAAATCGAATAGGACTTTATTCAAAATTCTTTGCTTGTCATGAGCTGTTTGGAAGGTGAAGATGAATAGAGTGACATCTAATCTTCAATGTGAAACTTCTTGGTGATGTTTCAGACAGCCTTGCAAAGAGATCCTGTTAAAAAGACGCGTTGCTACAATCCTTTCTATTAATGTGAATTCTATTGTTGCTTGTGCAATATCAGTGGTTGGAGCAAGGTTGAGATCATTCTAAGATAGGGCTTCTATCTACTAAATCAGGTCTTCCATAACTATACTAAAGTGGGTTTGACACAATTAAGCAGTAGCAAATGTAGAGAAACTCATGAGATAGAGAGAGTAGCCTAGAAAGTTAGAAACGCACTGATCCCTAAACCTTTTTGGTTCGGTTGACGTTGCAAACTCGCATTAACCGTACAGGATTATTAAGATAAATGATAGGATTATTATCTTATTATTATTATTATTATTTTTTTTTATGTTTTAATTATTTTTTATTTAATGGTTAAAGAAGTAATTATTAATAAAATTATATTTTTTTTTCCAAAGTTTCTTATATATTAAAGGTGCTAAAAAAAAACTTTAAAAAATAATAAAAAAATGGAAATTTTGGATAATAACACTTTCGCTGCCCAACATATTATTTATCGTTTTATAAGGGGAGAAACATAAATGTCATATAATTAGGCGTAGGTGGTAGATATGGAATCTGGACTTTCAAGTTTCAACTGGATTGAAAAGTATTGATAGGGACTCCATCCCCAGTTAAAGTGACAAGGTGATCATTCTATTTATTTATTTATTTAATGTAATAAAACCCCAAAAAATATGAGTAGCTCTACGTTTACGCATGGAAATTCAAGATCCTGTTCAATGTATTTTATTTATTTTATATATTTTCTTAATATTTAAAAATATTCTTTTTTTAAAAAAAATCATAATATTATAAAAACTACTTACTTAATTATTAAGTGAAAAAATAACTAGAAGGATCTCCGTAAGAATCTCATTATACTTTAAGAAACGTACACTTCCATATATTGTATCCACAATATTCAAAGATCAAAGTAGACCCATGCATTTAAGAGTAAAATTCTCTCCATTTTACTTTAAAATAGAATATATATGTTTTCCTTTTTACTTGAAAAGAGAATATACGTTAACTTACAATAGATGGAAGTGTTAACTTACAAGCATAACATTATAAGTGTTCTCTAATTATTAAATGAAATTTGCATGCGTTTGCCCTTAGATTGCCAAGCTTTTTTCCATGCGACGTTGCACCATCACTGTCGTTGGTTTTCAATGCTTCGGAGGATCTTTATCAGGTATATCCACGTGTCTTCATCTCGTGAGGTACGTGTCATACACGAGACTTTATAAAACTTGTGGCCCAGAAAAATAAAAATACATTTTTAGCGCTCCTACAGAGTAAGAAAACATCCCGAAAACTTCACCTTTTCCTTGTTTGTGTTAAAAATGTCTCTGACACACGTCTATCCGAACCAGGCCACAACCATGGCTTCATTCTTGGCTAACGGTACTGTTTCCCGTTTGTCTCCCAAAGCACCCAAACCCAACCATGAATCACCTAAACTCCCAAACGCGTTTCGCCCTAAATCCCCAATTCCCAAGTTCCAAAACCCCAGAATCCCAACTTCAAGGCCCTTCAAGATTCGAGCGGATGTCGGGTATTCGGGTCCGACTTCTTCTTCTTCTTCTTCTTCACCCGGTAAGTCCTCGATTTCAACTCCTATTACTGCACCATCAACAGCTACGGCCAGTGAGAAAATCCAGGAAATTCTTCGTAACGTTGAGTATGATAAGAAATTCGGTTTTTAATATCGATATCGATTCGTTTTCGATCCCTAAAGGACTTTCGAAGGAGACGATCCGATTGATTTCTTCGCTTAAAGAAGAACCTGATTGGATGCTTGAGTTTAGATTGAATGCCTTCGAGAAATCTTGAAAATGAGAGAGCCCAAATGGTCCGATAACCGATATTCACCTATTGATTTCCAAGATATTTGTTATTACTCGGCACCCACGAAAAAACCCACCCTGAATAGCCTTGACGAGGCTGACCCGGAACTCATTCGGTACTTTGATAAATTGGGTGTACCTTTGAATGAGCAGAATCGATTAGCTAATGTTGCCGTTGATGCCGTTCTCGATAGTGTGTCGATTGCCACGACGCATAGAAAGACATTAGAGAAGGCCGGCGTGATATTTTGCTCGATATCTGAGGCGATTAGGGAGTACCCAGATTTGGTTAGGAAGCATTTGGGGAGAGTAGTGCCTAGTGAGGATAATTACTATGCAGCGTTGAATTCTGCGGTTTTTAGTGATGGTTCATTTTGCTATATTCCAAAAGACACGAAGTGCCCAATGCAAATTTCAACTTATTTTCGGATAAATGCGTTAGAAACAGGGCAGTTTGAGAGGACATTAATAGTAGCGGATGAGAGGAGTTTTGTGGAGTATTTGGAGGGGTGTACAGCACCTTCATATGATAGAAACCAGCTTCATGCTGCTGTGGTTGAGTTGTATTGTGATGAGGGTGCCCAGATTAAGTACTCCACAGTGCAGAATTGGTATGCTGGGGATGAAGAAGGGAATGGAGGAGTTTATAATTTTGTCACAAAACGAGGGCTTTGTGCTGGGGACCGCTCAAAGATATCTTGGACCCAAGTGGAGACAGGGTCTGCCATTACATGGAAGTATCCAAGTGTTGTTTTGGAGGGAGATGATACTGTGGGTGAGTTCTATTCAGTAGCATTGACTAATAATCATCAGCAGGCAGACACGGGGACAAAGATGATACACAAAGGGAAGAATACTAAAAGTAGGATTATTTCTAAAGGTATATCGGCTGGAAATTCAAGAAACTGTTATAGGGGTCTCGTTCAGGTTCAGTCAAAGGCAGAGAATGCTCGGAATTCCTCTCAGTGTGATTCAATGCTTATTGGTGACAATGCAGCTGCTAATACATATCCATATATCCAGGTAATTTTTTTCATTTTGAAGTATAGTTTGTTTCTATAACATTTTTGTTTTTGGTATCTTGACTGATAATTCATTATGAAGCCGGTCTTTTGGTTTCGTACTTTGTTCAATGCTGTTATAGTAACTATTCGGATCCCTCCTCCCCGCCCTGTCCGATGTCTGATGAGCTTACTGAATGTCATATCTACATTTCTTTTTATTACTCAGTAGTTCTTATACGTGTTCTCGGGATGGTCTCAGGAGTCCTTATATGTGCTCTTATTGTTAGGCAACTATGATTTTGAAAGTCCTATCTACAGTTGAATTGTTAAACAGAAGATAAATTTCTCCACTTCTTAGTCTTGTATGAACCTTCCCATTCTGATCTTGGAAGGACTGAAGCTTATGAAGTGTCGTGCTAACCCAACCGAGGATGGTGCTTAAAGCTACAGGTCTTTAGTCTATCAGATAACGAGGGGAATGGGTAGGGAATAAGAACTTTTTAGACAACTAGGGAAATTCTAGTTGTGATGTAAATCACCGGATAACTCATAATGAGAATCAGTGTTTTGCAGTATTTTGCTTAAGATCTTCCTCACATTTTCTCATATTCATTCATGTTATGTTTGGAAGATAGAAAATTGTCATTTGTTATTGACAGTTTATGTACCAACATGATTAATTTGACAGGTGAAGAATCCAACTGCTCGAATTGAACATGAAGCCACTACCTCCAAAATTGGTGAAGATCAGCTGTTTTACTTTCAGCAGAGGGGCATTGACTACGAGAAAGCCATGGCTGCCATGATTTCTGGGTTTTGCAGAGACGTGTTCAATGAGCTTCCAGATGAGTTTGGTTCCGAGGTGAATCAACTTATGAGCTTGAAGCTCGAAGGATCAGTTGGTTAGATATTGAGGTCTTATAGTCAAAAAGCTCATGTTTGTTGGGGAAATTTAGTTCTTTTTGTCAAGCGGCCTTAAGATCAATGAGCAAATATCTGTATTAGACAATGTGAATTGGGAAAGAGTATGGATAGCTTGTACATAAAAATAATAAATCTTATAAGTCAATTTGCATGTTGTATAATAATTACTGAGTATTATTATTGGTTCTGCAAAGCAACTGCTAAATTTTCTAGTTTGGCACATATGACAGCGCTTGTAAGATCCAATATCATCCATTCGGAATCTTATATAGTGGAAAATATATCGATTTGATAGCTCTTTTTTATCCATCTTACCAACACTTGATGATAACTAACGAAAACAGTCTTGGGAAAATTTTTATGTAGTGATCAGTTCATAGTTTTTGTAAATCTCAGGCTCCCTCAAGTTAACTCTGGCTATCCCTAAAGGAATTTATGATCTTTTTGTGTAAATGCCCACTATATCAGGCGGTCTCTTAGTATGAATATGTGGTAATCTCATCCTGTCACTTGATGTCAATAAAACATGGTTATGTAAGTAATTTTAATACGACATCTCACAAGAGGGTGTAGTGAGAAATGATATAAACAAGTTTTAAATGTAAAAAATTTTTGCAAGTTTTTTATAAAAAAGTGAACCTTATTATGGAAAAGTGTGAAAAATTCATTTTTTTTTTTCTTTCTTAAAATTTTCACAAAGGACTTATACAAATTTGTACATTGGTGCTTGTATCTAGCATTACACGGTGTGAGTATTTGCATCATCTATATTTTGGGATTTCTTAATAGTTAATCCAGATGAATTGATCATACGGATTCAGATTTTATAAAGTCCAATTTAGGATATATCGGAAAAATAAATAACAGACTAACGCCATTTTGTTTACCAAACAATGTGGTTGAGGAACTTCTTACTGGTGGCAGGGATGGTTTTAAAGATTTCCAAAAATAACTTGACTGCAGTTTTCTTCTCTAAAACTAATGATTTTTTTTTTTTTCATAACCTCATTCTCTGTCTAATTGTTTACCCCTGTGGCTCCCAATGCCCAAAGGGTGTTCCCGTGACCGTGGGAGTTCTCCGGTTCTCCCTGTAATTATGGTTCTCATGAGATGTATATAGAGAAGTACCCACATGTCTTGAGAAGAGTAGTGCATTTCTAAGATGATGAATTTACTGCTATTATTAGAAATACAATGGGAAAAGATGATGAAAGAGGCAAAATATACGAGTCTTTACACGATCGATAGCAAGTTCTCGTCATGAATTTGCAAATTTGGATGACTTCGTTCTCACAGTTTTAATCAACTTCTTAGCCTCTTTCTCCAGTTTCCTTTCGTGTTCTTTAACCGAAATTAGCTCTGCCGATATGTCATCATTTTTTACCCGATCTTTGTTGCAGGTTTTTGATGCAGAGCTCCCCATCTCTGTTTTATCATTTTTCTGTGAAGTAAAGCAACACGCCATGAACAAAATGGTTGGAACCAAGCAGAGTCAAATTACCGTACATGTCAATTGAGCCTTGCTATCCTCTTCTAAGAAGAGTCTTCTTTATATGCATCGGAGCCCTTAAAATTCATTTATTGTGAATTTATGATAAATTTTTAAGAGCATTACAATAGATATAAAGAGATCTCACAAAATTAATTACATAAATTAATATGATTTTATATGATCTATTAGATCTATTTTACAATAAAATTAATTTTACAATTTGGCAAATCACGTGAAACTACATTTTGTGAAATTTATTTTATGAGATCTGTGGCTAAAACAATTCTCTTAATGATAATTTTTCTACCCTTATACTACCCTTCTATCACTTTTTTTGTTATTTTATTACTATTATTTTTTTAATTTTCTTTTTACTTAATATTTAAAAAAGTGATTATTAATAAAATAATACATTTTTTAAAACTTTTTCTTAATGATTAAGAATGTTAAAAAAAAATATTTTAAAACAAAATAATAAAAATAAATAAATACACTAACAGTTGTAAACAAATGATAAGTGTATCATCACTCAATTCAAATATCTATTTGTTTGATGAGAAATGAGAATTGCATTACAATTTAGTACTTGCAATCGAAAAAAATAAAAATCAACGGGGTGTTTAATTTTCAATTTTTTTCTGGGCGAGTTAGAATTGTTTAAAGATATGAGATTCTTTGAATCTCGTCTTGATGTAATTACATGCCATGCATACAATTTATCGAGATTTATTTACAACATGGCAGATTTGCTTTCAAATATGATCAGTCCACGCCTTTCCAGAACATGCCATATCGTAAACTGATAAATTTCCAGAATATTATTGAAATAAAGAATAATGAGTGCTTCTGAGTACAAACCTTGAAACCTATAGTTGACCACTTGAACTCATCTTTGATCATTCTTATCAGATGCTATGATTGTACAAGTTAAACAATTACATAATCAGAAATCACAACTCTCACATCTTATTTACAATTAATTCAGTGTATCTTATTTACATCGAAGTCGTTATTACACACTTCATTAACATCCAATGCACGAACAGATGAGGAAGAGACCATTAGATGCGCGTTCCCATTAGGAAGCGAGTTTGTTGCTGAAGATGTCAGGAGCGCGAGTTTGGGGAAAGAAAATGCATCAGTAGAAATATATATATATATATATATATAAGCACTGAGAAATAGCATCAAACCATTTCTAGCAGATCATGTGACTGTAGAAGATGCATCAGTGAACATAAATAACACTCGAAAATATTTTTCTATATTGATTATTTGACATTAAGGAATTACAATTTAACTACGCCGCATTTTTCTGCAGAGAATGCTATACACCACACTCTCATTCTATTAAGTAGGATGTGGCACATTTATCACCAGTAAATAATAAAAAGGCATGTCATAAAATTTTTTAATGGTGATGAATGTGTCACATCATATTTAATGAAATCAAAGTGGAATGATAGTATAATACATAGAATTTTCCCATTTGCAAACAGGGTATCAGTGGTATGGTACTCACATTTTTGGATGTAGGTACTGCTCAACCGTGAGTGGTTTTGGGCCACCAAACCAATCAATCAAAAATATACTCTCAATTTCTAACTTGAAGAACTGGAAGTCATGACCAACAGGCCAATCTGTCAACCATCCAAAATTTAAAAAAAATAAATAAATTAGTAGTTGGTGGCGGAGAGAAATGGAGAAAGGTTGCTTTGAAACATGACAAATGACTGGTGAAAGCAGTAAGTATTGCCAATGTACCAATTCTCGTACTTACCCTTCATCTCCGCATGCTTTGAGAACAAGGCACTTTTAGCAAACTCTGCTTCTTTAGAATTTTTGTCAACCACCTTCAACTGAAATAACATGAAGGGAAAACTTAATCCAAGTTATTCAAAAGAAAAGGTTTCACTACTTTCTTATAAAGAACTCGACGAAGTCATTCTTGATTTTTACAAATCTGAACCACTTGGTTTTAGGGTCAACAATTTGTACGGGAAATGCACGTAAGTCAATAGATAGCTTTCCTTAACAAGCTTAGGAAGGAACAATACTCCAGTAACTGCAACAGGAGTGTCAATAAATTTTTGGTTTAGCAGTAAGCATCATTTAGGTATCCATTAGTTCACATTAGAAATTCATTTTTGGTCACCTGCTGCCCATTTTCTAATACTTATCTCCACATATAGCAAAGTCGGATGACTAGTAACCAAAAAAGAATAGAAGCTAAAAGTGAATCGGAAACGAGAACAGTTAATAATAAAGGCAAAATTCATGTGGCAAGACTAATTTAGGATTAGATCATTTTTATTTTGCAACAGACCTTGCCAGTAAGTGTAATTTTTGCACACGAGGGATTCTCGGGATCTTTATTGCCACAAGTTCCTATAGGGTATTCACTGATTGTCAATGAAGCCCTCTCGTCTTCCAATGCATTTCTGGCAGTTGGATCAAGAGTTGTCAAGTAGAAGAATGGTATGCCACCACCTTTGCCAGGTAGCCCATCACTAAAGGAAACCACATTCCTGCATCACATGTAGACAGTTATATATCCAGTCAAACTAACAGTAATTAAGGCATGCCAAACAAGTATAACAAAAACATTTATATTCATCTCAAAAAAAGATTAGAAAGTCAAGAAAATGTGCCCATAAACATAATAGGTGTGTTCCCATTTGCATATGCATGTATTTATGCAGGTGTGTGTGCCCGCCAATATGGGTACATTTGCACATCTACATGTGAGATATTTAAATATTCATGAAGAACGCTTGTATTCTTATTTTAAAAAGAGGAAAGGAAAGATGATAGAACTTTTCAAAACAATTCTAAAGAAGAAAACTCAACCGACCTAAGGAATCAACAGGCATTACAAACAAGTATCACAAAATTTAGAAACATAGTCTAATACGTTCCTTGACAAAAGAAACCTTTATACTTTTTTCAAATCACTGATGAAAACTGCATACCCTTTTAGATAATGTATGAGGCAGAAATCTGATTCTTACAATAATCCTGAGACGGAAGATAATGAGACCGTCACTTGAAGTCATGAGTTTTAAGGAAGATGAAACTCCTAAGACTAGCATCCTTGGTCAACTACAGTTATATCTCATCAGGAATCTGAATTAAATCTAAGTGTCAGATAAGCAAAATTTATATTCACTAATATCATTATTTTTTGCCTCAAGTCCTACAACTTTAAAAAACATATCAAAAGCATCGGGTCTCTTGTAGAGAATTTGGATTGTCACACCTCAAGAAGAACAAACCAGACACAGGCAATGAGGCAATACTAATAGCAACTGATTTTATGCTGACTCGACATTAGATTTAACTCTCTAGTATGTAAAAATATGAAAACCTTACCCAAATGGTGCTCCTCCTAAGTCACTTGAGATGGTACTGCAAAATTAAATTAATAAATAAGCTTGAATATTGACATCTAACAACCTAATTAAAAATAGAAATCAAACTTAAAAAGTCAGGACCTCTGAAATGGTAAAATTCAGCAACAACCAGGTTTCACAATGACAGAAGGTGAAATTATAACAAACATAACTGGGCTTTCGAGATAAAACCATGAAATATCTTCTCCTTACCATACTTTACAAAGTCTTAAACGTCTTCCTCACTACCTAGTTGAAGATGAATCTACAATGAACCAGAAAATTAAAAAAGTTGCCCAAAACTCGGATGCATTCAACCAAAAAACTCGGGTTTTGGGTGGACTCAGCTCCATTAAGTTTACTTGCTAACTCTTCCAACAAGACCAATCGATCTCAAAAAAGCAAGGAGGGGATAACCCATCCAATATATTTTCTGCCAAGAAGGAAATCTATGCCCAACAGGTACAAAACTCGTGAAATAAAACAAAGTAAACACAGACAGTAAATTAAAACCTGAAGCATCTAAACAGAAAATGCATGACTGCTTTACCAACCATCAGAACTATAGCCAACCACTATTTGCTCCGTTTATTCCCTCGGATCGATAACAACAAAGATCCAACGAAACTTGAACAAGACCAAATGGAGTGGGAAATCATATAGAAAAACAATAGACCCCACAAATATAAGAAAACGCCGTAATAGATTCTTTGATCATCATTGACACAAACATAGAACAGACCAAAAACCCACTTATCATTCAATAAAAAGGATGCCTCAGCAAGAAACTGGGAATCTAGATAGAGAACTGGAAGAAGAAAGACAGAGAGAGAGAGAGGATGTACTTTAAGACACCCCAGTCGTTCTGAGAGACCAACCAACGAGCAGTGACGGCAGCATCATCCGGGTCGGGTTTCTTGATCGAAGGCAATCGTCCCTGTACGGAACCTAGAAAACCCACAAAAAGCAAGACCAAGGAAAAGAGATGGAAATCATACAGAAGACTTTTGATGCCCATGTTCCCGATTTCTTCGAACTCTGCTGTCTGCAAGAGAAAAGTACAAGTGTACAACAAGAAGATGAAGACGAAGAGGCTAAAATGGAGTATTTATAGGCATAAACTTTGGTCGTATCACATGCTGCAAGGAAGTTAGCTATTATCCTCTGCAATTCGAATTGAAGGACATCCAGAAGAAGGCGTTTCTTCGGCTTGATGGATCTCTTCACTTGGAATTTGATTGAAAAGAAGTGGACTTGATTCAAGTCTTTGGATCGTAGGTGTTGCACTGGATTGTAGAAAGCGACCAGAGAAGGGACAGTGGCCCAAGAATTGCGGGCCAACAGGCATGGGTTTGCACCAAAATTAGTTATTACTCTATAAATCCGAAGTCGTGGCTAAGCCTTATCCGTCTCAGGCCCAGCGTATCCCATCATTGCAACTTATCTTCAAGTGACAAGCGGTCTTAGCTGTTAAGATAATTGTCCTTTTTCTCAATAAAATTTTATGCACTATTTTATTATTTTATTATATAATATACAGCACATTTATTATTAATAGATAATTCTTTATTAAATTATTCTTTATCATTTAAGAGTGATAAATATAACACATCCTACTCAATGAGATGAAAATAAGATGTGAAGTTTTTTTTATATTTGAAAATGAAAATAAAATGAGAGTTTATTGTATAGCATTACTCTATTTTTTATTTTGTTTTTATTATCTGTTTTATGCGAAAATTTAATACCACACCTATCTTACTTTGAGTTGATCGCATGATTAAGTGGAGAAATGAAGCATTTTACTGTCTCGTATTTTTTATGAATAATAATTATTCAGCTAAAATATGTTTTATTTTAAAGAGCCTGTTTGGAAAGTTGGATTATCTCCTTTCATCTTAAAAATTTCATAATTTCTTTTCCAAACATTTTTTAAGTTAAAGTACTTTCCAAACAAAAAATATAAATTAACGTATATTGATTGAATACCATGTAGTTCTTAACATTTTTTCTGGTTAAATATTTGTTTTTTCCTAGGAATTGGTAGCACCAGAAATAATGACTATTTCAAACATTTCAGTGAATAGCCAGAATTAAAACTTTCTTGTGTCAGTTATTTTTAGTTATCTTGTTGCGAACTGAAAATGTTAAAAATAGTTATTTCTGGCACAAAAACAGCCTATTTGAGACCAAATCTCTCTCGAAAAAAAAGTACTTTTTCTTATAGTGAGTCTTAATTTTGTTTATCTAATCATTATCTAATTATTATATTTCTCTTAAATTCTCAATCAAAACATAAAACACAATATAAGATTTATAAATTTTAAAATAAAAATTATATTAAAAAATAGTATTCTAACAATATTTTAATTTTCCAAAATTTAATAAAATATATTAAAAAAAACTTTAAAGTGGCACCAAAAAAAAACTTTAAAATGGATGTGAAGTAGAGATTTACACCATCCAACAATATAATGGCACATATTATTTGTATCAAAGAAGAAATAGAACTGATTGACTACAGGTATCTCTCTCTCTATCTCTCTCTCTCTCTCTCTCTCTCTCTCTCTCTCTCTCTCTCTCTCTCTCTCTCTCTCTCTCTCTCTCTCTCTCTCTCTCTCTCTCTCTCTCTCTCTCTCTCTCTCTCTCTCTCTCTCTCTCTCTCTGAGTTGGCTTGCCAGTTGCTCTATAAGTAAGCTTAATATTTGTTGCTCTATAAATAGAAAAAATATTTAGTGAATATGGTGTATTTTAGGATTTCGGGGATTATGTTTAAGGTTTGTGTGAGGGTGAAATATCTCCAGTAGGGCTCAGGCCTCTTATTAAGTGCACTAGAAGACAAAAGTAAAAAAGAGTTGAATGGACCAAATCACATGGGGGACAAGACATAAAGGCAAACAACTGACACACGCAAGAAATAATATCCAGATCCCAACTTATATATAAAGGCAACTATCAGAAGATGAGGGGACGGATGACTCTCTCGATTGCTCAATATCTCTGGCTGCATAACCATTCATCTTTTCTCTTAGATCGCTTAGTTCATCTTCTCAGACGAGCCCGAGGGTTTATACCAGTAGAATCATGTATTTTATTCATGTACAGTGAAAGCCTTGAGAGACTGTAAAAATATTTATTATAGTGGATTTCCTTCCCTAAAATCCCGTGGACGTAAGCCTTAAGTCGAATCACGTAAATACTATGTTTCTATATTTATTTATATGCTATCTACGCACGTACGGCCGCACCGGAGTCTCACCGGGGGCCTCAAACGACATCCATCGAAACCTAACTCGCTCCAGTGGGCTGGGAATGATTTATTTTCCTACCCTGTTTGGTTGAGATTTTCATGACATCAACATTGGCTCCATCTGTGGGATTCTCATCAGACTAGAAGTGGAAAAATGATGATTTTCTGGAACACTGGACGACTTCTCAGACACGCAAATGGTATCTCCAGATGAGTATTTCTAAATTTATTATTTTTGTATAATATCAAACAAAGGCGAGAGTATATCTCGCCTAGAAGAGAAACCTGCTTCTCGTCTCCTTTTTATAGAGAATAAGTTGATATTCTCTCACAAACACTACACTCACCACTTATTATTTTTATTTTACAAAAATAGTCTGTATACAAGCTCGCTAGATAAAAACCAGACGAACACAGCACAGTGCATATAGATAGATCATGTGTACTAGATTGGAAAAAATACTGTGCACTTAAGTGTACAGTGGGATCACGTGTGCATGGCACTGCCATGCACACAGGCACGGCAAAATGCCGTGCCCAGTTTATGGGCAAGCACCAGGAACTCGCGGCGGGGTATTGCGAGTCGGGAAGCTCCGCCGGCGGTCCCACTGGGAGTGCCGGAACTTTCTGGGCCCGCCACCGTGGCGGGCCCATGACCCAGAGCATGGGCATGCATGCCCGTGCATGCATGCCCGGCGTGCCCCACGGGACTGGGCCTAGTCTCATGGGTCCTCCACGGAACAGCTGTCGGCGGTCACCATAGTGACCGCCGGAGTTGCTAGAGACATGCACGGCTGCATGCACCCAACGTGCATGCAAGCCGGCGAGACCACCAATGGCTCACGGCACCACGCCGTGAGCCCAGGAAGATCACCAGCAGTCACCACTGTGATCGCTGGGAATCTCTGGGCCCGCCACCGCGGCGGGCCCAAGACTCAAAGCACGGTATGCATGCCCGGCGTGCACCACGGGACTGACCTTAGTCCCGTGGGCCCTCCATGGGGTAACTACCTGTGGTCACCACCGTGACCGCCGGAGTTGTCTGCCACCTCTTCGGCGATCGCCCAGACCCACCATGCATGCTCGCATCGTGGCGCACACGGTCACCACACGGATTTGCCTCATCCAGCCCACCCACGCTCCACGGCAGCTCGACCACTTCACGCCCTCACATCTCGCCCGAACCACTTCACGACCATTACCGAGCTCAACTCGCCATCTCACCAACCTCACGGTTCGCCCAGACCATCATCAACAACCCGTCTTCTCACTAGCTCACACAACGGCTTCGCCATCCTTACTGGCTCGCACACGGGCCTCGCCACACTCACTCAATGGACTCACACGGCTCGCCATCCAGACTACTCAAGGCCTTTCCACGCACACGGCAGCGTGGGCTTGCCCAGCTCGCCCACATCAGCGTGGGCTTGCCCAGCTCGGCCACGGATCACCCTACCCACAGCTCGCCAAACGCCATACATGCTCGCCTAAAATGCATCTCACACGCTCGCCCACGCCTCGTCAGTTCGCCCATAGCTTACCCGGATCACCATGCTCACCCAAGTCACTTGCCATCTCGCCAGCCTACCAGCTCGGCACATCTCCTTCACGGCTCTCCATACACTCTCGCCTATTCACTCAGCACGGAATCCCACCTTCGGACTACTAGCTCGCCTCTCAACACTCGGACCACCCATTTTACAAACAAGGCACCAAGCTCGCCTCCCAGCTTGCCCGACCACCTCTCCTGCTCACACTCCCGCCAGCTTGCCGTGCAAGCTCGCCAACCTGCTCTCCGTGCATGCTCGCTAACCTAGCTCGTCGGATCACCTCTCGCAACTTGCCTCGTGCTCGCCGTCACGGCACACTCACAGCTCGCCGGCGACTCCACACCTCACCCATCTCACGGCTCATATGCCCAAAACTTTACACAGCTCGCCCAACTATCTCACGGCAAAGTTCTCCAGTTCACACTCAAGCTCGCCCGACACAGAGAGCTCGCCACTTCCCTCGCCCAGACTACCAAGGCTCGCCACCTCTCTTATAGCTCGCTCAGATCACATCACACTCGGAACTCTACCTCCACCAACTCCCCGCCTCGCATCCATACTTCTTCTTGCCAACACAACTCGCCCCCTCGCCCTTTCTCCCTCACCTCATGCGCACCATGCATGACCCACCAGCGAACTCTCGCCCAACAGGTCAACTTCACAGCACTCGCCCAATACACATTCATCATGAGAAATAACTTACCATTTATTCATGACCACCATTCGGTCACCACATGGGCTCAGATTGCCCCTTGCATGCCTACAGCTCACGTACGGGTCAACTCAGCACACCTGGCTCACTCAAACTTCCCATTTCACCGCATTTGAAATAATCATGCTCGCCTAACACATGGGGGCTGTGTTCCCAGCTCCCCACAACTCACATTCTCCACTTAAAAATTTATTTACGTACAACAAGTGTCTCGTCCGGAATTTGCCTATTTTATTTTTAGAGGTCACTCATCACCTCTGATTATGGAAATCAAAAATGCTGCAATACTACGGAGTCGATCTTCACAAATTTTATACATTCGACAGCACATGCAAATTCGGACCCAACCCTCAGACTTAGTGGCATGAAAATTCATATTTCTATTTAACAATATTGTTTTGCAGCTCAAAATTGACGCGCCCATTCCACGGCAACGCCAGTTCCATGCTCGTCATACGGGATCAGGTCTAGTCACGGGGTCGTCCGGCCACCCATGACCAGCCCAACGATTCATTCGTCAAGGGCTCGAGACTTGAGGTCCCGCACCCAAGTTCACTCGCCAAGTCCTTACATCCATGATAGGCTCGAGGCTTGCAATCACCCACCAAGCTCACTCGACAAGCCTCATCTCTGATGCTTGCGAATTGCGGGGTTGAATCTCGGGTCCAGGCTTGCACGTAAACCCTCGCACACCTGGTTTCCCGCCAATGACCGCTTATGGATTGCGGGATCGTAACCTCACACCTCACGACACTTTCTTGATAACATATATATTGCATGTTTTTATTATCTCAGGTACGGAAGACGGACCACCATTCTCTCAATCAATCGAATCGCTGGGTCGCTTGGGCTCCACGCCTCGGCCCTTGGTCCGCTCAAGGGGGCCCTCGGTTCGCTCAAGGGTCATCTGGGATCCATGCCTCGCCCCTCAGACTGCTGGGACGCCTGGGCTAGAAGTTTCGCCCACAATCCTCTCGCTGAAGGGGACGCCTGGGCTAGAAGCCTCGCCTCTCGGTTCGAGCAACAGGCTGCTGGGACGCCTGGGCTAGAAGCCTCGTCCACAGACCTCTCGCCGAAGGAGACGCCTGGGCTAGAAGTCTCGCCCCTCGTTTCGAGCAACAGGCTGCTGGGACTCCTAGGCTAGAAGTCTCGCCCACAGACCTCTCGCCGAAGGGGACGCCTGGGCTAGAACTCTCGCCCCTCGGTTCGAGCAACAGACTGTTGGGAGGCCTGGGCTCTAAGCCTCGCCCACAGTTCTCTCGCCGAAGCGGACGCCTAGGCTAGAAGTCTCGCCCCTTGGTTCGAGCAACAGACTGCTGGAACGCCTGAGCTCTAAGCCTCGCCCACAGTTCTTTCCCCAAAGGGGACGCCTAGGCTAGAAGCCTCGCCCCTCGATTCGATCAACAAACCGCGGGATCGCTTGGGCTCCACGCCTCGGCCCTCGGTTCGCTCAAGGCGTCGCCTGGACTCCATGCCTTGTCCCTCAGACCGTGGGGTCGCTTGGGCTCCATGCTTCGGCCCTCGATTCGCTCGCCTTCAGACAACTCCATCATCACTCGACAGATCATCTGAATGAGAACTTTCAATAACAAGGTAAGGTGACGCTACCCACGATTCACCACGAATCATCACACTTAAGGTTTAATAAAGCCCGGAAGATAAATTACTACCATCCCAGTTTTCGGATATTTTAGAATTCCCACCAAAGTTCATTTGCTAAGAATTCGCGGGGTAATGTGAGGGTGAAATATCCTTAGTAGGGCCCAGGCCTCTTATTAAGTGTACTAGAAGACAAGAGTGAGGAAGAGTTGAGTGGACCAGATCACATGGGGGACAAGACATAAAGGCAAGCAACTGACACACGTAAAAAATAATATCCAGATCCCAACTTATATATAAAGGCAACTATCAGAAGATGAGGGACGGATGACTCTCTCGATTGCTTAATATCTCTGGCTGCATAACCATTCCTCTTTTCTCTTAGATCGCTTAGTTCATCTTCTCAGACGAGCCCGAGAGTTTATACCAGTAGAATCATATATTTTATTCATGTACAGTGAGAGCCTTAAGAGACTATAAAAATATTCATTATAGTAGATTCCCTTCCCCAAAATCCCGTGGACGTAGGCCTTAAGCCGAACCACGTAAATACTGTGTTTCTATATTTATTTATATGCTATCTACGTACGTACGGCCGCACCGGAGTCTTACCGGGAGCCTCAAACGATATCCATAAAAGCCCGACTCACTCCAGTAGGCTGGGAATGATTTATTTTCCTACCCTGATCGATTGAGATTTTCATAACATCAACAGTTTGTTGTGAATTTAGTGTCTTTTAGGGCTCATGTTTAATGCTGCTTGTGAATTTAGTGTCTTTTAGGGGCTCAAGTTATGATTTTCGTTGTGAATTTGTTCCAAAGTAAGTTGGTGTTCATCTAATGTATTTGTTGTAAATTAGAGAAATATTGGGCTTGATAAAGGAGAGAGATCGATCAATCGAGAGAGGAAGTTACGAATTTTGTTAGCTAAAATCATTTTTGTTTTCACTTATTAGAAATTATACATGTGATGACTCTAGTGGAGGGTGTAAATCCCCTCTTAGCATCACGTCCAGTCCCTAGTCACTCTTAAATATGGTTGAGTTTGATTTTATTTTTTATTGAAAATGCAGTTTCAGATGATTGATTTGATTGTTGCTCTTTTCGACTGTAACTCGACTTTGGCTCGACGTTATGCTTGATAGGGCTGTGCTCCGACTCCGAACTTGTCGGAGTTCGGAGTTTCCGACTCCGACTCCGACAATCATCGGAGTCAAAATCGTACTCCGACTCCGACTCCGAGACACTATCGGATACCGACACCGATCGGAGTTCGGAACTCCGAACTCCGATCGGAGTTCCGATCGGAAGTTCGGAACTCCGAACCCCGATCGGAGTTCCGATCGGAACTCCGAATTTAGTTTCCTTCGGCGAGTTCGATATGGGCCAAATTACACTCATTCCGAAACTAAATCCTTCCAATTGGGCCATACATATTCCATATGAACTTATTTGTTCAATTGAGATGTAAAGTTTGTGAAGAAATAAGTTAACCGTGCTTAGTAGCTTACTTAACAATTAACATGTACGCTATTGCTAATGCCTATACAGCTGTACTTTTTCACATCTATTAAAATAATATTATTTTATTTTTTATTTATTATTTTTTGTCTTATTATTTATTAAAAATTAAAATAATATACTTTCCTCACCTCTATTTTGATTCTTAACCACTTAGACTTGTCACTTGGCAACTGGCAAGTAATTAATCCATCAGTCATACAGCTTCTGACGTGCACGATCTTTGATAACGGAGTCAAATATTTGAGTTTCCCGCATAATCTCTTTGGGTTTACGGCGCGGCGCGCATGAATACTGGATAGGATATTAGGAAGTAACTTTTTTTATTTTAACTTGCGTAACTGCATTTAATGGTTGAAGCTGATTTGAGATAGAATAAATTTTTTTTAATGATGAAAAAATAAATTAAGATAATAAAATAAGTTTTATGAGATTTATCTCAAATCACAAATGAATTTTAATATATTTTAATATTATAATAAATTTAGATATAGTTATAAAATTTTAAAAATTTATGAATTTCGTATATAAAGAAATATTTAATTAAAATCTCATAGTCATATAAATTTACTGATATGCGAATTGAGTATTTACTATTTAGATACTAGATTCAATTGAGTTGCCACAAAGCCCACAACTATTGATCTATTCAAGTTTCAGTTTTCACTACTAAGTACTAATTAGTCTTAAACAATTAAACAAAAAATACAAAGTACTAAGTAGTAATTACAATGCTAATGCCAGCCAATAGCATTATAGCATAATACAAAAAATAGTAATACAAAAAAAAAGTCCAGGACTCTAGACTATGTCACTATTAATACAAAAAATAATACAAAATATAAATTAAATTTTCAGTGATAGTCTGATGACTCTGGTTCAATGGGACGGTTGAGACCCGTATCGATGTTACAAAATAATAATAATAATAATTGCTGCAGCCTTGAACTTTGTTGTTGGAACTTATACAGAATCGTACCTGAGATTAAGATAAAAATAAAATGTATTATTATATATGAAAAAAATTAAAATTAACCAAACATGAAACAAGTGTGATGGAAAATTAGAGAAAAAATATACGTAATCGATAGTTGCTCCATCAGTCATCGGCAAGTATGGTAGGGTTGATAACTAAATCTGTAAAATCATAAACAGTATAAATTAAAATTTAAATAGATTTATTAAAATGAAATTATAAAAAAGAATTAATAATTATATAAAATTTTAACTTTAATCATTTAAAAAGAATTATATAAATTAATTTAAGTTTACCTGACTCAAGTCTGTAGCTCACGGCATCGATGCCAATACTCTCTAGTCCAGTAGGTACATCTCTGAGCCAGTTTTGTGTGCAAACGAGGGCCTCCACGGTTGACGGTGACAATGAACTCCGGTAGGCATCCAACACCCGACCTCCAGTGCTAAATGCCGATTCAGATGCAACCGTAGTGATAGGAACGGCTAGTACATCTCGAGCAATGCGAGAGAGAATCGGGTACTTTGGTGAATTAGCTCTCCACCAAATCAAGATCTGAAACTCCTCACTAGGCTCCTCAACCTCTGCCAGTAAATATCGTTCAACCTCATTTGTACACTGCAATGGATTTCTCGATGACCGTGCATGAAACGACGTCATGACGTTGAAGCCTCGGGATCGACTGGCTACACTGGCCTGACTCGAACGAGCATCTGTGGCTGGTCCTGAGCTCGAACTCGAACGTGAGGTACCCATGGCTCGTGAGGATGAAGCAGGACTATTGGCACTGTAATGAGTGTACAACTCGTTCAAATCATCTTTGAGTGCTGTGATAAACGACTTAGCCTTCACTGCCCCGAGAACCTCTGTTGCCCACCATTCTACCACTGCCAACTTCAATCGAGGGTCGAGGATCGACGCTATGAACAATAATCTATTTATCTTCTCAACTTGCCCCCAATATTTATCATATTTGGACTGCATCTGTGATGCCATACCAGATAACAATCCACTCGGGTCAGCACAACCTTCTTTCAAGTGGTGGTGTAGCATGGAGATCTCGCTAAACCACATGTTTGCCGTCGCATATGCAGATCCAGAAACCCGCATCGTGATGTCATAAAAGATTTGTAAAAATGTGACAAACTCGGATACATGTTGCCAATCAATGTTGTCTGGCGGACCGAGCCCCCTTCCATCAGGCTCCAGTAAGGCATACCTCAAACCTCCATCCTCAATCTCTAGCCGCTCAAATGCCTTCTGGTACTTTAGTGCCACATCCAACATCAGATATGTGGAGTTCCATCGAGTGGGAACATCCAGGCACAACATCTTTGAAGACTCAATCCCAACCTGTTCTGCTATAGCCTTGAACTTTTGTAGCCTTTGGGGAGAAGCCCTCGCGTACCGCACAATGTTGCGGACTCTCTTGATAGAGTCGTCTATATTTTCCAACCCCTTAACTGTTTCATCATTGAAAAATATCTAATTATCATAATAATAAAAAAAATAGTACTATTTTCAAAGACTTTAATCATAAAAATATTAAAATACAGAATACAAAATTAAAACCAGAAAGACTCACCAACAATAAGGTTGATTATATGAGCAGTGCATCGAATGTGGATATACTGGTGATTTTTAATCACATCTTCTCTCGCCCTCGTATTTCGGATAAACCATTCGATTGCGGTCTCATTTGCACCGGCATTGTCAACTGTAATGCACAATATTTTTTGGATGCCCCAATCAACCAAACAATCATCCATCTCCGCTCCTATCGATGCACCCTTATGGTCAACTATTTCTTTAAATCCAATAATCCTTTTTTTAAGATTCCACTCACTATCAATGTAATGTGCTGTGATACACATGTACGAGGTATTCTGTACCGACGTCCATGTGTCGGTCGTAAATGACACTCTCTGGCCAGTGGTGGAGAACATCTTCTTCATTTCTGCCTTGTCCCTCAGATGCATCTTCATACAATCTCGCATCACTGTATAACGGGATGGGATTGGAAATCTTGGTTCAAGAAGCTTCACAAAATACCGGAACCCATCCTTATCAACCGTGGTAAAGGGCATCTCATCTTTTATAATCATCATCGCAAGCGCCTCACGAAACATCTTCTCACTGTATTGAGGGACAACTAGATTCCTTGTCTGTGTCCCTGTCCCATCAGTGGCTGTAGAAGTCTCGTAGCTAAGATTAGTCTGAGACCCACCTGCGTCTGTATTTGATAATTTATTACCAATATTAGTCTTAAATGAAAATTAATTGGGATTATAATCACAAAACTAATTAGCATATAAAGCAACTAGCAAGACACTAACCTCTTGATGCCATTCCCTTCGCTATTTGGTAGCGCTTGCAACCGTTCAGATGTGCTGAAAGGCAAGAAGTGCCTTGCCTCTTTGAATGACACCCAACTCGAGCGCCCGAGCGCCACAATGATTGCACTCAGCCCGTGGGTTCTGGGGATCCCCACCCTCAACCTTCTCAAAATGTTCCCATGTCCACGATCTTTTTTTATTTGACCGTGGACGGGGTGGCCTCGCAGCTGTAGGGTGTACTGGTACATCCGGATCCTGAATCGGATCGTCTCCAAGGCCCATCTCCTGCTCCTCCATAAACTGGTCGGGATCTTCCACTTCCAATTCTATGTCGATTGGAAGTGGAAATCCACTGCTAGCACACGAGGTTTGTGCTCGAGTGGAGGGTAGCCGACTACGGCTCGAAGCTGCAGCGTGGAGCGCCGAAGGAGTCCCACCATCCGGATTCGGAGCCTCATGTGGAGTCGGAGTCCCACTAGCACTACGTGAGGGATCCATCTGTTTGTAATTGTAGACCTAGAATTCAAGTATAATAATATAAAAAATATTAGTAAATTCCTAACAATTATAAATTTATAATGTTATTAGAATTCAAGTATAATAATATAACAATTATAAATTTATAATCATAAAAAGTTAGTAATAGTATAATATCGATGTGGCTGTAGAGGTATAATCATTTATTAAGGTTTTGAAGTTGAGAGATAAGTAAAATCGTTAGGTATAAAAGAAGAGTTTTTATGTTTTGATTATTTTTATAGATGAATTGTAACGTTATTTTTTGGTTGTAGAGGTATAATCATTTATTAAGGTTTTGATTTTTCCAAGTTTATTGTGACTTTTGATTTTTCCAAGTGAAATCGAATCTGCAGAGTATTTAATTAGGATCCATTGTTAACGTTATTTTTTTAACAAAATGCATAATTGATTTTTTCTTTAACTTTAAGATTAATTTATTTAGTTCAGATAATTTTTTTATTTTAAATAATGAAATTTTTAATATTTGTTTAAAATTTTTCATTAAGAGGCCTTAGGCAACCATCTTAGCCAACCGCCTAATTCGCCTAATGAATGATCAGGGTTCTAGAAACTGGCAAAAAGTGTTAGTTTAATTTATAGCTCATGAGATGGATCGATGGAGCAATAAAGGAGTTTTTAGATAAAAGATGAAATATGATCAATTAATCTTATAACTTCGACAATTAATAATATTGCGGCGATTCTGTTGACTCTATTTAAATTCATTCCTTGGAAGAATTAAACAAAGCTAAGAACGTACGCATCCATATTATAAATGCATCAAACCAATTGTATGAATCTTATCCGTGAGTCCGTGACTCTCATCATGACTAATTTTGGACGCTTAACGTACGGTTGCAATATTAATTTCTTCTTACATAAATGCATGCAGAATATATAGGGAATATTATTCTATAATATATCTCTTTATTCATCATTGTGTTCTCTCGGAAAAGCATTGCTGTGGGGCAGTATTCATGCATATATAACACAATTATGATTCTTTTTATTTTTTTTTTCCATCGCTTTAGTTTATCTTATTTTTTTCTCTAACAAAAGACGTTGGGGCCGGTGACTAAAATTTTAAACGTCGCACACTGCACCTATTCCTAAGATTACTTTCAAAGCCACGCTGCACCTCAACTCGTGATCTCTCCTAAAATTTCAAACCCAAGATCTAGCTACCACCGTCTACAGATCGACCTTTTACGAGGATCAAAATTGCTACATGCAAAAAGTATAAGCTGTCTTCAAAAATAAATAATAATTCTTCAAATTTAAAGAATTTTAAAGTTTTACTATTCATTTTTAAAGACAACTTGTATTTTTATTTCCTTCTCCTATTTTTATTTTCTCGTATTTGATTAAATATGACAAAAAAAATTTGATATGTATGCAAACTTATATTTTTAAAAAATATATATATATTGACAGTTTGACTAATCTAATGCTAGTATTCTTAGTTAAATAAAGATCAGCTATATTAGTAGTTGACTAATTCAATGCCAAATTGCCAATGTTTTTATCATTTGAAAACTTAGTCTTGCGGCCAACACCTTGTGCTAGAAAAAGAACTAAACCAGAAAACTAAAGTCTAATACCATATTCACTTATTCAGTGATTCACAAATACAACAAATTTACAACAACAAAAATTAAAATAAAGTCTAATACCATATTCACTTATTCAGTGATTCACAAATACAACAAATTTACAACAACAAAAATTAAAATAAAGTCTAATACCATATTCACTTATTCAGTGATTCACAAATACAACAAATTTACAACAACAAAAATTAAAATGAACAAAAATTAATGAGTAATGACTATGTAAATACCAAATAGTAAATTGCAACAACAACAACAAGTCAACAACAACAACAAATATAGGGTTTAGTGGTTTACCGGTTTACTGAGAAATTGCAAATCGTGGATGTTCAAGGCTACAAAAGTTCGAGATGGTGAATAAATGCGACGGAGAGAGAGGAAAAGAAAATACCTTGGGCAGCCGGCAGTGGGTCCGTGAGAAATGCGTGAAGGGGCGACGGGGCGGCAGTGGACTCAGGCTGAGGGGGGACGGCTAGATGTGAGGGTCTGTTTGTGTGCAACGGCGTGAGACAGTGATCAGGGCTGAGGGCTGAGGGCTGAGGGGCCGAGGGCTGAGGGCTGAGAGCTGAGGGTGACTCACTGACTCGAGACCGAAGGCCGAAGATTCGAAGAAGAACTGAAGAAGTTAAGAACAGAAGAAGAAAGAAAGAAGAAGAAGGAAGAAGAAATAGCTGGGGGGCCGGCGTTGCCGTTTACATGCCCTAGCCTAAACGACGCCGTTTCTATATAAATGGAACGGCGTCGTTTAGCTAAGTTTTTTTTAAAAAAAATTAAGATACAAAACGACGTCGTTTTGTATCTTAATTTTTTTTTAAAAAAAACTTCGGAGTTTCGGAGTCGGAGTTCGGTATAAAACCTGACTCCGACTCCGAAATCCGACTCCGAATCCGGAGTCGGAAATTTCCGACTCCGATTTCCGAACTCCGATTTCCGACACCGATCGGAGTCGGAATCGGAGCGGAGTTCGGACGGAATTCGAAATTCGAAATTTTTGCCCACCCCTAATGCTTGACAGTCTACTCAAACGAAATTTTAGATAAAAAGTTCTCTCGACACATATTTAATAATTAATTCTAATGAGACGTTAATTTTTGAATTCACTCGACACCCACACGACAATCAACACGAGCGACTAGCGAGTGTCTGCTCTAAATGTCTGCTCAACACCACTTGAGCAAATGTTCTAAAAATAGGGTTCTCACACTGTGGACTATAAATATATATTTTCTCACGTATATTTCAACTTATTAGCAACTAAATATTGTAGAGTGAGAGATAATTCTTTTGTGAATAATCCTTCAAGTTTATTAAGAGTATTGAGATTTTAGGATTGAGAATTATGTGATTGATATATCATACTCCATTTTTGTTGATAATAAAATCATTGAAATCGAGTCCAATAATAAACATAGACTTATATTAAGTCAAATCATTTATATCTTAATTTTCTGTATTGTGATTACTATTTCATAAATATTATTTGTATATAATTTATATATCTTTTACGTACATATTGTATATAAATATTATTTTTACATATTTTTTAATTTAATTATTTGTATTTTTTATTTGTATTTTTTATTTTTTAATGTATATTTTTTAATATTTTAACTAACATGATATTATTAAATTTCATTAAAAATAAGCGAGATCGTTTACCTATATTATTAGATTATATTTGGATATCAAGAATGTTTGTAAATAGTAATAAAAAATAGGTAAATAATAATAATAAAAATAAATAATAATAATAAATGTTTTAGAGTGTTTAAAAATTCTTTATTTCCAATCCTGACGTCGTAGGCGAAGGTTCAAACGAAGATTCTAATTTCTCCCCTACGCAACTGCAAGGATGCCAATTGCCAAGGCTGGCCGGCATTGTGAATCGTAAAAGTTGTCTCGTCCTTTCCATTGGCCTCCAGTCTTTCTACTGTGAACGAACAAAAATGACAGATGCTGACTTTCCAACAACCCCAACTTCACCGTCCCGGAAGACTAGCCTGGGATCGAGATCTTCGTCTTAAGAGAGAGAGAGAGACCCGCGCAGATAGAGGGAGAACGTAAGGGACGAGAGATATTCAATAATGGGGTTCTTCACCTACACCATGACTGGCACTGGATTCATTCTGATCGGCGCTTGGGAGGCCCTCACGTCCTCAAATTCAATCCCTAATCCCAACGAGAATTCGTTTCCGTCGTCACCTCCCACTTCGATTCACACGCCACCTCATGTTTCTTCGTCAAGACCCAAAAAGAACCAGTTTTCTTCGTCTTTGACCTTCATCTCTGTCTCTGTCCTCTCCTTCTTAGTCATCTTAAACTCTACGGTCTCCTTCTTTGAAGCGCTCAATTCTCGTGACAAAGTCGGTTCGGTCCTTCAATTACAAGTCCTCGCTATGGCGTCGCTCTTTCTGCTGTATTCGATTACGGGTTTCTTGGTAAATGTCACGAATTCAATTTCTCTGCCGGGTCCCATTCTTAGTTTGATTGTTCTTTTCGCTTTCGTCCAAGAGTTCTTGCTGTTTTACTTACAGAGGAAAGACCCAAGTGGAATTGAGAACAGGTACTTTGATCTGTTGCTTGTACCTATAACTGTTTGTTTATTCTCCACAGTGATGGAATTGAAATCCCCGAAATCGAACTACCCGAAATTGGCTCGTGGGATTGGATTAATTTTACAGGGTTCATGGTTTGTGCAAATGGGTCTCTCTTTTTACACCGATTTGATAACTAGTGGGTGCACTTTGCACGAAAAGAGTAGAGGGAATTATACAATCAGGTGTAAGGGACACCCTGAGTATCACCGGGCAAGAGCTATCGCCACGCTTCAATTTAACTGTCACCTAGCTCTTCTTGTAACTTCGATTATGGGGGTGTACTCGATTTTTGTGAGGAAATATGGAGTTCCTGGTGATTTTACGCGGTACAGACCGCTCGGTGCAGAAATGCGGCGATTTGAAAATGCACAATTTACTTTGGATTCTGACGATGATGTTGTTGAAGAAATAAAGGAAGAGGACACCGTGCAAAAGCAGGTGGGCGTTCTGGAATCGGGTGTAAATGGTTATGGCACTTATTAGTGAGCTAAATACAGTCGAAGCTTTAGCTGGTGAACGTATTGTTTCAATTGGTTATCATTTTTTTAATGTTGTTAGTGCGGTTTCCCTTTTGTGGAAATGAATTGAGACAACGGTTCTACTGGATTTCATTTTTGCACACTTGGCTCTAGTACTCTGTGATACATTGTGCCCTTCAGTTCCTTGTAATGAAACTCCGTCCTTCATTCATTCTATCGTTTCATGTGATTTCCATAAGATTTGGATAAATATATTCAGATGTGCTCGAGTCTATGTGAAGTTCTTTCCAAATAAACTTATATGTTCCATTGATTTTCAATTCTGCTGTTTTATGTAATGTTTAATGCGGTTGGTATTTTCAATATGAGACATCACCTTCTTTCCAAGTAGAGATGGAATTTGGTTTGTTGTTGGATTGGTTGAATGTTAACACGACATAAATTCATGTCATATGGGACATCACTAAGATCTAATACATGTCATATTTACTTTGTTGGGCATAATGTTATGATTATAAAAGAGGCTTTGTATGGTTAAAATGGATTCTCGATAAATCAGATTTGCTCATCCTTCGGTTTTAAATACCTTTCCTTTCATGCTGACATTATAGTTTTTTTTTTTTCGTAGTTTTATATGTTTGCTATATTTTAGTATAGACATATCATAGGTTTTTACAAGGAGTTTGGTTTTAGGATTTCTTGCTGTAATTCCCAAACTCCTACATTGTAAAAGGTATTCATTTGCAAAGAGCAAGTGCATATAAATAAAAATGGGGGGTCTCACCTCTTTTGATAAAAAAGAAAAGGTGGTTTAGATGGGTCCTGTGTTTGTCTCTTGATTGAAAGGGAAAGGCATAAATATAAAATATTTGTATATTTGTTGCTTGGTTTTTCACACTGCTTCACCGTAATGTTATGTGTTATAGCTGGAAAAGTTCTGCATTCTTTTGTAAATGAAGTGCCGCAGTTCATTGTGCTGGAGTTGGAAGAAAGTTGGAGTCTTGATTTCCATTGGAGAGCAGATCTAAATGAGCTAAACGAGGTTAGTGGCTGTTACCTACATAGCTTGGCACATCCTGCTTTCTGGAAATGTAATAGGATTCTGTTTGTGTCGGCTTGTAATTAGCAATCTTTCATGGAAACGTAGTAGGACTCAGTGGCTCACATGATGTTTTCTTTGTTAAATAACATAGGACTCACATAGCACAAACAATAATTACAATATTTAGTATGCAAACTGATACGAAATTCAATTACCTAAAACTGTCTCAAACTCAAAACAAAGAACTTCTGTCTCATGGAGAAAAAAACCAAATAAAAACAAAGAGCTTATGTAAAGTTTTCCTTCTCCAATTCAGCCCTACTTTTGTAACACTTGCACAAAACTACATACAATAGCAAGCTCAAGGCATTTAGCAAGGCTAGAAGCCAGTAGAATTTGTCTAGGCAAGCTTCATTCATGTTGTCAGAGAACCAGCTGTGCCTTCCATTTGTACTCGTAAGGATTTCGACTAGTGAAATGAATATGGCACTCAAGAAGCCTCCCACCCCAAAAACACTTGTGCATAGTGCAAATCCCATGGTTCTCATTCTAACAGGAACTTCATTGTAAAAGAACTCTTGCATCCCAACAACGGTGAAAATGTCTGACATGCCTAACAGAATGTATTGAGGAAGCAACCAAAAGATGCTTAGTGGCACCGTTTCTGCAGATTCTGATTCAAGATTCTCCATCTTTCTGCTGATCTCTAGCCTCTTCGTTTCGACCACTGCTGCGATGACCATGGCGATGATGGACAGAAACATCCCAATCCCCATTCTTTTCATTACACTGATACCTTTTGGATCACAAGTTATCAGCCGTGCAATCGGGATCAAAACTTTGTCGTATAAAGGCGTTAGCAGAAGTATAGACAATGCAATAGCACTCTGTAGAGTAGCTGGGGGGATCTTGAAGCTGCCGATGTTCCTCTTCATTGTCATTCCTTGTTTAGTAAAGAAAGTTGGGGGTTGTTGAAAAATTACAGCAAACATCAGAAGCATTGTCCATATGGGCAAAAGCCGGAGCACCACTTTGGCATTTTGAAGCATATATGCACCGTTTCTGGGGTTCTCTTCCCTTCCTAATTCTATGCTGTCAAACTCTTCACGACAAAGAGGTTTCTCTTGAAGCCTACAAACAAAACAAGCAAGTAATTAGATATTGTCATTCCAAAACAAATCTATCTTGAAAATTAATACAAAAAAACAAGCAAGTAATTAGATATTGTCATTCCAAAACAAATCTATCTTGAAACTTAATACAAAAAACTTACTCTAGCTCGACTTTTTGATCAGAACTGTAATTTGATAAGGTGATTCTATCATTCATAAACTTTGACTTGGTTGCTTTGAAAGCTCGAACTATGCTCTCAAATGGCTTATTCTTATGGATAGCATCATCCCGTTTATGTGTATAAATATACATCCGGCTTCCACAAGAGAAAAATGCAAGGGCTAGTACCATTGCTATCGTGGGAATAGCAAATCCCAGAACCCAACCAAATGTATCTTGGATGTAGGACATAAAAGTGACCCCCGAGAGGCTTCCACTGCAAATACCAAAATACCACCACTGGAAGAATGGGCCCTTTTTATTAGACTTATTCTCGTCTTGAGTACAGGGCAATTCCTGATCTTGATCATGTTGTTCATCAAGTTGATCTGCAGCAAAGGCTTGCAAAGATGGGCTAGATCCACCTTGGCCTATTGAAACCATGTACAGAGACCAAAAGAGAAACGAATAAGACCTTGTACCACTTTGGTTCGCAGGGGACAGTGCCCGTGCCCATGTTGTTGATGTCAATGCCGCAAGACCCTAAAAAGAAGACGAGTATTGTAAAGAACTATATTAGACAAAAGTCATTATCTGGATCAATTATCTCATTAATGCTTCTTTTGTTAATTTCCACCATATATAATTGATCGAGAGCATGTGCATATACGTAGGAAGATTTTTGGCTGTTATGTAAATTTTTAGGCCATACGAATAGAATTATAAAAGCAAAATCACAAATGATGTTTTCTCTATAAAGTAAACAAAAAGTAACAAAATTATTATTGGCTTTTTGTAAATAGCATCCATCCATCTTCCTTTTACCGATTAATTTCTTGGCTTATATGGCAGTACGTACTCTGTATTAATTATGGTATACAGTGATTAATTCTTATTATATATTGTATATCCTTGTCGTAACGATGGTCCACACTGTTCATTCCCCCCCCCCCCCCCCCCCCCCCCAACACGTACTCTTTATATATATATAGATTCCCCAATCAAATAATTAACAACTTTTTTCTTGAATCAAAACTCATGCAATCACGCACGTTCCCTCATTAGTCACAAAGCCATATATAGTTCGTTTCTCCATATCTTGTGTAAGGAGTTCCTCCTATCAGCCCAAATAATAGGCCTGCACACGACAGCTAGGGCATAAGGTGGAAAAGTCCAGACCAACAAGATCAAGCCCATTTCATTCCGATAAAAGTCGGTGGGCTCCCCCCTGAAGGGCTCAAGACCCAATGACCCACGAGAGAAGCATTCCCTGACATCTAAAATAGCCAGCTAGTCAAAAAAACATGTCCTTTATTTGAATTTGAATAGGAGCTTCTTATCAGTCTCGCGCAGGGAAGCAGATGGCATGAGAGAAATGGGACTCGATGCCCCGATACTTCCTCAACAACACTAGGCCCATGAGTACTTATTTAGGTTGGCGAGCGAAAAATAAAGAGAAAATTTAATCTTCTGACAAATTAATGGCACCACTTCTTGAACAACTGCATTAGTGACATCATCATAAAAGTCACGACACATTAAAAAATCTAGATTAAAAGCCAATGTGCGAATACAAAAAAAAAAAAAAAAAACTCTCTAAACTCTCTAAGCTGAAGCATCAACGTCTCCGCAAACAATATACTAACTTAACATCGATGACTGATCAAACCCCCCCCCCCCCCCCCCCCCCTCTCGTTTTCTTTGTGTGTATAGGACCAAGTCCAAAAATCCGAATTGCTAGAAACTTAGCCCAAAAGCATATGAAATACGACGTTAACACCTTGCTTTCTCACAAAGGGATTAACCAAGCTAATCTCGGATCCACCTCCCATGTATTAAAAAAGAAGAAGAAGAAGAAGCAGCAGCTAGAGCACGATAATTATTAGTTAAGCTGATCATTTTGCTCTTTAGTTACGCAGTCTCAGGCTCCAATAATTTCATAAAGGAAAAAAGTAAGCTTAAGTGATAAATGATCCCCTCAGAGAAGGTGATTCTTGGAAAGCTTTCCAGAGTACTGTTATGATAAAGCAAAGATAGTACGAAAATGTATTAAATTATAAGACTAATTCCCTATATTAAATGGGAAAAAGAAAGGCATTTGAAACCTTTTCTTTTTGATCAAGCAAATCATTCGATACTTTTGCAATGCATGCATGTTTGCACATCAGTTCTAGTGACCCCCATAGGCCATAATCACTGCAAGAAAACTGACCTTTTGCGATGATTTATATTCTGTTGCAAATAAAATTGCGGCACTAGGCTATTTTTTACGACGATTTTAAACTCATCGCAGCCTTTTAACTCGGCTATACTTTTATCGCGGGTGGTGCCGTACTTTCGTCATTAGCAGTGTTATAGAAAGTTTAGCCGGCAATTAGTTTCGATGAAATACGACAAAGAAATGAATTCATGGAAGATAATGTGTTTGAGGAATATATAATTATATATAGAGGATCAAGTGAATGAAACTAACCATAATATAGAGGAAAGAAGAGGCTAAAATGGTGGAATAGCGATCCCAATAAGAGTCAGCAAGGGGTGCCACTAGCAGTGGTAACATGGACGTAAAACCAACCCAGCTGTTGACCGCCTTTGCCGCAGAAGAGTTGCTCATCTTCACCACATCTGTCAGATATGTCACCAGATTTGATGCTACCCCTTTAAATGCGAACCTCTCCATACCAGCTATCACTATACAACCATATTATACATATTTATATCATGAATACATTCAGCATGCATGAAATATTGTTCATCATCAAAAGCAAGAATACTAGAATACTGGAGCTAGCACTTTGAAGTACTTATAATATATATATATATATATATATATAATCTATATATTATATGTGGGTTATGAAGATGATCAATGCTTGTAATTATGGGTCCGTAAATAAGTACCTATTAAGAGAATGCATGACTTGCTGAGTCCCTTTGATCTGTGATGATGATGATCATCTCCTTCAGCCATCATGATAGAATTTGATGGATGCAGTAGTACTGTGAGAAAAGCAGCTCCTGGATTGGAGAGACAAACTAGAAGAAGATAATGAAGATTGAAGCAGCAAATTCAGACTTAATGATTAGTTTTTGATCTATTCCTTGATCATCTAGTGTACCACGCAAATTAAGCGGCAAAAGATATACGGTGCTTTCTCGATCCCCCAAAGTTCTAGGCACCACTCAACAGAAACATGAAGCAGTAGTAGCAGTACCATTAATTACCAGTACTCCATATTATTGGGTACACATCTGTACTCATGTTTTGATTTACTACGATCATGATCTTTATAAGAATCAGTGTCGCAAAGTGTTTGCTTTTATAGCCATAAATATTAATGGGACGTACACTGGACATTTCACTAAATTAAAGCTATAGCTAAAGCGCTTCCAACATTGGTTGTATTATTATTTGAGAAGAAAAAGCTAAATCCCACTTTCAGTTGAGATATGTTGTCATGGCAACGTTATCGATAGAGAACCCAAAATTGTCGACATGCAGACATCGAACAGAACTTGATGCGCAGAACAGAGTGATTATGGAACCGATATTGCGCCCCCCTCTTATGGGCCACGTGGCGTACTCATTAACACGTGAAATGCTCACATGGACATTAAAAAAAAAATAATAATAATAATCAATCTGGTACATTAAACAATAATAAAAATAGTTAAAATAATTTATTTTGATGATTTCAATCCTTTTTGGAGACAATAAATTCTTTATTTTTATACATTTTTCTTATAATAGTACAACTGTACCATGTAAAAATAAATATAAGATAAGAATTTAGCTAGCTAGATTCTTTAAAGTAGATCAGTTCATGTCTAAACATTAATAATTAATATTCTTAATTAAAGATAAAGATATATATATATATATGTATATATATCTGTCGGTAGGAGTATGTTTTTAATTAATGCCGTCTAAAAATTATAGATCATAAAGCAACTAAATTTAGACCATGGATAGAAACTCAATACAGCTAGATATATGATGATCATCATGTTAATGCATATATATATATGGTTTTAGTGATCTTTTATATGCCTATAGAGCTCAGCTTCTTGCCCAGCCCTTTTAGGAAAAAAATATAAAGTTATAAATTAAGTGGTGCGCTATTCTAGTATATCGCTGCAAGTTACAGTATTGAGGTTAAAATTATTATTTTTTTATATATTTTATAATTTTTTATCCATAATTTTTTATTATTTTAAAATAATTTAAAAAATATATAAATATAACATGATATATTAATAATTATTAAAAAATTAAAAAATATAAAATATTAAAATAAAATGTCAAAATTGTTATAAAATTAAAGAAGAAACTACTATTATAAGAAAAAAATATATAAGAAACTCTTTTAAAACTCTATGAAACTTTTTTCGCTCTCTATATTTTCTTATGAATTTCATAAAAACTGAAAGTCATATTTATAGGTATTAAAATTACTATGCAAGTCACCATACAAATCACTATGTAAGATTTAAAATAATAGTGGTGGGATCATTCATATAATTTTAGTAGTGGGACAAAGGCGGCAGCAGTCCCTCCAATCTCGTTCATTACACTCCCCCTTCAATGATTACTCATAAAGAATCTGCCTCATTAAAACTTTACCAAGAAAAAATTTAGTGGGAAGAAAAATCAATAGCGAAGGAAAAAGAGTACAGTCTTTTTATGTATCAACAAGTGTTTTAAGATTGTCTCATTAAAACCTTACAGAGGAAAACTCAGTAGGACAAAACCTCAGTAAAGGAAAAAAAATACAATTAGCACAAGTCTTCATGATATTTACTCCAAAAAAAAAGTGCATGACGATAGATTTTTGAGTTTTCGTATTCAATATTATGCACAATCTTCTTGAATGTCATAGTTGGTAATGCCTTTGTGAATAAATCTGTCAGATTATCACTAAATCGTATCCGTTTAATATCAATTTTACATTTCTCTTGAAATTCATGAGTATAAAAGAACTTAGGTGAAATATGTTTGGTTTTATCACCTTTGATATATCCTCTTTTGATTTGAGTGATACAAACAATGTTATCTTCATATAAAATTGTTGGGTTATTATTGATCATGGAAGTCCACATTTTTCTTGAATATGTTAAATTACTGATCTCAACCAAATACACTCTCGACTTGTTTCATGAATAGCAATGATTTTTGAGTGATTTGAACAAGTAGCAGATAATGTCTTCTTAACAGACCTCTATGATATGGCAGTATCTCCATAAGTAAATAAATATCCAATTTGAGATCTACTTCTGTGTGAGTCTGAAAAATAACATGCATCTGCATACTGAATCAATTGTGGACTTGATCCACGTTAATAAAATAATCTCATATCAACCGTACTATAAAGGTAACGAAGGAAATGTTTAATGTCATTCCAAAACCTTCGAGTTGGTGCAGAACTATATCTTGCAAGCAGATTAATTGAAAATGTAATATCTGGTCGAGTGCAATTTGCAAGATATATCAAAACTCCGATTGCACTGAGATATGGTACTTCAGGACCAAGAATTTCTTCATTGTCATCACAAGGACGGAATTGATCATTATTCACATCAAGTGTTCGAACAATCATTGGAGTACTTAGGGGATGAGTTTTGTCCATATAAAAATGTTTCAAAACTTTCTTAGTATACATAGACTGATGAATAAAAATTTCATTTGGCAAGTGCTCGAGCTGCAGGCCGAGACAAAGTTTTATTTTGTCAAGATCTTTCATTTCAAATTCATTTTTTAAATATGTAGCGGTTTTTGAAATCTCTTCAGGAGTTCCTACAATATTTAAATCATCAACATAAACCGCAATAATAACAAATTCGAATTCTGATTTTTTAATAAAAACGCAAAAGCATATAGGATTATTCTCAAATCTTTCTTTCAATAGAAATTCGTTTAAGCGATTATACCACATACGTCCGAATTGCTTCAACCCATATAAAGATCTTTGTAGTCTGATAGAGTACATATTTCTAGATGTACTTGTAGATGTTTCAGGCATCTTATATCCTTCAGGGATTTTCCAGATATGTCAATTCCAATTTTGTAATATTTGTTATTTTCTACACATATAAATAATGAAATAAATATCTGTATCTTAGAAAATATATTTATAAATTTACACAGATTTTAATTAATAATCATTAATAAAATATATCAAAAACTGTAAATAATATATTAAAAAATTTACAAAAGAATAAGATCACTAGTTTCAGAATTGGTGAAACTGTCATGCTAATAACGTATTATAAAACTAAAGATTAAACTATATTGTAAGAGAAAAATATATGAGAAACTCTTTTAAAACTATCTGAATTTTTATTCTCTCTCTATATTTTTTTATGAATTTCATAATAACTGAAACTCATATTTATAAGTCTTGAAGTTATTATGCAAGTTATTATGCAAGTCACTATATAAAATTTAAAATAATAGTGGTAGAAGGTCGCGACAACAGTTCCTTTAATCTTGTTTATTATAAAAATAATATTATTTTTATAAATTTAAAGACAAAAATGCAGGCCGTACGTACCTATATAGATAAGCTGACGGGGGGGACAAATTCTTACAAAAAGAAGAAAAAAGTAATTAAAATGGTCAAATTAACTGTCGTCCCATACACACAGGAGCAACAAACTTGACCCCGACATGTTTTGAAAGTGAACGTGGCCGCTGGAAACAAATAATTCTACCAATTAATGAGAGGGTAGTGCTATATATTGTCATCTTATCAGAAACTTTTATAAACTTTTTGACCGTCATAAAGCTCCACTAAACTCAGACCCCGTTCGATCACGCAATTTTAATTTACCAGTAATTAACTAAAGACACCTGATCTTTAATTACTGGTAATCTTTGTGCTGTCATATTCTCATCTTTTTAGTCGATATAATTATATATATATATATATATATATATCAAAGCCATGCAATTCTTTTCTGTATAAGGACTCAAATCAAGCTCAAGATTAGTCAACTTGATCTCTAAGCTAAAAATTTGTCTGTAATGACAAATATATACTCGGTAAGAAAATCTCATGTAAATGTCTTGTAAATGTTAGGCTTAATTTTAGCTTCCTTTCCTAGAATAGATTTTGAATACTTGTATATATCTTTGATATCATGATGAAATTTGAAGAATATTGACAAAGAAATTTCTGATTGCTATTGAGGAAAAATTTTCCACTTACATTTACAATAGATTGTATCAAAGATATATACAAGTATTCAAAATCTATTCTAGGAAAAGAAGCTAAACTTAAGCCTAACATTTACAAGGCATTTACATGAGATTTTTCTAGCTGATACAGAGTATATATTTGCCGTTACAGATAGATTTTTAGCCTAGAAATCAGATTTCCTCAATTTAAACACCTTTTGGAAATCATATTTCAATAAAAAATCAAAACCATTTACTTGAATAACAGCGGTGAATTCGTAGCTTTAAAAACATATTTTTCTATTCATGAAATAAGTTATTACACCATCGCCTCTCATACGCCCCAACAAAATGGTATTTTCGAGCGTCATCATTGCCATCTAGTGAAAACGGGTCCCACTCTGTTACATGATGCCTCATTATCATTGAAATATTGGCCCCATGTTTTTCCACTACTTACCTTATAAACCGCCAACCAACACCTCTTCTACACCATAAATCCCCATTTGAAGCATTGTTTAAACAATCATCAAATTATCTCAAATTAAAAAAAATTGGTTGTTTATACTTCCCTCTCACTCGGCCTTATAATACACACAAGCTACAATCTAAAGTCGTTCCCAGACTCTTTGTGGGCTACTCTTCAACCCAAAATGCATACAAATGTCTTGATCCAATAACCAACAAAATGTACCACTCCTGACATGTCTTGTTCGACGAAACATGAATTGGCCCTTCTGAGAATCCCTTGTTCTCGTCATCCTCGGCAAGTGCTTCACCCATCAACGCAACACCTCCATTAATTCAGCAACCTCTACCAGTGACTCTGGCAAGGGATAACCTTGTTGCATCACCTCTAGGTAATGCCTCTCTTCCTTCATCTTCTAATTCTCAAAATTTGAGCTTTGTCAATTCAAGTCCTAATTTCTCAACATCGGATGATTTTGATAACTTCACATCTCATTCACATGGGATTTCTATCCCTAACGAAAATAATTTGCAAACTGACCCCATCTCTACTTCATGTGACCCACCTGCACAACCAATTACCTGACACAATTCCATGACCACTCGGTCAATGAACAACATCCATAAACCCAAACAGCTGAACTTAACAATTAAACATCTCATTCTCAATACCATTGAACCAAGTTGTGTAGGACAAGCTCTTCGTAAATCAAATTGGAGAATGACCATGTCAAAAGAACTCGCGGCTCTTATGCACCATGGCACATGGGAATTGGTTCCTCCCCCTAATAATTGTAAACTTGTGAGATGCAAATGAGCATTTCATGTAAAACAGAAAGCTAATGGGTCAGTAGATCGCTTTAAAGCGAGTTTTATCGCTAAAAGTTACAATCAACGTCCTGGGTTAGATTACAAAAAAACCTTTAACCCCGTAGTGAAGCCCGCTACAATTAGAACTGTCCTAACAGTTGCTGTGATGCAAAGATGGCCTTTGAGACAACTTGATGTTAACACTGCATTTTTGCATGGAAAGTTGACATAAACTGTATATATAGTCCAACCGCTAGGATTCAAAGACACCTCAAAACCTAACCATGTTTGCAAGCCATTAAACAAGGCCATATGTGGTCTAAAATAGGCTCCTCAAGCTTGGTACTCGGCACTCAAGTTGGCAATCATGAGTCTTGTTTTCAAAATTTCAAAATCTGACTCATCCTTATTTATATACCAAGAAAATTATGTTTTGTGTTATTTATTGGTATATGTGGATGATTTGATAATCACTGGCAGCAACATGAGTTTTTTTATCTTATGTAATTGAACAACTTAGAGTTTAATTCTCTTTAAAGGACATGGGTCAGCTACATTTCTTCTTGGGCATGGAAGTAATCCCTACCAAATCAAGTCTCTTCCTATTACAACACATATATATCCGGGACCTCCTTTCAAAAACCAACATGATGGGTGCCAAAGAAGTGTTTACTCTGCTGTCCACAAACACGACTGTTGAACTCAAGATTTCAAGTTTCGTATAAATCTACACATGGATTTTGATGATAACAAATGAATTCAAAGAATAAAGGAGTCTCAAGCTCAAGTTGTCCACACAATAGAATCAAGCACATCAAGGAAGCAAGCATGAACAAGAAGGGAACAAATTCACATTAAAATCATAGAGTAATTTTGTAAATCTCTTAAAAATTCAAAATTAGGATTAAGACTCAAATTTAATATTTTATCATAAAGCATTAAAATACATTTTCCATATGTGCATGAATATTTTGAAAATTAAATTTGAAAATTTTGAAAAATGATTGATTGTCATCTTTCACATGTGCATGACATGATTAAAGGTTTGAATTTTGAAAATATTAAGATGATTGATTGTCATCTTTCACATGTACATATTTTATTTGAATATTTTCAAAAGTGGTAGATGCTTTTCTTGACTTATGCAAAAGGTAGATGTCTTTGTTTGAAAATTTTAAAAAGTAAAATGTGCTCCTTTTGTCATATGCAAAAAGTAAAAGATTAGATTTGAAATTTTTGAAAAATAAAGTGTGCTCCTTTTGTCACATGCAAAAAGTAAAAAGATTTGATTTGAAATTTTTGAAAAGTGAATGATGATGTTTTTGACATGTGAATCTTTTTAAATTTGAATATGAAGTCTCATATGCCTATAAATAGATCATTTGAGAGCTTCACATTCACAACACCAAGAGCATACAACATTCATTCAAAGTTTTCATTCTCTCTTCTCCAAGCATTGAGCCTTAACCCTTGTTTATTTTGAGAGATATAGTTTGTGCTGTATTGTTTTTATTTCACTCATTAAGGAGTGTTTTCTGATAGCCTACCCACTATCAATTCTTGTATCAGTAAAAGGGTGTGTATAACCCTTGTGTGTGTAGAAGGTGTTCTACACAGGGAATAGTTAAATCATCAAGTGTGAGGTGATTGAAAGTGTAGAAGGTGTTCTACACGGAAAATAGTTAAATCACCAAATGTGAGGTGATTGGAAGTGTAGAGGGTGTTCTACACAGATTCTTTGGAGCGGTGCTGCTCAAATGTGTAATAGGTTTCTATCTCCACCTAAAAGAGATTGAATAGTGGATTTTGGGATTCTCAAGGGGTAGCTTGAGGCGAGGACGTAGGCAGTGGGGCCGAACCTCGTTAACATACTGAGTTTGCTTCTCTCTTACCTTTACTCTTTATATTTATTACTGTTTCATATTTTATATTTTATTTTATATTTGATTTATAATTGTTATTTTTTTTAAATACAACTCAATTCACCCCCCCTCTTATGTTAGTCATCTAGGAAACAATTGGTATCAGAGCTAGTTGACCTGTACTGTTCATACAGGCAGATCACTCATGGGAACTCTCGCTTGTGACTGTGTCACCGAAGCAAGACTCTCCGACCATGGGTGACGGTGCACCGGTAGAGACGGTGGCCGGCTAGTCTGGTAGGTACAGTTGTTAGGTGACATAGGTGCGGCCTATGATTGGTAACAATTGGTATCAGAGCTAGAGCTCTATTATAAGATTAACTATCTTTTGAGTTTAGATCTTATGGCTAACATTGCAGTTTCATTTGGTGAAGGTCAATCTAGCAGTCGGCCTCCACTCTTTTGCGGAGACAATTACTCATTCTGGAAAGTTAGAATGAGAATATTCCTTCAGGCTCAAGGTCGAGAAATCTGGAAATGCATTGTAAATGGACTTTATATTCCAACAAAAGTAGTTGATGGAGTAAAGGTCAAAAAGGAAGAAGAAGAGTTTAATCGTGAAGACGATAGACTTTATACTTTGAATTTAACTGTTATGAATTTATTATATAATGCTCTCAATGGTAATGAATTTAATAGAGTAATGACTTGTGTTACAGCAAAGGAAATTTGGGATAACTTGGAAGTTACTTATGAAGGAACTTCTCAAGTAAATGAATCAAAAATTTATATTCTTACTCATGAATATGAAATGTTTAAGATGAATGATGATGAATCTATTTCTAGTATGTACACTCGTTTTACTAACATCATAAACAGCTTGACAGCTCTTGGCAAAGTTTATTCCAAAGTGGAGATAGTAAGAAAAATTCTCAACTCTCTACCAAAACGTTGGGAATCAAAAGTGACAACGATTCTTGAAGCTAGAGATCTCAAGAAGCTCGAAGTGAATGAACTCATCGGGTCACTTATCACCCATGAGTACACATTGAAAAGAGGAGAAGAAGAAGGAAAGTCAAAGAAGAGCTTGGCACTTAAAGCTGTTCCACATGAAAGTGAAAGTGATGAAGACGAAGAAAATGACGACAAAGATGAAGAAGTTGCGATGATAACAAGAAGAATTCAGAGGTTCTTAAAGAAAAATAAAACTCCTCCAAGGAAATCCTTCAAAAAGTTTTCCAAGAAAGATTCAGGTAAAAATGATACTTTAATTTGTTATAAATGCAATAAATCTGGTCATATCAAGTCAGATTATCTTCTGCTAAAGAAATATCGAAACAGAGGCAAAAAAACAATGAAAGCTACATGGGATGATGATTCAAGTAGCTCAGATAGTGAAGCAAGCAATGGAGAATCAGCAAATCTTTGTCTTATGGCTAAAGATGACATTGAGGTAACAAATCTTGATAATATTGAAGATCCTTCATATGAAGAATTGCAAAATGTTTTAGAAGATGTATATGAGGAATTTGAAAAATTGGGTATCAAGTATACTGTTTTGAAAAAGAAAAATTCTTCTTTAACAAACGAAATTGATATTTTAAGAAAAGAAAGTATTGTTTTGAAAAATGAAAATTTTGAGTTGAAGAAAAAGAAAACTGATTTAGAAAATATTATTGAAAAATTTACGAATGGAAAAAGAAATTTTGAAAAATTTCTTAGCAGTCAAAGATGTGTTTTTGATAAGGCAGGTTTGGGATATATGCCAAAACAAAAATACAAACCTTATAAAAACTTCTTTGATAATCCTTCTAAATCAAAGTCCAATATTCAAAATTCTTTTCATAAAAATAATTTTGTTAAAAAAAGATATTATTATAATCACTCAAGTTCTTCATATATGTCACATGCTATTTGCAATTTTTGTAATAGAAATGGTCATAATTATTTTGCTTGTCCTATTAGAAGAAAACATACAATGACTATTAGGGCCATATGGGTACCTAAAAATCTTGTTTCTTCTAATACTAATAAATAAAGGACCCAAAGAACTTGGGTACCAAGAAAAATCATTTTAATTGTTTTTATAGGTGTGCATGAAGTCTTCCACGAACAAAAATAAATGGTTTTTAGATAGTGGATGTTCAAGACACATGACGGGAGACATGACTAAATTCTTTGATCTTAGATCTAAAGAAGAAGGACATGTGATATTTGGAGACAACTCGAAAGGGAAGATCGTGGGAATAGGTAAAATTGGTAATGAGTCTTCTCTTATAATTGAAGATGTTCTACTTGTTGAAGGTTTAAAACATAATCTTTTAAGCATAAGTCAATTATGTGATAAAGGATTTACAGTTACTTTCAAAATGGATAAGTGCATTATATTGAATGATTATGATTGTAATATTTGTTTTATTACTTTTAGAAGTAACAATGTTTATACAATTGATTTTGAAGAAATTACCTCACAAGATGCGATTTGTTTTTCAGCTCAAAATGAAACTAATTGGTTATGTCATAGAAGACTAGGTCATGCCAATATGGAACTTATTTCCAAACTTTCAAAAAATGATCTTGTGAGAGGTTTACCAAAGGTAAATTTTCTTAAAGACAAAATTTGTGATGCATGCCAATTTGGTAAACAAACAAAAACTTCTTTTAAAACCAAGAAACATATTTCCACTACTAGACCACTACAACTGATACACATGGATCTTTTTGGACCAAATAGAGTTGCAAGTTTAGGAGGAAAATATTATGCATTTGTTATTGTTGATGATTTCTCTAGATATACTTGGGTCATCTTTCTTGTTTATAAAGATGAGGCACATAATGCTTTTACCAAGTTATGCAAGAGAATTCAAAATGAAAATGGTTATATTATTTCAAGTATCCGAAGTGATAGGGGAAAAAAGTTTGTTAATAAAAATATTGAAACATTTTGTAATGAAAATGGTTTTGTACATAATTTTTCTGCTCCTCGAACTCCTCAACAAAATGGGGTAGTAGAAAGGAAAAATAGATCTCTTCAAAAGATGGCAAGAACAATGCTCAATGAGAACAACTTGCCTAGTTATTTTTGGGCTGAAGCGGTAAATACTGCATGTTATGTTATAAATAGAGTTATGCTAAGGTCTAAATTAGATAAAACCCCTTATGAGCTTTGGAATGAGAAAAAACCCAACATTGATTACTTTCATGTATTTGGATGCAAATGTTTTATTTTAAATGACAGGGATAATTTAGGCAAGTTTGATGCAAAATCTGATGAAGGTATTTTTCTCGGATATTCTACTAATAGTAAAGCTTATAGAGTATTCAATAAAAAGACATTGACTGTACAAGAATCTATGCATGTAGTATTTGATGAATCTAATTCTCTACTCTCCAAGAAATCTATTGATGAAGAAACAGGAGGTATAAATAATACGGAAAGCCTCAATCTCAACAAAGAGAACACAATAGAGAAAGTCCAACATGGAGATATCAGGAAAGATCATCAAAATTTAATACAAGATGCAACCAAATAGTGGAAATTTGTGAAAGATCATCCAGTGGAACAAATTCTGGGAGAACCTTCACGAGGTATAAGCACTCGATCATCTCTTAGAAATATTTTCAATCATACTGCTTTTCTATCTCAGATTGAACCTAAAAATATTGATGAAGCACTTCTTGATGAATTTTGGATTCTAGCTATGCAAGAAGAGTTTAATCAATTTGAAAGAAATGATGTTTGGACACTTGTTTCTAGACCCAAAAATCATACTATTATTGGAACAAAATGGGTTTTTAGAAACAAGAAAGATGAGTCCGGAGTCATTACTAGAAATAAGGCTCGACTTGTAGTCCAAGGTTTTAATCAAGAAGAAGGAATCGATTATGATGAGACATATGCACCAGTCGCAAGATTAGAAGCTATTCGAATGCTACTTGCATATGCTTGTTATAAAGATTTCAAACTTTTTCAAATGGATGTTAAAAGTACTTTTTTAAACGGTTTTATAAATGAAGAGGTATATGTTGAGCAACCTCCAGGTTTTGAAAATCATATTTCTCCAAATCATGTTTTCAAACTCACAAAAGCACTATATGGACTCAAACAAGCTCCTAGAGCGTGGTACGAGAGACTTAGTGGTTTCTTGATTGAAAAAGGCTTTTCAAGAGGAAAAATTGATACAACTCTTTTCATTAAATACGAAAATGATGATATTCTTTTGATTCGGATTTATGTTGATGATATAATATTCGGTGCTACTAATGAAAATATGTGCCAAGTTTTTGCTAAGACTATGCAGAAAGAATTTGAAATGAGCATGATGGGAGAGCTTACATTCTTTCTCGGATTGCAAATTAAGCAAGCAAAAAGTGGGACATTCATCAATCAATCGAAATATATTAAGGAATTGCTGAAGAAATTTGGGATGGAAGGTGCTAAGGAAACTGGAACACCAATGAGCCCATCCACTAAACTTGATAAAGATGAAACCGGTAAACCAGTTGACTTGAAAGTATATCGAGGTATGATTGGTAGCTTATTATATTTGACAGCCAGTAGACCAGATATTATGTTTAGTGTGTGCTTATGTGCACGCTTTCAATCATCTCCAAAAGAATCACATTGAATTGCAGTTAAGCGCATTCTTAGATATCTTAGTGGTACAATTAACTTAGGGTTATGGTACCCTAAGCACACATCTTTCGATCTAATCAGCTACACAGATGCAGATTATGCTGGCTGTAAAATAGATCGAAAAAGCACTAGTGGAGCATGTCACTTCTTAGGTCGTGCACTAGTTTCCTGGTTTAATAAAAAACAAAATTCTGTTGCATTATCTACTGCTGAGGCAGACTATGTTGCTGCGGGTAGTTGTTGTGCTCAAGTTCTTTACATGAAGCAACAACTTGAGGATTTTAAACTTATGTACAATCACATTCCAATCAAATATGATAATACAAGTGCTATAAATCTTTCAAAGAATCCAATACAACATTTTCGGACCAAACATATTGAAATTAGATATCATTTTCTTAGAGATCATGTGTAAAAAGGCGATATTGTATTAGAATTCACTAGTACACATGATCAATTGGCAGACATTTTCACAAAACCCCTACCAGAAGATAGACTATGCATGATTAGAAGAGAAATAGGAATGATGCATGCCATGGATATCTGCTAGATACTTTTTATTTCATTATCTTAAATGACCTACAGAAACTTGAGACGTTTAGCCTCATCATTCAAATGCATTTGCTCCTCATAAATCATCATGACATCCTTGTCTAAAGGATTAGGCAATCGAAATGAAGAGGTAAGCAAGGATTTCAAATCCTTATTCTGTTGCTTTAACTCTACTATTTTTGTGTTTGACTCATAAACAAGTCGTTGAAGTACAGATAGAGTCTCGTTAAGCTTCTCAATTTCACGAGTTTTAGACTGCAACCAAGCAGAAAACGCGACGATAGATGATGAGTATCGAGTTCCGAGACCCACAAGCTCGTAAATGGTGTCATGATCTGATTTATTAGCTAAATCAGTCTCTTGTTGCTTCATGGCACCTACGACAGATGCAGAAATAGATTGAGACTGAGGTGAAGGATACCTCAAATCTTGATCAAGAGAAGCACTGAAGGGAATTCTATGAGCCATTGAGAAATTGTAGAATGAGAATGCAAGCAAATTGCAAAGATGAGAAGAAAGCTTGATGCGAAATAGATAAAGTTAAGAATTGCTCTTATAGAAACGGAAATAAGAACAAGACAAACTTATAAATCATGATGATATCTCAATTTTCAGCAACATCAAGCGGATCAAATCTCTGCACCGAATTGCCAGAGCTATGCCTCCAGCCTTTGCAGGTTTTGTCGGCCTTTGCAGGTTTTGTCGAACACGTGTGGCTACGCACCGAATTCTCTACAATCTCTACTAACGCAGCGTTTTATTTGTCTATTGGTTATTGTAGGAATATATTTTATTGAGCTAATTATGATTCCTTTTTAATGATGCTAAAAGGGGGAGAAGTTTTAGACTAGAATATTAACATTGTTTAATTTGCTAAACTTGTTATATATGCTTGAAATTATATTTATATTTTTGCTTGAAAAACTAATGCACATTCTCAGGGGGAGCTTAAGTATTAATACAGGTTTCAGGTTCTATCAAGTATTTGTCATCATCAAAAAGGGGGAGATTGTTGAACTCAAGATTTCAAGTTTCGTGTAAATCTACACATGGATTTTGATGATAACAAATGAATTCAAAGAATAAAGGAGTCTCAAGCTCAAGTTGTCCACACAATAGAATCAAGCACATCAACGAAGCAAGCATGAGCAAGAAGGAAACAAATTCACATTAAAATCATAGAGTAATTTTGTAAATCTCTTAAAAATTCAAAATTCAGATTAAGGCTCAAATTTAATATTTTATCATAAAGCATTAAAATATATTTTCCACATGTGCATGAATATTTTGAAAATTAAATTTGAAAATTTTGAAAGATAATTGATTGTCATCTTTCACATGTGCATGACATGATTAAAAGTTTGAATTTTGAAAATATTAAGATGATTGATTGTCATCTTTCACATGTGCATTACATGATTAAAGGTTTGAATTTTGAAAATATTAAGATGATTGATTGTCATCTTTCACATGTGCATGTTTTATTTGAATATTTTCAAAAGTGGTAGATGCTTTTCTTGACTTATGCAAAAGGTAGATGTCTTTGTTTGAAAATTTTGAAAAGTAAAATGTGCTCCTTTTGTCATATGCAAAAAGTAAAAGATTAGATTTGAAATTTTTGAAAAATAAAGTGTGCTCCTTTTGTCACATGCAAAAAGTAAAAAGATTTGATTTGAAATTTTTGAAAAGTGAATGATGATGTTTTTGACATGTGAATCTTTTTAAATTTGAATATGAAGTCTCATATGCCTATAAATAGGTCATTTGAGAGCTTCGCATTCACAACACCAAGAGCATACAACATTCATTCAAAGTTTTCATTCTCTCTTCTCCAAGTATTGAGTCTTAACCCTTGTTTATTTTGAGAGATATAGTTTGTGCTGTATTGTTTTTATTTCACTTATTGAGGAGTGTTTTCTGATAGTCTACCCACTATCAATTCTTGTATCAGTAAAAAGGTGTGTATAACCCTTGTGTGTGTAGAAGGTGTTCTACACAGGGAATAGTTAAATCATCAAATGTGAGGTGATTGAAAGTGTAGAAGGTGTTCTACACGGGGAATAGTTAAATCACCAAATGTGAGGTGATTGGAAGTGTAGATGGTGTTCTACACGGATTCTTTGGAGCGGTGCTGCTCAAAAGTGTAATAGGTTTCTATCTCTACCTAAAAGAGATTTAATAGTGGATTTTGGGATCCTCAAGGGGTAGCTTGAGGCGAGGACGTAGGCAGTGGGGCCGAACCTCGTTAACATACTGAGTTTGCTTCTCTCTTACCTTTACTCTTTATATTTATTACTATTTCATATTTTATATTTTATTTTATATTTGATTTATAATTGTTATTTTTTTTAAATACAACTCAATTCACCCCTCCTCTTGTGTTAGTCATCTAGGCAACAATGACTCTGAAGCTGCTTGATGGCAAAACCTCCTTTGATAGTACTGAATTTTGAAGTGCCATTGAAGGTCTCCAATACCTGTCTCTCACACGCCCAGACATTTGTTTCTCAGTATATAAATTATCACAGTTTATGCATAAACCCATGGTGACTCACTGGGCAATTGTAAAGAGGCTTCTCCGCTACTTGAAGCAAACAATATTTCATGGCATTCACATCAAAACAAATTCCACTTTTGATCTCACAACATTTTCAGATGCTAATTGGATAGGCAATTTTGATGATTGTACGTCCACCTCAGCATATATAAACTTTCTTGGATCAAATCCCATACTTTGGAGTTCAAAAAACCAAAAATTGTAGCAAGATCATCAACTAAATCTAAATATAGATCCCTTGCAAATGTAGCTTTTGAAATTGTGTGGCTGCTATCACTATTCAAAGAACTCGGGTTACCAATAAGAGCTTCTCCGAAACTGTTATGTGACAATTTGAGTGCAACACATCTTAGTTTTAATCATGTTCAGCACTCTTGAATAAAGCATATTCAGATAGATCTACACTTTGTTCGTGACATGGTTCAAAGAGGCATTATAAATGTTTGACACATCAACACTCAAGATCAACTCACGGACTTATTGACAAAGCCTGCATTGTCACAACAAAGCATTAATTTTCTCAAAAATAAGATTGGATTAGTCGATGACAACTCCATCTTACGGGGGCGTATAAGGAAATATTCCTCAAATCAAACTCAAGATTTGTCAACTTGATTACTAGGCTAAAAATTTGTTTGTAACGGCAAATATATACTCTATAACAACTAGGAAAATCTCGTGTAAATGCCTTGTAATTGTTAGACTTAATTTTAGCTTCCTTTCCTAGAATAGATTTTGAATACTTGTATATATCTTTGATACAATTTATTATAAATGTAAGTAAAAATTTTAATTCCCTCGATAGCAATCAAAAACTTTTGTGTCAATATTCTTCAAACTTCATCATCCGGCGATCTACTTTTGTGTAGCTACCCCCATCCAATCCAGTCCAAACCATATAATTAAATTCCGAGCAAAATTAACAAATGTACAGAAAATTTATTAAAAAAAATCCAATAAATCCGGAATGCGTTTCTGACTGATCTGCACCATGGTCCCGAACTTGCGCGAAGAACTAGTAGTTTTACAGAGACAGATGATCAGACTAGAATGCGTTTAAACTTACATGGAATTAGATCGAGAACGTACGTACGGCACACACCACACACATGCAGACACACAGCAAACACAGTTTCTACACAGATAGGGAAAATATCAGAGACCGAGACAGAATATCACCAACTGTACACTAGTGCTGGCTGACGGGAATCGGCCCTTCATATTAAAGGACCAAAATACCCATATAATGGAAAGATCGATGGCCATGACTCTTAGCTTTTTCCAAAGGCTTCAGATTAGGTCGATATCCAGTACCGTATCATTCGATCCCCTGCCTAGCTAGTTTGGTGGTTTGATGACATGGGTATCACTTTGTTACACCTCCACTTGCTAAAGCTTATAATTAATGCTCGAGAAAATATATATATATGTATATATAGCAACCTGCAGCTAGTTGTCTGAATTACCAAATGATCTGCATGAGACAAAAGCCTGCGTTCCGTCATCGCCACGTACCTCGATAGACATGTTAATTTGGCCTAGGTTTTTTTTTTTTTTTTCTGATTTGATGTTTTTACTTTGCCCATTGAACTGCGTACGTAGTTACGCCCTATTGAAGTTGCCTTTGGAACAGAAAGTCAGCAATGTTATTGGTTAAATTTTCAGTTGATGACACGTAAGAAAAAACCACCAAAATAGGTGATCTCTAAAGCCATTTGCATGGCCGTATACGTCGAATATCCTCTGATCTGTGACACTGTCAATTCGGGCCCTGCACGACGAATCTTGCCTGATTTGTTTTGAGATGAGGTTAAAAATTTAAAATATATTATTATATTTTTTAAAATTTTTATATAAAATATAATAAATTTTTTTTAATTTTTATATAAAATTCTTATTAAAAAATATCTTATAATAATTTTTTTTATTTCTTCTTATTTTATCTCTAAAAATTAATAAAAAATGATAATAATTTTGGTCTCAAATGGGCCCACCCTTATTTCGCTGAATATTTTTGACAAGCCAGAAATTAAATTTATCAAATTGTAGTTTCCGAATCTACCTTTTCATGATTTGAAACCACTTGGAGTACTTTTATTAGTTTTATAAATAAAATATAAAAAATAATTCTATAGATTAACATAATTTTATTATAATAAAATTTATTTTATAATTTAATAAATTATATCAATTTATAAAATTATTTTTATATAAACTTTTAGAATATCTTCCATATAATAAATAATATAAGAGTACTTTACGTTCTTTTTAAATCTTCAGTGCCGTATATATAATAACGTTTTATTGCAGAGATCTAAGGAAATGAAATATGTCGACTTTATGGGCACAAGTTATGACTATCTGAAGACTTCTTTTTTATTGTAAATATTGTATAATTTTTTACTAGAAGTGATATATAGTTATAAAAATAATTCATAAAAATAAATTTATAAATTAATATAATTTTATATTTTAAGTTTTAATAAACCTTATAATTAAGTCACGTTAGTATATAAGTTTAATATTTTGAGATCTCTTTATAGTTAAAATTCCATTAATTTTTTCTTGAAGTTAATAAAAATATACACACAAAATAGACTATGGAATATCTGGTAGAATCAAGCACGTACGGACAGATCGAAGTTTGGAAAAGGATCTGATTCGAATTTCGAGCCACCGTGATATAACCAGACTATATGCTACTTTAGCGATGATTGCTGAACAATACCGAAAACTACTATCCAATAAGGAACGTCTAGTTTTCAGCATGTCGTCATTGTTCTTTACGTATATCTCTACATTAACCGCTTTTAAAAATAGATCATGTGATGCCGAATGTTAACGTACAAATTACAAAAAAGAGAGAATCCAGATACCATGAATAAAAACAGAAAATAATATACATGAGAACATGAATTGAGTATAAATACCCAGCATCTTTCAACTTGCTCGTATTTAATTTCATCGACTTCACTGATCAATCCTTTAATTTTATGTTTCACTCGATTTGAGTTTTCAAGTTATCTTTTTTATTATAAGAAAATAAAGACAATATTGGTAATAATGCATGTCCATAAACATCTTACTCATCTCAAAAACACGTCTCATTACGAAAGATTTAAAGGTGCCTAGCTTACAGGCCACACCTTTTTAAATATACTAGATATATATATATTTATATATATGTTTATTTTAATATTTTAACATATTTATATTAAAACAATTATGGATAATTAAAATAAAAATACTACTCATTTAAAAATCAACAGTTACGATCTACCTTGATGAAATGAAATAATACTTAGAAAACAGTGGATAAAGCTAGTACTTTTGGCCTATTTATATGTAAAGGTATATGATTCTTCATTAGAAGTATGCATTCATTAACGTAAATAAAGATAGACAAAAAATCCTTACTCAATATTCTCTATATAGAAATTTGTGAGAGTTTCCAATCTAGAAACAATTGATTTTTACGAATATTTGATCCATTATGATCAGAGATAAGTATTCTAACGATTCTTTTATTATTGGATATTATCCAAAATCTTTCATTAGTAGTATTAGAGCAAACTCTTGTACCACTTTATTTAGTGTAGGTTTCAATTGTTATGTGGATTGTTTGTTGAAACACATGATGTCTCGCATATATGTTGGCTTGATCTACCTGTGATTATTGGTATTTGTTAAAATTTATAAAAATATTTATTAATTCGTTAAAATGAAGATCTTAATTTGGAGATCATGTAATTTTGATGATTTAATTATAAGAATCAGAATTAAATAAAGCAATTGCATGTAGATTTGGTTTTGGAGATCATATTTCAGATATTTGATTTCATTTATCAAATTGCATGGGGAGATGTGGTGCTTTTGGTGATAAGATATTTACTTATATTTTTTAAAGGAAAATTAGCATCATTCATTCACTAAAAAAATTTACATTTATGACCGGATATATTATGAGATGGCCTTGCATTCATGATATTATGGGTTGTCCCCATATCAAAATAACATAAACCAAAATAACATATTTGGAGCTCTATCAGTACCCATTTTTCTTTGGTGACTCATCTCGTCTTCATTATAATTGATATTCTCTGCAGATAAAAGTCTAAGAGATTATACTATAATATATTTAAATAAAGACTCAACATCATCCTTTATAAAAAGAGATGACTTAACCTCTACAGAAACATTTGACAGACAAACTTTTTTTATTTTAATTAACAATAAGGAAATTATAAAGGAAAGTAGTAATATATATGATTCTCCCAATTTATGTTCGTAATTCAATGTAAATAGAAGTGTCAGGATAAATAATGCTAGGCTACTCACTCTCGTACTTATCGAAATTTAATGCAAAACAACGAAAAAATTTTGAATAAAAATTTTATTTCTAATGATCATATGGTAATATTAAAATCACTATAACATTTAATCCTTACATGCATAATCCAGTTAATTTTTTCAACCAATATAAACTTATCAAAACTTTGACTTAGGACCGCCTAGGTTCTCTCTTCACTTCGAGAATTTTTTCTCCATGCTGATGCCAGTCTCTACTATTATCAATTAGTTAAAAAAAGAATTTAAGAGAAAGAGTACTCCAAGAGCCATTCAGAATTTCTCTGGGTCTCTCAAGTAACTAGGTCTTGTCCATGTTCGACATCAAACTCTACAGTAAAGTTAAAATTTTAAAAGAGAAAAGAAATACACAAGAATGAGATTTCTTTGAAAATCTCAATAAGTACACATTTAATTTAATAAAAGTATAGATATCATAAAATAATCACATACAAGTCAGACAGCTAGAGTATGCATTTATGGCATGTTTTATGTGACTCATGCATGACTTAGACTTATCTTTTATGTGGACTTACATTGATATCCTTCTTTCCTAAACAAACTTATATCATGCATGGACTTTTCATTCTTATCTTAAAGTTCTTATTCTTATAAGTTTTTACTTATATCCACTATTATTACTCGTAGTTGGATCATGTCCACTATTATTACTCGTAGTTGGGTCATGTCCACTATTATTATCCGTGGTTGGGTCATATTCACTATTATTACTCATGGCTGGGTCATATCATATGTACTATTATTACTCATAGTTGGGTTATACTACTATTATTATCCATGGTTGGGCCATATTATATATATTATTATTACCCTTAGTTAGATCATACCCACTATTATTACCTATGGTTGGGTCATAGCCATATTCTTGTCAGTCGTCCGAGCGTTACGTATCGTCATCCCCGTCGTGACGAGCCTTATTATATCCGTCATACGGACGTTACGTATCGCCGTCCCCGTTATAACGTGACTGACTCTTAAATATTTTCTGTTATATAATTTTCTTATCTTATTTCTTAAATATTCGTCATAACTCATGACAACACTTACATGACGACATGTAATATATATTTTTCTTAAAATGGACGTCATGACTTATGACGATACATATTATGTGACGAAATGTAATATACACATAAACTTAGACTTATAACATGCATATTTCATGTTTTCATAATTCATATAACATATAAAAATATATCACAAGAACATACATCATATATACATACACATACGTTACATCAATTCATAACGTCGATATATAACGAAAAATGCTTAAATAACAAAATAAACTATTAAAATATCATTAAATCAAAGTTGGTCGAAACTCTTAAAGGATTAAACCTTATTTTTTTCTTATTCAAATCAAACCAAAATCCACATATACAACCTGTCAAATTTTTCTTAATTTTTAATAATCAATTTAAGCATATTTACCTTGTTTTCTTGAATATTTCCTTAATTCTTGAAATTTTTTCAAGTAAATTAGAGTTTCTAAACTTACCATAATTATTAAAATATTATTCAAATAATTAAAAATAGTCACTAAGAATTTAGAATAAAATAAATTCACCAATAAAGTCAATGCCTATTATGATAAACTCGATTCTTCCACTTCAATCCCAATTTCACCATTTATTGAGTCCTTATCTCTTAAAACTTAAAACATAAAAGTTGTATATCTTTTTCTTAGATTTTCATAACTTCTTTAATTATTCAAATCCGGCATCAAACAAACAAGTTATATCCGATTTACCAAAAAGTGTTAAATCTGCCAATAATAACCCTATTAAGAACGAAATTTACTAGAGTTGACTTCTCATTTTTTTCCAAATCAAAACCTCACATTTTCACTAAATCCTCTTCATATATTAATATAGAACATATTTCTATGACCCTACAAATTTTCCTAATATTTCTCCATAATAGAAACTAATCCAAAATTTAATAGGTTTCATTTCAACACATAAACAATGTTTAATATCAAATAAATATCAAACATGAATTAATCATCTAATCACTTATTTTATACTAAGATTAGGTTAATATATGTACTTACAAATTTTCTCCAAATTTGAATTGATGATAGAATCAAGCTCTTATAATAATTCCTTAAGATCACACAATTATCTCACTTAGGAATTATTTTGAGGTTAATGGGTTAAGTGGTTATTTTATTTGCTTTTTCCTTGTGTTGGTCGTGGGTTTCCTCATCCAAAAGAGGCCTTAGGAACTGGAGATAATTATATATAGAGAGGGGCCGATGTACATAAGAAAAAGGGGAAGAAAACAGGCCAAAGGGGAAACTGGTTATACTTGCCGTGGGAGGGGTATGTGTTGTCCAGCCTTGGCCTAGGCCAATGATCACCCATTTGTTTAGGTTGACTGCAAAAATCTTCATACAATGGTTGAAATTAAGTCATTGGGCAGCCTTACATGATCCATGTTTGAGAAATAGACCACATGGGGGGTATGAGTTGATATGGGCTGACTGTCTGCCCAGCCATGCATAATTTGATCTCTTGGCTTCTCCAAAGGCTAGCCATCTTTCAGCCCCTTCTTACCCTCAATTAACCACATGTATACCTCCTCAAGAAACCATATGTAATGTTATAGAAGTCCACTTCATGATCTAATTGGAAGGAAACTCGAAATTAGCTCACTTAGTTCATGTAGTTGTCTGCCAGCAGCAAACTTGCGCCCTACATTTTCCTTTTATTTTCAGCCAACAAAAGCTTCTAAATCATTTCATCCCACATGCCACATACTTCTACACATATCAAGACCTCATAAAAATTGATAGACAATCACAATTTTCGTTACATGGTTGAACATGAGACAACTCATCTAAGTCGGTTACCAATTGGGTTCAATCTAGGATTGTCCACTTCACACCCAATTAAGTCCCTGATCCAATCCAAATATTCAAAAATCTAAAATATGAAAGTTTTATATTTGCTTTTAAGGTTCTATACAAATTATAATCATTTCATTCGAATCTCATATGAAAAAGTTATGCTCATTACACCAAAACTCAACGTACCAGCCCGGGAACACCTAATCCGGCACCAAGTGTTTGATTTTTGATTTTATTACTTCCTCTTGAATTTCTCCCCTAAATTTCAAAAATTTATCCTTTCTAGATCCAATTTGAATTTTTCTCGTTAATACCTTATTAAAATTCCCAAAGATTCATCCAAAATTTATCCTAAAATGCATAACTTCACCTTTTCGTAGCTCACAATTATCATCTAAGTCTCAACTTCTATTTTCATAGAAAAATATATTTCTAATAAATTCATTGAAAATATTTTCAAGTAAATGATTTATCTTTAAAAAATTTGATTATTACAATATAGATGTGAAAAAAAAAAGGATTACAGTTTGGACCAACTCCGGTAGACTTTGAAATTTGTGATAGGCTGTGAAGACAATACACTTGTCTCTTTTCATATATAAATGTCAGATTTGAAAGGTTTGATGGTGGCGAGTCTGATGATCTAACGCGAGTGTTAAGGAGAGTTGCCGAAAGGGCTGATACGTGAGAATCACAATGGTGATTTTTGCAAATCCTCAACTTTCCTAATCTAAACGTTTTTTACTTGTGAATCTACTTGTGCCATGCGTGACTCTTGGTGGTTGTCGAAAATTTGTAATCTATCTTTTTCAATTTTAAAAAAGAAAAATAAAACTAAACAAAATAAATTTTAATAGACAATGTGAGTGAAAGGAAGATTAATGGAAGGAGAGGGAGGAGAAGGAAGCTAAGGCCTCCTCCTCATTCGACAAAAATCAAATCTTGAATCCTTAATTTTTTTTTAGAAAAGGAAGAGAAAGGGCAGAGAGAGAGAGAGAGAGAGAGGAGGCTTTTCAGGCTATGGAGTGACGTTGTCTACTTTTACTAACATAATGATTGTTTACTATGTTAGAGTTCATTTTTACCTAGACCACTGACATGCATATCCATTAACATAGATCATATGGATAACAATAGATCATAGTACTACCTTTGATCTAGAGATTATTATTATCAAATATATTACTATATATAAAAGTGGAGTCATATAACTCCAACGTTACATTCTACCCATAAAAGTAGGCTATAGTTGGCAATAATTAGAATAAAAAATGAAATATTGAAATTTTATGTTTGTGAAGTGGTAATACTTTTAAAAGTAATATTGTTTCATTATAAACTATTATAACTTTTAAGTTTAAGTTAATTTCTTATATATAAATATATAAAACCGATTCAAGATTCTATCCAAATGCACTATTTTTACCTTTATACTGCATCGTTAAAATAAATCATCCTATAAACTGTTTCGAAATAATGTTTTATTATTAGTTATTGTAACTATTAAGTTTCATTTCTTTTCTTACATATAAAGACATAAACCGATTTAAAACTCCTCCCAATGGCACTATTTCAACATTTATATTGTTCGTCAAAATATATAATCTTATAAATTGATTCAAGACTCTACCTAAAGATACTATTTCAATTTTTATATTATTTTATCAAAATAAATCGTACTATAATCTGTTTTAAATTTCTTTACCATAATATTTTTTCTCTCTTTAGATCTCTTTCTCATACACAACTTATACAATAATTGTGGGTTGTAGGCTTGTTATATATAAAGTGTGTGTGTGTGTGTGTGTGTGTGTGTGTGTGTGAGAGAGAGAGAGAGAGAGAGAGAGAGTTTGTTACATACCTCATTTCTCATTGATTCACGAGGAGTTGAAATAAGTTAGGTTATTTTGAATATTATTTCAAACATTATATCTAATTTTTAAATTATATATTTTTTGAAATTTTCTTCTAATATATTTTTTTTCTTAATCCTACATTGGTTAGATAGTAAATTTTTTAATGGTTTATAAGTACATATATTTCACCATACATAAAATGAATAAAATGGTAGACACATTCTAAAAGTGTTACTAAGTGTAAAGCACTAATCGAATGCATGCATGTACGACGCATTGAAGTTTTAGACGCCCTTAACACTTCGGATGTCCGCATCGTCACAAGTGATTGAATTTTTTTTTTTTTGTTAAACAAAATGATGTGTCTGATCACATTTTTTAAAGTTATGATTAACTATTGTGACGCCTCCAATTTACGTTTGTAATTCAACGCAAATTGAAGTGTCAAGGTAAGTAACGCTAGACTACTCACCCCCATACTTATCGAAATTAATGCAAAACGTAACGAAAAAGTTTTGAATAAAAATTTTATTTCTAGTGATCACATAATAGCATAAAAATCACAATAATATTTAATCCTTACATGCATAACCCAATTAATTTTCTCAGCCAATATTCATATACAAACTTATTAAAACTTCGACTTAGGACTGTCTAGGTTCTTCTTCATTTCATGAATCTTTTTTCTATGCTGATGCCTGTCTCTATTATTATAAATTATTTAAAAAAAATTAAGAGAAAGAATACTCTAAAAACCCTTTAGGATTCTCTGAGTCTCTCGAGTAACTAGGCATTGCCCATGTTCGATATTAAACTCTGCACTAAAGTTAAAATTACAAAAGTGAAAAGAAATATATAAGAATGAAATTTCTTTAGAAATCTCAGTAAGTACACATTTAACTTTATAAAAGTATAGATATCATAAAATAATCATATACAAGCCAGACAGCCAGAGTATGCATTTATGGCATGCTTCATGTGACTCATGCATGACTTAGACTTATCTTTTATGTGGACTTACACTGATATCCTTTTTTCCTAAACAAACTTATATCATGTATAGATTTTTCATTCTTATCTTAAAGTTCTTATTCTTATAAGTTTTTATTTATATCCACTATTATTACCCGTAGTTGAACCATGTCCACTATTATTACTTGTGGTTGGGTTATATCTATTATTGTTACCCGTGACTGAGCCATATCATATCCACTATTATTACTCGTGGTTGGATCATACTTATAAAGTTTTGTTATCTTATTTCTTAAATATTCATCATAACCTGTGACAACACTTACATAACGACATATAACATGGATTCTTCTTAAAATGAACGTCATGACTTATGACTACAAATATATGTGACGAAATACAATATACACATAACTTAGGCTTATGACATGCATGTTTTATACTTCATAATTCATGTGACATATAAAAATATATCCCAAGAATATACATCACATATGCATGCACTTATATCACAAAAATTTGTAATATCAAAACTTAACAAATAATGTTTAAACAATTAAATAAAATATTAAAATATTATCCAATCAAGGCTGGCCAAAATTCATGGAAGGCTAAATCTTATTTATTTATTTAATCAACTCAAGCCAAAATTTACATATTTAACATATCAAATTTTTCTTAATCCATTTATGCATATTAAATTATTTTTCTTAGTATTTCTTTTATAATTTTTAACAAAATTATTCTTAAAATATTATTTAAGTAAATTAGAGTTTATAAAATTGTTATAATTATCAAAATATCATTAAAATAATTAAAAACCAATTGGATAAGATTTAAAATAAAAATTTCACTAAAACCCTATTGTAGCCAAATTGCTCTAGGTTTCCTTTCTCGAATTGTCTCAAATCAAGACCCCATATTTTCACATAATTCTCTTCATATAACATCATATAATATATTTTTAAGATCTCATGATTTTTCTAACATTCTTCCATAGCAAAAACCATTCTAAAATTCAATATGTTTCAATTTAACATATAAACAAAGATTAAACTTAAATAAATATCAAATATAATCCAATCACCAAACCACTTATTTTATGCCAAGATTAAGTTAAGTTGTGCACTTACAAATTTTTTCAAAACTAGATTTGATGCTTAGGATAGGTTTTGCATCACTTCTTCTCAAATATCCTCAATTAGCTCTCTTTTGATATTTAGGTGATGTGAGTAGGTGTTTGTGTATTTCTCTTGGCTATTTCTTACTATGGCTAACTGGTATCTCTCAAGCGGAAGAGTAGAAGTTTGTGTACCTATTTATACCCATAAGAGGCGACACAATGGTTGGAGGAATGCCTTGGGCATTCGGCAACTTTATTTGGCTGCATAGGTGAGGTGTCTTACCTCAATCCATTATGATTACATCTAATTCCTAAGTTAGGCTGCAAATATCTTCATCCAATGGCTGAGATTAAGTCATTTGACAACCTCACATGATCCATGGTTGGAAAATAGACCACATGGGGGGTATGAGTTGGCATGGGTTGGGTGTCTGCACAACCATGCATAATCTGATCTCTTAGCTTCTCCAAAGGCAAGCCACGTTTCAGCTCTTTCTTACCCTTAATTTACCACATGTATACCTCCCCAAGACACCATATATGATGTTCTAGAAGGCCATTCTAGATTTAATTGGGATACACTTTGGTTTGTAACTCACTTAGTTATATTTGGACATATTCATGCAGATTTATGCCTCTCACGTTGCTTTATGTCTTTGAGCCAACTAGAGCTTCTAGATTAATTCTTATCAATGCCACATATTTCCACACATGTCAATATCTCAGAAAAATTGATTGCTAATCACAATTTTCGTCAAACGGCCGAATATAAGATAACTCATCTAAGTCGGTTACCAATTGGGCTTAATCCAGGGCTGTCCACTTCACGCCCCATTAATTCATTGATCCAATCCGAATCTTCAAAAACCCAAAACATGAAAATTTTAGATATGCCTCTTAAGATTCTATAAGAATTAGAATGACCTCATTTGAACCTCATATGTAGAAGTTATGAGCATTACACGAAAATCCGACAGACCAGCCTGATAGCTCATTCTAGGCACACCAAGTGTTTGATCTTTTGTTCTATTACTTCCTCTTAAATTTCTTCATCAAATTTTGAGAATTTATTTCTTTTTAGGTCCAAATTGAATTTCTCTAGTTGATATCTTGTAAAAATTTCCAAAAGTCTATCCAAAATTTAAGTTAGAATGCATCTAAGTCTTAAATTCTACTTTCATGAAAAAAAATACTTCTAATAAATTTTTTAAAAATATTTTCAATTAAATGCTTTATCATAAAAAAAAAAATTGGGCTATTACAACTGTTATAACGATTATTATTGTATCTCTTCAGACAATAATTGTCACATTCAAATTCAAACTGAAACAATATACTACTGCTATTGTATCGTTCAAAATTTATAATATGCACATTATATAATTAGTGATGTATCCTGAGGACAGAATTGTGTGCGTACCACTACCAAGAAAATTACTTATTTGCGATCAATTATTTCGAACGAAATAACATTTGTAGCTAAAATAAATGTATTTTTGTCGCAAATAGTTATTTCCGTTATAAATAATTGGTCACAAATGTTCATTTTTTTGTTTAATTCCTTTTTGCAGAACTCAATACAAGTAGGAAGTAATATTTGTCTGAAAAATAAATTAACAATTGTCTCATTATTCTTCTTCTTTAATCTCTATTTTTTTATTTAGTTTCTAACAAGAATGTGATCGAAATTTTTCTATTTTGTTACTTGTTCTATTTTGTTTCTATTTTCTAATTTCTTGTTCTATTTTTATCGTAAATAGTCTTTTTAATTATAATTAAAATATCACAATTTTTTTTTGTAGTGTCTTTACACATTAATGTTCAATGCATGATCCAGTTGTTCATGAATTAATGTCATGCACTCATGATTATGGTAGTTAGAACTTCGACCCATTGTGCTTGATGACATCATGTCTGAAACTTTCAAAGTAATTAATCCGTTACAACAAACTAAAAGATCATGGTTTGTCTTGGTATCTTTTTCCACTCACAGATTTGATGCCATAAGCCAAGTCTTTGCCACCATGGTTTGTCCTGGCAAAAACTTTTGTGAAAAAAAGCCATATTTCTTGTAATGGATCAAGGGGAATGGATTGGAACTACTGAACATGATGAGTACTTTGTGTCAAATTAATGCCGAACATATCTTTGTAATCCTATCATGAAATATTGGTACAAATTGATATATATATATATATATATTGAAAAAAATATTAAGGAAAACAGATTCTTGTAATTTCTATATATATGCAGCTTCCGGTCTATCTGAACCCCGATGATCATTCTTGGAACCTTATTAATTAAGAGCAAAAAACAAATATTAAAAGAGACCTTCGTATATGTTTTTAAAATATTTTTGTAATTGATAAGTGTAGTACTAATTTTTTTTTTTTCCGAAGAACGAAATTCAAACAAGATCACTATTAATAACGTAATTCTGACCTTCAGAAGAAAGTAGCCCGCACGTAGAATTTGATCTTAATTAATGATCGTGACTAATATCCTAATTTGATTACTAAATATTATTAATTCTAATTAGGGTTGTAAATGAACCAGTCTACTTGACAGCTTACTCAGTACTCACTCGATTAAACTTAAATCGAACTCGACTTATGGAAAAAAAAAATTAAAACTCGCTCGTAAAAGCAGATACCTGCTCGATTAGTAAATAACGCATACCCGACAAAACTCGACTCGACTCGGTTAAAGCTCTTTAAGGTTCGCTCATTTATATTCGAATCGACTCGATTAAAATTCATTTATATATTGATAAATATATACACATATATATTATATATATGTATTGCTAATAATATAAGTATAGTATTTTTATAATTAAATATGTAATATATAATCTTATTACTTATATTTATATGATGAATATACTTTATAGTTATATTATAATTTGTACAATAATTAGTCTATAAAATTTAATAATTTAATATATTAGTATGTAGAAAGCATGTGAAACACATATATGCTATCATATTATGTGTATTTATTAATAATACTAGATAGAAATAACGTGCAAAGCACGTTTATTTAATTTAATTTTTAATAAAAATTTAATGATTATTCATAATTAAGTAGATTATAAATAATTATATGTTTTTATATATTATAAAAAAAGTTAATAAAAACAATAAAATAGTCTCATAAATAAACATAACATATAGTTTTATCAAACTTGTTTAAAATAATTTTGATTAAAGTTTTAATAAAAAGTTAGTTCAAAATATGATATTTTTTTAATTCCAAGATGATAATTTAACATTTGTATTATTTTGTACGGCCTCAAAATAGAGGACATTAAAATATCTATATTTTTTTAGTTATGTGAGTATTATTAAGAAATAATATAAGTTTTTTGAAAAAATAAATTATATAGTTTATGATTTATATAAGAATGTCATATTATAATTTATAATTTATATAAATGTATTTAATCATATATATTTCAATTAAATATCAAACATATAATATTAATTATATTTATTGCTTATTATTACTAATTTAATATAATTATAATAAATTGGTATGAATTGTTATGAATTGTATAATTATAATTATAATTATATTTATTGCATGAATACAGACAGACTGTGAATAATGTACTTAATGAATTTCATGAGTTTTCTTTCCCTAGACTAAAATAGATGGATGTGAATAATGGACTTAACGGATTTACTGTTTATTAGTTTATTTTCATATAAAAAATTACTGACGGACTTAATGGAAAACAACAAAAAATACTATTCATCTGTTTATTGCTTATTATTTAAATATAAATTATTATGAATGGTTTATTTTTATACATATTGTTATATTTATATATTCTATACTATTATTGTGTCATTCTAAATTATTATATTATTCTATATTTATTTTACATAAAATAAAATTAAAAAAATATATTCTAAGTAGGAATTCTAAAATAAAAATTTCTAACATTATTTATTGACTTAATAAATTGTACTTAAAGTATTAAGTAGTATTAAATAGATGTTAAATGAGTTTTAATAGAAACTGATGGAAAGTATTAACTTTAATGGAAAAACAAAAATTTTCGTTAAAACAAGAATTTCTGTTAGATAGCTACTTTATATATATAAAGATATATAAACATAAAACACATTAATTTTTTATTAGTTATTATTTATTATTTTTAAACTTTATTCAAAAAATAAAAATTCAAACTCGAGATCGAGCTCGGCTCGACTCAAGTTCGTTTGTAGAACAAGCTCGAACTTGAGTTGAAAGTTTAGTTTATCGAGTTGAGGTCAAACAAAAAATAAATAAAAATTCGAGTTCGAACTCGAACTTGTGCTCGAATATTTTGAATCAAGCTCAAACTTGATAAGCCAAAATTCGAATCAACTCAATTTGATTAAACCCTAAATTTCTAAGTATAATATAATATCCCAGCGTAGTCAGATCCATCATACCTTCTAATTTCGACCTTCGGAAGAAAGTAGCCCGCATGTCAAAATTGATCTTAATTAACTATCGTGACTAATATCCTAATTTGATTACTAAATATTATTAATTTCAATTATAATATAATATCCTAGCGTAGCTAGATCTATCATACCTTTTAACTTCTTCACCAATATATATTTTTTTAGTAAGAGTTGCGGTAATAGATATCCAGATTGAATTAATATAATGACATTTTTAACAAGTTCGTGGTTATTAATGAAGTACTGAATGAAGTAACGAATTTTATATGATATAAGTCATTCCCTTATATATGATGGGGCGGCCGCGGCAAATAAGCAATATTGCCATGTACTTACCATTGTGCTCATGATGATTCATAAATGATGACCGGATTATATTATAACTAATTTAACGTGGACAATTTTTTTTTTTTTTTGTTTTGATAGGGGTTGGAGGCATGGGGGATAAAACTTGGCTTCTCCATTTTGGAGAAGCCCACGTGTGCCATCAAGCCAAGCGGCTGGGCACTTAAACGTGGACAATTGATCGGTCCTGTTATCTTCTAATTGCCTTATTCGTTATCAATGTATGATCTTCTTTATGTTATATATCTTTAAATCATGTTTACAATTAAGTATGATATAATACACCAATCATTTTTAGTAAAAAGAACGATGTGGAAATCTCCTGCACTAACAATGTACCGATTTGCATAAAAATTAAGGTTGTATTTGAATATTAAAGTGAGTTGAATTCATATAAATTTTTTACGAATAATAATGAATTGAGATAATTGAAGTAGTTTTGTAGAATCTACTTAAATAAATTTAAAATATGTTTGGATGTTTAGATGAGTTTACGGAGTGTTGTGAAGTTCGTGAGATCCAAAAACTGTTCATTGACAATGACGGCTATATCTATCTCTGCAATGTAGAAAAAAAAAAATAAAGAGTGCAGCAGAAGCTACCTAGAGAGAGAGAGAAAGAGAGAGAGACGGCATGGAAAAAAATATTGTAGCAAAACAGAAAATCTATAAACCAAAAGTCACATTAGTCTACTATAGTACTCGTCAGTATGCTACAGTATACTAAATTTAATTGATGTATTTAGATGATGAAATACGTTTAAAATAGAATGTATTGAGTAGATTTTGATAACCAAACAGGACCCAAGTCTTCTAAATAAATTTTCTCAATTTCCAAACAAATTACAAGCTAGATATATAGTAGCTTCAATCTCTTAATTCCTCTCGGCCTCTAGCTCATGTGTTAATCACTTAGAAGCGAGTACTTGCTTATTAGCCTATGTGTCATGTTGTCCCGATCTCTCCCTCTTTCCCTCTCTAATTCACTATAAAAAAAAAATTAGTATTTATAAATTATTTATAATAAATTATTTGTAATAAAAATAACTATTTAATACGAAAACAAATTCATTTTAATAAAAAATATTGATTTTTGCAAGTAATAACTAATCATAAATAAATAATTTTTTTTGTAGTCTCACCCTCTCTAATGATAATAAGAACGTACAATTTCATGAAAGCTACCTCTTTCCTTCACTTTAAGCTGTGTTTATATATAACTAATTTCTATAAGCTAAAAAATTACTTGCAATCCATATATTTATGTTCATTTTCTAAACGTATGTTCATTTTCTAAACGTCAAATGAACGAATGTCCTTCAATTGAGCGAGGACTCGGTTTTTGAATCATCTTTTGACCATTGAGGCTATCTTATTCTTCTTCTTTCTTTTGTTTGTTGCCGAGTTGTCTTTGCATAGCCTCGTAATGCCCAGTTCTCCCAACAAGACCAGCTTGATCTTCAGCAACAAAGATTTAAAAAAAAAAAAAAAATCTAAGCCCGCGTGATTCATATCTGGGTTTGTACGAAAATGGGGCCCAATTTTCTAGCCTAAGTGAAGCCCATTGGATCAGTACGGGACTAGACTAATCAGTCAGGTCCACCATCCAAGATGAAGACCACCCGATCGAATTACAAGGGAATTCGATTGCTTTTAATTTGGCGTTCCCAGACCCATGCATTCATGCACGCTGTTCAGATGCTCGAAGGCCCGAAGCTGCTGCTCCATGGAAATTAATCGTGCAACGTCCCCAACGTTTAGGACTTGGATTCGTTTGGGTATTAAGAATATTTCAGATATTCTTATACTATTTATTTATTATTTATTATTATTTTTCATTATCATTTAATATTCTATTATTACTTTTTTATTATTTTTGAATTATTATTTACAATTCTTCTCAATAATTCTTCCTATCTAAATGTAACTATAAGGAGAGGCCCTCCTACTAAGGGATGGGCCTAGGACCCAATATTCCATCAGCTATAAGTGAAAGGAGAAGGGCCCAAGCCTGCAAGATGTAATCCCAACAGAAGGGACGAGAAGATGATGATCGGAGTCTTGGACGAGAGGAGGCTGGTGAAAGACCCTACATGTGGAAGCCAACACAGAAAGTCCAGTTTGAGTTTGTAAAATCTGGTTTCAATGAGATACCAGACATAAGATTTAATTATATATATATAGAACTTTACAGGATAGGAAAAGAGTTCAAAACAATGTAATAGAACAGAATATAATATATGGTTATTAGCACCACTGTCGAGGAACCAAGATTGATCAGTTTCAGGTTGAACATGGGTATGGGCAGTCATGGCATCTAATTGTGTAGGAGGGTGTCTTCCTTGATAGGAAAAATCCATCCTATGATAACAATCAAGAGCTTGGTGGTTTGTTTTACCACAAATCTGACTGGAAGGTTTGGAGTTGGTAAAGAAAGTAGTAGGGGTAGAGGAAGAATTGTTGCCTATTGGTCGGGTAGGAAATGGTGGTTTTGAGCTAGAGGTTTTTTGGGAGTGAGAGAATGGTTTGTTTCGTTTATGGTTAGAGTTAGGTTTGGATTTTTGAGAGTAAAAGGCAATGTTGGTATTATCTGGTGGGATGGATTTATGTTGGGTCTCTAGCAGTTGCTCATAATCGAGCAACTCAATTTGAAAGTCATCAAAGATTATTGAGGAGTTTCGGGTGGCAAAATTAAGGGAGGTGATGAAGGGGTGATAGGAAAGATTAAAACCCCCAACAACATATGAGATGAGGTCTTCATCATCAATATTGTGCCCTACAGCTACAAGTTGATAAGATCAGTTTTTGCCAATGATGAGATAGTCAGTGCATGATTTGGATCCTTGGTTGAGAGTTTGTAATTGTCTCTTGAGATGAGAAATGCGTGATCTGGAGTGTGGGGCAAATTGGTTAGACAGAGTGGACCAGACCTGCTGAGATGTATTTTGTCCATAAATAGTGGACAAAATTTTCTCTATGAGAGTAGCATTGATCCATGCTAGAATGAACTGGTCCTTTTTCTGCCATAGCAGATAATCTATAGCAATGACAGAGGTTGGTTTGCCTTCAGCATCAAGGACAAACTAGGTAGGACATGGCTCGGAGCCATCCATGATACCAAGAAGATCATGGCTTCGCAGCAGGGGAATGAATTTGGTTGTCCAATTCAAGTAATTGTTTCCATCAAGTCTGATAGAAACCAAAGAAGTGATATTAGGAAAAGTGAAGGCGTTAGCAGCAAGTTCTCGAGCCATTAGGATCGAGTGGAGGTGTTAGCCAATTGCTGGCTCTGATACCAAGTTTGAGTTTGTAAAATCTGGTTTCAATGAGATACCGGACGTAAGGTTTAATTATATATGTATATATAGAACTTTATAGGATAGGAAAAGAGTTCAAAACAATGTAACAGAATAGATATGTGCAACATTTGAATTTAAACACATAACAGAATGTAAAACAATATTTCGAAATTGTTATCTGCGTGATGTTGTTGGTGAGACTATCTTCTTGTTCAGTAGTCTTGATAGAGTTGGACTTCTTTGTCTGTTGAGTTGGTTGGTTAACTAGCCAGGCCATCGCCCGATCAATTAAAAGCCCATTCTGGCCCATTCCGCATTTAATGCAGAAGTCTGCCACAGTCACGACGCATTAAATGTTGCATTCGGCAAGGACGTCTAGAGTCTCTAGCACGCCAACTTCAAGTAAGCCTTCTCTCACCACATTAAATGTAGGTTAGGCATCCAGATATGCCCATGTGACAGAAGGAAATGACATCATGCCGAGGCAAGGCCCAAAGAAATAGAAGATCTACTCGAACTTAGCGAGAGGGATGGCGATCTGACAACAAGGAAGGACAACTTCCACCACGCACGAACGGATCAGTCCGAGCTGACCAAGCCCTATAAATAGCCAAAAAATTCCACCACCTAGGAGGTATGCCTTCCTTCCTTACCATTTCTTTACACACAAGCTAACTTAAACATCATAACTATTTCAAGGCGTCACAACCCCACCAACCAACCCTCTGCAGAAGCATGAGTAGTCTGGGCCTCGCTAAGTAGCTCAGGCTGCAGAACACAACAACAATAATAACCTTAAACATTTAGAACTAATCGACCAAATTAATTGGAAATGCCAACATCCTTTGCATCAAAATGGAGACCAAGCTACCCATGGGAACAATAACGGACAACCTATCCATAGTTACAGCATCCATTTACAAAGATAAAAGACTACAAAATCATATTAATTATATTTGTGGTGCTAATTAAGCCGATGTGGGGCTGGCAGCCGAGCTATGCCCACCACTTAGAGGTCGGCCAACTCCCTAAATTTACGTGTTTTTAGGGTATAAATCTCAAACTGCAATTAACAAAATAGCAAAACCAAAACGACATTAAAAATAAATAGAAAAGGAAAATGATATTCTACCCGCCAATTTTGATACCTCAATATATCATTTCATGAATTTTAATTTCCTTTAAAATTTTAATGATTAAGGAAGTAATTATTAGTATATTTATATTTTTAAAAAAATAAAAATAAAACAACAATATGAGTTTTACCTAGCGGTCACCTAGAGCGATAAGTACCAGCAACACTCAATAAATAATTTCCCGTGGGGCTGCAAGTGCTAGGTTGCTAAAGACTAAAACATTAACATTTAGCTTCATCAAAAGTCAAGCTAAATTTAAAGTTTGATAAATTTACTCAAAACACGGCTACATTGGATTTATTAAAGGGATCCGTCTGAAATTATGAGATACAGTAATTTCACTTTATTTCAAATATAAAAGTTTAATATTCACCCATCAAAATAATTTTTATTGCTTTTTAATATATTTGTTTGATAAATAAATTATAAATGTATTTGTTAGTTTCTTTATTTATATATATGATTGTTTGGTACAGGAATGATTGGCAAGATGTGTTTGTCGGATAATAAGGCTGAAGAAAAAAAATTAGTTGAAAAACAATAATTTAAGTATTAAATTAAATTACTAATGTACTTATAGTTAGTATATAGTTAATGTAATTATAGAATATGAAAATAAAAATAAAAAAATTATTATTAAAAAAATTATTATATTATTATTTTAATGAATTTAATAATTAATCTAATGTATAATTATGAATATGAAGGTTTTAGATTTATGAAAATCTATATATTTTATCAAATTTTAAAAAATATATTAATAAAGCCAATATAAACGCTCAAAGAAATTGAAGTTTGGCTTGATAAAAAGGTTCGTGGTATACGACAAAAGGGTCATGCTACGGAGATCGATGGTCTACCGATAGCACAACCGATGCTTTTATTTTTTATTTTTCCAAAACATTGAGAAATATTTTTTAATATAAAAAAAAACTAATTTAATGTTATGAATTATTGGGGGCGGCCTCCGCCCCCCTTAATTATTTTTGTGAATGACCCCATCACAATTATTTTAAATCTTGCACACTAACTTGCATTGTAATTTCAACGCCAATAAATATGATTTTCATTCGTTCTGAAATTAATAAGAAAAATTTATAGAAAGAAAAAGAATGAAAAAATTTTCAATTATTAAAAATTTCATTTATATTTCTCTTGCAATAGTAGTAATTTCCTTTTTAGTTTTATAACACGTTATCAGCACGAGATTCTACTGATACTAAAACTAATGGTCTTTTATTTCAAGTAAGTTTTTCAATATATTATTTACAGTTCTCGAGATAAATATTAAAGGTAATATTGTTGAATATTATTTGATAAAATTCTACTTTTATTCTCATGATTATGTGAATACATTTTTTAAATCCACAGATTTATTTTTGTGATATATATATAATGTCAAATATTGAGATTTATTATTATTTGACATTTCTGAAAAAAGTTATTTATCCAGGATTTTTGATGAGATCTATTTGAATATGATGAAATTGAGAAATACAACAAAAAAGAAAATCACGTGTCCCTGCAGGACCGTGCTGTGTATCTCACGGTGAAAAATCTTCTTATTTTGTGAAATGATTTAAGGGAGAGATATGAGTATTAAAAGATGTAATACTCCCAAAAGTTTATTATGACTTATTGCACCTGAAGTTGTAGGATTTTAAGAGTGATATTGAATATTTTGTACTCTTTAAAATCAATTTAATATTAAAATTATACAGTGAGAATGTCATTAATGATAACATGTTAAAAAAAACATATACTATTTTTCATAACTCGAATATGCTTCTACAGTAATAGTATCGATAGTGAAAGTTCAACAAATATTTTGAATTTTTATTTTGTCTTACAGTGATTAAACTAAATAATGAGTTTTTGTTAATAAATTATCAGTTACATCTTATTAATGATATTGGATTTACATCATTCCCAAAAGTGGACGGTGTATCATTTCAAAAGAACCAATGATATAGATGTGGTAGAAAAATTATAGAAGTGTTAGTCCTAAAAGCGACAACACTAAAAATAATAATAATATACCGTATCACTAGAAGTGATCCAACTAAAAAAATGGTAAAAACTTTCAGAATAATTTTTCATAAAAAGATGAAGATGTTTGTCATATATATGGTATGACTGAACATTGGTTACGTACTTGTTGTACGGCCAAACACTTGATTCACTTATACTAAGTTTTTATATATAAACTTATTAATATTTCATCATGTTTTAAAATAATGAAATATCGGTGCCTGAAACATGATAAGAAATTATTTGGGATAATAAAATCCTGTCTAAATTTGATCATTTTACAAATGAATGTGAACCAGAAGATTAGAGGATTACCTATTTATAAAGTATTGCAAATCAATTACTAGATGTATTTATTGATACTAAATGTGTTGTAAAATCATTTATTACTATTGTTAATGCTTAAGTAAGAATTGAAGTTCCTGAAAGACAAGTTGTTAAAACGACAATAAATAAGTCTAAGACACACCTGAAATGTTGAAAACTTATTGGTACAAAAGAAAAGAAATCGGTGCTCCTGTAGAGACCGTACTTACAAAACAAGTAATAAGATTTATCTAAACTTTTTGTACAAAAAAAAACTCCTGAAAAAAAAAATCTTCTGAAGAGGTAACTCTTGAATAGTATAACTCTTGAAGAATACAAATCTCTAGAAGAGGTAACTCCCGAAGAAAAAACTCCTGAAGAGTACAAACTTTTTAAAAATGCGTTTCATGAAATATTTTCCCCTGAAGAGAAATAATGAGATCTCAATACATTTCATGAGTACTAAAAAAATTATGAATAGAAATAAAACTGTTGTCAACAACATATTTTTATATAAAATAGCCCTTGACATTATCAGAAGTAATGAAGAAAGTGAACCAAGAATTGTTGAAGAATGTCGACGTAGAAATGATTGGCCAAAATGAAAAGTATTTATTGAAACTGAATTAAAATCGCTAGCAAAGCGAGAGGTATTTGGATCTATTGTCTAAACAGCAAAACGTGTAATGCATATGCGATATAAGTGAGTATTTATACGAAAGTGTAATGAGAAATGAAATTGTGCAGTACAATTTCTCGCACAAAGTTTTCTGCACAAACTCGAGAGTAGTTATGAGAAAATATATTTCCTTGTTATGAATGCAATGACATTCATATTTTTAATCGGTTTAGTTATTACAAAAGGATTAGATATGCAATTGATGAATGTGGTCACTGCATATTTATAAGTATCATTAGATCATTACATATATAAAGATATACAATACTTGAAGCATCTAATCTAAGTATATTTAGGAATATGTACTTTATAAATTTTCAAAAATCTTTATATGGGTTAAAGCAATCAGGATGCATGTGGCATAATTGAATCACTAAGTATCTATTGAAAGAAGGATTTGAGAATAATCCTATATGCTCATATGTTTTATCAGAACCCGGATTTGTCATTGTTGCAGTTTACGTTGATAATTTACTTTGGTAGAACTCCTGAAGAGATCTCAAAAGCTGTTATAAATTCAAAAAATGTATTTGAAAAGGAAGATCTTATTATTTAAATGTTAAATGAGTTACAAAAATTTAAGACTTCTAACCTCATCTCTCAAATACATTTGTTCTTTATAAAGAGATATGACATCCTTATCTAAAGGATTAGGCAGTTGAAATGAAGAGGCAAGTAAGGATTTTAAATTCTTATTCTCTTATTTTAAGTCTGCTATTTTTCTGTCAGACTCTTGAACGAGTCATTGAAGTATGGAAACATTCTCGTTAAGCTCCTCAATCTCACGATTTTCTGATTGTAACCACTTGAAAAATCCAACAATAGAGGAGAAGTATCGAGTGCTAAGAGTCACCAGCTCATAAAGGGCTTCACGATCTAACCTATTTGCCAGATCATTCGCTTGCTGCAACATGACACCTACGGAAGATACATGAATAATTTGTAACTAATGTGAAGGATACCTCATAAATTGATCGTAAGAAATATTGAAAGGAAATTGATGAGCCATTGAAAATTTGTAGAATAATAATACAAATACATATGAATTATAGATATGGGAAAAAGATTTGATGCTCATTAAATGAAACTAAAGATGGTTATTATAGAAATGGAAATAAGAACAAAACAAACCATTATCTTTTTAAATCTCACTTAATCAAGATTACAAGATATGCTGAATGCATAATTTCAAAAGCTAGCGAGATTAATTGCAGTTATCCCGATTTTCTTGTAAACGCTGAACCTCTGCCATTAGCTGCTGTTGTTGACTTTGTATTTGAACTATCTCTCTTTCTAACTCTTCTATTCGTGTTTTCAGGTCATGAGAATACCAATCTACAAATTTCTTCAACTCCTTATTTTCTTGTCTTAAATTTTTATTTTTTCTATCTTTAGTTGTAAGCGTTTGATGCAACTCAGATATTTGATTTTTAAGATGATCAATCTCACTCGTTCTCGTCAGTAGCATCTGAGACATGGTTGTAAGAGATGCAGCATATTGAACACTGAGGGTTCTTGATACTGTAACAATTTTAGGATCAGTTTTACTAAAAAAATATATCTCTACTCCTATCATGATATTTATAGCCTCAAGAGAAAATATAAGTGGTTGAAGTATAAAAAGTTCATGGTTCAAATCTGGGACATTAATAAAAGAATTTTTATTAGACATAATATCATTCTGGGTGAACAATAACTGAATCTATAAAAAATGTGAGATCTTTTTGCCGAAGTAAACTAATGGTAAAATTGGTTATATTTAAATAGCAATCCAAAACCTTTAAATCTCTTTAAGATCTCACTTGTCAACAATGTCAAGCGGATTTGATTTTCTGCCAAATCGATATATGGATAGTTTCTAATGTCATTTCCGCCATATATAAACAAATTCTCCCTAATAATGCCGAATGAGGGGAAAAATTTTAGATGAGAATATTATCATGTTCTCTCTAATGCATTATTTAGATGAAAATTATGTTTGAATTCTTAACCTTGTTATATATGTTGAAATCATATTTGTTTATTACTTGAAAAACTGACGCATATTCTCAAGAGGAGTTTAAGTATTACTGTAGGTTTCAGATTTCTATTAAGTCTGTCAAACGTTTTATATGTGGGGTTCCTTCTACTTTATATGATGCATTTTAAACCTATAAGGTCCTGAAGTGCCAAAACGGGCAATATTATATAGGGATATGGAGCTGTCTGTTTATGCCACATTATCAAATTACTCAGAAATTATTGCAATTCATAAAGCAAGTCGAAAGTGTATTTAACTAAAATCAGTGATTCAACATATCTACAAAAAATGTGATCTCTCCATGATCAATGATAGCCCAATAATTTTATATGGAAATAATACTGCTTATATCAGATGAAGATATATCAAAGATACGACCAAGTAATAATTTAGCAGATTTATTCACAAAAACATTACCAACTGTGACATTCAAGAAGATTGTACAGAACATTGGAATGTAAAGACTCAAAGATTTATCGTCATACATTTTTCAGAGGGAGTAAATGTCCTGAAAACTTGTGCTGATTGTACTCTTTTTCCTTCGCTGAGGTTTTGTCCCACTAGGTTTTCCTTTGTAAGGTTTTAATGAGATAATTTCAAAACATTTAACGAGACATAAGAATAGTGTACTCCTTTTATTTTACCATTGATTTTTCTTCCTACTGGATTTTTCCTTGACAATGTTATAACGAAATAGATTCTTTAAGAGTAGTCATTCAATGAGGAGTGTTATGAATTATTGGAGGCGGCCCCTGCTCCATTTAATTATTTTTGTGAATGACTCAACCACCATTATTTTAAATTTTACATAGTAATTTGTATAGTAATTTCAACGTTTATAAATATGAGTTTTATTCGTTTTGAAATTTAATAGAAAAATTTATAAAACGAAAAAAATTTTAATTCCTACGGATTTTTTTTATATATATTTTTTATAATAAACTAGCTTTTTTTTTTTTTTTAATTTTACAGCATTTAATACATTTTTTAGCATTTAAAAAAAATAAAAATAAAAAGGCACCTCTCGGTGCAAATGTTAGTAGACCATCGGAAAAGATGGTGAGAGAGAGATTCGGAGAAGTCTTGAGGTGAGAGCAGCCCGTTGAGGCACGCATTACTCTCTTCTCTTCTTCTCTTCTTCTCTTCTCTCAAGTTCATGGCCGCCTCAGCTGCTGGAGCTCTTGTTCTCTTTCGCTTCACCGACCTCTCACTCAACCCTCTCCTCCCCAATTCACCCCCGTCCTCTCACTTTTCCCGCCACCTCCTCCTCCCATCTAGAAAAGGCCGTCTCGCCTCTTCGGCCTTCCTCGTCAGCTGCCTCATATCCGGCGTCGATGGTGGAGGCGTCTCTGACGACTTCGTATCCACTCAAAAGTCCGGCTTCGACCGCGGATTCTCTGTAATCGCGAATATGCTCAAGCGAATCGAACCCTTGGACACCTCCGTTATCTCCAACGGTATCTCCGATCCCGCCAAAGACTCAATGAAGCGGACCATCTCCACTATGCTAGGCTTGCTCCCATCCGACCAATTCTCAGTAACAGTTAGGGTCTCCAAACACCCCCTCCGTCGCCTTCTCGTCTCCTCTATCATCACGGGGTACCAAACCACTCTCATTTTTCAATTTGAATAAATTTCGGAAAGTAAATCCAACTCTCACTAATAATGCATTGTATTGGTGTTAGGTATACGCTGTGGAACGCGGAGTACCGGATATCTTTGACGAGGAACTTGGAGATTTCGACTGATAATTCGAAGAATACGTCAAATTGTCAGGATCGGCGCAAGCGTTCGGAGGAGGACAGGGAGAGTGAGGAGGATGGGGATACCGTAATGAGTATTGAGGATTTGGAGAGTAGAGGACCTCAGGTTTTCGGGGCTTTATCGCCGGAGGCGTTAAATTATATTCAACTGTTGCAGTCGGAGTTGTCTGATGCAAAGGAGGTCAGTGAGTGCTCTATATTCACATACTCCTGGAGTTGTTGGTAATTTGGATGCTTATTTGAAAGAGGAATATTTGAGAAACGTTCTTCGAGTTTAGTTTGCTTTATTGGTACTTTACTTGATTTTGCAAGTTTCTTTGGATATTTTAATCCCGAAGATAAGATTTACATGTGTGTAAACCTGAGTGAGCAAAACCTTATGCATCTCTCTTTTCATGGTTCGCAAGCTCGTATTTCCTAAGTCTTTCCCCTATGGAAGACCTCCAACTTTTGGTTCCTTCATTCGCTTCATGGTTGTGGTTTCCATGATCGGCCTTTCATCTAGTTTATAAGCTTAATAAACTGCTAAGTAACTTGCTGTTCTCCATGCAGTTTCTTGTTTACAATCAATAAATGCCGGACTAGTTTTTTCAATCATGAACTAACAGTAAAGCGTGAATTAATATTAACCAGCTCAACTGAAGATATATGATTTGTAGATGAAGAAGATTGTAACGTTTCATTGCGCCTCACTGCTTGATAATCTCACATTAAGCTGAACTGGTGTATTTTGCTTCAGGAACTTTCTGCCCAGAAGCAGGAAATTTTGCAAATAGAAAATGGCAGAGGAAATAGGAACAATTTGTTAGAGTACTTGCGATCCTTGCATCCTGATATGGTAATGACCCAAAATTCCTTTGCTAATGCTGTTAAGCGTCTCTCTTTTTTCCCCAACTGGTTTTAAACCTGTTCTACATCTGAAATGTCTTCTTTTTGCGATTGATATCACAACTAGGTGACTGAATTATCCCGTCCGTCATCATTAGAAGTTGAAGAAATTATTCAACAACTTGTTCAAAATGTATTGAGTAGATTCTTCAAAGAGGAGAGGACTGAGAACCACCCAGATGGTGATCATGAATTTTGTGACAGCACGGGTGCTTCTCGGGATTACCTAGCAAAGCTGCTTTTCTGGTTAGTATTCTTCTCTTTTGGTAAAGCGAAGGCAGTCGGCCTCATCCTGTCTTATATTAACTTAATCAATTCCTATCTGGTATAGCATGCTAAAGTTAACTTTTCCACGCAGGTGTATGCTGTTGGGTCATCACTTGAGGGGCTTGGAAAACAGGTTGCATTTGAGTTGTGTCGTTGGATTGTTGTGAAGAGAAGGTGACGGAAAAAAATGTACATTCTCTTCATCTTCTTCTTTTTGTTTTGTTCCGTTTTAAATTTGTTTTCCCCTATATCTGTATCAATAATTATCATTCATTCAAGTAAAACCATGTAAGACTACCGCATTTAGTTATTATTGCTTTAACATTGTTCGATCTCGGTTTGCCAACCTGCGAACCAATCCGAACCTATGAAACCAAGGCAACCCCGACCTTTCGTGCGTTGTAAATTGTAATGATCATTTATATTTGTTGTGCCCTTGTCATAAATTTAGGTGTGGTTTGGATGGAACAATGAGAGAGAAATGGTTTTAGATAAAAGTTCGAAAGTTTTTTTTTTTTACCTAACTATAAAAGTTGAAAGTTGAATAAAATGTTATCACAGTATGACGAATTACATGAAGTTATATATATTTGTGAGATTATTTTTATGTAATCTATTTTTAGTTAAAATATTTCTCGAAGAATTTACAGGAAGAATGGGGTTCTCCCATTCCACGAGACAACTCACTGCCAAATTTGTTCTCAACCATAATCCATTGAAAAACAAAATCCGATACAAAATTTCCACTTGAGTGTGCTGGTTGTTTATGTATCACACAAATGAATATCATTAATCGTACAAAGAATTTAAAGAATCGCATTATACTGTACTATGAATGTGTTGGTCAGTCGTTGTTGTTTATACTTTGGATGATGGTGGTGCTGAGGATGGTCTGTGGGGTTGGGGTTTGTAGAGATCATAAGGAGCCCAAAGATAATCAACTGGGCATGGTATCCTCCCATCAAGCCTAGCCCATGGCTTTCCCTTACCGCTCCAGTGGAGCAAACTCACAGGACCTGGATGCAAAGACCTACAATTACTCACAACATTGTCCCCACCAAGCCCATGCTGATTCCACCCATGATCAATCGCCTCCACATCTCCACCAAAAACCAACAAAAATGGCGGAAGAGAACCCAATTCATAGATCCTCCTCTCTTTCTGAATTTCCATCCATTTCTCAATCTTTCTTGTGTATTCACCCTCTCTCCATCTCACCAAATCCATCACCATCACACCCGTGTTGAAATAACAAGGTGTCTTCCCTTCAACAACCTTGGCTAAATCAGGGTCGGACCAAAACTCATCAGAGAAGTACCTGGTGAAGTTTGCACGACAGTATTCGGGAGCCCCAATTGTTCTTGAACCAGTCAGAGGAATCCTCCACAACTTCTGGATGTCGTCAACGACAATGACATCGGAATCTAGATAAATTACACGTTTGACGCAGGGTTCAAGCACGTCGGCCAAGTAGCTTCTTGCATAGTTTAATGGGTTATCAAGAGCCTGACGAATGGAAGATGATATCAAACTCTGGACTGTACTTTCCTTGAAGATGTAAACTTTGTAACTCAGGGAAGGGAACGTCGTCCGTACAATCCGAGTAAGGTCTGCTATATTCACCAAGCTGGAATCAGAAGCAATGAAATGAAAGAATATATTTTGAGGGCTAGAAGTGTGTTTGAGAATTGAATGTACAGCCGCGACAGAGCCTCTCAAATACTTTAAATCAATAGCCATGGCGATGTGAACAAGTGAAGGGTCACAGACATAAAGTATACTCTCTCTGGCCAGGGCATCGCATTTGGGTTCGTTTTGGTAATCTGGTGCCTCTGAGAATTGAATAGACATGCCAACTCCGACGTGTGATTCTTCTCCAACACATGTCGGCTTGTTAGGAAATGATCGAATTGCACTGCCAGACGATATAAGCGTGGAAACCAGAATGGTCACAGCATAAAGAGCTCTTGGAAAAAACATTATCAAACGAATATCAACTGGGTTGCTATATTTCTTTTGATGGAATATGAGCCTTAAAAAAAACCAGACAATGGGTGAAATGGAAGTGAAACTAGAAGAAGAAACCTGTATTGTATATGATCTATAGGAGAGACAAAACTTGAAATGGTCGAGAAGAAGGAGGAGGAGGCAAGAGGGAGGCAAACCCGTTTGGTCTACATATATGATGAGAGAAGCAGAACGCGGTTTCTGAACTTCTGATGGGAAGGTATGGCTGAACGAATGGGTAAATTCTTGGAATTTTCGTTATCATATCTGCCAATTGGTATATTAAATTTTCAACTCGGTTGGGTGGGCTTCGCCTTGGCGTTGATAAGTCCAACTTCCGTTCCTCCTCCATTGAGGTGAGACATGTGACCACATGCTCTGCCTCTGTACATATTCCTTCCATTTACGCGTTATTTACATTCATTCCCACTAAATTCATCAGTGTAGGCAGGCATGAACTGTGACCGCGTGCTTTGAACAAGTTTTAAATATATTATTATTATTATTATTATTATTATTATTCTTGGTCACATGGCATCTTTAGTCATTTAAAGCACTGGTATTGGACTAATTAAATATCAATTAAGCCAAAAATATGGCTCCTTTTTTATTAAATCAGCTGCATTGGAATAGTTAAATACATTCAAGTAAGACTATAAGCTACAGTAAATCTATTACAAAAGTCATTTTGGAGAATCACTATTTATTAACTAAAAGCATATTTTATTGAAAAATAATCTAAGAAAGTGGTCTAATTTTCCATGCAAACCCAGAGTTTGATATTCTCCATTATTTTACGTTTGTTCAGTAAGCAATCTTTTACTTTTTGATTACTTGGGATCGGACTTTACGAGAATGGGGATTGGAAAATTGTGTTTGTTGGATAATTAGATTGGAAAAAATAGTTTTCAAATAATAATTTAATTAGAAATTAAATTATTAATTAACATATGTTAGTGTAATTAAAATAATTGAAATATATATAATATTACTGTTAAACAAATAAAATTATATTATAGAATTATATCTGGAATGACAAAACGCAATGAGAAAATCGTGTAATTTTAGGCAAAATTTCGACTTTGACTTTGACCATACCACTGCCTTCTCGTAATGCCACATCCTTCAAGATAGATACTTCACGATAACACTGACAAAAGAACTATGTAAAACCGTGAGTGGTAAAGATTTTGTTTATTGTTTTATTTATCAAACAGGAAAATTTTTAAAGAAGCTTAAACCCAAAACCCAATTTATTAATTTTCCTCACAGCGTGTGTATTAAAAAAAGGTGTTGCAACGGTCAGACATCACGTTGAAAGGAACATAGAGAAGAAAACCGACTTTATATGAGTCAAAACTGAAGAAAACACATAAAAGTATAAGAAACGTGAAGCAAGACCTTGATTGTTATATTTTGGATGTCTCTGTAGTCTGTACCACCCCCAATGTATGTATTCGCATCAACCGCATATATTTTCTACATCAACATACACAAAACAGAATACAGGTAAAAATCACTCCATAAAAGTCCAGTTCGCTTCTTGGGATGTTTCAAAACCCTATCAAAGAAACGTGACTACCAACTGAGAGAGAGAGAGAGAGAGAGAGAGAGAGACAGCATGTACATGATCTTTCTGAGAAGAGAAACAGTCTTCTAAGGTCTAGTGCTCAAGCTGCGAGAACGAGGAACTTGGAAAGGAGGGACCCCTTCACTGAAGCACATATCAGCATTTATATGAGCATACTGCTTCCTGCACCCTGGGCATCTCCCATCTGCCTCAACAATCCTTTTGTGACAGAAAAGGCATAGCCGAAATCCACACAAACATGGCAGAAAACTGGAGTCTGTGATATCTAAATCCTCATAGCAGATGGGACATGAAGAAGGCTCAGGCTTCATGCTTTGCCATGCCAATGTGATGGCTCCACTGCCATGATGCCACTCTGAATTCATTGGAAAAGTGTGCTGCTTGGAGAGAGTGGGCAGACCCTGCGGACGCAAAGCATCATCAGGTCTCCATGCTTGACAATTCCCGAGTGATTCAGATATAGCTTTCCTGCTCTCTTTTTGCAACAATTTCGTTTCATGATTACTGCTAAATACTCCCGTATTTTCAGATTCAATCCTGGTTCCAGGGTTGTCAATAGAATCTGGAATTGGTTCATGTTGATTATCATTCGCATTCAAAGCATCTGCAACAGCCTCCCAGTCATCCAGGCATCCATCATCCTCTTCTACCTCGCTGGTGCTTCCAGAGTAACAATGACTGCTCGTGCTGCTGTTGCTGCTGCTGCTGCGACCTAGACCCTTCCTTGAATCATTGTGATCCAAACTGCTTCCAATTGGGTTGTTCAACAGGGACTCCAAATCATTTCTATGGATGCCGGAGCCCTCATTCTCCTCTTTTCTTGACCTTATTTCCAGATTGTTCAGAGATCCACTTTGCACATTGGCCATTCGCATGGCTGATGGGTGAGACTCACCCCTCCCAGTTGAATCTACTTTGCAGCCTTTGTTCTTAACTGCAATATAAACCCAATTCCATTATGAACACATGAATTAATCCTTTCAGTTTAATCCGTTTCGCCTAGCTGGTTCTCAAATCCTATCTTTATCACACATCCATCTCTTGAAAACATGAAAGAAAGATCATAAATTCACTATTTTGTTTCACACCTAGGACTGAGCTTATGATCAATAGAAGTAGAGAAGCTTCACAGGACACTACAGGAGAAATTATGACCAATCTTGTCTCTCCTGAATTAAGGCTATAGCAAAAGTTGTTTGAGAAAAAACTTGATCCTCTATTCAGTGGAGAAATTAGAGAGGAAAAAGGAAACAAAACTCAGAATTATGAAACCTAATACTGTTAGGATTTGGTATCTCATACATCTATTAAGACGAAACCACGTCAAATGCTGGTGTGAATGCATAATGAGACCATGTCACTCAACGTTTTAAAGAATAACAAGCATATAAAACTATTTTGTATATCCCAAAAGTTATGCTGCTAATCCTCTTTCTCTCTATCATTCATTCACATCCACCCACAGTATCTCCTACATACCAACCTATGTAAATCACAAATATATGAAACAGCCATCCTCTCATGCCTGGATTTTGGAAATTTGCCTAGTCTCTAGTGAACGTATACATTGAAACACAAAACTAGGGCCAGGACAACAACTAGTGCAGAGTCATGTTCGCATTGTTCAATTATAGAGAGAGAGAGAGAGAGAGAGAGAGAGAGAGAGATAAGATCTCATATCATTTGAGCCAATAGTGCGATCAAGAAATCATTGAACCCAAAAATACAAAAATCTAGAAACTGAAGATTTTATTCATTTTATTCACACTTTTTATATGACTAATTGGGGGCAATCTATCTATCGGCAGCAGTGTAGAGCTATAAGGAGCAAAGCTCACACACACCGGCTGATGGAGGGCGGGATCACATTCACTTGCTTGCCGCCCGGCTCCATAGTAACAAAGTGGAAAGTAGGCCCATGCAGTAGAAGGTGCCAAAAAATCCATCAGGTCCTGGAGAGTTATGAGGATTTGCAAGAGAACAGCATCTTTGATTTCTTCTTCCGTTGGAGGTGAACTTAGCATCTCATTATCCCAAATAGTAACAAGGCTTAGGATGTCTTGTAAGATGCTATTATCAATGGAGTGGGTTTCAGAATAGAAAACTGACTCAAAAAACTGCCCCCGCAAGTAAAGAAGTTTCAAGATACCAGGCGAACGAACCAGGAGATAGCTATGATGTTGGACATTGCAGGATGATATTTCTGGCGAGAGGGTCGAGAGAATAACAATCAGGAGTCATCATGCATATCCCCTCCCTTGTAGCTGGGAGCCTTAAGACCACATTTCTGTAACTTCCAGAGAATGGACTTATCCCCTTCTGTCTCAAGTCTTTAACACAAACCGGAGCACAGGAGAATTTCTCATGGATTTCATAACTCGATTCATGATAGCTATCTCCACGATACATTACTCGCATAGCTCTTTTTTTTATTATTGAAGTGAGATCCAAAAAACTATGCATCTATAAAATAATAATCCTTTTATACAAGGATAGATACACCGCTCAGAGAGAGAGAGAAAGAGAGAGAGGGAATAACAAACAATTCAATAACTCAACTATTTGTAGGGGGATAAGGAGAAAAGAAAAGTTCCGTTTTCACATCAATTCTTCAGGAACGAACACACCACAAACGTATTTGTTGCTCAAATAACAAATTAGATCGGTGCATTCGAATTGTGATCGAAGACATAGAGTAGAGAAAGCTTCCTTAATAATTACAAAACCGAATTATTTGAGGAGAAAAAAGAGATGAAAGAAGAACCTTGAGAAAGCCATTGCTCACGCCGAACATCGAGCTTGCTCTGCTTCAGTTTCTTGTTTGTCTGCAGAAACGAGAAAAATTCAGGCACATAATTAAAGACACGCCATTAACATTCAATTTCGTTGCCGGGATACAAAGGAACATGAAAACGAAATGACACGACAAGATGCCGCAATAAATAAAAATAAAAATAAAAGTAATAATATCTTCTCTCATTCACGGCATTTTCTAGGCAACCAACCAGAGCATCATTACCATACACACACACACACAGGTTTTTGAAGTATACCCTCTTTTTCTTGCTGAGTTCTTTGGGGAGAACAACAGGGGCAGGAGAGGCGGAGATAGATTCGGAACCCATTGAATTTGTGTCGAAGAAGAACAATGAAATGGATTGGCAAAAACCCTAATTTGACGTATATCAGAGAGAAAGAGACAGAGAAAGAGACTTGAATTGAATTGAATTGCAACGAAATGAACTGAACTGATTTGACTAGAGAAGGAGACAGAGAGGTGGGAGGGATAGGGAGGGAGTGGATATTACAGAAGCTCCTCTCTTTGCGCTCTCTCCCTCACTATTCGATTTTTTCGACGCTGCCATTTTACCATAATGACCTTGAAATCTAGCCTATGTAAGTCGGAGGTGGTAAGGGCCTTTTAGTAATATAGAGCTTCGTATAGTTAGCCCGTTACGCTATTATTCTAAGTTGTTGGCCGGGCAGAAATGCCAGAAATGGCGTGAAAATTGAAGAATGCCGAACGTGGAAGCCTCTTCGTCGAGGAGGCTGTCCGTGTATACGAAGACATGTGGACGGCTAGATATCACAAATCCGATCGGCATAATCTGGGCTTGGGCCCCGCGGCCTTTGCTCCTTTTACTAATTTACTACCGTACTTTGGTTGGTGGGTCCTTGTTGCTGGTGGTTGCGGCCCAAACTCTCTGAATGCTCTATCGTGTTTGAAGCAAACACACGAAAAATCTTAATCAAATCAAATCATACCATCATGACTTCTTTAAAAATCTCTCTCGTGCCTGAATTTCATATCATTAAAACAAATCCCACAATGATGCAAATGTTATAAAATTAAAATAAAATTATTATTATAAAAAAAATTAATAAGAGAAAATATTTAGAATTATTTGTTTCTTTCTCTTTTTTTCTTCATTCATTCTTTTCTTTTCTTCTTACTTCTATGTGCATGTAAACGATGCAAACTCTCTATTTATAGAGAGCTTGGATCATGAATGACCATAAATGGTCATTCATACATAAAGAAAAGATAAAAGGGAGGGGGCAATATTGTCCCTCCTTTTACGATTTTTATGACACTCCTCATTGAATGATTATTTATAAATAATCTGTCTCGTTAGAATTTTACCAAGAAAAAATTCAGTGGGAAGAAAAATCAATGGCGAAGGAAAGGTAGTACAGTATCTTATGTATCTCTAAGTACCTTAAGATTGCCTCGTTAAAACCTTACAAAAGAAAATCCAGTGGGACAAAACCTCATCAAAGGAAAAAAAGTACAATCAGTACAAGTTTTTAGGATATTGACTCTCCCTGAAAAGTGTATGACAATAGATCTTTTAGTTTTCGTATTTCAATGTTCTGTACAATTTTCTTGAATGTTGCAGTTAGTAATGCTTTCGTGAATAAATCCGTCAGATTATTACTTGATCGTATATTTAATATATCTTCCTCTGATATAAGCAGTATTATCTTCATATAAAATTGTTGGGCTATCATTGATGATAGGAAGACCACACTTTTCTTAAATATGTAGAAATTACTAATTTCAATAAAATATACTCTAAACTTGTTTCATGAATTACAATTATTTCTGAGTGATTTGAATATATGACAAATAGTGTTTGTTTGATAGATTTAGTAAAAATCTGAGACCTGCAGTAATACTTTAAACTCTCTTTGAAAATATGCGTTAGTATATTTTCAATAAACAAATATGATTTCGGCATATATAACAGGATTAAGAATTCAAACATAATTTTTATCTAAATAATGTATTAGAGAAAACATGATAATATTCTCATCTAAAATTTTCTCCTTCTCATTCGACATTATTAGGGAGAATTTGTTTATGTACGGCGGAAAGAGCATTGAAAACCATTCATGTATGATAAAAACTGTAAAAGCTTGAGGTCTAATTTTATCGGTTCGGCAGAAAATCAAATCCATTTGACATTGTTAACAAACGAGATCTTAAAGAAATTTGAAGGTTTTGGTTTGCTATTTAAATATAACCATTTTTATCATTAGTTTAGTCCAGCAAAAAAAATCTCACATTCTTTATAGATTCAGTTGTTGTTCATTCAGAACGATATTATGTCTAATAGAAATTCTTTTGTTAATGTCCCAGATTTGAACCATTAACCTTTTATACCTGAATCACTCATCATTTCTCCTAAGTCTGTAAGCACCATGATAGGAGTAGAGATATATCTTTTTAGTAAAACTGATCCTAAAATTATTGTAGAATCAAGAACCCTCAGTGTTCATTATGTTGCCTCTCTAACAACCATGTCTCAGAGACTACTGGCGAGAACGAGTGAAATTAATCATCTTAAAAATCAAATATCTTGGTTGCATCAAACGGTTGCAATTAAAGATATAAAAAATAAAAATTTAAGATAAGAAAATAAGAAAACAATGAGCTGAAGAAATTTGTAAACTGGTATTCTCGTAATCTGAAAACACGAATAGAAGAGTTGGAACGAGAGAGAGTTTAAATACAAAGTTAACAACAGCAGCTAACAGCAGAGGTTCAGCATTTACAAGAAAATAGAGATAACTGCAATTAATCTAGCTGACTTTTAAAATTATGCATCTAGCATATTTTGTAATCTTGACTAAGTGAAATTTGAAGAGATGATGGTTTGTCTTATTCTTATTTTCATCTCTATAAGATTATCTTTAGTTTCATTTAGTTCACATCAAATCTTCTTCTTATATCTATAATTCATCGGCATTTGTATTCTTATTATACAAATTTTCAATGGCTCATCATTTTCCTTTCAACATATGAGATATCATTCACCTCAGTTACAAATTGTTCCTGCATCTTTTGTGGATGTCATATTACAGCAAGCGAATGATCTGGCTAATAAGTCAGATTGTGAAGCCGTTTATGAGCTAATGACTCTCGATACTCGATACTCTTCCTCTATTGTTGGATTTTCTAACCAGTTACAATCCAAAAATTGTGAGATTGAGGAGCTTAACAAGAAGGTTTCCGTACTTCAATGACTCATTCAAGAGTTTGACAGAAAAATAGCAGACTTCAAGTAAGAGAATAATAATTCAAAATCCTTACTTACATCTTCATTTCGACTGCCTAATCTTTTAAATAAGAACGACATGTTATTTTATGAAAAGCAAATACATTTGAGAGATGGGGCAAGAAGTCTCAAATTTTTGTAATTTATCTAACATTTGAATAATAAGATATTTTCTTTTCAAATGCATTCCTTAAATTTATAGCAGTCCTTGTGATCTCTTCATGAGTTCTAATAAGGTAAATTATTAACGTAAACTGCAATAATGGCAAATCTGGATTTTGATAAAAAACACATAGGCATATAGAATTATTTTCAAATCCTTTTTTCAATAGATACTCGTTAATTCAATTATACCACATGCATCTGGATTGTTTCAACCCATATAAAAATCTTTAAAATTTTATAAAGTACATACTTCTAAATATACTTAGATTAGATGCTTCAAACATTGTATGTCATGATCTAATAATCCTTATAAATATACTGTAACCATATTCATAAACTCATATTTAATCATTTTGTAATAACCAAGTCAATTAAAAATTTAAATGTGATTGCATTCATGATAAAGAAATATGTTTCCTCATAACTAATATCGGGTTTTTGCAGAAAATCTTGTACGACAAATCGTGATTTGTACTGCACAATTTCATCTTTCTAATTATGCTTTCGTATAAATACTCACTTATATCCAATAGGTATTACACATTTTGGTATTTGGACAACAGGTATAAATACATCTCGTTTTACTAGCGAATTAAATCAGTTTCAATAGCTGTTTTTCGTTTTGGCCAATCATTTCTACGTCGACATTTTTTGACGATTTTTGGCTCACTTTCTTCATTACTTCTGGTAATGTCAAAGGCCATCATATATGAAAATATGTTGTCGACAACAGTTTTATTTCTATCTAGAATTTTTTCAGTATTCATAAAATATATTGAGATCTTATTATTTTCAAGTATATGTTTCTCTTTAGAGGAAAACATTTCATGAAATACCTTTTCAGAAGTTTCCTCTTCACGAGGTTTCTCTTCAGGAGGTTTGTACTCTTCAGGAGATTTCTCTTCATGAGGTTTGTATTCTTCAGAAGTTTCCTCTTTAGGAGGTTTGTACTTTTCGAGAGTTTCTTTTCTGTACAGAAAGTTTGGATAGATCTTGTTGCTTCTTTTGTAAGTACATTTTCTTTAGGAGCACCGATTTAATTTCCTTTTGCTTTTCTCTTTTGCACCAATAGATTTTCAACATTTCAAGTATGTTTTAGACTAATATATTGTTATTTTAACAACTTATCATTCAGGGATTTCAATTCTTGCTTAAATATTAACAGCAGTAATATATGATTTTACAACACTTTTAGTGTCAGTAAATATATCCAATAATTAATTTGCAACACTTTGCAAATAGGTAACCCTCTGAATTTCTAATTCATTCATTTGTAAAATAATCAAATTTAAACAGGATTTTGTTATCCCAAGTAATTTATTGTTGTGTTTCAGGCACCGACCTTTTATTATTTCAAAACATGATAAAATATTAAAAAGTTTTACTCTATGAAAACTCAGTATAAGTAAATTAAGTATTTGGTCATACAATATATACGTGACCAATATTCAGTCATATCATATCTATGACAAATATTTTCATCTTTTTATGAAAAATTATTTTAAAGACTTTTACATTTTTCTGAATTGAATCACTTCCAGTGATACGATATATTTATATCATTATCATCTTTAATGTTGTTACTTCTAGAACTCACACTTTTATAATTTTTCTACCATATCTACGCCCTTGATTTATTTGAAAAAATGCACCGTTCACTTCTAGAAATGGTATAAATCCAGTATCATTTACTTTAGAATATTATGTGAAACTAATAGGATGTAACTGATGATTTATTAACAAAAACTCGTTACTTAGTTCAATCACTAGAAGACAAAATAAAAGTTCATAATATTTGTTAAAGTTTCACTTTCGATATTGCTGCTGCAGGAGCATAGTCAAGACATAAAAAATAATATCTGTCTTCTTTTAAAAATATAATCATCAATAACCTTCTCACTGCATAATTATAATATTGAACTGATTTTAAAGAATGCAGAGTTATATTCATTACCACTGTTAAAAACTTGCGATTTCAGGTGCAATAAGTTATAATAAACTTTTGGGAGGATTACATTTTCTGATGCTCATATATTTTCCTTAATTCATTTCACACAGTAAGATGATTTTTCATCATGAGATACACAACACGGTCCTGCAGGGATACGTGATTTTTTTTTTTATTGTATCTCCCAAGTTCATCATTTCCAAATGGATCTCATCAAGGATTTTGGATAAATAAATTTTTTCAAAAATATCAATAGTAATACATCTCAATTTTATAAGATTTGAAATTTTCTATTTATATGAATCACAAAAATAAATTTGTAGGTCTAAGAAATATATTCACATAATCATCAGAATAAAAGAAGAATCTTATCAAATAATATTCAGCAATATTACCTTTTATATTTATCTTGAGAATTGCAAATAATATATTAAAAACTTACTTAAAGTAGAAGACCACTAACTTAAATATCGGTAGAATTTCGCGCTGATAACGTGTTATAAAACTTAAATAAAACTACAATTACAAAAAAAAATATAAGAAAAAATATTTATAACTCTTTCTTTCTTTCTCTTTCTTTTCTTCCTTCTTTCTTTTCTTTTCTTTTCTTTTTCTTTTCTTCTTACTTCTTTGTACATATAAACGAACCAAACTCTATTTATAGAGAGCTTGGATCATGAATGGCCGTAGATGGTCATTCACATATAAGAAAAGATAAAGGGGAGGGGACAACGCTGTCCCCCCCTTGAAGACTTTTATGACAGTAAAAATATATTTATTTGAATTTCTTTTATATATAGTTATAATAAGTCTCAAAATAAGTAATTTATTAATGTTATAAAACTAAAAAGAAAACTACTATTATTGCAAGAGAAAAGAAACTCTTAAGAACTGAAACTTTCTTTCTCTCTCTATATTTTCTTATGAATTTCATTACAACTGAAGCCCATATTTATAGGCGTTGAAATTACTATGCAAGTTACTATGCAAGTCACTATGCAGATTTAAAATAATAGTGGTGGGGTCATTCACATAATTTAGTGGTGGGACAGGGGGGCGGCGGCCGACGTTCGTTTATAACACTCCCCCTTGAATGACCACCCATAAAGAATCTGCCTCGTTAAAACCTTGCCAAGGAAAAACCCAGTGGGAAGAAAAACCAATTGCGAAGGAAAAAGAGTACAGTCTCTTTATGTATCCACAAGTGCTTTAAGATTGTCTCATTAAAACCTTGCAGAAGAAAACACAGTGGGACAAAACCTCAGCGAAGGAAAAAGAGTACAATCAGCACATTTACTCCCCCTGAAAAGTGCATGACAAAAGATCTTTGAGTCTTCGCATTCCAATGTTATGCACAATCTTCTTGAATGTGGAAGTTGGTAACGCCTTTGTGAATAAATCTGCCAGATTATCACTTGATCGTATATTTAATATATCCTCCTTTGATTTGAATGATACAAGTAGCATTATCTTCGTATAAAATTGTTGAGTCATTGATCTCAGCCAAATATGCTCTCGACTTGTTTCATGAATTACAATAATCTCTGAGTGATTTGAAGATGAAAAATAATATCTGGTTGACAAACTTAATAGAAATCTGATACCTGCAGTAATACTTAAACTCCTCCTAATAATATGCGTTAGTGTTTCAAGTAATAAGCAAATATGATTTCAGTATATATAACAAGTTAAGAATTCAAACACGATCTCCAACTAAATAATGCATTAGAGAGAGTATGATAATATTTTCATCTAAAATTTTCTCCCCCTCATTCGGCGTTATTAGGAAGAGCTTGTTTATATACGGTGGAAATAACATTGGAAATCGTCTATGTATGATAAAAGCTGTAAAAGCTTTGAGATTTAATATTATCGATTCGGCGGAAAATCAAATCTACTTGACATTGTGGACAAACGAGATCTTGAAGAGATTTGAAAGCTTCGGGTTGTTGTTTAAATATAACCAATTTTACCATTGGTTTACTCCAGCAAAAATATTTCACATTCCTCATAGATTCAGTTGTTGTTCATCCAGAACGATATTATGTCTGATAGAAATTCTAATGTCCTAGATTTAAACCATGAACCTTTTATACCTCAACCACTTATATTTTCTTCTGAGGCTGTAAACACCATGATAGGAGCAGAGATATATCTATCTAGTAAATCTGATCCTGAAATTGTTGCAGCATCAAGAACCCTCAGTACTCAATATGCTGCTTCTCTTACAACCATGTCACAGAGGCTATTGGCGAGAACGAGTGAGGTTGATCATCTTAAAAATCAAATATCTGAGTTGTATCAAACGCTTGCAACTAAAGATAGAAAGAATAAAGATTTAAAACAAGATAACAAGGAGCTGAAGAAACTTGTAGACTGGTATTCTCGTGACCTGAAAACACGAGTAGAAGAGCTGGAATGAGAAAAAGCTCAGATACAAAGTCAACAACAGCAGCTAACGGCAGAGGTTCAGCGTTTACAAGAAAATAGGGATAGCTGTAATTAATCTCGCTGGCTTTTGAAATTATGCATCCAGCATATCTTGTAAAGTGAGATTTGAAGAGATGATGGTTTGTCTTGTTCTTATTTTCATTTCTATAAGAACCGTCTTTAGCTTCATTTAGTACGCATCAAATCTTCTTCTCATATCTATAATTCATCTGTATTTGTATTCTTATTCTACAAATTTCCAATGGCTCATCAATTTCCTTTTACTATTTCTCACAATTAACATATGAGGTATCCTTCACCTCAATTACAAGTTGATCCTGCATCTTCCGCAAGTGCAATGTTGCAGCAAGCAAATGATCTGGCTAATAAGTCAGATCGTGAAGCTGTTTATGAGCTGGTGACTCTCGGCACCCGATACTCCTCCTCTATTGTTGGATTTTCCAACCGATTACAATCCAAAAATCGTGAGATTGAGGAGCTTAACGAGAATGTTTCTGTACTTCAACGACTCATTCAAGAGTCTGACAAAAAAATTGCAGACTTAAAGCAGGAGAATAAGGATTTAAAATCTTTACTTGCCTCTTCATTTCGATTGCCTAATCCTTTAGATAAGGATGGTATGTTGCTTTATGAAGAGCAAATGCACTTGAGAGATGAGGCTAGAAGTTTCAAATTCTTGTAACTCATCTATGAATTGAATAATAAGATCTTTCCTTTTCAAATGCATTCCGTGAATTTATAGCAACCCTTGTAATCTTTTCAAGAGTTCTAATAAGGTAAATCATCAACGTAAACTGCAATAATAACGAATCCGGATTCTGATAAAACACATGAACATATAGAATTATTCTTAAATCCTTCTTTCAATAGATACTCGTTAATTCAATTATACAACATGTGTCTGGAATGCTTTAACCCATATAAAGATCTTTGAAACTTTATAAAGTACATACTCCTAAATGTACTTGGATTAGATACTTCAAGTATCGTAATAATCTAATGATGCTTATAAATATGCAGTGACCACATTCATTAACTGCATATCTAATTCTTTTGTAATAACCAAATCGATTAAAAATATGAATGTGATTGCATTCATAACAAGGAAATATGTTTCCTCATAATTGCATTCGGGTTTCTACAGGAAACCTTGTGCGACAAATTATACCGCATAATTTCATTTCGCATTATGCTTTCGTATAAATACTCACTTATATCTGACAAATATTACACCCTTTAGTGTTTGGACAACAGGTCCAAATGCATCTCGCTTCACTAGCGAGTTTAATTCAGTTTTAATAACTGCTTTCCATTTTGGCCAATCATTTCTATGTCGACATTTTTCGACGATTTTTGGCTCACTTTCTTTATTACTTCTGGTAATATCAAGTGTTATCATATATGTTGTCGACAACAGTTTTATTTCTATCCATAAATTTTTCAGTACTCATGAA